>OU744340.1:96584917-97784917 GCA_916610165.2 Gymnosoma rotundatum
AGTTAAAAGTTTGTTAATCAAATAAAAATAAAGTAAAAAATAAATAAAACCAATTGTAAGAGAAAATAAAAATAACAATTGGAAAAATCTTTAAACGTAATATCGAAAATTGTATGTTAAAATATTGTACTTTTTTTTTAAATTATTTATATGTTTAAATATCTGTGTGTTATTTGTTTTCTCATTAATTTATTATTTTAAGTCTTAAACTCTGTGTTAATTTTAATGTTATTATGTTAAACATGAATCATTCTGAGTACAATTTTGTAAATTTCCCTCTGGTTTTAATTTTTTTTTGATCTTCTTTCCTTTTCCCTTCTTTAGTTCATAACAACTTTTTGGTTTACTGTTGTGAAAACTTTTGATTTTTTTCTTTGCTTGAAGTGAAAAAACAAAATAAATTGAAATGCAAACAAACGTCGTTTCTCATAGATGTAAAAGTGTCTCGTCTTAAACTAATAAATATAAGAAAAACTGAAAAAATAAAAAAGTTAAATAAAATTCCTTAGACGTGCTAACATTTTAAACACAATTCGTTTATTGCTTCAATTTAAAATTTTTTTTTTTCTTCTAAAATAAATAAAAAAAATTGATCTCAGACGTGATTTACTTTAATAATTTTATATTTTTTTACTGTTTATTATTCTTTTTTAACTTAAAGCTTAGTACATGATATAATTTTGAAAATAGAACGTTAACGTTGTTGTTGTTTTACACGTACACATATGTACATGTAGGTTTTTGATTTATTTATAAATTCAGTTCTTTTTTTCTTGTTACATTTGATTTCCCTCTCCGCATATGCCATTCACTCGTTTTTACCTACAAGATATGAGTTTATTTCTTAGGGGAAAACTGTCACTAAAAATAATACAAAAATATTAAAAATTGTAATTACATTAAACTTAAAGGGGTTTCAAAAAAGGAGAACAAAGTTTTGAAAACTAACACTGGCTGTTTAATTTAATTATTTTTTTATTATTATATTGTTTAAAAGCCAAATTGCTTTCTTTAACACACATGGCGCAACCGTCCTTTTAGAAGGACGGTATAATTAAGTTCTTTTCTACGCTCATTTTTTTATATTATTAGTATTTATGCTTTGTAATGCTGCCCAGCAACACGAAATCATCAGCTGGTTCAGGCAGTTGCGCGTGATTGATAGTTTTATCGAGTGTTCAGGGAAAGGTTTTTCTTTTCATTAGAGTGCAATAAAAAAAACTCTTGAGTAAACCGTTTATATTCAATTAAATGTTGTTTTGCATTTAAAGATGAATAAGAGTAACGTTTCAGTTAAAAAATAAACATCTATAAAATGTCCATAGTTCTGTACAGTAGCAAAATATACTACCTTCTCTTATAATTTTCACTCAGTTTTACGTATGTGATTTTATAGTAAGTCAAATCGAAAGGCGTTGAAACTCGACAAAATTTTGGAGGAATTAACCCAATGGAGTGATGATGAGACGGTTAACGTAATTTACATTGCACCGCCTTACAATGCTAACGTAGTATGCCTTAGCAATTTGCCAGGTGGCCAACTACGCGCAGAGGTAGAAGTAAGATAAAGCAATGTACCTTACAATGAACGCGATGACGATAGTGACGACAATATTGTCTTAGCAGAGCTTGTCAACCGTAAAAGTGCCCGTAACAACGAAAATTTTAAAGAAGTGGCAGAACACAGATATGGTCCCTAGCGTACCATCATGGCAGGTAGGAATGCCATGAAAATCCAGAACCTATTTAAATTTTCTTACTAGAATCTTTTAAGAGATCTTCAAAAAGGGGTTCAAGCAAGTCTTGCGCTTACCTTCATATGTTCTCGTGATTTGACATAAACATAAAGAACACAACATATTGCCATAAGAAAGCCAAACTTTTTTTGCAACAAATGCAATGTTGCTCTACACCCAAAGGAGTGTTACTTAGCGTATCATACTCCAATTTAAAACATAACACTTTTTTATACTACATTTACAATTTTTCTTGTCTTCTTGTGTTATAGCAATAAAAATGTTTTTTTCTAAATATACAGACATGTCACAGAACTCAATTCCGATCAAAAGTGGTTTCAGAAAACGAAAAATGGAGATAAGCATTTTTTTTTAGAAATAACCAACATCGATCGAAATTGTTAATAAGGAATTAAAACCATCCCGATAGGAGTTTGTGACATGTTTGATAAATAAAAAACTGAAAACTGTGAAAACTATAGAATTTAAGAAAAAAAGTAATTTAATTAAAAATTTTCAGGAAAATAAAAGTTTCAAAATAAAAATTTAATGTTAGGCCACGAGATTGACGTGAACATTAACGCAAAATGCAAATCTAAGAACTATATCGATGCGTGAGTCAAGCTCTAACTGTTTTAATAAATATTTTTGTAAGTATACTCTAGCCTTTTGGGAAACCATTTATTGCAACAAATACGTGTGTTCAATATACAAATTCCTGTTAATATGTTATGTTAACAATTTTGATTGTTGTTATCAATTTGCATTCAAAGATTTTTGTGTTCTTAAAATATCATAACGAAACCATACCTGGGACTTATTTACTAATCTGACTAATTTAATTGCTTAACATGTGTTGTCAGCAGCGCAAGTATTTAACATTATTTATAATTATGTACACATTAACTCAATTTGAATTAAATTTGTATGTTGTCTGAAAATTATTTTTAATTAATTCGTTTTTAGTTTAAAGTTCCATAACTATTACTGTTTTATAATATTTTTTGACAACTCAGAAAACAAAACTAACTAGTCACAGTAGGCTTACCCTACGGTATCCCGATAGTAACGTGATTTTCACACGTATGGCCTTATTTTTTGAACCATCATAGGCTGAGACTAAACATTTTGCTAAATCGCTATAAAAACAAGAATGAACAAATTAGAGTGCTATATTTGGCTACTCGTATGCCTTATATTACATACTGTTCACCATATATGTATAACTACATGTAAAAAAAAGCTTTTTTCCGAAAGTTGTAAATTTAGCTTTTATCATAAAAAATAAGAACACAAAAAAAATGGAAAAATTTGAGACAGTCGTGGATTCTCGCCTGCTGCCTCTGAGGATATGGATCGACCTTGCTGATTTTCAATAGCAGAATTTTCGAAACATTGTCCGATCGCTTGGAGTATTTAGATTTCCTTAGCTTATCTGGTGCCTTGCCAAGTTGATTTCAATACGGCGGCCAGATGGACGGAAAGTCATCACTCAGTCGACTTTGCTATGCATAAGAGCTTAGAATATACATATTCTATGGGTAACGGAATGACAAACTTAGAAGTACCCTTTTCCACCTACAGGGACCTAAATTTAATTTACCCACGGAATATAATACTATGTCCGCTGTAACAGTTTAAAAAATAAAATTAAAAACCTTAACGGTAAGCGATACATAAAAAAAAACTGTGTTGAAACAAATTGTGAATTGAAAATATGATGAATTTGTAAATTTTATGATTTGTAATTAAGCAATTACTTTAGAATCAAATATTACGTGAAGCCTCTCACGGAGTATTTTGGAAAGTCTTATTTATACTAATTTACAAATTGTAAAATTAACATTCTTTTGCTATGGTGAAGGCAGTTCCGCGTGACTAGCATCCACCTAGTTTTCTTATATTAAAGTATCTGCTGCAGACAAAAATCGACTCAGCGACGGCAACATGTGACCATTTAATTAGAAAAAAAAAATAGGATTATAGTTTGATTATAGTTTCTGTAGAAAATGTTAGTTTAATTACGAAGAATTATATTAAACAAAAAAAAAAAAAAAAAAATAAAGTTCTTCATTAACTGGACAAACTGTATTTAAACCGGTAATTAGAGCCAAAACTAGGCAATCCAGGATATTCCAGGCCATATGGCAACCCTACTTCCAAACATGTACACACTTACGAGGGAAAGGCAATAAGACCTGATACCACCAGTTTGTAGAGCTGATTGTTGCTGATCTTTTATGTTTTTAATATGGTCTGATTTTAGCTTGATATACTTTATTTACAAAGCATTTTTCTAGGCCCTTCGGAATATAAATTTTCATCGGGTGCTTTAAATAGACTCCGGTTACAAAAAATTATCTTCTTATTCTTATCGGTTTTTTTGCCACGAAAATTGTGGCAATTTATTTTTATGTTAAGAGGATGTGGTGGGTGGTTACAACATCCAAATGTTATATTTTTGCATTTACGAACGTATCTATTTATTTTATTCTTTTTAATGCTTATTCATTTTCAAGAGTTGATGCAATACTTTCATAAATACCAGAAAAGGAATTTATCAGCGTCGAAACTAAAAATTAATTGAGCAACGACTGTTTTTGTTTTCGTTGGAGATATCTTATCGTACAAAAGATCGCATGGCTTACAATTGGCATTTAGAATATAACTCATCAGTGTTGGATTTACAAATATTTTCCTTCGCCTAATTAAAGACAGTTCAAAACGTTCTTTTAGATGCACATACAGCTTCATCTAACTAATATTTGTCTAATCTAAAGTGTAAATTAACCCATGAATATGCAGCAGACGTGCCAAAATTTTGATACATGCACTGAATATGAGCAAAAATTTTTTATCTTAATACGCGGGCATATAAGTATACATGTACTATAGAAGCACATGCACATGTACAAAGAGTAACAAAATTTTTTTTAAAGGAACACCACATGAGTGAACATCTTTATGCACATTAATCGAATCTTAATAATAAAATTTCCAAAATTATGTCTGATCGATTGGGGTATTATAATTTTCTCTTGCTCATCTAGTGCCAGATCTCAGAATACAAATGGAATGACAAACTTATATATACCCTTTTTCACCTATGTTGAAGGCTATAAAAATGTGTGTTGATTAATTAATAAAAGTTTATTAAAAGCGCAAATCAAGATGTTATAACAAGACTATCTGAAAGCGATTTAAGTTTGTAATTGAAATTTATTTATGCTTTACTTAAAATTTGCTAAAACACTTGCCTTAAGCAGTTTTAACCTTAAAAACTTAATTTTATATTTAAAATACTTACATGACGATTTCCATCTACTAAATAGCCACTAGAATGATAATGTTTTTGTATTAAATTCGGTGATAAAAGTTGTCTGCAAAGAGAGAAAAAGAGAAGAAGAAAATAACGTAAATTAACTTCAATTACATTAAAAATTCTAACAATTTTCAGTTTAAATTATTGAAAAAGCAAAACAAATTATCTTATGCAATTTTTTGGGGTTCCAAAAGAGCTTTTTAAGATTAAATTATCACAATTCAAAATATCCACAACAAATTAATTTGTACTAAAAATTTAAAAGCATTAAAAAAAAAGTCCCGACAAAATGATGGTCTATTTCAAGAGAACAAAATGCGTATTTATTGCGTTAAATTAACTTACATAGCACGTACTTATAAAAGCGTTAAATATTTATTGTATCTAATAAATAATTTTGTATTTAAGTGTTTTTGTTGTGTTTTTTTTTTCATTTTTTGTTTGTTTTTCACATCCAATTTTATTTTCGTTTAGGATATTTAGTTCGGTTTGGTCTGCTGGATAAATAGCAAATTGAATTGAAGTCAAACAAACCGGGGGCGTTAGGAGGAATACTGTTTAAATTGTAACAAAACATTATTTTACTTATTCAAACAAATGCAAGAATAAACAAATAAACAACCACATATTTAGTTAATGGGTAAATAATTCCAGTTAAACAAAAAAGCTACACAAAAAAAAACTATTTTGTAGAGAATTGTTCTAATTATATAGGATTCATTATGAGTCAAAACTATTAAATAATTTTTTTATTTAAAAAGTTTATACTAATTATGAAATAAGAGAAAACAATAGCAGTTCAGTTCAATATTTTCCCTGTTTAAAATACAAAATACTTTTATATGCTCAAGTCCGAATATATCTATTACAACAACAACAGCTAATATCATCCGTATGAGAATAAGTTGGTATAATTACCACTGAAACAAGTGGAGTGTTTGTATTAAGCAAACTTTAAGTTTTAGCTGTAGCCTTTGTAGTTATCCTGATCTGCTTGTCTATTAAACAGAATAGCACAAGTCATAAATAAAAAAAATCAAACCAGGAGTTCACTTCCCAACAGCAACTATGAGTATATATACTTGGTTAAAAATATGTTGTCAAATGCTAATTTTATGTTGTTTCTTTTCAGGAAAATTTGAATCGTGCGTACTTAAAATTATGTTCCTTTTTTTCTCCTAATTGTTGCAACTTTTTGTTACTTTTATATTTTTTCCCATTTTTCTTAGCCAAAAGTTGGAGCTCTTCTTCTTCTTCAATGGTTTCTCGATTAAGATTTCAATCAATGTAATTTATGGATTTCTAAAACAAAATATAAATGCAGAGAGTATTTCTAATCAGTATTTCTTTTCTTTAACCAATTTTTATTTAGTTATTTTGATCCTATAAAAGCACTCAAACAGATTTCTCAATGCCGCACAACAATAAACCATGACGAGCCTTCAAATATTTAAACCGTTAAAATGTTTTGTCCTCCCAAACTTTTACCACAAGCATCCCATAAATATTCATTCATTTGAATATTGAATAAATTTTTTTGCATTTTATGCTTCGTAATTGAATAAATAGAATTTATTTTACAATATTTCATGCTGGTATTATTTGGGATTTAATGGTTTATTTTTACAATCCCTTAAAATGAAAGCTTTTAATCTGCTAAATATTTATATTTGCCAAAAATTACTAAAATGCATAAATTTTGTTCTAAATAAACAATTAATTAAAAGTTTTTCAATATAGAGATATGTATGTGTAACGTGTTTTTCCTTTTTGCCCAAAATAAACAAACATACGGACATTAAAATATCAGAAATATATCTAAAAATTCCTAACTGTTCATTTAATATCCAACATTGTGGTTTTGATTTTAAAATGGAGCTATTTTTTTAAAATTATTTAATATCTCTTTTTAAGGGTTGTTTATTTGTTTCTTTATTTCTTCGGCTAGCAATCACGATGGAACCGATTTAAATGAAATTTTAAACACGGCTAGAAACACGGTCCTCATTGTAAAAGAAGCCATTTATATTTCAGACATGTCGACAGGACTATTTACAGCAATCATATTATTCAGATTGGGATTAACTTTTTAGCTGCTTTTAATTTCTATCAAGTGAACGACAATTGTTTTTCTATATGCAAATAGATGGCGCACTGTGTCGCGATTTCATACAACGTGTGGCCAAAAATAGAACCAGCCAGGGTAAGAAGATGAAATTTGGCATGAATGTTTTTCTTAGAAAAAAAAATTATTTATGCGAACGCCCACTTTTCATACAACCTAAATATAAAAACTGAAATAATTTAAAAATTGGCGATCTGATTGATTGATTTTATTTGCTAATATTGTATCAAATTGCCGATTTTCAAAAAAAATAATCCCAATATAAGCCCACCAAAATTAAAAAATTGTCATATCTGTGAAATGCAGTTTGCATGTGAATATGTTTGGTAATATTGTAACATATCGCTAATTAAAAAAAAAATCAATCGAACGCCGCGCCTACCTCCAATACAACAAGCAACAACCGAGTGTCAGATAAAACTTTATCGCTTTGCGTGACGTTTCAAACTTTGAAAAAAAAGCGTATAACGCAAGAGGTATGTCACAATAAAACTTTAACAGCGCCTAATTATTGTTTGTTTTTATAAGTTTTTCTTCCATAATATTCTAAAAAAAAATAATAAAGGAAGAATATATAATAAAAAAATAATATTTTAAAATTCTTAACTCCTTTATGTTCGATTTTGCCAAAAATAATATACAAATGTATTGCAGCTAATTGTCAAAGCGCGCAAAAAGATGAGTGTTGCCCAACTTTGCGCTTTTGCTTTGCGTTAAAAGTGCTTTATGTGACATACTTCATATAAGTTCGTGCATTTTATCTTAGATGTCAAAGCGAATTTGCAACGCAACGCAAATCAAAAGTTTTATCTGACACGGCCTTAAATCTATCTCTCATGCGATGATACTTAGACCAATTATAAGAAAATTGTAAGAGAGTAATTATTATTTGCTCTCTTATAATACTCATTAAAAAGTTTTTCCACAGAATCTTTAACATGCCACATTACATTGCAGGGTCTGTTTGCTTTATCTCTAGCCACAGTTGAAAAATAGCACAATTCCTCAACGGGCTTGACACTAAAAAACAATCATAAAAAGAATTTGGAAAATATCGGGCAGCGAGTAGTGTTATTTCTACATTCGTTTAAATTCTCTACGAAAGTTCACGGTTGCTGAAATATCTTGACAATGCCTTACAGCTACCTTTATTCTAACGGTATCTGACATATGATCAATATTTATAAACAAAAAGAGAAGCGTCACTTACAACCCGGTTACATTTAAATACTTAAATAAACATTTTAAGAAGATATTGTAGATATCATCTAGCCAGAGTATATTTCAAAAATAAAATAGAAAAAACGTTCAAATTCTAACACTGACCTTAACCATTTTTGGTCCCTCTTGTGACACAGTGTGGCTGGCGCCTGTGTATGTGCTTACATTAAAAATGCTAACAGAAAGATCGCACTATAGTCTTTAATGAACAGTTTATTTTAATCCATAAAATCCGAATGAAGATAATATTTTAACTTAAATACATTTAAGCGTTAACCTAGATATAGCTTTATTTGTTTTGTATTTAATTTCTTTAGTAAAACTATGCCCGAGTTGTATATATTTTTTTAAGATTAATAGTTTTAATTAAAAAATAAAAATTTTTGCAAGTTCCTTATTTTGGTCTTAATTGCATTAACTGTCGAAAAAATAAACAAAAACTAGCATTGCTTGTAGGTACTAAAAGTAGAATAAAACACATACTGTCAGATCTTTAAATGGTCTTGATTCAAAATATACTCGGATTTTTGTAGTTGGGATCGAGTATATTGTTGATAAATAAAAAAAATAAGTTCGATGAAAAACGTTCTTGTTCACAATCATCAACCAAATCCATTAAATCTAAAGGCAAGCGCCTTTACTTACATATTTCACTTACATATTTATCCTAAGCAATGTTTTTCTTTTTTCATACTCAAAGATTTGTAGATTAAAGAGTTGAGTATTTTGAATTATTGTTTAGTTGTAATAATTTGAAAAATTATGTAAAATACAAATTCATGAAAAGTCCAAAAATCCCCAATAACTACACACGACTGCCTGTCCTTATTTTTAAATAAAAATCTTAATTTTTGGAGTAAGTCGTCTAATATGGCAGCAGTGAAGGTGATTTAGCATAAAAAAGCCTAATAACAACTGTACAACGGCACAGAAAACAGATCAAGCTTTAGTAAAACTTGTACCCGGCATTGCTGTTCAAATTTTAAAGAATTTCTAGGCACTGTTTAATATTGTTACAAAGATGGTTTTTAAAATCATAAAAAGATGTAAAAATAGTTGAGGCCAAGAAAGTGAAACGAAATGGCCTATTGTGTTTGTTTTCAAAGCTAGAAGTTTCTACAAATCAACTTTATTACAAAACAAAAACAACTAACACAAAGCGAGAAATAAACAAACACAATATACAACCATACACACACCTGCATTGTATAAAAACTAAATAAAAATACCTAACATGTATTTTATTATAATAATTCAATGTTCTAGAAGTAAATAACAATGCTTACATAATGTGTCTGAGATAAAAATGGCAAGGCACATTTTTTACTACGCAACAGATGGTGGTAGAAATTCTCGAATATTCAAGAACGCCAATACGTGCTGATTCATTCTGATTGTGAGCGTCATCTAGTTAAGATCTTGTGGTACAACAAGTAAAGTTGCCACCGTGTATTATTAATCGCGAATAGTTAAATCGTCAAATAAGTGATTTTAAAGTGTAATTTAATTAAAACTCTAAAAGTTGTGTGTGTAATTATTTAGCAAATAAAGAACTCATAAATAAATGTTTATAATTTAAGTAAACGTAAAATATATCATAGCCTTGTTTGCTATAAAAATCTACTTTGAATGCATGAGAGATCTATCAAATTAGTGTGCATCTTACAGAACAGTAGCTATCTTTCTTTAAAATATTCCTAGAATAATTTTTTTAGATCGGTTAATGTTCATCAGATTGCGAATTTGTCCTCTTCCCCAATTCATCTTATATTCCTTTAAAAAAAAAAAAAAAAAAAAAAACGTAGATCGTTTTACCCTTTATATAGATATCTAACTATGCTTAAAATTTTATTGTAATCGGTATGGACGTCAATGCCCCTTTTGCTCCTTTTTCTCTCATCTAGCTCGTAGCTTTGTAAACAAATAAAGACCTATCTACATTTTGAATGTCATTAAAATCGATTAGCTGAGGCTTTGTTATTAACGATTTAGACGCATAAATATGCCCTTTTGTCCTCTCCTGAGCAGCTATTTAAAAATATAAGAAGTCGCGGTGACGCATGCATTAAAAAACAAACAAACAAACTTACAAATATAATTATTTTAGGTTAACTGTAGAAAATTTTCAGGATTTTAGTTTGGGGTTACAGACTGACCTCTCTATAAAAAATATAGCATCTTGTAATATAAATTGATAATGCTTTACTACGGGTTGAATTTTATATTTTCTGCACAATATAATTGACCCTGGATTACAAATTTAACCAAAGTCTTTGTTGAATGCTCTTTCTCAAGCAATTCAGGTGTCTACCAAGCCACAAGGCAATTTTCCTTGGCGCATATGTATTTATTTTAAAATATAAACAGTCAGATTGCTTTAGACAGCAACAAAAGAAATACACTTTTAAAGCCCGATGTACTGTACATATTGGAAACGTCCCTTATTTTAAAAGAACCCTTTTTTCATTCATTAATTGCTAAAACAACGCACGCATTCACTGTCATGTAGTCAAATTAAATGGAAATAGAAAACGTTAAAAGTACTTGTGAATTGAATTGAATTGATATTTCAATAAAATAGACATAAACTCACGTACAAAGTAAATCCTTTCAAGAGTTATGCAGTAACAATTCTGCAAATAAATTCATATACGTTTTGTGTGTACGTACGAATCCAAAACCTATTAAGAGGCAACGTTCAAATTAATTACATATACATACACACAAAAATATATAAACAAGTAAAACTTATAACTCGCCTGGCTGTAACTATACATAAGTTTACTTTACGATGTAAGTGAAACACTAAGCAAAATACAAGAAAAAAACAAGATTTACCTTCTTTCCTTCTTAGCCTAGTTTTGAGCAACAAGAAATATTTAAAGAAGAAGAGATATAATTTTAATGTCATGGTTACTATCGTAGTCATAATAATGAAGGGAAGGACAGCTTTAAGAAGTCATGTTCTCTCGGTCAACCTTTGTAGTTAAGCTATTGTCTAATTAACTCTTGAATATTGTGCACATAAACACTTTTTGATATAATAGACAGACAGGCAATGCCTTTCGCATAATTGTTAGAACTTTTTTTTGAAAACTAAAGTTTGTACAACAAGAAGAAGAAGAAGAAGCTATGAAAACAGCATAGTAATAGTTATAACAGTAGAACAACTTCATAAAACTTAAAAGCAAAGAGAAATAATATTCTTGTCTATTATCATTCTAAATAATTAATAAATATTTGTTGGTTTGTTTTTTGTGCTGTAATTAAACAAAACGTGTTTATATGCCAAACATTTTGTCTAACTGATGTTAAAGAATATTTATATAATAGATAATTGTGAGGCCAATTAACATTATTTTACTTGAGTGAATGTCTTGATTTAGAAAAATGAAATAAGGATATTAAAATCTATGATTTCTAATAAATAATAAGAAAAAATATGAAGTGTCAGTTACAAATGAAAATAAGTTTTTATTGATTTTTTTTCTCAAAAACTAAGAGAGATATTTTTATATCATTTAAAGTGGGACTGATTTGTGGAATTTGGAATTAGCAGTTTTCAACAAAGGGAAGGATCAATATTAGCAGCCGATGACGACTTTATTGTTATTGCTGCGTTTTTTCTAATTTATTATTTACTTAAGGCTCTGATGCGGTATAATAGTTAATCGTTGCAAAAATTTTCCAGCATAATGACTTTAGATGGCTGCCGTCGCAGTTTTTGACCTCGACCATTCTAAGAAAATAAAAAAAGACCTAATGCTTTAAAAATTAAATAAAATGTTATACATTTTTATTATTTGTTGTTGTATAGCGACAATTATTGTTTTTATTTTTATTGTTTTGATTTAAAGCAGCATCAAATACGAAACGACTGTCTGTGTAGATTATATATTTGCTGTGTGAAACTTGGCAGAGTTGTAGGGATTCAATTATTGCTTCAGCACTAAAAATTGTTGTATTTTGGTGTAATCACCCTGTTTTCAGCGTACTTCCTGATTTGTTAGATATGGTAAGGACAACGTGTTTTGTGGTCTTTAAACCATCTGTGAAGGCGAATTACCAACCATTCGTCTTGTATTCGCTGTACAATTCGTTAAATAAAGATTTATTTTTGCCAAAATCCTGGAAGTTTTTCAAAAACTGGTTGGGTTCAAGCAGCAATGGGGGGAAGGTACCAACGTAGGCTAGTATAGACTTAGGATGCTAAAGTTTTGTTTTGAAGCAGGGATGAGTTGGCGCAGCTGCTTATATGCATTATACCGTGCAATAGTCTATTGGCGCGAAAACGGTGGGGTCTATATGATCTTGACCGGGGTAGTGCGAAAATCACTAAGACAGGTATTAATGGCAACATTTAGAATATTTTTAATGGTCCTATAAGTTGTTTTGGAAGTCTTATTGTTGATTACTGATCCATAATCGATTATTGACAATATAATATATTTTACTATTTTTAGCAGACTATGTGCATTTATGGACAATATTTGCTAATAACATTTTTTTAACATTTTTTTTTTGAGCCTGAAGTACGTATTAAAAGTAAACCCTTAATTATGTAAATATTACGTAAAAAGTGTAATAAAGATTTATTGAAATTAATAAAAAAAAAATAATAAATTTCCCTTAAAAAATTTGGTTAAACCATTATCTTAATTAACACTACTTATTATTCATATAAAAGCTAATTTGCGGTAGGAAAAAAAAAAACGTATAAAAATAAAATTTTTATTAGTCATGCGACACCACGTAATGGATACTTAAAGAAATGTTAAAAAAAAATAAATTGAGAATTTGAAATGGAACGATAAAATAAGGAATTAAATTAAGGACCGCATAAAAGCAACCACAAAATTTTCATAAAAGGGAATGTCAATGAATGTATTTTGTTTTTTTGCTTACAAAAAACAGGGTAAATTTTTTTAGATATATAGAAATAGAAGATATCTTAGGTAAAGAGAGACTTCACTAAAAGCTTCAAATCAAGCCTCGAATATTTTTGGCTTAAGAATTCAGTACGATGTACTGATTCCAAGTCTCAAAGAAAAAAGTCTTTAACTTCATCTTATATTAATACTATTTATAGTAGAAATATACCTTCTAAAATGGAATATAACTGCCAGGTATTGGTAATGCATTTTTTTGTTATCAGGTATGGCTGCTCAAAGCCTGAAGTTTACACGAGAAAATATTTTAACTTTTTAAAACAAATTTTCTATAGCATCGGTGAATAGAGCTTTTATTATCTTACAACAACACAAATAACACACATAAAAAACAACTCAGTAGTTTTCTTTTAGTTGATGAAACAACATGCTGCCAGATCTTTTCAATATTAAAACAAGCTAGACGTTTTAACTCACTTTTAAAGAGAATTCGCATTTACGGTCGCTACGGAAGTATAAAAAATAACTTTGTTCTAGAACATTACTAAAGTATGTATTGTTTTGTGAATATAATTATATATTTTTGCCAACATAATTATACAGGGCTAAATAAATAAAGAATTGAGATTAAAATAATAGAAAGATTTTAGTTATTCAAACTTAACTTAGTAATAACTTTGCAGCAGTAGATGAACGCTTAACTTCTACAATGGTAAGCGTCTTTCTAATTCTAATTTTGCTTTTCATTTTGCAAATTCTTTAGCTTCGATATAAACAACTTCCCTTTTAGGTCAAATATGATGAACATAAACGGTCATGTTGTCTTGTGGTATGTCTTTAGAAAATAAAATTTAATGATTACAAGAATCGTCAGGGCAAAATGATTTGATATGATGATGTCAAGTCCAACTAAGTAATGTTAGTAATAATAATTTTTACTATCTTTTATTACGTTAAAACAAAAAAAAGCCTTAAAAACTGTACTCCTAAATAACAAACATTTAATAGTTACCCTATTCATAAAAATATTTTTGGTTTTTTACATTTTGTTTCATTTATGTTTTTTAACTTCATTAATATTATGAAAAATAATTGCACAAACAACTTTGTTGTGTTTTTACTACTGCTGTCTCATTTTGTGCTCCCCATTATCTTGATGAAAAGGTCAAGAAATCTTTGGCATTTTAACTGCTTTAGGTTTTGGCCGTAATCTTCACTTAAATTTTTGTGTTTTTTTTTCTACTTTGATAAAATTATTTTCTTTCTTCATTAGGCAGACTATTGTGTACTTTCATTTTTTATGGACAAACAACAGGGAATTAAAAAAGAAAAAATCTACAACAATAGTAGTAATAAACTAAAAGAATAAAAAGTATATTTTCTACAGACGAGAATTTATCCAAGATCTAAGATGAGAGACATGGCAGGACAGGACATAACAATTAAATGAATTTCATAAGAAAAGAGTCGTCAGGCCGACCTTAAATTTTATAACCGTTTCGATGAAAAGGAAGAAAATTAAGCCCAACTCTGTAACATTTATACCGAATATAAACAATTGTACCACAAGATAAAACTTTTTAAAAAGTGGTTGGGCTGAAAAAAAAAATAAAAAAGTTAATGATCGTAAAAACTTCCAAGGCAGATAAGTACTCAAAACGAAACATTAAATTATTAAGCGCAAAACACATGGCCAGTTATATATGGAGTCCACTTTATAAATCATAACAATTCAAAGTTAAGTCTCTATGAAAATTGTTGGTAATTCAAAAAAGCCTTGTTGTAACCCTATTGTTTTTCAAGCCTAAATATTAAAATAACTATTTGAAACAGTACAAGAGGTCAGCATAAGGTTTATGTTGTTACATTTTTCCCTTTTTAGACAAACGTACAGATTCTTTTGATTGCAAATACCACTGTGGATTATTATAAATTCTGTAGTCTTACTTTATGGCTTTATACGCCTATACTTCTTGATTTTACGGTCTTGTGAATCCTACGGTCTTGCATTTACTAAACATGCATTATTATTACAACAGCAGTCATTCATGCTACACTACTATATTGTTCTATGCCTTGTTTTTAGTAATATTAACCATCCACAGACAACTCAAGTACGCCTTTTATCCCATCCAGTCATCCCTTTTATATTCCTCCCCGGGCGCACCAAAAGTCTGTGCTAAACTAACCTAGGTGCAGACGAGGGTTCTCGGTGGTATAAGGGGAACCAGTCCCCCGTGGAAGCACCAAATCTGGATAGACAGTAGGATACTGTCAAAGGATGCACTAGTGTCCTGGTGAGGCCCATTCGGGGACTCGTTGTGGCTGTTGGTTAAAAGTCTATATCTGCGGGTCTGGCGCAAAATAAATGGAAGTGTGCTGTTGCACTCTCAACAGACGGGGTTGGATAGTCTCCGACCCTCAAGAAAGAGGAAGTTCATGGTTCTGCAAGTCATATTCCTGAAATTACAACTCTTTTGGCTACGTCCGATGGAGGTCGCTAGTCGACGATTTGTATTTCACTCAGTGGTAAGACCACCGTCAGAATAGGCCATCAATGGCAGGCACTAACGTTAATCTGTATCACGTATCCCCTTTATCTAATAGTCACAACGCATGTCTTCGGTAACCCCTACCATTCTTACTTTTTATTATATAGGGCGTCTTGACAATTATCTGATACTCTTATATTAAATTAGACGTCTCCACTAAACTATTTGCCATGGCTTTACACAATAATTTTCTTTCGCTTCTCGGGAGGTTTGTGCTGCTGCCTTCTTAGTTAAAATTGCATTATAACATTTATTATTTTCTGTTGTACGCATCTCTGAAGGTGGACTCGAGCTCACGATCTTCTGTTTTACAGCAAGCACTTATACCAACACAGCCGCTGAGGTTGCTCAGCTTTTGTTAGCTTATTGTGTAAGTAACTAATTCACCACGTTCATACGGACAACAATACAGGGGTTGCCAGATCTTATTTTCGTAACAATATGTTTATCAACAGGTGTACGTAATTTGTCGTCACCTTGGACCATCGAAGTTTCTAAAGCTGTATTTTAGAGAACCTTAACTTGATGGTATTTATGAGGGCTCAGTGTGGCCACATAGCTCCTGAAGCTATTCAGTTCAATGCTTTTTCTTGAGGGGCTTAGAATAGACGTTTCTTATTAGGAGATTATCTTTCCATCAATCTCTTAACTACACCGCTGCCTAAGCGAAATCTATCAATATTTATGGAAAATGACCACTGGAAATTTGCACGGTAAAGGGCCTATTTGCCCGATTTACTATTTTTAATAATTATCCATGTGTGCACTCTATTTTGTGTGGCTTATTGTTTAAAAAATAACTAAAAATTTAAAGAAGCAAGAAATAATTGTTCAACTTATTGGTTGACTAGAAAATAGTTCAGTTTATTTGTTCCTTATGGTTACTTAAAATAAATTAAAATCGCAAGGAAAAATTACTAAGGCCGAATTAAAAAAGAAATTTTGGTTAACAAAATATTGTATAACAAAATTTAATCATTTTCTGAGGCCATAATCTTAACATTTTAAACATTAATAAAGAATTAATAGGTGTAAATTGTAATTAATTATGAAAAGAACTGTAACAGTGAACTTATTTTCTGACATTAATAATAATGAATAAATTGATGTTCAAACAAAAATTATTCAGGTTTACTTCATCATCAATTTGTGAAACTTATAGACTTAAAATTATGTTCGGAGATGAGCTACATTTTGCTTAAAGGGTTTGCTAGGAGAAAAAATTGCCGCAAAAGGAGTTAAACCAAACCACAACAGACCATCTCAATTAACAATAATCCATGAATTTTTTATTTGAATGTAGATAATAATGTTCCAGGTAAGGTATAGTTTCAACAGAATGGCGCTATTTTATATACGGCGACCGCAACCATTGACTGCCTAAAATCACTGGTTAATGCTGATAAGCCGGCAACAATTGTCGCCTTGGAGTGTTTTACTATTCGTATTATTTGCGACATAAGAAAAACACTATCTCAAAAGAGGGACTTAACTTGACGTCCAACATAAGCTTCGTCTTAAAAATTTCGCAGTGGCCACACTTTTTTTTATAAAGAGAAGTAACACTGAGGCAATAATGCTTACTTATTATTTGTGTGACCATCTTTTGGAAAGGAATAGTGTGGAGAATATAGAGGTGAAGAATATACGAGGGCTGCTCTATATATTTCTGGCCTAATAGTGAAAATACGAATATTTATAATCAAAAATGGTTTATTATTTTTCAAAGTATTCTCCAGCATGATTTATACACTTTAGCATGCGCTCTAACCAGTTGTCTTAGCACTTTTTCCACTCCGATTGAGACACCTCTAAAACATAGTTTTTAGACACTTCAACAGCTTCTCCTGGCGCCGAAAATCGTTGACCACGCATTTTTTTCTTGATGTGCGGAAACAAGAAGAAGTCATTAGGTGCCAAGTCAGGGCTGTACGGCGGATGACCCATTAATTCGACGTTTTGGCCGGTCAAAAACGCTCTGGTTTGAGCCGATGTGTGAGAGCTCGCATTGTCATGGTGAACAATGATTCGTCTTCTCTTGTTGGTTTTTCGAATTTTTCCGATGACTTCAGGCAAGCAAATTGTAGTGTACCACTCAGAAGTGACCGTCCTACGTTGCTCAAGCGGAACAGTCCCACATGACCAGTTCTGCCGAAGAAACAGGCGACCATTTGTTTCGAAGTGCTTCTTCCACGAACAACTTTCGTTGGATTTTGCTCGTCTTTGAAGACCCACACGGTCGCTTGTTGTTTCGTTTCGGGCTCATACGCATAGATCCATGATTCGTCACCTGTGACGATCTTATAAACGTCTTTTCAAGCACCGCAATCGTATTTTTGCAACATTTCTTTGCACCAATCGACACGAGCCTTTTTTTGAGCGACTTTCAAATTGTGCGGGATCCAACGAGAACAAACCTTTTTTACGGCCAGGTGTTCGTGCAGTATCGAATGTATGCTGGTGGAAGAAATGTCCAAGGATGTCTCTATCTCTCGGTATGTCGCATGTCGATCTTGCATTATGAGTTCACGCACGGCATCAACGTTCTCTGGCACAACAGCCGTTTTTGGACGACCTTCACGGAATTCATCGCCATAGAAAGATTTAAGCTCATCAATGCACTCTTGTCGTGATAATCCACGTCGAAAGTTGTGAAAAATTATGGCACGAAAATGTTCACGAGTTAATTCCATTTTTTTCTATATTAATTTTTTCAAGTCACTGTTAACAACACAAATAATGGTCGTACATCAAAACGTTTTGAGTACGATTATGCTTAAAAATGACAAACTTTCCAATGGAAATGTCAGATTGCACTTGGCAGCACTCAGTGTTGCCAGGCCAGAAATATATATAGCAGCCCTCGTAGAATCCTTTATTTTCGTTTCGCAACATTGTATTTTGAAAACAATATTGCGGCGCCTCTGGTGTTAACCAGAGCACTAGTTTTTGACGCTAGTACATCCATTTTATATATATTTTTTTACTTCGCTGATGATTTGCTGTATTTTAAAGCATGCGAAGATGGGAGCTGTTCCTTTATATAATAGTATACAGACCTTAATTTATGTTTTGAAAGTTGTTAATTTGACCGTGGCTGGGTTTCGAACTCCGGCCATCGAATCAATAACAGCTTAGTAGTCAACGTGCTAATCATCGACACTACAGCACCCTCAAAATCACTGTTAAGATCATGTACTGATCTTTCGAATATAGAAATTTTTTTATTAAATTTTTTTTTTATTTACGTACTATTGGATCTAAAATAATCTTCTTAATTTCCCCAAGGCTTTAAAATAAACTAAAACGCTAATTTTTGTTCCATTTATTCGTAAACAAGACTTCGTGCAGTAACTCACCACAATAATGACCAAATTGTGACATTTGCCTATATTTGACGAATTACAACTAACTAACGTACTATTTTACATAATCGAATATATTTTAAGATGATACTTCTTAAACGCATTAAACAAAAATTTAGTGTAACAAATGTAATTAATATATTTTTTTAAATTTCTCTTACCATTTAGAAAGTTATACAGCTGTTTTCCCCACTGAAGAACATCATAAATAAATAACACTTAAATAAGAATCTAAAGCTTAATTTCAAAGTGTATAAATTAATTCTTGCATGATAAGTGGCAATCAATTTCAGTGGTCTTTAGTTAATTTTCAGTTTTCTCTTTTCGACCATTCACATTAGAAAACAAATAAATATGTATTCACACATGCAAACAAAAGATATTAGAAATAACAAAAACAACCTAATGAGTTCTGTTATATTCATAAAATACTAATTTGGTTTTAACATTTATTGGCAAGTCTGCATACACAAAAAAAAATATGAAGCGAAACAATAATAATAACTTTAGCAATTAAAGGCCTTTGTAAACATGAAAGGAAAATGGAACAATTATCCAATAAGATAAAAATTTATTAAATAATAAATTAATGATAAAGTTAAACGATGTATTTTAAGGCAAAAACAACATTAATTAGTCAAATATTATTTAATTACTTCCATAAAACAAGAAATAAATAAAACTAAATTTATTTAAGTTCTACGGATTTCCTTTATAATTTAATTGCTGTTAATATAATTTTTAATCTTAAATTGGAAATAAATTAAATAAATTTTGTGAAATAAAGAGATGGCTTCTTATGATTTATTTAGTTGACAAAATTAAAGCCAAAGTTGCAGAAATCCCAAATAGTGTTTATTTAACAAATTTGAACAAAAAAAAATCATTATGATAAAGAAATGCTGCAATATGAAGAATTAGACCAACATAATCGTTGTTACCCAGACTATCTTTACCTGCGTTAATTTTTATTTACTTGAATTTTATTTAAAAAAAATAAATTTAACAGTATTTTTAAAGTTCTAGTTTTTGCTTAAAAATAATATTTATTTCTCAAATTCTATTATTTACTTGAAAATAAATAATTATTTTTTAGTTATTATTTTTTAATTAAATAATTTTTAAATTTAGATTTTGCTTAAGCAACCTATACACGACATGTTTTTACATCTGACTTTTTAACTGTGTGAGTCATATGTAACTCTGCATGTGTGTTAAAATTGGTACTTTACAGAAGACTTTTAATATTTGGTCACAAACGGCCATGTAAATTACGTCTGACATAATTATTATTTGTTTACGATAGCTGATCAAATTCCCTTTTTTCACTATACACATGTCCGAGCCGTCCGGTTTCAAAATGGCTTGTCTTAAAATATTTCTGCGTGCGTTACGGAATAGCTGAAGACTTGTCAATTTTAAATATTTTTTTTTTTTGCTCTAAATATAAAAAAGATCAGTTTGCATGAAATAATGATACAGAATTTACATAAGTGTTATTAAATAGTTAAAAGTAATTTCAGATTCTGATCATATAAAATATTACCATCAGCCGCCAATTGTCAACCGACGTTGATTGTATTCGTACGGCATAGGGTTTTGGCAATACTTATTGAAATTAAAAAGTGCAACTCAAGTAACTTTAGAAAGAGCGTTTTTCGTCCTTAAACTAATATTGACTGATTAACGGACAAAATTGTCTCCACAGTCTGCACATAAACTCCTATTAATTAAATAAAAAATATATATTTTACTTAAAAAATAATTTATTTCAAATTAAAAAATACAACTTAAAAAATAATTTCTACTTTTCAAGTAAAAAATAACATTTGGGAAATAACTATTAATTTCCAAACAGAAAATAAAAACTATAAAATAATCATTAAAAAGTAGTTACGATACTTGCAATTATGTTTTTGTCTTTTTTATTTCTTATTTTGTTTTCAACACAATTAAACTAACAATAATAAAAATATTTTAATAGTTTCTGTTATCATTTAGAACACCCTCTAATGTTCAAATAAGAAAAAAAAACAATATCAGCCCTTCTTTGTAATCCTGATCATGTTCAATGTTGTAGCCTACTCTGTCTGGCTGTGTTTCAAACTTTTTTCAATAATTGTATGCATGTTTTGAGGCCGGGCGCATAGAATCATCATACGTTAAACTATAACGCATTCAACTGACAAGTCAGTTAAAATACATCTTTTCTTATGAGTGTTGTCACAATCACTACGTCTCCGTCAACACAAAGTACCAAAGTTGGTCAAGTTTTAACTTTTGACGTACGTTGAATACTTGGACAGCTATTAATTGCTTCTTCTACTTCTTCTTTGTTGTCTCTTCAATTGTTTTCTTGTTGTGTTTCACTTATACTCTTTTTTTGCAGATACCTGAAATCAGTATTGCCGTTTGTTTACAATTTTTATATTTTTCATAACTTCTGAAAACTTTGTTACATTGTATTTTTTTTTTTTTTGTACACACACGAAATTAAGTAATGTCGCTGAAAGAGTACTTGTTTTATTATTTGAGGTAAGAATCTCTCTTAACATATCAACCCAACATATCAATTGTCAATAAAAATTTGACAATCGTACTTAATTTCCTTCAGGAAGTGCCGGATTATATGACAGAAAATAATTTTATGTTGAAGTTTTAAGCAAATAAGACTAAAATTTATCTTTAGTAAAGGTATTTTTAAAATAATTACTGTAGTAAATTCTATCGAAGCTGAATCTTTTAAAGAAAAATCTAAAACGGATTTTTTTAAAAAATTCTACTTTAATTAATTTTTTTGAACGGCGCAATACCGAACTATTAGCATTGGTTTCTAATTTAAATTTTCATGAGTATCGTAGGTGTGAAATTTTTTTTGCACGTTCTAATTTTTTTATTTTCATTTTGTTTTTTCACACTTAATGAATTTGTTGCTTTGTTATTTTTTCTGACATAGAATAAAACTTTTTAATAAATTTTATATAATTTACATTTAATTAAGGAATTTCAAACCTTTTAAAGAAAAAATGTAATTCTTGTCAATGTTTTTTCCTGGCAACATTGATAAAAGGGTAAACAGCTGATTTAACCCTTTCGGGACTACTGGGATAATACGTCCCAGCAATTTTCAAATTGTCTTTTTTCTTTATTTTAAGCGCAATCGCCAGGGAGGTAGAACTGCCAAACGTCCAAAAACGGATAGCATCAATATTGGAGACCACTTGCCAGTAGAGCAAGAGAAGCGTTGTCGCTGTGTCCGCTGTTCTTCACTTGGCATAGAAAAGCGAACAAAGATGATATGCTCAGGTTGTAACAACGCCTTATGTTACAAGTGTTTTGGGACATTCCACAAATAAATACCTAATTTCATTCCTAAAATGTTAAAAATAAATGTAAACTTTTATCTAAATCCAATAATATTTATATTTTAGTTATCTTTTTAATTTTTCGAGAACACTGATTGTGATTTTATGCCCCATGAAAACACTAGTTGGGATTATATGTCCCAGGATAAAAGGACGAATTTAAAATTTTTAAATATGGAGAACATAATACTTTTATCATACCTTTTAGAATATGAAAAAAATTTTACCATACATAATTTGGTTTGCAAAATAAAACTCCGTCCCGAAAGGGTTAATATCCATCAGTTACTTTGACTTCAGTTTAATGCGTCAAAGTACAACGTAGAAAATTTTATTATAACCAAAGTAAAAATACCAGGCCGTATACTAATTTACACGACTATTTGGCTTATCTTTCCACTACTTTACCAAATGATTATTTGTATAATGCTTTTTAAAAAGCCCAAAGGAAGTAGTCATATGCAGAAGAAAAAGGAATATAAAAATTATAGTTGAGTTTTGCTTTTTACTTTCAACTTTTTTTATACTCTTGTTTCGATTTACATTACCTGAATTGAAATCTTTAGTTTATGTAAAAATCTATCTAGAATTTTCCTAAAAAACCAACCGTAGCGATAGATAAATGTCCATCGTGACGTTCTTTAATTTACAAAAATCAATACCAGTGAAATTAAATTATTTTACCAGGAAACTAAAAGTCTTAAATTGAATGAAAATATATTTTTCTAAGTTGCTGTATTTTGTTGTATTAAAAAATTAATCTAAATACAAATTAAAAAATGTATTGGGATTTTATTCCACCTGGGAGATTTTGTTCTCCAACAATACTTATGGGTGGGCAACCTGCGGCCAGCGGGCCAACTGCGGCCTACGTGGGCATAAACTGCGGCTGGAGAACATATTTAAAATCTTATATGGTGAGCGGCCCTTAAGCAGCGACTGAGAAAAAAATTATATTCTAAATGAATCGAAATAAAAAAATATATATTCTTTTATCATGTATTTAAACGAACAACATAAAACAAATATAGAAGAAAGACATGCTTAATAAATTTGTTCAGCTCACAGTTTAAAATTTTTTTGATAATATGTTTAGCATTAAATTAAGTTCATTTCTTATGAGTTAAAAATAATATTTAATTCTAATGGTGAAAGGCCAAATTAAATGGACACAATATTACACATATGAAAAAATATTCAAATAAAAGTTTTAAAACATTAAATTTAATTTAAATTGGCAATTCTATTAAAAGCGGCCAGGTGGCAATTTTGAATTTAGTTTAATTTTTTTAGCCTTCCATTCGTGTTTCCTTTTCTCACCAAATCACTGTTCCTTTTGTTTTCCTTTAATTTTCTTTATTTTTCGTTTTAAAATTTTTAACAATTCTACTTCAATTAGCCAGGTTCAAACTCAAGTTGAAAAAGGAACAGCTGCTTGATTTAACAAAAAAAAATTGTTTAAATAAACTTAAAGCTTTCATAAATGTCTTCATAAAAGTATAATATTTAGTATATTCTTTAACGATAGGAATATGTTTGCGATATTATTGCTTAATTATTAAATAAAACCAAACTTTTTATTCAGAGGTTAGAAAATCCAGAAGTCTGAAGTTTACTTACTTCAGGAAACATTAATAATTTAATGTTTTTTGTAACCGTGCTAAATTCTTGACGAAATTGATGGGGAAGAGATACGAAAGGTGTTGAAGGTAGAATGGTTAGGCAGTTGATTATGAAGCAAATATGTCAATCGATCAGATACAGTGTCGAAAGAGGTGCTATGATAGATCCATGTCCTTTGAGGCAGCAGGTAACACCACGCCTAACTCTAATTTTTTCATGTCATTTGTAATAATAAAGTAACTCCGGTCAAAAAATTAAATATATGGGGCGATAGAGAGTTAAAAAATAAGTAAAAAACATCAGATGAAGAAATTGGCGCTCCAAATTACGGGGCTCTGAAATTTTAAAAATTTCTAAAATATCAATATGGGTATCATTTTAAAGCTTTTGAAGAGATCTTTAAAGAAATACTAAAAAATGCTTAACCCATTAAGAGCCAATGTTATTTTTGTTTTTAAAATATCAATTTTTATTTATTTTTTAATTCTCTGTCACGTCAATATTTGATTTTTTTACTTCACTAAACTTGATTTACATAGATTGTGAAGTGTATATAAGATTCGGCATCGCCAAATTTAGCGCAATTACTTGTTTATAATAATATAATTATTTTTTATCGCTATTACGACTTTATTATTCAGTACAAATCTTACGAAAATTTAATTTAAAATACTATATTTTATCGGTTTTAATTTGCAGCCTATACTCTTTAACAATGATGACCTGGATTAGTGCATTTTTTTATCTAGGCGCAGTTATTTATAATAAATAAAAAATAAAAAAATACTTACGAATTTAATTCCAGATCTAAACGAAACTTATGATTAAAGGCCTTAATTAACAATGAGGTTCGATGAAAGTGTTTCTGAAAAGAAAAAAAATAAGAATACTGTTAAATAATCGTTATACTAAACAATTATATAAAATACATATTAGAGAAAAAATGAAATAACTGATGTTGAATCATTAATTACAATTTTAACATAATAAAATATTATCAAACAAAAGCATCTTATATCTGAAGCTTCATCAAAGTAAAATTTATTTTATACAATTAAAAGTAATAAATAAAATAAAATTTATGTTTAAACATTTTCTCTTCTTAATTACAAAGAATATAATTGTAAGCTATTGAACTTCAAAGACATTGCAGTAATTTATTAACTGGCTTCACCTTAACAAAAGCATTTTCTCATTAACAATTTTTCGGTATAATTTATATTCTTATGTGTGTTTGTGCAAATGCTTTCCTAAGCCTTCGCTGATAAAATATCCTCAAACGCAAATATAAAACACATTTAATGCCTTAAATAATTTATTTTTCTTAGTTATTTTGAGAAAAAGAAAGACTCATGTCTGTATGTAAAATATTTTATATATTTGTCTAATACTGAAAAAAATGATTTTTCTTTTCTTTTTTATGAAAAATGGCGTCTATGATAACAACTTTGATGATGATTGTTTACCACAGAAAATTAATTTTTTTTAAAGAAAAAATACTTTTTTATTAAACCTTAAAATTCATTTAAATGTTTCACTTGAGAGGACTTTTGACAATAATTAAAAATAGCGTTTTGTAATCCACTAAAAGCTTTTTAGATAACCTTAAAAAATACTAACCAGCAGAGTAGATTTTAATTCAATTTTTATTGTTTAGTATTATATTTTATTGAAAAAAAAAAAACAAAATTTTCTAATTAAAAAATTTATTAAATTAATTGTGCATTAAAGTAATAAAGAGGACACAATTTTCTAATTTAATAAATTTTTGAAAATAAAATAACTTTGGCAGGTGTAAAAACTTTTTTCTGTGAAGAAAGAAAACAGAGTTTACAAATGAAGAAAATTTTAGTTGTTGGCTCTTTTTAAGAATAATCAATAAACATTTTTATTTTCAGCTTTTAAATGCTTTGTGTAGAATATTATGGGAAAAGAAATGGGCTGCTGTACATTTAAGTTTATAAAAAGAATTATCACAATTATGGTGTGTCTAACACCATACACTTCTTACCTTCCACTTCTTGCTTTTCTATCACTAACCTTTTGATAACAAAACTTATTAGCAGAAAAAAATACTTTAAAACTTTTTTTTAGCATACAAAACCGTAACCTCACTTAAACTGATCTGAACATTTATTATATTATAGACTTACTTGTACAACTTTTTCAACCAAAAATTAAATTATAAAATAAAAAAGAAAACGAAGAAATAATGAAGAAGGTTTATTTATATACTTTTGTTGATTTTTAATAAAATAAACAAGTACACACTCAATTGAGTGGAAAAGAAAATTTTATTTAATAACATCTTTTTTTTCTTGTTGCTTCATGTTAAAAAAAAATATAGGCCATAAAATGTTTCGTGCAACAATAAAGAAAAGATCCAGAAGAAGAAAAACTGATGAACCTTTAAACCGAATTGTAACACAAGACTAGACAAAAGGCTAAGATAACAAAAAATAAATAAAGAAAATATTCCTAAATACCTACACAATACATTGGTGAACTGAAATTAAAAGAAAATGAAGACACGAGAAAAAGTCCGGCAAAAACCCAGTAAATGAAAAAAGTATTTATTTAGAAATTGTTATATGTAACATCTATGTCCAAAATAAAAAACACGCTTAAGAGTATTGAAATATCAAGAAATATAATAAAGTGAAATTTAATTTGCGAAGGCATAACCGTTTTTAAAGTTAGAGTGCACATTGGGTAGTAAAATCTTAATTCCATTTAACCCTTATTTAAAGCAACATTTTATTTATTTTCATTCGTTTTTAAGATGACTCTTAGCTTTGAGAACTAGCTGTCAATTAAACAAGTAAGTGAGAAATTAAAAAATTGAAAAGAAGTAAAAGTGCTATATTTGGCTAAGCCGAATCTTATTTAACATTCACCATCTCTGTAAATCTAGTTTAGTAAAGTAACTTCAAAAATAAATGAATAGAAAAAATTTGGTACTGCATATATATATATATAATTTCACATAAAACTACCATCGGCTTCTAATGGGTTAAGCATTTTTAAAATAGTTAGTATTTCCTTAACCCTAGAATACATGAGCGGGTACCCGTGTGTCCACTACCGATTTTAAACGCTTGTAGCTGCAAAACCAATAACAGTAGAGCTTAGAAACTTTGGATTTAGGAAGTTAAGATAGCCTTACATTGTTTTGTGGAACAATTATGTAATTTGGTCCAGCAGTTCCACAATTATAAGCTTTCAAAGATGACACCTACGCAAACACATAACCGGGGTACCCGTGTACCCAATAGTTTTTGTATGGAACAAATGAGTAGAAAAGCAATTCTTTAACGATTTATCATCAAAATTTTATTAAAACTTTATAAAAATACAATAAAAAAACCTGAATACTTAAGAATTAAGAAACATTTATGTGCTATTTATTCCGGTCACAAGAAATACAGACACTATTTGTTATTGAGTGCTCCAGACATATTAGTTTCTTGGATATGCTGTACGCTTTACGAGTTTTTCTTCGTCGTTTTATTTCCTACATGTAGCATAAATAGCAGGATCCAGTTACTGGCTTTCCCATTCGCCAACCACTTTCGCAAATAATTTGTAGTGGTTGATTTAAGCAACTTTCTATAGCTATCTTTGTTGCGAAGTGTCTAGTTATTTGAGGGTTAAGAGCTCATTCCTCAATAATCGGCATTCACATTTCTTCGGCTAATTTTCAAAGAAATATAGTAAAATATATAGCATAATTTTTAAGCAGCTAAGACCTTTATATCTAAAATATTAAAAAGTAATGATAGTGGCCATCGTATTTCAGCTCGCTTTGTTGTGTATTCGAGAATAGCTGTTCCATGACATCAACGCCACCCTTGGTATTGTTATCAGACTCTATTATTTTGGGTTGCCACTTTCTGCTATTTCACTATTATAGTGCATTGATTATAGCAACAACACGGCTTTGTTTTTTAGGAACATATTGTTATATTTTTTCTGAAGCCAGAAAAAGTGGAACCAATAGATTTATCTTTTTGTGCTTTCACTTCAACCAGAAAGTATGTTTTATTTTTTAAGCGTTCCAACGAGCGTTAAATTCCAAGACAATAAATGCTCTGCAACCCCCAAAGTTATGAAAAAATTGTCCTTTGCTATATTTTGGCCAGTTCTTCTAAATTTCTCTTCCAGTTGATGCAGTGGAAAAGAATTCACAGCGTCTCATATCCACCAAAGCTTTATCCCGTTTTTGTAGGTTTCGACGGAATGTACTGTATGAAACGAGTGCGGCCACGATAAATATTCACTGGGCGTGTAGTGCATAGCAAGATTAATATTCATCATAGACCATATATCTCTAATATGCGCAGCTTTATCTGTTTGTATACGAGCGGGCCGTGTATTTGCATCATCAAACCTTAGGAATCGTAGTATATCACAAAAGCGATTATTTCTCATTAGTGAGCGATATAAAGGGAAATTTCTAGTGCTGCTGCGATTAGTACCTGCCATAATTAAAATTCCAAAAAAAGCATATAGTTCTGGCACTGTCACTTCCTCCCATATTTTTGGAGTTGAGTTATTGTGACTTTAATTCCATGCCTTGTGGAAATTGACTGCTTTCGCATGACGCATAATAATATCTACTTTTTCAGAAGTCATAAAGAATTTAAAAGTTTGTACTATTGAAATCGTTTTAGTTTGCTGTGATGGACCATACTGTAGCCTCACGATATTTGGCGTCAACGCTTGGTAAGAGAGATTTAGAAGGACAGCCCACTCAGTACCATCACGTGCCACAAACTTCTCGACGTTCACATTAATCGCTGTATCTTCTTCTAAATCACTAACAAGTGAGGCTTAAATTGATATATTTTTGAAGCTTTTTAGCCCAAACTGATAAAAAATTATATTGGGGTATACGGGTACCCGGTTATGTGTTTGTGTGATATATTTTGGTTATGCGTTCTACGGTTAAAGATCTATGCTTTAAAGTGACACCCATATGGATATTTACAAAATTTTTAAAATTTCAGAGGCCCGACATTCGGAAAATATGGGCGAATGCCAATTTTTTCACTTGATGTTATTTTCTTATTTTTTTATTCTCTATC
The DNA here is from genome assembly GCA_916610165.2 of Gymnosoma rotundatum. NCBI lineage: Eukaryota > Metazoa > Arthropoda > Insecta > Diptera > Tachinidae > Gymnosoma > Gymnosoma rotundatum. The sequence goes on from OU744340.1 coordinate 96,614,203, forward strand.
GTCCCATATATTTATTTTTTTGATTAGAGTTACTTTATGTTCCAAATGACATGAAAATACTAGAGGTAGGCTTGGTGTTTTGCCTGCTGCCTCGAAGGACATGGACCGATTATGCTGATTTCAAATAGCACCGCTTTCGACACTATATCCGTTCGATTGACATATTTTTTTTTTAAATCAAGTTTGCCACGGACGGATAGTCGGACATCGTATTTATACTTCATTAATAACAGTCAGTATGATAAGGGAAACGCATCTGCAAAGAACAAGGTATGATAAATTAAAGCGACGGTAAGCAAAAAGGAGAAACATTTGGGTGTGACGGTTACTTAAGCGAACAAAGAAAAAAGTTTAAGTTGGAGACACTTGCAAAGAGTGTTGATGATGGCTGTAGCAATATATATGTGGCTGCATTTATTCTGCCAAAATCTCTTTTTTCCTGTTTTCTTCCAAGTTTGAGCTATTGAAAAACTAAAATCTTCGAAAAAGATTTCCTTTTTATACTCTTGAACTAGATTTGTCGATATTAATTGACCTAAGAATTTAAGGTTAGTTAACTTCTCCCTCGATATAGATGTGTGCATAGAAAGTTTTTTTTTTAGTTTCCTCCTCATGTTACTTGAACATCATTATTTTTCCTTTCATAAAAAAGTGAATAAATGTTAAACTAGTTAAAATTTTAACTTGGATTGTGAGGTTATGAAAGAAAGAAAGTTTTTGAGCTTTTGAGCTTGTAACTTTTGAAACCCATTTTGAAAGACTTATTTCATTAATATGACCCAAATCCAACGTAGATAGCCTGAAAAGGATATTAATATAAGAGTGGGCTTTCTATTATAAGTAATGGTATTAGTGAAAAAGTATATTATTAAGAAGGCCTGCGTAAATTGTATATACATTTAATACTTTACTACACTGTTTATAATAAGATTTTAAAAGAAGAAATTAAGTTGTTACTTGAGGGTTGGATTAATATAAACTAAAGGCCCAACTATAATATGCATAAAACAACTTAAGCAAGATTATACAACTATGCAAATACATTAAATTATATGTGGTAAACTATAATGTACATAAGATAACTATTCGTCAAGTTTCGTTAAATTTCATTTCTTTATGCAAGGTACGAAACTGATCACACTTTCCGTACGGAAACAGCTGATTGTGCTTTGTGTTATACATTGATAAAGAAAAAATTCAATTAAGACCTAAATTGTTAAATTTTTAGTTTTTAATTCAATAGAAAATGTAGAAAAAACTAAATTTTTCTTTATGCCCAATTTTTTACAAATATAATATAATAAAAATAAGTTTGTTTTTATACACACATACATATGTATACGATATAAGCGATAAGCATCGTTGCATTTTCTAGTACAATTGGCCACAAACACAAAACAGAAAATAACTCTGAACCAAAATATGTAATTGTGTATGTGAATGTTTTCAAATATATAAAATATATTCTTTAAAGGCTTTTCGTTTTAAAATGTTGTTTATTTATATAGAAATTGTTTTTGGCAAAAGTACGAATTAAACATAAATGTGCAACTGTGGCAAATAAGTTACTTTAATAAGTTACCTAAGCATTTCACAGGCTTTTCGTTGGATTTTTGACATAAGCTAAAGCTTGCTTATGCACATTATAGTTGGGCCTTAAATGGGAAAAAATTTTATTGTTCAATAATTAATGTACACGTTCATGCTCTATTTTTAATATATTTTATTAATGTAAAATTATTATTTATATAATAAAAAATATATAGGAAATTTTATCAATTTAACTAATAAGCTTTTACCAGATTGAACGAAAACTCATTGTTATTTAATATCGAAAAAGAATGTTTTATAAAGACATTTACGATAAATTTGTTAAAAACAAATTTTAATATTTTCTAATGAATTATCTAATATATTTTTTAAATCTACCTATCCACCAATCTATCTATCTGTCTATCTATATATCTATTGAAAAGCTATAAATGCCTACAACAGTGGACCGATCTTTCAGAAATTTTTAGCGTTTTTTTATGTGGTGTATATATTTTTTAAACTAAAAGTAGGCGTGGCACTTCTCATAACAGTCAGCGACAGCAAAAAAAAAAAAATAAGCTGGAGTTAAATAGTGGGCGTTTAACCTCCCATGCAAAGTGTAACTACATAGTTATAAAAGGTAGGCTGTTGAAAATCTATCGAGTACCGCACGTTACGTTGTCTATGGTCCTACAAAAAACTAACTGTAACTGAGCATTGGTTGTGTTACCACCTATAAAAATAAATATTAAGCATTACATTGCTTGGGTACTATTATAGATAGATCCCTGAAGTTTTATGTCGAAGACCGCAATACCAATGTGAACACTGAATTACGCACTAAAAAAAAGGTAAAACAAAATACAGTATGATTGCCTTAAACCAAAAAAATTCTGATACTTCAGGCAAGATGCAATAAAGCATTGCTACACCCCGTTGCTAAGTCTAACAGGCTCATGTTTCATGTTTACTAACACGCTCATGTTTCCTTCAATGTTCCTTCGTGTGTATCAAGTATTGTAAGTAGTAATGGCACAAAAATAATACTAACCGATTAGCAAACCATACGAATTACTCGTATTAAACCAAGGAAGTATTTATTGTAAAATAAAATAAAAATAAGAAAATTTCTTGTTTGGAATCTTTTTTATATATTAATTTACTTTGATTGTGCTTAATTCTTTCAAATGTAATATTTTCATGTATTACAATTTTTTGGAGTTTTTTATGGCTTTTTGCCTTATTGATTCAATATAGTTACTATCTTCTTAAGACCTCAGATGATTATAAGTGTTGTGCTACAGTTCACAAAAACATACGAAAGAAACGACCTGATGAAATAACATCAAGTCAAGTATTAATTGAAAACAAATGTAATTTTGCAAAAAGACCTTTCACCGAAAAAAATTATATTCAACTTGTGCTGCATGTTTTAAAATAAGATTTCTCAAAACTCAAAACGAATGTGCAACAACTGAGGAAATATTTAAACTTTGGTCCCATTATAAAGGTTAGCATGTCATTAGACTTGTATATAATTTCAAGTTTTATAGTCAACACTCTTATCTCTTTACGTGACATTCAATTTTTTTTACAGAAAGATATCGATTCGTTAGGACGTACAGTTGTCGCTCTTATAAAGCAATACTTTTGCGAAAGTGGAGTTTTTTATATTAATTAAATCATTCTCGTTTTATGCACGAAAATACTTGTTCGTTTGCAGACATTGTCTATTTTTTTGTTTGTAGACCAAAGGAAACAGTGTTCTTTGAAATAACAAAAACAAAGATAAATATTCAGAAAGCAATTCAAATAATACACAACAGTTGGAAAATGAATAGAAAATACAAAAAACACAAAAAAGAAAAAAAAGCGTAAGAAAAAAAAAACTTAGAACTAACGCTTTGTAAACGTTTTATTTATTTATATGTGTTTCGCTTTTTTTAAATTTTTCAAGTCATTAGAATGGTTTTTGTTTGTGATTATTATCCCCCACTGCTTGCCTAATGTGAAGATTTTTGGTTTGTTAACAAATAAATGGGAAAAGAAAATTTAACAGCAATAAAAATGTGCGACTATGCGTAACTAAGGCGTATTTAACACATACTATTACCATTATAGCACAACTTGTTCTTTCATTTCACATTTTCTTTTAATGAGAGGCCTGAATGATGAGCCGACTGTCTAATGTCAAAAGCAAATAAAAGCGCTTTCATAAGAAATTAAATAGAAAAAAAAAAAAAAAAAAAAAATAAAAAAACCAAATAGAAATAACAAAAAAAAAAATAATAATAAAATAAACTGAAAACGAATATTTAACAGATATAAACCCAGTGCACACATTTTAATTTGTTTAATGTGCACAACGAGGCAAACAAACAATTGAAGGTTTTTTCTTCTATTTGAATTCCTTTAAAGTATAAAAAATAAGATTTCGGTCAGTCTTTACGTTTCCACAAATAAACAGGGGAGTAAAACATTATTTGCCTCAAACAGTCGTAACATAAAGACGATCATCATAGTTTATTTTTATAATTTTGTTTTGCTCTTTTTATTTATTTTAGTGTAGCATTAAAAAAAGTTATAAAAACATGTGCACAAAATTTAATTTTTTTTCTTTAGACTTTTATAGAGTTTTATTGTTAAGAAAAAAAAAAGGTTAAGTTTATTTGGGTATAAGCAAATAAAAGTTGTATTCAAATTTCCTAAGAAATTATTTTAATAGTATTTTATGAACTTTATTCTTTTTATAGGCTCTAAAAAAATGTTATTAATGAAAAGCTTTTAAACTGCTTTTTGTAGGCTGTGGATAACATATTAAGAGAAATTTTTTATTATAAACACAAATGTGTACAAGCATTTATCAGTCATGGTTTTACCAGAAAAGATAAAAAGGTAGAAAGAATAAAAATATTTGCGAACGATATCGTAACTTATAGATATATGATAGTTACAGAGCTTTGCAAAAAAGTTCCTTCAAAACTAAATCTCAAGTTTGAAAGTATAATGGATTGCAGAAATCAGCTTGCTTCTATTTTTCTAGGTAAAAGAAGATAGAATGTTCTAACGTTAAGAAATATCTAAATAGAATAAAGATTTGGAATGTGATAATACATCCTTACATGTCGAGTCACATACTTAAACAAGCAATTTTTACATGATTACAATACAGTCAATTATGTTTTACTAAGCACGAGTTGCAATCAAGATCAATTTTTTTTTTATAACTTTATACTATAAAGTTTAAAATTAACTGTAGTACACCCTGTATTAAAATTTCTCACTTAAGTTACAGAAACGAGGCACTGGTTTGAACTTACTTTCAATGTTATCAAAAACGTCAAATGGTTTTAATGTATCGATGAATTATAGTGTGTGAACTAGTGAGGGCCCGTTAAAATTAAATGTGAAAAATAGTAGTATACCAATTGCAATTGTGTCACTACTTATGCTTGAAGCTTCTTCCAAGTTTTTATTAGTTGCTTCGCATATGTATTTGCAGACGCAGGAGTATTACTGAATGGGAGGTAAATAGCAAACAAACTCAAAATATTGAAGTAAATAATTATGAACAATATGAAAGTGAATAGGCATTGGCGTTTTTCTGATACATAATGCTTATGCAAGATATAGATTATATTGAAGCATTTAGTTGCATTTCAAAGTCTGTTTTGGGACTTCGAGTTATAAATGGTAACATAAAAAAGCATTAAATAAAATTCCTTAACACTAGAAACGTCACCGTGCCATTTTTGACCCACACGCGAGTTTTGTGGCCCTTAACTTCTTTATTTTTTTATTTCGATTTGTGGGACTTTTTGACTTTTATTAATTTTATGAATATATTAAACTGATAATGTATAAAATTGTTTGACATGCAAATATTTAAAAAACAAGTGTGTTTTACCTAGAACTGCCGTTGGGTCATTTTTGTCCCCTCAGTATTTTTTATAGTTTAGAAAAAAGTACATAGCTTTTGTATTTGCAAACTAAAATACATACATGCAGAAATTAAATAACGGTGTTTCGAACACTTTGCGGGCGGTCGTCTACATCTGTGCATTTACCTACAACTTTGACGCATACACGTACCAAACACAAATATCAGATTCAAATAAATCCTGATGGAACAGCTTGGACAATAAATGAAGGAATCAACTCAGCTGGCAGGCATGGGTGCCAAAACGTTTTTAGGGACCATAGTGGACCAACCTCAAACATATATATAACAATTGACGAACGTCTCTTTCCCTCTTAGTGTCGCTATCGATTTACTCAATTTATGAACTCAAAACCTGATAAATATGGTCAAAAGTTTTGGATGACGGTTGACAGCGATAAAAGTTATATAATAAATGCTTTTCCTTATCTTGACAAGGATGACAATACAAAAAGTGATGAGCATTTGAAATTAATGGATCCTTATATCAATAAAGGCAGAAATGTTACTTGTGACAACTTTTTTACTTCACTTTTGCTAGCGGAATATTTGAAGTCCAAAAATACTAGCATCATGGGCACGATTAATAGAGCTCGAAGAGAAACATCCATTGCCGTAAAGGCGGCAGAAGAGGGGCTATACACAACGACTGCTCTTTGTCAGTTTATCAGGCTAAATCCAACAAAAATGTGCTCATTTTCAGCACTGTGCATAAAGATTTAACAATTAGCTCTACGGCAAAGAAAAACCAGAGACAGTGTTATTCTACAATAGCACGAAATACGGAGTAGATGTCGTAGACTCAATGAGCCGTAAGTACACAGTAAAGGCACCATTAAGATGTTGGCCGGTTCACACATTTTATAATATATCAGATCTAGCAGCCATAAACTCATGGATAATATTTAAACTTATCAGCAATAACAAAATTAAGCGCAGAGATTTTCTATTGCAACTGGGTGAAGAGTTAGGATCTAAAAATATGAATAGTAGAAAAAAAATCAATACCTTCAGATATCCCAGAATACATACCAGAAAGGCAGGAAAAACGTTCAAGATGTCAGGTCAAATCAAACTCCACAAATAAAAAATCATTTGTGAAGTGCCAACAGTGCAAAAAAAAAAAAACAAACAGTGTCAGTAAGTGTACGAGCCATGAATATTATTTATGCAATACTTGCTTTTCAAATACAAAAAATTAGCCAATAAGCATTCTAATATCTTCTTTTATAATTAATCTTATAATTTTTTTATCAAACCTTAAATTCACAAACTGTTGTGCTTCTGTTTTTTAAGGAATAAAAATTTAATTTTAAAAAATTTTTAATCATAAGTTTCATATCATATTTCTAAGAATGGGACAATTTTGGTACAGTGGCGGTTCTAGGTGGGTTGTAAGTTCCGGCGCTTCTAGTGTTAATGCTGGACAAAAAAATAATCACAGAAACATGCAGAAAAAATATAGTTGTGATATGGCCACAGAAACTATATTATGTTCTCTGTAAAAAAAAATGTGGTTGCGGTTAACAAATCAAAGTGGTTGAAAAAAATTCTATAATCACAATAAATAAGGTTTCTTTAGCATTTGCTCATTAAATGTGTGTTAGTCATAAAAGTGTTAACTGTAACTAATTCTAATCGCAAACAAATTGTAATAGCTATTATACAAAAGTAAAGTATTTAATACTTAAAAATATTATTTAACAATATTCTTGTCTCGCTATAATAGTGATTTGCTTTTTGAAAAGCAGCTCATTTTAAAATGGTAAATCTAAAGCTAATAGATGGTATTTTCTTGACACAAAATATTTAAAATAAATAAATATAAATACAGGACTTAAAAATAAAAAATTTCAAGTCGAATAAAACGGCAAGCAAAAGTCTATTTTTTATGTATTAAATATAATAAAACTGTAACTGGATCGTTTCTGTACATGAAATGTTTTTTTTTTTTTTTTTTTTTTTTTTTTTTTTAATTTCGATGTTGGTAGAATTTTTGTGTTTACATCACGTAAAACCTGATAAATAAATTTGAATAAAATTTTGTGTAGAAGTCTCGTACAATCTTGGTTCAAATATAGAATAATTTTTTTTTTCGTAAAAATAAGTCATTTCGTAGAGAAAATAGAGAAAAAAAAACGTAAAAGCACCCAATTTTACCGGTATAATGGTATTAAAACAGTTGTCAGTACATTTTGTTTTTGTAGATGAAAAAAACTTTAAGCACTGTTTACAGAACTCTACAACAATAAATATTTAATAACCCATTTTTCAAAATTTGAATTTTAGGAATATTAGAAATGACACGCCAGCGTAATCGTGTTCACTGGTAATATATAATAATATATATTAGTAGCTAAATTATAATTATGGTTTCATTTAATAATCGCGTTCTTATGTCAGATAACATTAATACGATTTTACTACAACCATTTGAAATTATTGTAATATTTTGCTCATAGTTTAGTAAGGCGTCAGGCCCTATTATTGCTAAATTATCGACGAAAAGCGGGTATATTGACAATCAATAATCAATATCGGTTGTTAATTTAATAGGGATAATTTAAAAAAAAGCACAAAGTTTTTATGAAAATTAAATGATTTAAAAAATATTTCCGTGTTTTTAATTTAATAATTTGCAAAGTGCCTGTGCATAGAAATAAATTATCGTAGTGTTTTTATTATTTTATTTTTCATCCTCTTTCTACTATATAAAAGAGCAGCCGAAAAAAAGTCAGCCGTATACAGTGGAGAAAGAAAATTAGAATTACTGTTGGTTATTGTTGTTTTTGCATAAAGTTTGATTTTTGTCTTTCCTTTATTGTTTGGACAAAAATATTTAAAATGTTTTTCAGAAGTCTCCTGAAGTGTTAAGTAAGCGTTAACAAAATGGCTATCGAGACGTGCTTTGACCCTCAATGATCAATATCGGTTTTTAATTTAATCGGGATAATTTAAAAAATAGCACAAAGTTTTTTATGATAATATATTTGAACTTAATTCAAACCTTGTTTTCGTTCTCCGCAGATTTTTACACAACAAATAGTTTTTAACAGTAATTTTGGTTACGCTGTAAATAAAATAAAAGTTATTAATTTCCTGGCTTCACAGGAGATGTAAGTTTTGACACCACCAAATTCATTTTAAATCTCGATGCTCAAGACTTACGTCAATTAAACTTGACGTTAATGGAACTCAGTCGAACTTATGAAAAATGATCGAGGGAAGCGTATATAACCCAGCAAGCCTTATAGATTATGTGACCAACATGTTTTTCCATATCCTATTTAGTCTTTAATAAGATTAAATAAAATACTACTAAGAAAAAAAAAAATTGTTATTAACCTTTAATTATAGTTTACACAAGCTTTGGGCCACACTTTTTAACAGCATTTTTAATTTTAATTAACAGCAATTTCGTAATCATCATTCCCTCAAAGTAAATAAAATGCTTATCAAACAAACAACTATTTAGAAAAATACATTTTCTTTTATTAAAATTATCCTCCACAATATTCATAGATTAAGTTTTCATTTGTCTTAATATCAAATGATACATACTTTAGAAAGGTTTAGCTTACACTTGCAACTTTTGCTGTTCTCATGCAACTTAAAATGTTTAATTTTTTATATTGTGTTTCTATCGATTGTATTAATAACTCGCCAATGCAGTAATTTAAAAAATTATATTTAAGAAAACTTTCTCTTTAAGATAAGTAGATTTATTGTATCCATATTTTTTATATAAAAATGTTGCTTAAAATGCCCAAATTACATAAAATAATAATCAATAAGAAATGCAAACGAGGCACATTTATCTACTTAATGTAAATTTCTTTTAACTAAATTGAAAGCAAAAACAAATTTATGATAATAATTATCATAAGTATTCATTTAGAATTGATAAATGCTATAAGTGTTTTTTTTTTAACTTCATCCCCACTTATTTATTTATTTAGCTAATGGTTATTTCCAATATTTTTTCTTTATGATCATTTTGTAAGCAAAAACTTTTTTGTTAATGTGTATTCTCTTACACAAATACAGTGATAACGTTCAGTCACATTTCTGTTGAAAGAAAGTGTCAATAGGGGGGAGTTAAGAGTTGATTTGTGGTGTGAAGTAGACATTACAAAATATAAAAGCAGAGTCTTTTTAGCACTCAAAATAATTTAATGCTAAAATAATTGTATGTAAAATAATTAATTTAAAATTCTTTTCAAAATTATATGCCGCATTGAAATTAAGAAGATGTTTTAAACTCAGGAATTTGTTGTTTAATCTCTAAAGAAAAATAAACAAATTGTGTTTATTTTCGATACTTAAATTAAGCATTATTTTGATACATACCTTATAAAGAAAGAAAATAAATTAGTCTTAACAGCAGATTTTATTCTTTCATATTCTAGGTTGCATAAAACTCCTGAGTTAACATGAGTCTAAAGTTATTTGTTTTTAATCCACATTTCTTTTCTACACTTTATATAATAAAATCGTATGACTTTTATTTGCACTCTACAAACTTAAAGCTAACTCGAACCCTACTGGCCCTACTGAAAATCATCGTCAGAAATCTAATCGTATGACCTTAGAGCTAATAGAAAGGTCAATTTCTAACTTATAGCCAAATTGTGATTTAAATAAGTAAATGATTGCGAAAACAACAGCTAGACCGGATCAATATAAAAACTAATTGCTCATGCTGCGGCGATGATCTACTTCGACCGTAATGCCAACTCCAGCTCCATTACTGAAGAAATAAAATGAAATTATTAAAGAAGCTTTTAATTCAAAACCCTTTTGTATCTTCAGCATGTAGGCCACACTATTGTTGTGGATTTATTTCAAGTATGTTGTCGCTGAACACGATATTTCGTCGGTGGCGTGTCAAAACGTCCGTAGATATAATGTTCATCAACGTAAAGTAATAACGATCATGCTTATTGAAGGTATATTTTTTGGTTTTCTGTGGAAGACAGATAACACTGGCCTGCAGAAGACGTTGGTATTAGTTATGCCATTGATGAGAAAATCTTTGCGACCGGCCGAAGGCCATACTAAAAACGCCAAAATATCCATGGAAATTTTAACGTTTCTCAAAATGGCATTATGTCTTCAACATTATCACATACCACCTATTTTATCTATAAGTTGCGCAAAGTGATGATTAATTTCCCTAATAAACTTTGTTTAGGCTTTAATCTATTCATGATAGTTTACCGGAGTGTACTGATATTATATGTCGAAAAGTTGAACAAGAAATAATTGTCGAAAGTATTTTCTGTTTATCATTTTTGGATCTTCCTGAAAGCATTGCTCATTTTTAAGAGAGTTGCTGCCATTTTACATAGCGACATGAGATTAATTTTGTTCAACTTGTATAAGAGTAAATAAAATTATATTTTTTCAAGTAGAAACCAAAAACCAATTGCTTGTGCAAACAGTTGGCATCATTCGGTCGGTATATAAGCAACCTATTGAAGAAAAGAATGTAAAAAAAATAAAAACGTGGTTTGTTTGTAGTAAAATTTGTTAAGCGCCAACATTTTTGTATAAGCTTCATAAATAACTCTCTTATCGTTTTTAAAGTTTTTTTTTACTTAAAGAAAATATTTTTGGCTTTTCTAAAAATTTGGATAAAGCATTCCTAATGAGCTGTCTTAAGCAATCGGCGTAATACGTATAGATATCGGCTTTTCTAACCAAAAAATAAATTGAAATTTTATTTAAAAATAAACTCTTTGGCATATTAGCATAATATAATAAAAAAAATCAAATTAATTTAATACAGTTTATTGTTTTTTTTTCTTGGAAAATAACAAAAAGTGAAAAAATAATAAGAATAATAATAATAATAATATCAATATTTATATTAATTATTTGGAACCTTTTTAATGTCAATCTACTTTAATTGTAATTGCTTGCTTTAAATATAAATATTTCATGATATTCAAGCACAATTACGTTGACTAACATAAAAAAGATTCCAAATAATAATTTTAATACTGATGTATTTGCATGTGCTTATTTTTTAAAAAAAAAAACCTTATAGCAGGAAAAAATTTCTTATGCCGATTTTTGTTCAAACTGTTCTATGCAAAATCTGCAGCATAGTGCATGTGGTTAAACATTTAGGGTGAAGGGTATATACGATTCAGCACAGTCGGATATAGCACTTTTACTTGTTATTTTTATTTTTTCATCAAATCTTTCCAATATATATCTCACATCTAGTTCAAAAAAAAAAAATAAAATTTTAACGTTTCAGAAATTGAAAAAAAAACTGCTTTGTTATTCAAAATAGTTCTCATTTAAGTAATTTGGCTTGAGACTCCTTAATTTTTAATTCAAAATTGGAGTAGAATCCACAGATGAGCTACATAAGCAATGGCAAAATGGCCATATGAATTTTAATAAAAAATATTGTTTTGTTCATTCACTTGAATTCAAAAATAACCGAAAAGTAAAGTCACATTAATAATGAAATGAAAAATCATAATAACACAGCAATTTCATATTAAAACGCAATTTTTTTTTTAATTAATTTATTTGTCATCTATTTTAAAACAATAAAATAATACGCAAAATTTTATAAATACTTGAACATTTACAGAAGCGTTAAGTTCCATTGAACTCAACCAATATATTAATTTCAGCTCTAGCTAATTAAATTGATCTCTTACATAGATTTAAATAAATTAACAACTAAAAGAATTTTAGAATTACATAATATTCACATTATACATTTTGACTAAGGCAGAAAGGGAAGATCTAATATATGCCGTCTTTTTAACCGTCTCACTTCATTAGTATCGTCAAGAAGAGTTATAGCAAGGATATTTTTATGGTTACTGAGTCTGTTCATATAACTGGAGCTTAAATTTTTAATTTCTTCTTTAACATTAGGAATGTCAAGGACAGTATGAATGTTATTATTTCTTATAAACCATGGTGCTTTTCGTCATTAAAACGCAATATTATCATTAAGTTCATATGAGAATGATTGAAAAATTCTTTGTTTAAATTTTAAATCTCTGCTTACTACAGCTAAAAAACTAAAGCCATTTAAGTTAAAATAATGTCGCCATTAGGACGTTCCTTACGTAATATAGTCTTATTAATTATTAATTTTTTTATGTAATACATTATTGATGTTTGGTTTTATGGGCAAGAATACATTTTTAAATAAAGCAAGATTTTTATACTTCTCTTAGCATCAGTAAGAGATAAATGCCTTTTTCTATATCACAACAGCATAAATCATAAAAAGAACAATAAGAAAAAAAAACTGAAATCATAGGAAAAAAAGGTCCATTTATATACAAAAGAAAATGAATATTTTGCTAATATTTTCGCCTCATATTCAGCCTACCAAATCGTTTTCACAGAATTTCTATGATTTTTTTCGTTTTATTAATGTTATTATAATTATACCGCAATAAGCAATAATAAAACATGCAAAATTCAGATTAACAGCGATGCCTTTAGATAAAAGCTTACTTAATGTTGTTTTGTTATTTCATTTTCAAAAACATTTCCTAAAATCCTAATGACATCATTGCCATTTTACTAATGTTATTTAGGTTGCAGTTTATGCCCTCAAGAGATAATTGATTTTAAAATTTACGTTTTTATAAAACAACTCAGTACTTTATTACAGCACTTTTATACTTAAAGATTACACTGGTGTTGACTTTATGCCAAAACAACAACAACAGAACATATATTGTTTTAGAAAATCCTATAAGAAACACTTGTTTATATGCTTGTGTTTTAGCCATTTTTATAAATGTCACCTTGTAGCTAAAAGAAACAAATATTATTCAAAAATCTACAATAACTAATAGAAAAACGGACAAAAATTTAGCCAAGCCAAAGCCAAAGTATGAGAGCTATTAAACAAAGAAACTTAGCAACGATGCTCTTAGCAGTTTTAACACTTGCAGTGCAGAATTTTTGCAAGACACACAATCTTACGAGAGCTGGTCAGCAATGGTTTAATACAAGGATCGTCTTAACGAATGTCTGCTTTGGTGATCAATAGAAGTGAGCTTAAAAGATTTAGAAAATACCATCATGAAGTGAATCAAAAGCGTAAGCCAGCTCGTCCGAAAACCTTTGTCAACATTTTTAGCAAAGGCTAAATCATTTTTCTTAAAATACAAAAAATTGATTAACACTTTAACATTAACATTAACTTCATACATTTTTTAAGCCCATAGAAAAATATAACGGCTTCAAGAGAATTAATAAATTATACGAGTATTTTCTATTTTTGTGTATTCTCAGCATTTTGTCTATAATATTATGGACCCGAAAATAATTAACTTTTTTTTTTAATGATTAATTGTATTACCCTCGTACTCGAATTTTTTAATAAAAGTAGAAATAAATTTTCATTTTTGTGTGTTTTTTGTTTTTTTTTTTTTTTTTTTGGACGCACACCAAAAAAACTTTTTCTCTGGAAACCTGAAGGCGAAATTATGTTATTTTTGGTTGTTTCTTTTATTCTTTTTTTCCTCTGGTTTGTTTGTATGAATAGTTTGATATTCACACTTTATTTAGAATACAAGACTGCACCAGTTGAAAATTATTGGAGCTTGTAAAACAATTTGGACAGCAATTTTCTAATACGTGAAACTATTTTTTAAGGACCCCATAACATTTGTACACAACTTTATTTACGCTATTCAGCATTGATTTTTTTTTTAATAACCTAAGGTTTGTGTACATATATATGTATATATATCTTAAATCTGAAATCGCTTCTGCTCATTTAGCTCATCAGTGGATTCTACCCATGGCCATATGGATATGCTTTCCCCGCAGTATTACGTTTTATTTTGTAGTCTTAAATAATAAATATTTCATGAGAATATCACGAATAAAGTAAATTAAAATTAATAAAATATCGAATAATAAATTTTCATTTTTAAATCTGAAATGTTGGGTGACTTTAGTAACAATTTAATTTAAAATTGAAATGTAGCGAAAAATATTAATTTAATGTAGAAATGAGTAATTAAAACAGTAATTCAGATGAGCGGTTTTATACAAGGTGTACTGAACAAAATTAGAAACTAATTTGATAATTTTCATTGACTCGTATGTTATTAAATAATTAGTCGTAATGTAAGAACAACATTTTATAGTTTTAATTGAAGGTTGTAAGCAAAATATAGCATTGTTACGTGCAATAATATATAGTAGTTTTGAAATCGTATTATCTAGCGTAGCAATAGCCTGCTAGATTACAAAGAAAATTATGTTTAAAATATTAATATGTTATAATTTAATATTATAATATTATGCTTAAATATAAACATGAAATAGTTAAATTATATTATAGTATGGTTGAAAATGTCATGTAATGTAACTGAGTCATAATATGCTCTCTTAGTTATTTATTACTTTTATTTATTACCGATTATTTAAAAACAAAACACGGCATTGTTATATTTAATAATAATATAGTTACTCTTGGAACCATATTGATATCTAGGATAACCATAACATGGTAGAGTTTAACCCTTTCGGGACTACTGGGATAATACGTCCCAGCAATTTTCAAACTGTCTTTTTTCTTTATTTTCAACGCAATCGCCAGGGAGGTAGAACTGCCAAACGTCCAAAAAACGGATAGCATCAATATTGGAGACCACTTGCCAGTAGAGCAAGAGAAGCGTTGTCGCTGTGTCCACTGTTCTTCACTTGGCACAGAAAATCGAACAAAGATGATATGCTCAGGTTGTAACAACGCCTTATGTTACAAGTGTTTTGGGCTATTCCACAAATAAATACCTAATTGCATTCCTAAAATGTTAAAAATAAATGTAAACTTTTATCTAAATCTTATAATATTTATATTTTAGTTATCTTTATAATTTCGAATCGCTCTTCGAGAACACTGATTGTGATTTTATGCTTCATGAAAACACTTGTTGGGATTATATGTCCCAGGATAAAAGGACGAATTTAAAATTTTTAAGTATGGAGAACATAATACTTTTATCATACCTTTTAGAATATGAAAAAAATTTTACCATACATAATTTGGTTTGAAAAATAAAACTCCGTCCCGAAAGGGTTAAACATATCTGTCAAGTCCTAGAACAAAATATAACATACTTTGATTAATATATTATGGTTGAATATATTATATTATTGTTTAAATGTTGTATTTTGAGCATAGTAAACATATAATAACTGAATGTTAACAAAGACATATTTATCGTATTTGAAGTGTTGATGAGAACAACTATATTTTTTTCAATGCAGCTATACGTTCTTACAGAAAAAATAATATGGTTATTGCGATCATATTTAAACAATATTTGATATGGTCGCCTCTGTTTCAATAGATTTGTGCAATGGCTTTCGATATAGAGATCAGGTTTCTGCTTATGTTATTAATACTTTGGGCTCGGATTTTCAAAGTTTTATTGATCAGTGTATAATTATGCAATTTTATAAAATTATAAAAAAAGGTGGAACATTCGAAGATTTGAATGCGGAAATTCCTCTAGAATGAAACTTATGTCCTTTTCGCTCTTCTCAATACATGAGCCGGTCATTTTTTGTAAGAATTACAAGGATTTGGAATAATATTCTTCCATTTTATATTCGTGGGTTAAATAAAACGGGTAAATAATTTTAAGATATTTAAAAAAGTACTCATAACAAAGTGAGCTATTACGAATTATGCACACGAGCCGTTTAATCAGGATGATTTATAATTTCATTATTTGTGCAAAAGAAAAGCAAAGTGGGCGGTTAAATTTTACATATAAAAATACTTTAAAATTATTGTTATAGTAAGTTGCTAATATAATCTAAATTAAGAAGGCCTTTTTGGCTTGTAATTCTGGAAATGAATAAATAAATAAAAAAGTATTTTCACAACATTTTTAATACCTTAAAATTTTTTTCTCCCAGAGAAACTTTATCGCTCTCACGGATACAAGCAGATTTTAATTTTTGGCTACCACTTGTTTAGATTATTGCACAGACTTTTCAATATTTTCTACTATTAATTTTATAATAAGCTTAACGAAAAATTACATAAGTTCGTTTAGAATAGTCCTTAAATACTAAAAGTATCACTTCCTTCATGCAAACCGAGATAGCTGTTACATTGCTCATGAGACGAAATAATGCTCTCCTCAATATTATCCGATAGTAAGAAACAATTGCTTTCGAATATTTCAACAAAAGGATTAGCTTCAACTTTATAATTCCTATATCCACATTATTTTGCATACAAGAAACTAAAAAATACCTGTATCCACAAAATGCGTTAATTAAACTATAAAATATTGCTTATACTAACCCTTATGTGATGATAAGAACACTATTTCTCAACAGGGTTCAAATATTCATATAAAAAATGAACATTTGGTATAGTACAAGACGAATTACAAAAAGGACGACAAAAAAATGCCTTAAATTGTATGTGAACTTCGTCTCACCAAATTAACATTAGGATTAGTTGGTTAAATAGATGGTGTTTACAACATACATAACATAAGGTCGATAGATGCGAAGAATACTGATGAAGGATGCGGCGGTCCAGAAAATGCTGCATTTCATTATCCGCTAGTGTGTAATTTTTCTTGTTTTCTCTGGAAAACGTCCGCATACATTTGTAAAAAAATTTTTATTTCTTAAATTGTTTAAGAAATAAACTAAAAAGAACCAAAAACCCGAATATAAGTCAGTTTTCATTCATTTATCAGATCGATGGTTCAAATCCCGATTGGGAAAAAATTAAAAATTAAAAAAAAAAAAAATAATAAAAGTTTATTTTCGCATGGCTAAATTTTGATTGAAAATCTAAATTAACCTGGATCAACAATGTCAACTGAGATCTTTTAGCAAATAACAGTCTAACGCCAAGTAAAAGGTACGTAAAATTGCATAAAATATTATTAGGACTGAATAATTTAACAATAAAATACTGACCGCTGTCGTCATTAAGCCACATAAGTCCAATACAAAATTTATTGTTGTATCTCTCTCTTATTTTCTATCCGACTAGAAATAGGGACACAAAACAGGCTTTAAAAACTTAAATAAACAAATAATTCATAAATCAATTTTGTTAAACATTCTATTAAAATTTATCCACTTTTTGTTTAAGAGTTTGAATTTTCTTATGCCACATGAATATAAATACGTTCAATAGCAGCAGAAAAATAAAAAAAATATATCAAATATGCATAAAAAATACATTATAATTTATCCAGAATATGATATTATCGGGCAATAGTCATTATTATAATATGGCCGTTTACTTCAAGCACCTGAAGCATTATGACTAGACGTGAAATGAATTTTATATAAAATACAAAAACAAATTCAAATAAGGAAAAATATAAGGATGTTGAACGAATAATGAAATGGACAAAACATAAAATAGGAAAGTTAACTGTAGAGTTAGAATATAACAAACATACATACACATAAAAAATCCTTTTCAGAAATCTAGTCATGACTGCATCATGAAGTATGAGACAGTTTTCTAAAAGACAGATAAACTAGTTTAGTTCTTTAATTACAAAAAAACTGGTAGGCAGCAGGAAGTGGTTAAAGTTGATTTTATTATAAAAGCAGTAGTAGATTCTAATATATTCGAGGTACAACGTCTTTTAATATTGAATTGTAAATTCAAGAGGGAGCAGGCAACACGCTGAGTTGTGTTTTTGTTCCCTTGTTGTTTTGATATTCGTTTTAATTTGATTTAATTTGAAATAAAGGATTTAAAAGGGATTTCTTATGCACAAAAATGTTAAGAGATATAAATCTTAGAATCATTGGAATTCGAAATATATAGATTAACCAAAGTTATTTATTCTATAGCCTTAATTTATGTTGTGGCAAATATTTGTCATTGTCATGTTTTTTAAATCTGAGTGTTTTTTTTTTACAAATTAAATTATGAAAGGTGAAAGATGAAAATAAAATTTTATCATGGTTGTTAGAATTTTTTGCATAAAATATGAAACGATTTGAGAATTTTTGCAATCCTAGAAAGAATTCATGTGAACATTATTTGTTGTTACATTAGTCACTAAGCTACGGCTGCCTCGTGTCTTGTTACATTTCTCTTTATGGAAGCTTCTTTAAGGTTTGGACTAGGATTTTTGTAAAGACGTCCTAACCATAACATTTGTTATACAGAAGCCTCGGCACCAAAGCAATTGTTATCGTTTTGTTATCAAGGCTTCACGAAGACTTTAAAGCCGAACTAATTCATAGCAAACAATTATTTTTTTTATTTTAAACACCCAACAGCACACACACCGCACTTTATAGCGTTGGAAGTGACCACTTTTTTAGCCTTATTAATCAAACGCATACGAGGGCTGCTCTATATATTCTGGCCTAATAGTGAAAATGTAAATATTTATAATCAAAAATGGTTTTATTGTCTTTCAAAGTATTCTCCAGCATAATTTATACACTTTTGCATGCGCTCAAACCAGTTGTCGAAGCACTTTTTCCACTCCGATTGAGACACCTCTAAAACATGGTTTTTGAACACTTCAACAGCTTCTTCTGGTGACGAAAATCGTTTACCACGCATATTTTTCTTGATGTGCGGAAACAAGAAGAAGTTATTAGTTGCCAAGTCAGGGCTGTACGGCGGATGACCCATTAATTCGACGTTTTGGCAGGTCAAAAACGCTCTGGTTTGAGCCGAAGTGTGAGAGCTCGCATTGTCATGGTGAACAATGATTCGTCTTCTCTTGTTGGTTTTTCGAATTTCTCCGATGACTTCAGGCAAACAAATTGTAGTGTACCACTCAGAAGTGACCGTCCTATGCTGCTCAAGCGGAACAGTCGCCACATGACCAGTTTTGCCGAAGAAACAGGCGACCATTTGCTTCGAAGTGCTTCTTCCATGAACAACTTTCGTTGGATTTTGCTCGTCTTTGAAGACCCACACGGTCGATTGTTGTTTCGTTTCCGGCTCATACGCATAGATCCATGATTCGTTACCTGTGACGATCTTATAAACGTCTTTTGAAGCACCGCAATCGTATTTTTGCAACATTTCTTTGCACCAATCGACACGAGCCTTTTTTTGAGCGACTTTCAAATTGTGCGGGATCCAACGAGAACAAACAATTTTTACGGCCAGGTGTTCATACAGTATCGAATGTATGCTGGTGGAAGAAATGTCCAAGGATGTCTCTATCTCTCGGTATGTCGCATGTCGATCTTGCATTATGAGTTCACGCACGGCATCAATGTTCTCTGGCACAACAGCCGTTTTTGGACGACCTTCACGGAATTCGTCTTTGAGCGAGCTTCGGCCACGATTAAATTTATTATACCAATTTTTCACAGTGCTATAGGATGGTGCTTCATCGCCATATAAAGATTTAAGTTCATCAATGCACTCTTGTCGTGTTAGTCCACGTCGAAAGTTGTGAAAAATGATGGCACGAAAATGTTCACGAATTAATTCCATTTTTTTCTATTATATGTAAATGTTTCTTTGACCTTTTTAAATAATTTTTCTTTTCTAATTTATTAAGCACTAGGTCAGTTTTATAAATAATAAAAATTTTTTTTATTTATATTTTCAATATTTCGCCACACCTTTGGGTGGCATCATCGGGAAACAGGAAACAAAAAATTAAATTTTCTTTTTTCAAAAATAACAAAAAATAAAATGAAATTATTTTTTCAAACAAAAACAGAAAAATTAAAAATCAAACGACAAAAAACTCAAATATTTAAACATTTACATTTTTATAAATTTAAAAACTCAAAAAACATTCAAGTAAAATAACTCAATAATTTTAAACATTTACATTCTTATAAAAATTTTAAAAACAGAAAACATTCAAATTATTTTAAAATTTTAAAAACTTAATACAAATACAAATACATTAACATAAACTTTCACGATAGAAATGTTACAAGCAATCATATACTCTCAAACGTTAATTAATTTTTATGCACTAAATGTCTATAACATTGCGCAACATTATCAGTATCAGCCTTAAAGTTTATTCTTTTTGTTGCTGGTATTTTAATTATTTGTAACATCTCTAACATATACCGACGCTTATAATTATTTTCTATATTTAAAACAGATGCATCTTCAAAGTTAGGATAATGATTAAATCTGGCACAATGGGAAGATAATGCAGTTTTTTGTGAATTATTAACGTCCCTGTATCTTTGATCAGACTTATGTCCAGCTATTCTAGTTTTTAGTTTATTTTTTGTCGTACCTACATATTCCTTATTACAATTCTCACTATCATTACCATTACAAGGTATTTTGTAAACTACATTTGACATGTCCCATTTTTTAATCTTATCTTTTGTTTTACTAAATAATCTATTTAAAGTATTATAAGTTTTGTATGCCATTTTATATTTATCCCCATCAAAAATTTTTGATTTTTCAATCCTTTCTGCTATTTCTGGTACATAAATTAAAGACTTGTAAACTTTAGTTTCTGTAACATCTCTTGTATTATTTGCTCTTCTAAACCTCAACTGTTTAAACAAACTATTTATCACTCTCATTGGAAAATTATTATCAATTAATATCTTTTTAACTTTATCTTTATTGCTTTTGAATGTTTTCTGTTTTTAAAATTTTTATAAGAATGTAAATGTTTAAAATTATTGAGTTATTTTACTTGAATGTTTTTTGAGTTTTTAAATTTATAAAAATGTAAATGTTTAAATATTTGAGTTTTTTGTCGTTTGATTTTTAATTTTTCTGTTTTTGTTTGAAAAAATAATTTCATTTTATTTTTTGTTATTTTTGAAAAAAGAAAATTTAATTTTTTGTTTCCTGTTTCCTGATGATGCCACCCAAAGGTGTGGCGAAATATTGAAAATATAAATAAAAAAAAATTTTTATTATTTATAAAACTGACCTAGTGCTTAATAAATTAGAAAAGAAAAATTTTTTTCTATATTAATTTTTTCAAGTCACTGTTAAAAACACAAATAAAGGTCGTACGTCAATACGTTTTGAGTACGATTATGCTTAAAAATGACAAACTTTCCAATGGAAATGTCAGATTGCACTTGGCAGCACTCAGTGTTGCCAGGCCAGAAATATATATAGCAGCCCTCGTATATAATTCAGCAACAAAAATACATGGCGTTGGTTGTTAGGAATATTTAAAAATCCTATTTCCGTACACGCAGAGGAAGAACATGTGTGGAGTATGGTCACTAAACCATATTATGTTGTTTGTTTGTTGCATCGAAAAAGTTACAGTTGTTCTCTACAATACTTCAAACACGATACACAACTTTTTTTTTTACATTTAATCATATAATCATATGGTTTTATAACTATACATGTAATAGAACTGTAACGGGGCCATTTCAGTTCATGAAATATTTTTTGAAAATTTTAATGTTGGGGAAGATAAATCAATATGCAAGACAACAATGATAGTTCCAAGGTCAACTATATATGGTTACCTCAACCATGTTTTTTATAATTAGAGGTAATTTGATTTTGACACCCAGTTTAAACAGTTATTCAATTTTTTATGCCTGCAAAGATTATCGTTTTGTTATTTATATATTTATCACACAATTCTGTGAAAGCATTGCGGTTATTACACACGTGCAGTTACCAAGCAAAAAAAAAATAATAATATTAATTACTGTTTCTAGCTTTATATAAAGAAAAACAAAAAATTGCTCTTTTCTAAGACTCTCAAGGTTACCACGCTTTTCCTGCTTTAGACCTGTGATCTAAAGTTGTTTAATATTTAAAGAATATTTCAATATTCAAGAAATAGTTAACTTAAAATTTCAAATTTTCGAGTTATTTATACAGAATTGCTCGTCATTTCATCCTTTATATTGAATATACGTTTCATCTTTATGTCATTTCTGCTTGCCACGTTTAAAAATATTAAGTCGTTATTTCATTTCATGTTTGGAAACTTTGTTTGTCAACAAGAACGACACATATCAGTTGTGAAGTAAACTTCTTTACGGAAAGATCATATCGCTTTATGATAAGTTGATCTTTTCGAAATGTATTGATTTTTAGCATATAATATATGTTTTTGAGTTAATGCTGTGTTGATGAAATATTTTATAAAATAAAACTCCGTTTTTCTTTTCATTAATAATGACACATTTAAGTTTATGATACAGTAGCGGATATATTTTTATAGCAATAACATCATATTTCAAATATACCACATAGTTTTTAGTTTCTGTATGCTTTCTCTTTACCACCACTTTTCTATTCAAATATAAAAAAGATATTGAAAGAAAACAAAAAAAAACTTTTGTGGTCACTTGGAAAAGTCGCTAAAGAAAATCAAAATAATAATATAATCTTGAGATGGAGAGGTTTTTATACTATCCCAATATCCATTTTTGAAGTGTAGAACAAATTTTCAAAAAGAATTTATTAAGCTCTAACTCAAAATAAATATAATTTTTTAATTCAGCTATAAGCAATCTAGTGTAATTTTTCATAATTTGTCAAAATGCATTTATCTCTTTAAAAAGCAGAAAATTCAGCTGACTTGATTAAATGTTTTTGATTATAATACAAAAGGATTTATATGTTGAGCTTACTAAAAACTGGTTGAAATAATTTAATTGGTTTATTGTTTTTCTTTTCCATTCCAAAAGATTATATGTACAGTAGCTCCAAGCGAAACTCGTACACTTTATACTAATTTTTAAACTATCTTTTAACATTAAGTAAGAAGCTCTTAACAAATAAAACTGTATTTATTTTATTAGTTCATTTTATAACAAATTTAACAAAACATAAAAACTTTAAATTATTATTCAATAAAAAAATTTTTTTAATAAAAACATAAAATAATAGTAATTTCTGTGACAAAGCCAAACTCGTACACCACACTTCAATCAAATATTATTTTGTTGGTTTTAAATATTATTATTTGGTGTGCATGCCTTTATTTTTTATCACCACTGCGCACAAGGTTTTCGCAAAAACTCGGTTCAATTTTGCCCCATTCGTCCTGAAGAACTCTTTTCAAGCTATCCTTAGAACTTATTGTTTGACTACGAATTTTACGATCGAGATAGCTCCACAAATTTTCGACTGGGTTTATGTCTGGACTCTGGGCTAGTGTATCCATAACATGTGGACAATTATAAAGTAGCCATGATCGCACATTATAAGCCTTATGCTTAGGTTCGTTGTCTTGGTAAAAATAAAAGTTTTTACCAAGACAAAATTTCTGCTTACAAACTGGAAAACTTTCTTTTAAAATGTTCAGATACATATGCTGATCCATGGTACTATCGATAAATTGTAAAACACCGGGCCCAGATGCAGAAAATTATCCCCAAACCATTACTGACCCACCACCGTGCTTAACTACTGGTTTCATGTTTTAGACAAGCAACTCCTCATTGCATTTTCTCCATACAAAAGGTCTTCCATCTGAACCAAACAAGTTGAATTTACCTTCATCTGTGAATAATACTTGCTTCCAAAATGAAAAATCCTTTGTTTCATGTTCCTTGGCGAATCGTAACCTTCTCTTTGATTTCTCTTATTAATCAGAAGTTTAACTCTTGTCCTTCTACTATTGAAATTAGCCCTTTTTAATATGTTTCTTATGGCCTGTGGGCAACATGTTTTTCCTAAGTCTTTCTACACAACTTCTACGAGTTTCGGAGCACTTAAAAATGGGTTCCTTTTTATTTGACGTAAAATATATTGCTCGTCTTTAGCAGAGAAAATTTTGTTATATGCACTTTTCTTCTTGTTCGCAACCCTCTCTTCCATTTTATACCTTTTTATAATATATTGCACTGTTGATAGGCTTCTATCAACTATCTCAGATATTTATCGCAGCGATTTATTATTATTATGATGTTGAATTATTAATTTTCTTACTGCGACAGAAGTTTGTCCTCTCTGTCTACCCATTTTGTTCTCTTTTGTAACTCTTTCAAACAAAAAATCAAATAAATGACAATAAAAAAGGTAATAATGGGAAAACTCCCTAATTTTTAAAATTATTTTTACGAAATATCCCGAAGTTAGATGCAAATTAAAATAATGTTGCCAAATTAAATAAGACTGTACGAGTTTGGCTTTGGCGTCGAAAGTTGGCACTTTTTAAAATATTTATCTGTATTTTAATAAATAAATTTATATTCAAAATTTCGTTTCTGATATTTAATTAAGTACATAGTTTTGTACTAAAATTAAGTAAATTTATTTTATTAGCCTATTTAGTTTTAGACATATAACATAAAGAAATTTGTTTTCATAGGTGTACGAGTTTCGCTTGGAGCTACTGTATGTAAATGACCCCAACTGTGTTGCATAGAGGAAAATATGCAAATAAAAAATTACATGCAACACACCAATATCTATACACTGCAAATGAACATTTTACAATTCAAAGAATTTTAAATTAATAGGGAATGTCAATAAAAGAATACATATTTAATTAGTTTTTATTTAAATTCATGTTGACATTTAGAAATTAATAAAAAAAAGTATAATCGGTGTTCTAGGGATTTCAGTATTAAAATTAAAAATTAAATGAGCAAAACATATATTGCACTTGATCAACAAATGTTTTTAAATTTTCAGCAGAGGTAAAAAACTGTTTGTGGTTACATTTTAAGAGAATTTTAAAATTCAAATACACCATAGCAAGCAATTTCCATTACAAAATATATTTCTATTGTTTTTCCTTTAAATCCAAGCAAGTTTTGCAAAAAAAATCTATTTTTAAAGTTAATAACATTTTTCCGAATTTTGTCGATCATACAGTGAAACAAATTTTAAAAACAAAACCGTATCATCTCAAAATAAAACCGAATATAAACAAAGCAATTTGATTACGCACTTCCTTGTTCATTTTGGTATTAACTCAAAATAACACCTTTCTGTTGATATGTTTTACGAAAATGGTCTCAAATGTTGTTTTAGAGATGAAAGAATTGTCAGAATGTGTTGAAATTTTAACAGTAGATAGATACTGATGCTGTTAGTGGATTTCTTGCAATAAGTTAACTTTAAAAATGTTTGAGTTAATACGCTCTTGTTGATTAAGTGCAATATAAAAAAGAAGAAAACAAGCCGAAATAGGTTGACAACTTCATTAAATCGAAGTCTTATATAACAACTACAATGAGAAAATAATAATAAGAGAATCACCTTATAAGCCCTTCTTTATATTTATATACTAAACAGTGCATAAAGCTTTCGTAAGATATAAGAATCCTGATTTACTGTTTAAAATTAAAAAGAAATCTAGGTAAGCTACGTCCACAGTAATCACATTTTTATGCATTCAATTTTAAGATTTTAATATATTTATTATTAATTCCAAAACAAAACACGCAAAAAAATATTTTCCTTGATACTGTTTTATGAACTTATTTCTCTAAAATTTTTTTGATATCACTGTTATACAGCACCAGAGAACTGCAAGAGTGTCTGTTTTTAATACTCTAAGTATACTCATCTTAAATGCGGTTGCGGTGTGATCGCCACCGCATTTCTTAAGTCCGAGTATTAACTATACCCATTCCATTTGAGTATAAGTGTCTACCATACTCAAGTAAAATGTTTGCGATGCTGGCTTTACTTTATTCGTACTCACACTCACAACAAACATCAAGAGAGAGATTTTAACATGTGTAGTGAGAGGAAAACAGAGTTATCAAATCAGAATTATTAAATCAATCACAATATCAAAAGTCGCCAATGTCTAAATTAGCTAACATACATACTTCTTTGAAATTATGAAAGTTTATTTAATATATAACAGAAAATAAATTTAATAGAACCCGTAAAATTCGCCATATTTTCATTTATTAAAAACACAACAAAAGTTTACTAATAGCTCAAGAATAGTTCATTGTTTATTATATTACGTTTTTTTTTAAGTCACACAGGAGAGAAATTTAAAAATTCTATTCGTTAAGCAAATAGATTTTTAAAATTAATAAATAGGTATAAAAGCAATAATTATATTTAACAAAATAAAATATATAAATTAAAAACTTTATTTTATTTATTATTATTATTTATGAGGTCTATGTCTATTCAGTCAATGCAATATTACATCAGCGTATATACAGTTTTGTTAAAACTAAAAAATTAAGTAATTTTCCTTTTATTCACGGATTCATTTTATCATTTTGTTTTTCCAAATACCGTTAGTACGAGTAGCACGTTTATGACAACAAGGCGCATAAACTGAAAATAATTATTCATAAAAAACAGCAACAAAATAAGTATACCTGCTTTCAGTAGTGTACAAAAGCTGTGCCTTTAAGCGGTTTTTATTGCATTTTATTCATTAAATATGTGTTGTATTTCATACCTATGAAAACGGTTGTTGTCTGTTTTTCTGCTTATAATGTTTAAGCAATAGATTTGATCAAATTTTGTTTTTTTTTTTTATATTGTTTATAAATAAATCTACATACAATGCAGCATTTCATAAAACGGCAGTAAAAAACTTTAATAGGGTAAAAATGTTGCAACGTTGCTTACAAATAAAGAGAATTAAAAAATTCTCGCGTACGAGTATAAAAAATACTTAAAATTCTGATAGCGATATTTTTGATACTCGTTTTTACAGGAATGGGTAAAATAAACACCACAACTTTTTATTGCGGTCTTTAAAATACTCGAGTATGAAAAGTATAGAGTAAGTATAGAGTAAGTATGCGTTGTACTCATGAGTTGCGGTGTACTCGTGCAGTTCTTTGCACAGCACACACTTCACTACTATGCAAATAAACCTTCTCTACTCGAAGTTTTGTTTAATATTGTCATACCGCACGCAACTGTGATTCTTTTTTAAAGGCGGGTTTTTTATAGTTATATTGATAAACATTTATATATCATTAGCCAAAAAAAGAATTCTGCGACTAAAACTAAAAGAGTATAACAGCAAAGAGACTTCAAAGGAATTTTTGTTTATTTTTGTGAAATTTCTAACAAAAAAATTATGTTTGTTTTAGTAATATAGAGGTATAAAGTTTATATATAAAAAATTTCTAGCTTAACCCAGCGAACTTCACTGGTCTCATCCTAAAGAAAATCAGAGGTGTCCCATCCAAATTAGGCTATTTACAATAGAAATCAGAGAATTGACATTAATAATACTAGTTGTAGATATTTGTATTGATATACTATCTTAAGTATTTAATTTGATTGTGATTTTACACGACCATTTTTTCTTAACGAACCCACTTACAATTAAAATAATGGGAATGGCATCATCTATTATTTGAAAACAATTTATAGCTCAAATTCACACGACAATGTCACAACAATAAATTCATGCTTAAACTGGTTAATAAAAATGGAATAGAGGAGGGACCAAAAAAACGCAATTTGATTATGGTTAGTCAGTAAAAAGGCGCTACAAAGATATGAGATACAAATTTAAGAAATATTTTTGAAGTGTTAATTTATTACTGTCTGCAATACTTTCTACAAGAAGGTCCCCTATCTATTTTTATACCTTTCACCACAAAAAGTAGAGAAAGTGTATAACTGTCAAGTTTGACAAGGCATTAGATCAGCTAGAGAAAATTTAAATACCTCAACTGATTGAGAATCAGTGAGATCGGTCTACGGCCTTCTAGGCAGCAGCAAAACACCACGCCTCCCTCTGATTTTTTTATATCATTTGGAATAGTGAAGTAACTCCAATCAAGAAAACAAATAAATGATTTAAAAAATAAGAAAACAAAAATCTAGTGAAAATATTCGCACTGGCACATATTTTCTAAGTTATGGCCCTCTAAACTTTTAACGTTTTTTAAAATATCGTTGTAAAGATCATTTAAAAGCTTTTAACCCGTTAAGAGCCGATGGAATTTTTATCTAAAATTATATATGTGTAGTACTTGATTGTTTTCTTTTTTTCTTAATTCTATTTAACATGTATGGTGTAGGGTATATAAAATTCGGCATAGCTGAATATAGCACTCCTACTTGTTCTATTTATAATTTGTTGGATATAACGATAAAAAACTGTTTTTTTATATTAATAATCAACGACAGATTACATTGAGCTTTTATAAATGGAACTACCCTAATACACAACTCACTACTAACTTCGAAATATATTCAAGCTTGTATGTTAATGCAGACAGCCCTTAAGCTTTATACTCATTAAGGCTTGTCGATTATAACTTTTATGTATTAAACTCACAAATCCATATGTATTTCCACATTTATTTTCAAATCCACATGTGTAAATATATTGAAATGGTCTGAATTGTACAAAATTGTAAAAATGTTAATTTTAGGCACATTGCCAAAAAAAAATTTTTCTTTGTAAACACACACATACATAAAGTAACAAACACTTGCCCAAACTCGTAAACTTGCATCAGCACATGCAGCCACAAACACAAACATTACAGAGAACTCTTCATTTAAATTGAAAAATATGTTGTGAAGTTTTTTGCTAAAACAAAAAAAGAAGTAATTTACATGTTGTAAATAGTATTTGTAGTTGTTTCTATGTAAACTATACGCTCATAGCTACATAAATATTTACAAATATACAACCATTTAGTAATTGTAAACTAAAATAGTTTTTATGCCAGTGAGATCAGATTTTTAGTTAAGATTTCATTAAATATCCAAAAGGACTTTTTCGGGTTTTATTTTTTAAACAGAAGGATTATTGAGAAGTAACATTAATTATTTGCATAATGCGATGAAATTGAATTCATATGTAAATATTTGTTTAGATGTTGTGTTTGACTATCAGAGCAAAGTACATTAATTAATCAATAATCCAACATACGAGTAATAGTTTGTCATTGTTTAATTTTACAAAATACCTTAAAGCAATTCTTGTTATATCATTAAAGCAAAATCGTAACTGTGTTAAATATTATGTCAGAATTTAAATAAAAAAGGTTGACATGATGTAAATCAAAGGATTGAAAATATTATTTTTTGAAATTAATTTGAAATGTTGTTATTAAGTCAGGTACAGAAGATTAGAAAAATTATCCAACTACGCAAATTGAAGTTTGTGTCAAATAACAATATTAGCAAGCCTTGTAAGTTAATAGTTTTGAGAATATTGTATTTTAAATAGGACGAACATTACTTAAAATACTATTAGTGCATTTTATAGTTCACCGATATCGTTGACATATTTCTAGTTAAGAAGATTTTTACCCGGTATTGCTTAACTATAATCATATTTTATCTGACCTAATAATTTGGTAGAAAAGAATACGAGACATCATTGAATTTAAACAAGTCCTTATATTATAAGTTTATCGACCAAGAAAACTTTTTAACCTAAAAAATTCACGATATGTATGTAAATCTCGTTCATAAGTGTAAACAGACACAGCTCAAAGAATTATACACATATTTTTTTTACTTATCAATTATGTGTGTTTCTAACTGCCGGTTTCTCTAATTGCGAATGAACATTTCTTTCGCATAGTTATATTGAAAACAAAAACAATTTTTATTTACTTTTTTTTTAATACAAGTATCAGAAAGAAGCGTTCGTTTGCATTCAGTGAAATCGGCAGTAAATTTTGATTATTTTTAAACACACATGTGTACATACATTTATTTTTGCATTATCTTTGCTTGTTACACGAACACGTGTTTGTCAAAGAGAACATATGTCGTGTACTAAAAAGGCATCCATGTAATATATATATATATATGAAGTTCGTGAAGGTGTATGAAACAAACGATTGGAGTGCAAATCTAATCGTACACCAAATACCAGATACCAAAAGCCAAAAAACTGGACAATGGTAGAAATCCATTGTTGTTGTTTTAAATTGTAAACGGATTATTATTTTTTTGGTTATATTATATCAGTGATGTACAAAATATAGGTAATAGGTAGTCAGTGTTAGGAAAAAAATTCAACCAATTATATACATTCGCAAGAACAATTTTATAGATAAACAACATATTTTGTTTTTTTTTTATACTGTATAAATTTTTTCTGACCTAATTTAAATTATTAAAAATTATATTTAACGAAAAAATTATTTTTTAAAATTGTAACTGGACAAATTTTATTTTAACTTGTTAACAGAACTGGAAAATCCAGGACATCTGGCAACGCTTTCCACGCTACACACTATTGGTTGTATTTAACATTAAACAAGAACAAATACATGACAGCATTATTTTACAGACTACACCAAATAACACTGTAGTTTATAAAAAATAAAAACTAAAGAGTATTCTATCAGTTAATGTGGTTTTAACAATAAAATATGGTGGACTTGGAAACGGTAGGTTTTTCTCTAACAAATAAATCTTATTTTTATTATAAAATATTATTGGTTTTTAGCATAATATTTGCAATTCTCTTTTAGATTTGTAGCATATTTAGTTGTGCGTTTTAACCAGTGTTGCCAAAACTACCATATATTACTGTAAAAAAACGCTAGGAACCGCTAACTAGTCAAAAAAAAAAAAAAAAAACGTTCACATAAACCGCTAAAAAATTTCTTGAACAATTTATTTTTATACCTTTCACCGATGCAAACTTGGTTTCACAAAAACATTAAAACAGCATGATCGGTCCATGTCCTTCGAGGCAGCAGCAAAACACCACGCCTACCTCTAAATTTTTTTATGTCATTTGGAACAATAAAGGAACTCCAATCAAAAAAATTAATATGTAGGGTGATAGAGAATTAAAAAGTAAGAAAAAACATCAAGAAATAAAATGGTGCTCGCCCATATTTTCGAGTTACGGGGCTCTGAAATTTGCAAATTTTTTGAAATATCAATATGGGTATCAGTTTAAAGCTTTTAAAGAGTTCTTTAACCCATTAAGAGCCGATGGAATTTTTATGTAAAATAATATATACATATATACACATTTTCTTAAATTTTTTAACTCTCTGTCACCCCGATATATTTTTTTTTTGATTGGAGTCACTTCACTAAGCTAAATTTACATGGCGAAGGGTATATAAGATTCGAAAATAGCACTCTTACTTGTTTAATACTGTTTTTAAATACTAACTGCTGCATTCCTATAATAAACTCATATTATTTTTTATGAATATGGCAATAATTGTTCATCTCTAGTTAAGATTTTGATTATCTATGCATATTAGTTTCTTTTTAGAACTGGAATAAATATTAGAGGATCCGATTAAATTTAGAAAATTTTTCGGAACCTTTTAATCGTAGCAGTATTTGTTAAATAAGAAAAATTTAGGAATTAAGATATTTAATTGTTAAAATAGCATTAACCATATTGGTTTGGTATCGATTTTTGAGCTTCGATTTACCTATTGACTATAAACTCGTTGCACTTCTGAATTAGCTCACGGCATGCATAATAATCGCAAGGCAAACTCAGCTAGCTCTCTGAAAATTTTACTTCCCTCCGAATTTTGATATTCAAAAACGTCGTACCAAAAACATGTAGTATCCATTACATTATTACATTTTATAGCATTTATATTATTAAGTTGATTTAAAATTGTTTTGATCCAAATATTAAGATGCATCCTCTTGTTTTTGTTATAAATACATACGTTATTTACTGATAATTTATAAAATGTCCCGATTTACTGCTAATCTAAAATGGCAGTTTTCATTAGTTAGAAAAAGTTTTTATTGGCCCAATTAAAATATATTTCGTTATTTACCTTTGAATTAATTGTTTTAACAGTTTAAAAAACAAGGCAGTGATGGAAAATCTATATATTTATATAAAGCGTTACAAATACATAGTTGAGCTTACTTTGTAACAAACAAAACTTGTAGCTTAAAAAACGCTAAAAACCCGACAACTAAAATTTTCCCAGCTAAAAAAACATATACCGGTTTTTTTTTCTAACTTCCCGCTTTTAATAGCAAAAAACCATCAGTTCTAGCGGGAAAACCGCCGTCTTGGCAACACTGGTTTTAACTATGAAATTTGTGATGCCAGCTGTATGTTAAAATTTTTTCTTTAATTAGGATTTTCATTATTGGAGTTGTTACTGTGTATTGCAAATAAGTTTTTGAACTTCTGCTAAATTTTCTAAACAACGAAATATATACAAAGCAAGTGTTAAAAAATCCATTCAAAATTTTAACCATGACATTTTGCTTAATACGCTTCCACCTTTCCTTTCCACCCCTGCCTTCAAAAAAAATTTCATGCAATTTATTTAATGAAATATTTCATTGTGTAAATTAAAAGTAGTTTTCTAAATTATTTTAGAATTAAATAAATATATATTCCTTGTAGAATGCAAAAGCGTGTTATTGTTCTATAAGTTAATAAACAAAAATAGTTAAGCTTTACTTCCTAAATCGATTAACTCCTTTTTTAATATGTAATAAATGATGAAAAGAAGTGGCACCATTTGAATACTAAAATTTAATAAAGCTTATTTAAAATAAGGATACAGTCATCGTTTTGAAGTTTTAATACCCAATGACAAACAAAATAAGTATTTGGATGCTAGTATTGAAAAATATGATTAAAATTTTCCTTTTACCAAAATTTTGTTAAAAGTTTCTTACTTAAAAAACCTTAATTGTTGAATCAATTAAAATATTCACAGTTCTATCTCTGGGGTAAATTTAACAATTTCAAGCAAATTTATATCAGAGTATCAACCTCTGTACTTGTGCCTTTGCTTTTTTTTAACAAAAGTTAACGAACCCTATCAGTTTGTGATTTTAAAATGTTGCTAAATATTTGATGCAAATTAAGCCGTTTTTTTTACTCTCAGGGGGCTTTTTATATTTTAGGTTTTTTCCTTGTATAAAATTTCTTAAAAATTTTGTTTCTATTTTTTTTTTTAAATACACACGATGCATTATATGATTTTTATTTAAAATTTAAATTCTATTTATTTTATGTAAGATTTTAAGGTACTTGCATCGTATTTGTCATTTTTTATTTATAGTTATTTAGCGTAGCTGGTTAAAGTTCCAATAACCAATGATGCTAAAGACTTTCTTTTTATTGTTGTTTTTGTTGGCATTTTGGTGCCATCAGCACTTAAGCCAAACTGTCACACAAACATGCAATACTTTTCTTTTTTGGCAATCGCTAATATGGACATAAATTTATATTTAAGTCAACATAAGAAGGGTATCTAAAGAATTACATAAAATAAAAAAAAAAAGGACTTTTTTTAATTTACTACAATGCTTAAAACAAAATAGTATTGATGATTACTTTTGCTCTTAAAAGCAAATCATATGTGGGAAATGTCGGTTGATTATTTTCTTTTTTTTTATCATTTTCAGCCTACCTTCGCATAATCGTATAGTTATAAAACAAAGTGATTATACATACATTCATTAGTGTAATGGAGTTTTTCAATTTAATTAAAAAAAGGCTTCCTTATTTCTCCTACTCTTTTGTATACTGTTTCTCTTATAAATTTTCGTATTTTATCACGCATTTTTTGTTTATTTATATTTGAAAATGGATTATTATATTAAAACAATGCAAAATGATTTTTAAATTCATATTTATTTTGGAATTTAATTTTTATAAAATCAAAATTGCTTGAAAGTTTTTACAATCTAGACAATTGTTAAAACATTTAAAACTTTATTATCAAATCTTATAAGAAATAAAACTATTTAAATTTTTTTATCTATTATGAACAAGAAAAGATAAACAGGACATCTTCTGTCTTTGATAGGTCTATAATAGAAATTAACTAATTGGAAAAGACGTGCCTAATAAATGTTGTTTAAATACTTTTTTTGTTTTAATAATGCTTTATTTTACAAATAGAATACAAGAAGGTTACCCTTAAATATGTCTGTAAAGAACGCGTTCCAAAGTTAAAGAAAAATTTTAATTTTTCTGCAATTTTTATAATTTTGAGATGTGGGAAGACCCTAGCAGAGCATATAGTTCCAGGTGAAGCAAAATAGATTATTCGAGAAGAGTTCAATGTTATATAAAATAGAAATAATGCATCCACAAATATTATTTATTTATACGAATTTCTGGTCTGAACATTATTGGTACATGCTAAGCGAATATCATAACAGATAGTTAATTTCTTATAGAACACAATGACACATGTAGTTGTTGAATACTCTTTCATTCATTATTTTTCATAAATTAACACCATTAAAATAAAATTTTTATCTAGAGTAAAATGAACCAAATTCCGTGACTTCAAAGCCTTTTGACAGTAAGTAAAGTCATTTAGGATTTTTTAAGCCGGCGTTAGTTTTTTTTTTTTTTGGTGATTTTTAAACAGATATTTCTAAACTTTTTTAAAAACTGCTTAATTTTTATACAGCAATCATCTCCAGAATGCTCCTCGGATAGGTGGGAAAAATTAAAGATTTATTAGAAAATTTTCTTTTTATTGAGAAAGTCTTAGTGTTGCCTTTTTTAAACAAAAGTGTATAAAAATCTGTCACCTAGCTTTGTTATGAAGGTACAAAAAATTGTGAAAAATTTTGAAACTGTTTAATTAAGGTTTGGTTTACACAATTATTTTGCATTTAATTTTAAAATTACAATCTAATGAAAAACAAACAAAAATGGCAAGCTTCACAAAATTTTACATATCCGTGTTTTTGCATCCTATTTAATTGCTTCTGACGTGTCCAAAAAACTAAAACTGAAAATTTATCTCGAATAGCTCTGTGAACAAAATATTTTTATAAATAAATTAAAATTGGTTTTTAAGGCAAGTGCATTTTTTAATTCGAAAATCTTTTTTTTTTTTTTTAGAAAGAAAAACTATTTTACAAATGTAGGCGAAGAAGAAAAATAAGACACAAGTAGGATGTAATGATGCTTTTCATAAAACAATGAAGTAAAAAAAAAAAAACGCAAGGCACAGCGCGTGTAAATTCGTTCTTATCTCATAGCAATCAATATGATATTTAAACAGCATCTTAAATTTTCTGAGAAAACAAGAAAGAATAATTAAAAATAAAAATTTGATTCGTGATCAACAGACAGTTGGTACAAAGCAAGAATAATAAAGAAATACTTTGGTTTGTTTGTGGACTTCGTCTAACCAAATTTATATTGATATGAGTACTCCCCGTATTCTTGTTAACAAAAATATTTGGTTAAATAGATTATGTTTACAGATCATGATTATGTTTAGCGATCCCGAAAATACAGCATTTCATTTTGCTGGGAACTAATTTTTCTTGATTTCTTTAGAAAACTTTCGCATACATTTGTAAAATAATTTTTCTTATTAAAAATGTTTTTAAAAATTAAAAAAAAAATTTACTTCAGCCAAAAATCAATTTCTATTCATTTATAATATCTACAGTTCAAGTTCCAATATCATAAAAAACTTAATTAATATATTTTTAATCAGTGCAACCGTTTAGAAATTCATAGGAGCCAAAGAAATTTTAATTTTGTATATAAAATTGCATAGGCAATATTTAATATTCAAAAGAAAATAACCTTTTCGCTATTAAATTAAATTTTATGAAAAAAGAAAAAATATATAAAATTAACATTTGACTTTTACTGTTGTTATGCCCTTCATTATCGCTAAGAGAAAATAAAGTTGCCAAATTTCCTTTCGTTTTTAATATAAAAGGCACTGATTATGTAAATTACTAGCATAAAAAATAAAATTAAAACGACAAGCTTTTGAATAATTTAACTCAAATTATATAAACTATAAACAGATTTTATTTGTTTTAATTCGCTTTTGGATGTTTTCTTAAAATAATTAAGAAACGTCTTTCGAACAAAATTATGTTAATTACTGAATACAAATTTTCTTATTATTAATTTAACTTAATGAAGCATATGAATAAATTAATGATTAAAAAATTACTTAAAATGGTAAAGTTATTAATTCAGAAGCAAAGAGTTAATTGTTTTATTTATTCAAAAGAATTTTCATACTTAAAAATGAACAAAAAAAAAAAAAAACTTAATATTAATATTTAGGTGTTAATTATAGGAAATTTTTGGCTAAAAGAGATAAACAAGGAAAAGCAGATTATAAAAAACAAGTAAGAGTGCTATATTCGGCTATGCCGAATCTGATTAATCTTCACTATCTACGTAAACCTAGTTTAGTGAAGTAAAGTGGAACAATTAAATAACTCCAATGAAAAAATAAATAAAATAAGAAAAAAACATCAAGTGAAAAAATTGGCACTCGCCCTTATATTCCGAGTAATCTAGAATTTAAAAATGTTTCAAAAAATCAATATGGGTGTTATAATGTTTTATTCAAACGAAAAACGTTGTAACTCAGCGTTTACAAATATATTCTTTATTGGATTACTACTGTCTTAATACTAATTCTCACATTATTTTAACCTAAGCTTATATTTTACTAGATGAACCCGGTGTGCTTCGCTACCCCCTCGTTATTAAAAAAAATTAAAAGTATTGCGAAAATTTAATGACGATTGGTCCAGTAGTTAAGACTATATTACGATTTTTAATTTTTCTAAAAAGGGCCGGGGTCCCGCCCACTTTTTTCTGGTATGTATTCCTAATTATGCCAATACCATATGTACCAAATATCGTCGACGTAGATCAAAAAATGCCCAAGATATGACGATATTAAATTTTAACACAAACAAACAGACAGACATTCATTTTTATATATATATATATATAGATTCGGAGACGTTATGCATGCATGAGTCATGTAAATAAACGTTTAGCATTAACAGAATGCCACACATGTAGGTCATTCTGCAATTAATCCTCCGCTAATCATTGCTAGCTTACTAGCAACTCATAGGAAAGGAATGCAAACAATTTGAAAGACGAGAATACTGGAACTCATTTAATAGAGTATTTTGATTAAATAGATTGCTCGTCGTGTGGGGCAATGCACTTTAAATATTTATTGCTATATGATATATTGTGGCAAAATATAACGTGTTATGTACATGCATGCATATCAGTGTCATTTAAAAGCTTTTGAAAGTTCTTTAAGGAAACAATTAAATTTGTTAAAAACTAAGAGCCGATGGAATTTGTATGTACAATTATTTATACTTAAATTTGTTTTTTCTTCTTTTTTCAATTCTCTGTCATCCCAATATTTGTTTTATTGGAGTTGCTTCACTAAACTAGATTTATATAGATGTTGAAGCGAATAGAAGATTCTGCATAGCAGAATATAGCACTCTTAAAGGTTTCCTTTTTTTTTTGGTGGATACATATGACATAGTTTTCTATCACTAAGTATCTCCGACTGAATATTTGGAGGTGTGGGAGTAAGTCCTTTCCCCGAACTCTACTGATGGCCATTAGCAAATTTGTTGGTAACCTTGGCATTGTCTATGGTAAGCTCATAATTTTCTCACTCTAGAAGCATAAATAAAAAGGTATGAAGAGCGCAAAGATCGTTAATTTGATTTTATTTTTAGCTGCAGAGGCTCTAAAAGTCAAATCTTTTTCTGCAAAAATATTCTATTAAGTTTTATGATTTTGAAAAAGAATTTATTTCAAAAAAGATACTATTTGGGCAAAAATAAACCTCTCTAGAATACGTCTTGCACTTTTACTTTTCAAGATAAATAACATTCGGCAGGAAACATTTTGGTTACAAAAATAAACTTAAGTTAAAGCAGTTTTTTGTAAAAAATTATTTTCTAGAAAATAGACTCCGGCAACGAAAGATAACTGCAAATAAGGAAATAAATAAAATTAAATAAAATAAGTCCAAATTTATTGAGGTCAAAATTTTTTTCTGCATTATATTTAACATTTTCCAATTTCAGACTAACTAAATTTGAATCGCGAAAGATACACAATCAAGCAGCGCTCAAATAAAATGCATATCGAGCACTTCGTGATTTTTTCGGTAAATTTTTTGTCTAATTGTGTGTACAACCAGAAAAAAAGGAAAAAATTTTAGTAAAGCAGGTCTGTAGGAGATGTAAAAACACCAGTCCCTGCTAGTAAAGCTCGTACTGCAAAAAATATTGCTGCCGTTCGCGAAAGTGTGGCTGAAGAGCCGTCCACCTCAATTCGTCATCGTGCCCAACAGTTACATTTCTCATGCTCATCGTTGATGAACATATGGACCATATGTGCTCTTTTGCACGACAAATTTAATGGCCGTGTTATTTCACGTGGTGGAGATGTCAATTGGCCACCAAGATCATGTGATGTGACACCGTTGGACTTCATTCTTTGGGGTTATTTAAAAGAAAAGGTGTACGTCGATAAGCCAGCAATAGGATGAGATAATTCAGCACATTAACGGCATAGAACCTCAATTATGCCTCAGTGTCATTGAAAATTTGGAGCATCGGATGGAGGTTTGGATGATATTTTGGTCCATACATAATGGAGCCACACCAGTATTATAAAAATAAAAAGAAATGACAATAATTTCCTGAATAGTTTGTGTTTTATTTAAAATCAACATTTGACCCTTAAAATTTAATCACTCCTTAATATTAGAATCAAAAGTATATATAAAAAATCATTGCTTTCATTAAACATTATTTGACTAAAATATAGCAATTTTTAAAATGCTTAAATATTTTTTTTTTGTTTTTAGTTTAAGCAAAATACAGATATTCCCAATGCATTGTAAATTATTAAATAGCTAATAAAATTATAAAACAATGTAGCTGGGACAATAACTATATTACTTTTTGGTTTTGTTTATAGCAAATTATGTTATTTTCTAAAAAAAAATAGTTTTAAAAGTAATTTAAATCGTTGAATATTTAAAAGATGCCAGAAGGATGACAAATTTACCAATATAAAAGGTTTTCTCTGCACTTCAACATACTAAAGAGTAAAGTTTGTTTTATTTGTTTGATAAATGTATGCACACACATGTCGTTTATAGTTTTACAAGTATTAAATTAAATTTTAATTTCCTAAATCCCCAATACAATCTAACGCATCGTTACAAAAGTTGTAACACATGTTTAGTGTTGGCTTAAAAACAAAATCATACACAGTCCTTTTTCAAAGGCAAGTAACACAAAGCCAGACACACACTTGCATAATTATTTAGGAGAGCACACATTGACACAACTACATTTTTCTCATTAGATTTTAATCCAAAGCCAGTGGTTTTTAGGGAACAATTTTTACATGTATGATTATGAGCTCTAAAGCAGTGGTGGAAAAAATTAAAAAAACGCAATTTAAACAGAAGCATAAAATTAAAGAAAGGAAAAAAAGTATTACAAGCAAAATGATAACAGCCATACAACGTCATTAACTAATAGTAATTTAACAAACATTAAAGGAGAAACAAGCAGCACATGAGCTGGGATCAAACAAAAATTGTGACAACCACATTTAAACATTCCATGTGTATGTGGGTTTTCAAGGGTGTAATATGAAAGAGAAACACTAAGCACATACTCACGGTCACATACATATACAAATATGTAATTTCTACTTATCATGGCCACACTTATCTAACCATGTTTACTTCGGCACATCTACGTGTTTATAACAAAAAAAAAAAAAGGTTCCATATTTAAAAACTACTCTAATCTAAAGCCACATATCCTTTTCGTACACAAAAGCAGAAACTATAGGGAAAGCTTACATGACAGAAATTGGTTGCAAGAAAACTTCAAAACACACACACACACACACATCAATGACGGCTATTTGCCAAACCAGATTTCTAACATGTAAAAGAGTGAGTGGTCACAGCAATAAACAAAAACACAAAACTTAAAACTAACATCAAATATTAAAGCTTTTAAAAAGCTTTTGTAATCCCAGGATATTTTCTGATTGATAGAGATTAGTTGCATAATATGACGTACAGATTTGTCACTAGTAAAATAATTTAGAGATTGGTGAAAGATTAAAACAATTTCAAGAAATATATTACGATAACATTTTTAAAATATTTTTTTAAAGCAAAAGCGTTGCTGAATATCAAAATTAAAGCAAAACTTTGGAAACTTCGTGCCTTAAATGCACTAATTTCCAAAACTGAATGAAAATGAGGTTTAGGAAATTCAAGAGGAAAGTAAGCGGAAGAGAATAATCAATATTGGGGATTTAATAATTTAATCAGGATAAAAAAATAGCATTATATTTGAAAAAATTCATTAAGGATTTTCTGTGGGTTGAAAGCTGTATACAAACTTAAGAAAATATTTGCCTTAAAGATTACTTCATTTTTTTTTTCAAATTTTTGAAATTTATGAAAAATGTTTGCCGTCGATAAATTTATGAAATTTTGTGTGTTCGTATGTATTTTTTGCTTGAACCATAATATGAAGAAGGTGGAAACAAACTTAACGCATAAAATTAAAAACAATAAATACCGAAATTCTTACATTATTCATGGAAAATTAATTCCAAGAGTGGAATTGCTTAGACTACTGCCCATAAAATCTACACTTCTGGGACTCGCGAACATAAGGATTAAGAAAACTGATTTGGTTTGACGAAAGCCAGGGAGACAAATTTAAAGAACTGGTTAATTTTTTATGCACTAAATGCCTCCTAAGTTATGTCTATCAGAAAATGAGGAAAACATGATTAACATTGTTTTGTTTTTAGTATAATTAAACTTTTGTTTTGCAATTTTTTACAATTTAAACGGAACAAAATCTTACAGTAATTGTGAACTTTTATTCTTAAAATGAAAGCTATTTGTTATCTATAAGTTTAAATTTTAAACTCGGTTTTGAAGAACATATTAGGGTTCTTTTTTAAATCTTATGTCTTTTACTAGCTTATTGTGCCCAGCGTTGCACGGGCCTAATTTGAATGCCACGGTATGATTTATTGTAGCCTTGTTTACTATGGGGATCCAATAACTCCCAACACTTGATAATTCTATCAAATCAATTTGGATTTTATAGACCAGAGGATATTTT
Source organism: Gymnosoma rotundatum (assembly GCA_916610165.2). Lineage (NCBI taxonomy): Eukaryota > Metazoa > Arthropoda > Insecta > Diptera > Tachinidae > Gymnosoma > Gymnosoma rotundatum. The sequence continues at coordinate 96,655,476 of OU744340.1, forward strand.
TTTTCAAATATTTTTGGAATCTGATGTTGTTAGGATCGCTTAGCTGTCAATGTGTTTGCGCTACAATGTCCCAGCAAAAAATTTTTGAAAAGGTAATCGAGTGTGGAATTAAGCATTTTTGGCTGAAGTACTTCCCCACTGCATTGCCAACTTAATGATTTTAACAAGGCATGAGACTTTTATAATCAATTACTGAGAATCGATTACATTAATTAATGTAGAAAATAACGAGTACCATTTGTACGGTAGTCTCTTTTCATATAAAGAACTAGTTTCATGAATACTTCCTTGTTTGGAAACTAATGTAATGTGTTTTGTAAGCGAGTAACAAAATATGGCAAGTACTTTTTAAGGTAATGTCTAATTTTTTGCTGGGATGTATTTACCATGCGTATGAAGTCAGCACACAAAACAAAACAAACACTTATAGACGCCTACGTATTTTTTTTTATATAAAGAATATCACATGTTATCATGAAAAGTCATAACTTACGAACGCGTGGATCGATTTCGTGCAAACCATCTACACGTCTATACGTACAAACCCTAAAAATGTAAACGATTTTGATTTGACCGTTCGTGAGTTATTAAGTCACAATGCACTTGCAACAATTTAATATCTACATAGATTTTTATGAAAATATAAAATGGCAAAAAAATATATATATCTGAGGTGCTCTTATTTTGGGGCATTATTGTACCACTTTTAAAAAGTCTGAAACCTTAAGCTAGAAAGCTCTTCTGCTACAACATTTTTTTATAATCCTTATTGCCAGAAATTGATAATTATTTAATCTTTTAAATGTCTTTTGCTTACTTTAAAAGTTATTAATATCATTGAGCCAGTGTTATAGCTAACTTACATAAATTCTGAATCAAGGAGGTATTGGTAATAATTGTCTATCTGTGTGTGGTACCCAGTCTAATTCTTGGATATTAAAAAAAACACGTCGCTACAAGCTATTTTTTAACGTAGCCTTAAAACATTATAAATCTCAATGTTGATTTTACTTATATAGTATTAGAAGTTGTGCTATTCTAAGTTAAGCTAAGTTAAGCTTTCCAGGTAAGGATTTCTTTAAGAGTCACCTGCATACTGCTAATATTAACTTTCTAAATATTTATAATTTTATAGATATGTCTGGTTTATACTAATCTATAAAATACAACATACAAATCTTTAATATCAACGCTTATAAATATAAAAACATAATGAGCATTTCTAACATATCTGTAATCACAAAGCTAATGTTGTTGTTAAATGGTGTCTATGTGTATGTATGTGGCAAAAAAAAACTTAGTAAGTTGATGCCTTTGTCACTAGCAAGTGTGGTTTTTGTGATAGTAAAACAGAATAAAAGGAAGTAAGTTAACACATGTTTAGCAACTTTAGAGGCTGCGTTGGTAAAAATAATATCATGAGTTAAAATCCTAACAGAGTTTTAAGTGTGAAAAAAATTAAAAGCAATCGCGGCTGAGTTGAAATAATGGACTGGCTGGTAAAAAGGGGACCATGCGTTCTAATATTAATGGACCTGCAAAGTATTGTTCTTTGGGTGGCTGCACTGATTAGTGGCGAACATTTTCCTAGCAGAACACAGAATAGTTGGAGTTTCAGTTGAGTCACAGTGTATTATGATATGACTAGCTTTATGATAAACACATCTCAAAACATCTATTCTAAGACACAGAGTAAAAAAACACAAGGATGGAAATACTTGACATAATAATCAAAAAATCCTTTTTTTTTTTTAAATGGTTTTTAATTTCAAAATTCAATTTTTATTATTATTATCCAAAATCCACGAAATATTATATTTAAAGTAAATTTAGTTGTAAGCAGATTAAAAAAGAACAGAACAAATATACCTTTTAAGAGACTTTATACAACACATGAAAGCAACACTTTTTTTTAATTTTCTATTAAATAAATTGATATTCAGAAATTTCATCTTGGCGGATTTACAAGGATAAGGATCAGCATTATAACTTTTTTGATCTTTTATGTATGTAAACAAAGCCATTTTTACTGTGCTGCTATAATATATAAAGTGGTTTTTCTACAGAATGATACAATTGATACAAAACGTTTGGTTCAGGGGGTGATTGCACTTCTAATAAAAAAATAAAACACATAATTTGCACTCGTAAGTAGATTTAGAAATTTTACTAAAACTTAAAATTACTTTAATATCTTTTTAAGAGTATTTTTTTTTAGCTTTAACAGAAAATTTGTTAGTAATTATGTAAAAATAATTTTATACGTTCTCTTTCTCCAGCCAATTTTTTCATTATCAACAAACGTGGTATACAGACGTGTTATGTATGCATAAATGTACTTAAGTTCATATTTGTTTCTCTGGAATGTTTTAAATATAGAAGAATTTTGAAAGTGTAAAAAAGAATGTTTAATATGAATATGTGGTTCTGTATTCCACTTGATGATAGTACTTTAGTAGAACGGATATTAAAATGAAGCAGTAACGGAAACGGATGTATAAGCGAAAATTGTTGAATTGATTGTTTCTTACAGCAATATTATGTTGCTTTTTCGAATTAAAAAAAAAGAAAAATAGCCAAATTAAATGTTCGCTACAGAAAGTATTTGTTTGCACATCAAATATAAAAAAAGCTTAAAATAAATTTTATAAATATAAATTAGTAAGAATGACCCCTGCTAAAGACTAATTTGTACGATAAATATTCCAAAAACAATTAAAACCATTTATTATAACTTCGCTTTTGCATTTTATTTTTGAACTAAATTACTGGAAAATTGCAACATCGTCTTTCTGGAGCTTTGAAATAGAAATTAAATAAGAAGGTGATTTTTTGAATATATGTATGTATATTAAATTATTTTTATATTATATGTATTGTTTGATATTTCTTATCACCGTTTAGTCTGGCGCAAAGGAAAATGAAAAACAAAACAGTTCAACTCCTAATTTTTTAAAAATTAAACCTAATTTTTTCAATGAAAGGCCTATTGTGTTTTCATGCCCTATTTTAACAGAATGCCCTATTTTTTTTTAAAGAGAAGTAGCACTTCAGGCATAACCTATTTAGTTACAAGTAACTGTACTACATTCTTTATTATTCATTGTATATTTTGTTTAAAATGAAGCATTTAATTTTCTTTCAATTTGAATTAAGGCACTGGCAGGCTGTATAGGCAGCAATTAAAAGGATATTTAGACATAAATTGCTCAAAGTTATCCATTTTACCCTTAATTATTGAATGATAAATATTTTGTTAGTATTGTAGTAACCTTCATTTATATAGAGACACCAAACTGCAAATTTGGAATTTCGGTATGCCGGGATCTATTTTTTTACGAATAAAGAAAAATTAATATTTACTACTTTTATACGCACTACTTATTTGCCAAAAAATTAGTGTAATTAGAACATTTTGCTCCATAAATGGTCAAATAATTTTTCTATGATCGATTGGCTTACCCACGTGAACAAATTCTTCACAAACAACAAGTTTTGAAATGTTGCCGCTTTTTTTAACTTTTTAGGTGTTTTTATCTTTCAGGCAGGATTTTTTTCTTCTGAAAATGTAAAGTTGATTATAAACAATTTTTGCATAATACGAAATTGAGCGAAACAAAATTTTGATCGGTATAATTATCAAATTTTTTCTACAGAATGCTACGAAATGTCGAAAATATTTTTGCGTACAATTTGCTTATAAGCAGTAAGTAAAAAAATTGGAATTAATTTTTATAGGTCAATAGCGAACGTATAAAATTACAAAATTATTTAATATATCTTATTAATTCACGAATAACATAAATATCATAATAATAACTTATTTTTTATAAATATATACTATAAGAAGTTTTTTGTGTGTTAATTTGTTTTAATTGTGCTTGATTTTTTGAAATATAAATATCTTTTTTAATGTTTTTCTTATTTTAAATAGCGGGTTCATGCATTTAAGCTACATTAATTTTTAAACATATAATTACATTTTTTCAACTGTTAAGGCGTTTTATCTCTCTTACTGGAAGTCATTTTGAATAATTAAAAATGAAACGAAAAACTTTTTTTTTAAATATAAAGCTGCAATTTTGTAAAAGCTATCAGAAAATCTTTCTTTACTTTTCTACCTGCTTTCCGTTAAGATTAATCCACGGCAAAAAAATTTAGAAATTTGCAGTTTTATAGATTTCGAGATCGGTATTTCCAAAAACTCAAATTCTTTAACTTTTAGTAATTAATCCCGATAGTCATCCCCACTTGCATATTTTTAAAAGATTACTAAATATCGTATAAGTAATTTTTTAATTATTATACATTGCTCATGCGGCACGTTAAAGAAATATTTTAAGAAATGGTGTGTCTATACAAAGAGAAACATAAAATATATCAAAAAAATTCTAGGTCTCCCTAAAATCTTCCTGGTTGCAACTTCCAACTTCCTTAGCTAAAAAAAAAAGAATGAAGAACATTGATTTAAAGGCCAGTACTTAGTTCTATCCGAATTAAGGTTGCCGTATATAAATTAATTAAAAAAACGATCTAAAACTCAGGTTTGACAATTTTTCAGGCAACTTTAAAAATTTAGAAATTTGTAAAATTTCAAATTTAGTTCATTGGTGTCATTCAGAAGGTACTTTATATCTAATATATAATGATACGCTTATGTTATTTAACTTTTTCATTAAAGGAATTTTCTGACTTTTAAATTTTTCTCTTTTATTACAAAAATTTATATATGCATAAAAATATATCAGAATATAAAATATCTTCTTGCCATGAATACAAAAAATCTAGTTTTTTTAATCTCTTTTATAACATTTTGCACCCCTGTATAGTAAAAAAATGTTTTAGTTCAAAGTACAATAAATTTTCAGCTTTTTAAATTAAAGATTCAATACGCGTAAGTGGTTCATCCTCGTGAGTTTATTTTTTTAGTCAAAAAATGCAAAATTGGAATAATGCAATATTTTCATAGGAACTTATATAAATTTTATAAACTTCAAATACGAGGGCTGCTATGTATATTTCTGGCCTGGCAATACTGAGTGCTCCCAAGTGCAATTTGACATTTCCATTGCAAAGTTCGTCATTTTTAAGCATAATCATACTCAAAACGTTTTGACATACGACCATTATTTGTGTTGTTAACAGTGACTTGAAAAAATTAATATAGAAAAAAATGGAATTAACTCGTGAACATTTTCGTGCCATCATTTTTCACAACTTTCGACGTGGATTATCACGACAAGAGTGCATTGATGAATTTAAATCTTTGTATGGCGATGAAGCACCATCCTATAGCACTGTGAAAAATTGTTATAATGATTTTAATCGTGGCTGAAGCTCGTTCAAAGACGAATTCTGTGAAGGTCGTCCAAATCGGCTGTTGCCAGAGAACATTGATGCCGTGCGTGAACTCATAACGCAAAATCGACATGCGACATACCGAGAGATAGAGACACTCTTGGACATTTCTTCCACCAGCATACATTCGATACTGCATGAACACCTGGCCGTAAAAAAGGTTTGTTCTCCTTGGATCCCGCACAATTTGAAAGTCGCTCACAAAAAGGCTCGTGTCGATTGGTGCAAAGAAATGTTGCAAACATACGATTGCGGTGCTTCAAAAGACGTTTATAAGATCGTCACAGGTGACGAATCATGGATCTATGCGTATGAGCCCGAAACGAAACAACAATCGACCGTGTCGGTCTTCAAAGACGAGCAAAATCCAACGAAAGTTGTTCGTGGAAGAAGCACTTCGAAGCAAATGTTCGCCTGTTTCTTCGGCAAAACTGGTCATGTGGCGAATGTTCCGCTTGAGCAACGTAGGACGGTCACTTCTGAGTGGTACACTACAATTTGTTTGCCTGAAGTCATCGGAGAAATTCGAAAAACCAACAAGAGAAGACGAATCATTGTTCACCATGACAATGCGAGCTCTCTGACATCGGCTCAAACCAGAGCGTTTTTGACCAGCCAAAACGTCGAATTAATCGGTCATCCGCCGTACAGCCCTGACTTGGCATCTAAGGACTTCTTCTTGTTTCCGCACATCAAGAATGAAATGCGTGGTCAACGATTTTCGTCGCCAGAAGAAGCTGTTGAAGTGTTCAAAAACCATGTTTTAGAGGTGTCTGAATCGGAGTGGAAAAAGAGCTTCGACAACTGGTTTGAGTGCATGCAAAAGTGCATAAATTATGCTGGAGAATACTTTGAAAAACAATAAAACCATTTTTGATTATAAATATTCGCATTTTCACTATTAGGCCAGGAATATATAGAGCAGCCCTCGTAGAAAAAAGAAGAAATAAATAAAAAAAAAAAAGTTTTTACAAAAATGAAAATGTACATGGAAAACAAAAACAAGCCATAATAATAACAATAAGTACTGAACTTAATTCTGAATACTTATAAGTCATAAATTACAAAATAAAAAGGTAGGGTACTCGTAGCAGGAAGACAAATATAAAAATGCTGGAATAAATAGCAAACAAAGCCATCTAGAGTTTTAAGTAAAAGTCAAGGAAATTTAAAAATGGTAAAGTAAGGGAATGCTTTTGAGTTAATGACCACTATTGGTGTAGAGTTTCTATTTCATCTCTAATAAGGCCCTATTCCTAAAGTTCATGTTAAAAATGGTACATCCTTCAAGTTGTTAATTAACACAGAGCATATTGTGTTTTATACGCTAGAATGATATCTAAAAAAACAAATTTTTAATTTAAGGAAGTTCCTGTGATTTTCCAATATACTTCCTTATCCTTAAAACCGCAAAAATCTGAAACCTGTACTTTACACAGAGCATTAAGTACTTTGTTCGCTTTAAGGGCAACTTAAACAAGTAAGAGTGTTATATACGGCCGAATCCTTTTAATCTTTACTATCTGTGTAAATCGTGACAGAGAATTTAAAAATAAAATATATATTTAATTTTATATTTTAAAAAAATTTTAATATCTCCTTAAAGATCTCTTCAAACCCCTATTGATATTTTACAAAATTTAAAAATTTCAAAGCCTCGTAACTGGGAAAATGAGGGCAAGCGCCAATTTTTTTACTCGATTTATCTTTTATTTTTTAATTCTCTGTCGCCCCATATATTTATTATTTTGATTGGAGTTACTTAATTGTTCCAAATGTCATGAACTAATTAGAGGCAGGCGTAGTGTTTCGCCTGTTGCCTCGACGGACATGGACCGATCATGCTCATTTCCAATAGCAACTCTTTCTACACTGTATCTGATCGATTGACGAGGCAAACTTAATTTCAACACTAACTCAGACGGACATCGCTCAATCGACTTCGCTATGCATAAGAAGTCAGAATATATATATATATATTTTATGGGGTCGGAAATGGACATTGTAAAAATTTCACACGGAATGACAAACTTAGGTATACCCTTTTTTCTACTTTTTCCATACAGTTTTCCATACATAGAATTTAACCCTCTCTGTAGGAGTCCAAGTCGCACCTTGATAAATTGTTTTTTAACGCTGCTTTATTATTCAAAAAGCCGTTTTTTACAAATAAATTAATAAATATCTTTTAAAAATAGACAGGAGTATAATATATACTGTATATTACAATTTTTCTAATTTCACTGAGTGTTAGATAATATTAGAAACTTCAAAACACGTATGATAATTTTTATGAATTTAAAAACAGGCAAGAATTTGTATCTTTGCAACACAATCCAGGTACTTAGTATCTATTATTATTATACATAACGATTATGAAAAAGATGATGGGAAAGATTTCTGAGGTTTAACTTTTTCAAAAGTCATCTTAATATTAACACAACAATAATACAAAGTTAATATGTGTAAAGCAAATACCAGTCATCCATACGCACGCAAACATTTGCGTGTTTTACATAAATTAACTAAAGTTATTTGTGTTATAAGGCAAATATTGTTAAGGCTTAAGTTAAAGCATTATATGACTTAGAGAAATGCAACCAAAGTATAATTTATTGTTGTATGTGGTTTTAAAATGCTAGAGAGTAATAACTCGAAAATTTTCGGTTTACTTTTGGGTGTAATATGTTGAGTTTTTTAAGTAATTTTTTCAAATTGATTAATTAATATTTAAAAAAAATTGTAATTTAAGCAGACAGAAAAAAAAAACGCACTTAAGTTTGGCTTGTGTTTTATTTTGTTATATAATATTGATACTCTTTTTAATAATATTGTAAAATTTTAGTTGTGACATTCTTGCGAAAAGCAAAATATAAATTACTCAAAACATTGAAACACATAAACACACTTACACATCTACATAAATATTTACATATCAAAAAAGTTTTTGGCTGTATATATCATCTGGACTTGTATTTATTTAGCATAACAAAAAAAAACTAAATCTGAAATAAACGGATATATGTATATGATTAAGTATGCTCCTTTAAACATGAAAAAAACATTAAAAATGTTTACATTCAAATTCTCATTTGATTTTACAAAGTTCTCATAAATATTAACTGCCGTATTCATAGAAAATAAAATTACTTCGAAATATGTTTTATGACAAAATTTTCATATAAATTTGTCATAAAATATATTTCAAATCTATTTCAATTTTCTATGAATACGGCAGTAAATGTCTTTTAATTTTTATTAAAACATATTAAAGGTTTTTTTCAAGGCGAATTAATTTTATCAGGTGGCATCGTTGCGGCAGCTGACTATTTTTTGTTAATTTTCTTATGTGTAAAGCAGCTGTCAAAAGTGTATTATTTTATATTACAAAAGTTCTTTTTTATGTTCTTTTAAATAGAATTTAAAAAAGAATGTTTTAACTCAATTTAAAAAGCAAATCTCTTTGAATACGTTATTGAAAAGGGTAAGAAAAAAGTGAAATAATTAATTATGTGTTGAAGTTTCCCATATATTTGAGTGCCTTATTTTCTTTTTGTTGTTGTACTGTTGTAGCGGCGCTGCCACCTGGTATTAATTCGCCTTCTTTTCTTTTGATTTCTTTGCTACAAAAACTGTTTTTTTTTTTTTCAAATAAATAAGTAAAATTAAAATTTTTTGTAAAATTACCAGCTGAGGGTATAGTTAGTTGTTTGTATAATTACTCCTCAAATTTAGATAAGAAATTAATATTTAGGTCAATACGCTCATTGACTTTTCTTATACCCTTCACATCAATGGAAAGGGCATATCAAAGCTTGTCATTCCGTTTAAAATTTCTACAATATTTATTTCCGACCCCGTATTTTAAGTTCTTAAGGATTGCGAAGTGCGATATCCGTCAGTTCGCCTGTCCGGCCGGGTTAATGTTGAAATCATGTTTTCCAAGGCACTAGATCAGCTACAGACAATTTAAATACCTAAATTGATCGAAAATGATCGAAGGTTGTGCTAGTGGAGTTCGGTATAATCGAGGCAGCGGGCAAAATACCACACCTACCTCTAATTTTTCCATATTATTTTGAACAATGAAGTAACTGCAATCCAAAAAAATAAATATATAGGGCGATAGATATTTATAAAATAAAAAAAAAACATCAACTGAAAAAATTGGCGCCCGCCCATAATTTCCGAGTTGCGGTGCTCTCAAATTTAAAAATTTTTTAAAATATCAATATGTGTGTTATCTTAAAACTTTTGAAGAGATCTTTAAGAAAATACTAAAATTTAAAAAAAGTGCATAACTTTTTTAGGTCTGGTGGTCAGTTATCTAACCGCCTTTTCAAACTGTTTAAAAAATTTTTAAAAAAGCATAGAGTATTTATTGTTGTACGGATTCAGTGTCACTGTGTTCTTTAATGTTTATTTTATTGGCTATAGCTTTTTTGCAATGTATTTTTACATACATAATTTTACGTTGTATTATAAGAATGCTGCGTGTACTCAAAAAACATGACATATAAGATATTGTTTTTTCCCCACTGTGGCTCAATTTTCTATTCTTACTTTATGGCTTTATCTGGCTATACTTCTTTATCCTACCGGTCTTGTGAATCCCATGGTCTCGTATTTACTAAACAGGCATTATTATTACAAACGCAGACATCCACGCCACATAACTGTGTTACTCCAGCGAGACTTGAGCTACTCAATGCATTGTTTAATAACCTTCACCATCCACAGACATCTCCACTACTCATTCTATCCAAGCCAGTCATCCAATAGTCACAACTCACGTCTGCCATACACTGTTGTTACGCTGGTACACTTCCCTACGCTAGCTAACCACTACCGTTATTACTTTTTATTGTAAAGGGCGTCTTGTAAATTATCTGTTAGTTACTCTTATATTAAGTTAGACGTCTCCACTTTAATTTATCGGCTACGGCTTCACAAAAGAATTGCCTTTTGCCTTTCGGGAGGTTTGTACTGCTGTTTATTAATTTTAAATTGCATTATAACAATTATTATTTTCCCTTGTACGCATGTCAGAAGGCGGGATGGAACGCACGATCTTCTGTTTTACAGCACGCACCTCTACCAACGCAATCACTGATGTTGCTCAGCTTTTGTTATCTAATTGTGATATTATTCTATACACACACCATTAGTGGAAGTAACTTCATTCACCACTCTCATGCGGAAACAACAACAGGAGTTGCCAGATTTTATTATTCGTAACAATATTTTGTTGCAAGATATACCTTTTGGTGGCAACAGTGTCTGCAGTATTGATTCTGACGAAGAATGCAGGTTATTTTAATGCTCGGTGATATAGCTACTAAGCTCCAGACAAATCATGATTTTGACTCGGATGATAAAAATATACTTTTGTCAAACATATCATTTACCACTTCTAATCAGCTACATATCACGGGCTTATCTACTGAAACTTAAACGATAAAACTAAAGTGGAAGAAAAATTTTGAAATGATATTGACACCAGTATGCAGCAACCAGTGCGATCCATCTCTGGAAAATGCGCAAAATGCAGCAGTAAAGAATCCAGCGCGTACTATATGGGAATTTAGTTTTTTGGGAAAAAATTTTTTATTTTGTATTTTGAATTGAAAAGTTCAATTATTTCATTATTAGATTATATCTATGAAACCGCGGCTGAAAGAATTAACCGATGCCATTTTTGTGTTAAATTATATACATGTATGTAGTTCTTAGTTTTTTTTTATTTTTTTAATTCGCTGTCACTAAACTAAATTAACATATATTCTGTAGGGCATATAAGATTCGACACAGCGGAATATGGCACTCTTACTTTTTCTTATTCAAAATATTATTACTAGTTTTCTACTTCCTTGAGATTTTGAAATTTTTAACTTATTTTTAGAGTAAACAGAGAATGAGCTGATAGTCCCAAAAATTATTTTTCTCATTTGAAACTACATTTCAAATTTGTGCTCGTCATATTTTTTTAATTAGATTAATTCTAATTCTGAAATTAATTGCAGTGAATTTTAAACTTTTATTCGAATTTTGTAAAATTTTATAAAATACGATGCCGAAATAATAATTATCTATAATCAATTATACCAAAGTATGGTATCAGTAAGGAGCACATATAATGTATAGCTGAGCCGTATAAACTATCGTCTAAGACTCTCTTTACGGTGTATATATGTAAAATACGAAAGAAAGGACAAACTGTTTTGACTGAATGGGGGATAAAATATATAAAATTAAATTTAGAAATTTTGTGGCAGCAGATACAACAATAAAATAAAAAAAGATTAGCATTTCTTTAAACCTTTGTCTTACCTTAAGCATTTGAATAAAATATAAATAATAAATAAAAGTCAAATGCTACTTATCTCATAAGCTTTACTCCTTTAAATTACTTTTTCAGCCTTATCGTTATACTCTTTATAAAGTCCAAGTTTGAGGATTTCTACTTTTCTTCTGAAATTTATTGTAGCAAGGTTATGATGGTTTTACAAAACTAACCCAAGAAAACAGTATAAAGAAAAAGATTTTATCGTTAGCATTTTTTTTTTTTTTAATTTTATTTCTTCTAGCATTTTTGTTGCTTTAGTAATTTTTAATAAAATTGTCTTATTAAATGTAAAATAAAACTTAACTTAATTTCCTGTCTGTTAAACCGGACGACCTAAATAAAATGTAATGGTTAGGGGTAACAAAAAGTATACAGAAGGTTGTAAATTATACAAAGAGGGAGTTGAAAGGCATATATTTGCATTAGAAAAGAGCGACTGACTCTAAGTTTTGTTTAAATTTGTTTTTAGATTTTTCTCTACACTTTGATATCGGATGCTTAAAATCTCTATTAAGATTGTTTTATAATAAAATTTTATTATTTTTTATTTTGAAATTCAAAAGAACTTTTACTTTTTTTGTGTATTCAGGCAAAATGTATGGTCTAGAAATAACACAAAAAATTATGACAGGTACGCAGTACATAAACATTTTCACTTAATCTTTGAGTTTTTATATAAATAATTTTACTTATATAAGAATTATTTTTTAACTTATAAAACATGGTAAAGTATGATGTTGAGAAACAAATTAAAAATCATACCGCAAGCATTTATTCTAATGAAATTTTTGAGGTAAATACGGTGAGCAAAAATTGTTTATACTCCAACTAAATTCCCAAGTTTTCACTCTGATGTCTAGAGGTAATTTGTTTATGTAAATCATGACAACAAATGATGTTAGTTCACGTACATGTAGATTATTTTTATACTTAATATTGTCTTTAATTAAACTTTATGTAAAGTTGCAGTTAATAATATTATATAAAGGCTTAAACAAAATATTCTAAAAGTTTCACCAAAATTAATTTTTATTTATTCAACAAAACGGAACAAAATTTTTTGATCTTTCTTTAAAAATGCTTCTATTTTAGGCGACTGAATATTTATTTCATTTCAAAATTTTTACTCAAGAAATTAAATAAAGTTTAAAATAAGTCGCGTGTCTATATAATAGACTCTACGTTGATAAATTTTCAAAGCCTTACTGGGCTACCCTTAAAATTTGCACAGTTTGTGTATTGCTACGGCTCCTACAAATTACTAAAAAATAACGTAAAAACTGAAGGGTATTAGAGCTGCAAAACAATCGGTAGTACTATCGAGAATATCGATAGTTTTTTTCCACAATCGATAGTATTAGATAGCGATAATTACCAGAAGTAGCAATTAAAAGTCGATAGTAACGATAGTATCGCTAGTTAAAAAATACTATCGAAACTATGCTATCGATAGTTTGCCATAATGTGCCGGCTATCGATAGTTTTGCAGAGAGAAATAAACAAGTAAGGCTTTTAGAACGTATGATTTCAATAGTCCCGGTGGCATCAGTAACTAAAGGTACGTTTAGACTATGCTAATATTTGTCCAAACACAACAAATAATAGTTTGGGCTAATAGTAGGTATTGTGACTAATATTTGGGCATGCGTTTAGGTTGCACTAATATTTGTTTGAATTTTATTTGCACAAACAACAGAAGATTTTGTGTCAGCCATGTTTAGTACAAATATTTGTATACCCTTTTACACTGCACAAATAATTTTATTTGTCCGGTGTGTATGAACAAACATCTGTTAAATAATGTTGTTGTTATGTTTATGAAATCCATCTGCTAAATAGTATCAAATTGTGTTTGTGAAGCAACGTGAAAAATTAAAATGTTTAGTGACAGTGATATTGAAGATTTATTATTAATAACTGCTGGAGCTATGGCACTTTCAAAAACCCAGCAAAAAGAAAAAAAAAAAGATCCAGAAGAATGTGGGTTCAAGCGTGGGTGCAGCGTCGTAAAATGGAAGGATGTTGCAAAAAACTTCTGAAGGAACTAAGTTTTGAAGAACCTTCGCTGCATAAATGACTTCTATTACTTGATACCTTCGCTTTCAGATAAAATATCTAAATTTGTTGTTATTGGTTGCTGCTGGCTAACCTCCACGCATCCAACAAAAGCAATGGAGTCGAAATATTTACACTTTGATGCATTGTTTGCACCTTGTCCAGATTTGTTTTTTTTTTTTTTTTTTTTGTTGATGTATCCCCGGTACTGAATCTTCAAATTCGACCATTTTGTGAAAACTTTCTCCGCTGTAACATTAAGCATATCGCCAATTTCAGTCCATGCGCTATCCCGCATGGGTTTTTAATGGTAGTCAGCACTTGATGCATTCCAAATGCAAGGATGGAATTCCCTTCGCCGATCAATTTAAATATATTTTCTTCAATCCAATCGTGCGTCGTCCTCTTCCTTTTGATTTTTTTGGCAGATGGTGGCGATTCAATAATTGATGTTGTCCATTTTCTTTCAGAAAAATATGCTTTATCATAAAGAATTACAAAAATGCGCTTTTTAGTTACTAATCTGTCAAACGATTTGACCAATATTGCCATTTCAATTTATTTCATTTTTTATATGTTAAGCTCTCTCAAAAATAACTGTTGGCAGCCCACGTTTCTACAATTATTTGTCGCTATTTGTTTCGCCAAAAATATTGCGAGAACAAACAAAATATCGAGCCAAATATTTGTAACGACGTGCTGACAAAGTGTTTACATTATGCAAAGCTTTATTCACAAACAAAGGTTTTTTTAGCCAACAAACAGTCGAAAAATATTTGGTGGCTAACAAATTCGAGTGTTTACACTAGGACAAACAAAATTTTTATGATTTTGCACAAATATTAGCGCAGTCTAAACGCACCTTAACTCGTAATGTAAATCATTTGCAAATACACATGGAATGTATATTAAAGAATGGCAACAGAAAAATATGACTACTAAACATGCAGAGTTAATAAAAACTCTGCGTACTCATGACCAAGCGTCACTAAACAAGCACATACACAAAGCACATAATAAACTCCTCATAAAGAGAGCATAATACTAAAGATTTTAATCTGGCGCATTTTCAACAAAAAGGAAATATTTTAAAGATGTACTAAATGTGAATACTTGCGAACAACAATGAAACAGACATTTTTTAACATTTTTACCGCACTCTGCTAACAGAGGTGCCAAATTAAGTTAAGCAAATACTGTCGACCTCAAGTTTTTATATAGAATAATCTTAACATATGGAGCTCTATACGGGTGTACATCTTTACTCAATAACTGGAAATTTTAGCTTGTGTGAAATCAACCAGGATTGTTGGAATAAAATATGTGAGCACATGTAAGAAATGGACATAAATAGCTTGCATGAGTTGGAAGGTTCACTTCTAAAGAAAGTCATTAGAAAATTGCTTTGGTATGATCGAAATACGTTAAGCTGAAATTAAGTTAGTAAACAAGTTTTTTCTACTCATAATAAATTTTAAAAACATATCTTGCGACGTTAGCGGTTAAAGGCACATTTTTCCGAATGTCTAGCGCTGTCTAGCATGAGGCCTAGACTTGCAGACAGGTACATATCAAGAGTAAATCCCATGCGAATCTTTGTTTGAGTCAAATGATAGCAATTACGGGGGACTCTGTGATGAGAATGAAGATCGACAGTTACCAGTCGACAGTCTGTGATTTGCTATGCCTCCCTGCATTTATGCTATATTTTTCTTTATGTGTATCAGGTATAATTTTTTACTTATAAAAAAATACTTGTACTTTAAAGTGATTCACTAAACTTAGCTTAACTGTAATAAACACAAGAAGAAATTGAGTGGTATCTCCGTCAAAAATTAAAAGAAAAACATAAAAGAGAAGAGTATAAACATGTGAATCCAAGCGAGGCACATGAATGTGCCTATTTCTTAGATGTCAATTTACAAATACGCATGTTTGAAGTATAGCAATAAGAAAAGCATAATAATAGTTTTGGTTGTAGAGCTCCGATTACCACCTCTTAAATACTGTTAAAACATACGTATGTTTATGTGCATTTTTTTTAACAAAAACTATATTTTGTGTTCGAACATATCGCACCTGTTCAACTATATATTGATCAACTCTAACCACTGTAAATTTATCCCATTCTTTTGACTTATCTTTCTTAAAAAAAAGCGTTACGTCGCTCACCATGTCTTCCGAGTACTTACTTTTATATTAACAAAACAGATATATTTTTAGTTGTACGTACATGTTATAACACAACGATAAGAAATCGAGTGTTATATTAAAATTAAAAAATTATTTTTACGAGGCCACAATTGTTTTTAATATATTCCTTTAATATTATCATAAACAGTTTTTTGTTCCTACTGAAAAATTTAAAATTTTGAGTTGAAGCCCTTTAGTTGAACACGTGCGATATGTACATATATGTTCTGTTTTACATAAGCACAAGTTATACGTCGCTTATTTTGTCGACAGATTTAACAACAAAAAAATTAGCAACTTGCTAACTATATCAGCTTGTTTTAAGCAACGACGATTATCGTTAAAAGTGTTACTGAGTAGATAAATCGACAATTTTAACAAATCGATAACTGTTAAAAAAGCGTAG
This sequence comes from Gymnosoma rotundatum, assembly GCA_916610165.2. Taxonomy (NCBI): domain Eukaryota; kingdom Metazoa; phylum Arthropoda; class Insecta; order Diptera; family Tachinidae; genus Gymnosoma; species Gymnosoma rotundatum. Next base: position 96,671,834 of record OU744340.1, read on the forward strand.
TGAATCGCATTACTGAACGAACTGCAATTACGAAGGGATTTACTGATTAGTTCTGCTATTAAACCCACAATGCCAGACAGAATTGCGATTCTAATGGTAGGGACCATATAAGGTGATCAAGAAATTAAGTGACTTGGTTTACCGAATACAGAGATACAATAATCCCAGATATAAATTGGGTACAGTTACCATCATCATCTAAATAAATTGTTTAGTTAAAGCACTTAAAGCTATTTTGCAATTAAAGAACTCAATAAACTAAATGTTTGTTAATCAAATGAGCGTAACACTATATTTAAATATATAATTGTATGTATTGCATTTAAATAAAGCTTTATGATCAGTTTTATTTGAATATTTTTTTAATTGTTTTTATTTACACAGATTATTAATAAAATAAATTGCATTGCATTATAAAAGACTTAAATTTAAAGTCGCTGTATAATAAACTGTTTTAATATAAATTTCCATTTTAATAGGCACATAATTATATAAACATGCACACACATGCAAAGCAGACATTTTAAGCAGTATTGGACAACTGAAATTTGTTAAATTAAATGAAACTAATTTTTCAAGATTTTATAAAATTTGGAAAATGTTTTTAATTACGTGCAAACAATTTGAATATAATACGCTTAAATATTTTTAATTTAGATTTAAACTGCAGCATAACGCCTATGATATGAACTAATCCAGGGTTAGAAAAGAATTTTATAGGCGTATTAAAATTGCAAATGATTTAAAAAAATCATTAAAATAAAAATACTGTTAAGCATTTTTTATTTTCTGAATATTTCGCCACACTGTTGGAAACAAAGCTTGAAAAATTAGAAAAGAAAATTGATTATAAAGGTCAAAAAATAATAATATATCATGATAATTATTTTTAACTTGCAATCGGAGTGAGTTGTTTTAAAAAGTAGTAATTCATGTAAAAAAACCGACGATATCATCTGTCTGCCTATAATCGTTTAAGAGTATGGCCACATTAGTTATATTAAATTAACTATTGGGACACCCTTATATCTCCAAACTTTATACTTGCTCAACTGCTCAATAGTTTGGCAATATCAATAACTTCTAAATTAAAATTATATACTGGCTGTTGTAGTAGATTTAGCAATCAGGTTCTTTGTAAATTTTAACCGTCTGTGTTTAACGGTTCAACAGTTTGGCCACATAAATTAAATTACATCAACTATTGTAAAAGCCTTTAATTTATAATTTAAAATTTTTATACTTCTTATTATAAAAGCAGTGGAAAATTTGCCTAATTTTTAGGAGTTTCTATATAAATTACATTAATTTTGGGAACACCCTTTAATTTCTTAACTAAAATTATAAGCTTTTTGTTATAGCGGACTAAGCAATAAAGGTCCCCTGTAAGTTTCAGCTATCTATTTCTAAAGGTTCCAAAGTTCAGGCACATACATCCAATTACATCAACTATTGGGACACCCGTTTATTTCCAAATAAAAATTTTATACTTGTTGTTATAGCGAAGTTATTAATACAGTTTCTTTGTAAATTTCAAGCGTCTGTCTACAGCTCTTTAAAAGTATTGCCATACACAGTAAATTAATTGTACTATTGGGGTACCCTTTAGTTTATAATTTTAAATATTAGTACTTGTGACTATTACTGCCATAGCAGTCGACATTTTGTCCAATTTGCAAGCGTTTATCTAAAACGGTCCAAAAGATAGGCCAATATAAGTCAATATTCGTCATCAATGGGGCACCCTTTAATTTTTAGATTTAATTTTGTATTACTTTTTGCTATTGGGAGCTATAGTAATACGCAGTCATTTTAAATTTTACAGAAGTGCACTGTACAGTTCATAATACACTTAAAAAACAGGTATGTTTTATGGAGACACCCTTTAGTTTTTAAGATTATGAACTGTTTTTAAAATCGGACCAATCTGTAAGCATAATATATCAAATTACAAAAAATCCACAAAATCCGTTCAGAAATGACTAAATTCTGCAACTGAAGCATAAAAAAGCATCATTCAGTCGAGTTGATAACCTCCTTATTCTTTTAAGTCGGTTAAAAAGAGAATATTCTTATTGATGCATATTATTACGTTTTTTCCTTTCTAGGATAAACGTACGGATTATTTTGATTTCAAGTACCACTGAGGCTCATTATAAATTATGTAGTTCTGCTTTATGGCTTCATCTGGCTATACTTCTTGATCCTCAGTCTCGTGAATCCTATGGTCTCGTATCTACTAAGCATGCGTTATTACAAACGCAGCCATCCACGCTACACTACTGTGTTACTCCGGCGAGACATGAACCACTCGATGCCTTTTTTAGTAACCTCAACTTTTCTCAGAAAACTCCACTACGCCTTGTATCCAAGCTAGTTATCACCTTTTATCTAATAACCACAACACAGGTCTGCCATACACTTTTGTTATCCTGTTACACTTCCCTGCGCTAACCTTTACCATTCTTACTTTTTTTTATTATGAATGGCGTCTTGTCAATTATTTGTTACTCTTATATTAAATTAGATGTCGCCACGAAATTATCTGCCATGACTTCACACAATAATTATCATTTGCTTCTCGGGAGGGTTGTGCTGCTGCTTTTTAATTTTGAACTGCATTATAACAATTATTATTTTGCTTTGTATGCACGTCCGAAGATGGGCTGGAACTCACGATCTTCTGTTTTACAGCAAGCACCTTTACGAACGCAGCCGTTGAGGTTGCTCAGCTTTTGTTAGCTAATTATGGGGTTATTCTATACACACGCGATTTTTGGAAGTAACTTATTCATCACGCTCATACGGACAACAACAGTGGTTCAAAGATCTTATTTTCACAACAATATTGTAACGTTTTTCCCTTTTTAAGACAAACGTACGGATTCTTTTGATTGCAAATACCACTGTGGCTCTTTATAAATTCTGTATTCTTAATCTATGGCTATACTTTTTGATCATACCGGTCTTGTGAATCCCATGGTCTCATATCTACTAAACATGCGTTATTACAAACACAGCCATCCACGCTACACTACTGTGTTACTCCGGCAAGACATAAACTACTCGATGCCTTGTTTAATAACCTTAACCATCCACATACATCTCCACTACTTTTTTTATTCAAACCAGTCATCCCCTTTAATCCCATAGCCACAACAATCGTCTGCCATACACTGTTGTTTCCCTGTTAAACTTCCCTGCGCTAACCGCTACCGTCATTACTTTTTGTTATAAAGGGCTTCTTGACAATTATCTGTTACACTTATATTAAATTATCTGCCATGGCTTCACACTATAATTGCCTCCGGCTTCTCGGGAGGCTTGCACTGCTGTTAATTAATTTTAAATTGGTTTATAACAATTTTTATTTTTCGCTGTGCGCATGTCCGACGGCGGAATCGAACCCACAATCTTATATTTTACAGCACGCATCGCTACCAACGCAACCATCGAGGTTGCTCATTGTGGTATTATTCTATACACACCATTATCTGAATTAACTTATTCACCACGCTCATACGGAAACAACAATAGGGCTTGCCAGATTTTATTATTCGTAACAATATGTTGCCAAAGGCTTGTATTTAAATAGGAAACGGACTTCAGCTTTGGAATTTTATTTAAGATAATCACTTGGTTTTAGTCTTAATAGTTTTCAATTCTTTGTAACAATTGCTGGAAAAATTCTGAACATCAGGTTTTATTGTAATAGCGAATTAATAAGCATTATTGTTGAAATACTTGGCCAACACCATTTACGAAATCAGTTTAAGGCATTAATTGCTTCTAATTAAAAAGAAAAAACGTATGAAAAACGTGACTTATTTTGCCTTTGTTCTCTCCAAATCAAAGTTAATATAATTAATATTTAACTGATTTATTACGAATTAAAACCTATAATCCTTTGGAATATTTTCTTAATAAATTATTTTCAGTATGCCTGCTCCAACTCTGGCTGGTATAAAAATCATTTCAAAAATAAATAGGGAACACGATACTTTATACGTATTCATACTACATACATTAATATTATTAATGTTAATATAACAAAAAAAGAAAAATACTGCTTTGATAATATTAATTATTTTCGAACAAAGAAAAAAGGAGAAACTCAGTTAATTAATAGATACGCATGTATGAGCCATGACTAAATAATTTATTTAATTTATGGATTTTTGTTTTTATTTATTCTGAAGTTTATCCGCAGTACAAAAAAAGTTATGAGTGATATACAATAGAATAAAAGTAATATGACTTCTCTTATTTGAGTTTTATTTAGTGTTCCTTTGAAAGTAAATTTGTAGTGTGACTTTATACTTTTACGTTGATATTTATAGACCTTATTTTGTAAAATTTAATATCAATTTATCTTTAATCTTTAGTTTATCATTTATTATAATAAAAAATGTAATAGTTCCTACGTAGTGTCAGTTAGTTTGCTGGTACATGAGAGGTAAACAATAGCAAAAAGTTTTCTCCTAAATTTAAACAAATCAATGAGGAATAAAAATAAAAGATAAAAAAGTTTTGAGAATATAAAATATTCATTTATTAAACAATGCTGCTTGCCTATGAAGAATAGAGTAGAGACGTCGTAAATATCTTTAAAGAAATTTAAAGTTTGTAGAAATCAAAATTAGATAACTGTACATCTGTACAACAGTAACTAAGGTCTTCTTTTAGAGTTCATTATAATAAGTATTAAAAAAAATTACTAAAAAGAGACAAGTAATCGGACATCGTAAACTTTACTTTTCCTAATAAAATAAACTTGAGACCATTTAAGCTCAGACTAAGATTTTTATTAATTATATTATTTTTTTTATATGTGTGTAAAAATAACTTACAAAAAACAATTGAGAATTTACAGAATTTAGCAATAAAAATCATCCTTTACAACTGAAAAACATGGTACATTAAATTGTTTCATCTGGGTTTTACCATAAACCTGCTACAATTTGATAATAAATAATAACGAAATTCGTCAAAATAATGGACAAACAATATGAAAAACGTTAGGATTCAACTCTGTGATCGATAAAATAATATCTCTTTTTTAAGTCGGGGTAGAGGGTTGGGGTATGATTTAAGCTTCCTCATATGCATCGTTTAGATCTTTATAGAGGTTTGAATTTTTTATTAAACTGGGCGCTGCAGTGATGATCATTCATAGTATTTTATTTTGGCGATGAAAAATTACGAAGAAACAAAGTTTAACTCGCTTATTTCCTCTAACTTACCAAGACGCTAAATCATGGTATATTTTTCAATCTAAACTTTGCCAAAGGGACAAGGTTGAAATATTAGATTTATTCGAATACTAAATAAGTTCATATGCATGTGTACAGACTTGCTTATAGTCTACCTGCCTGGCAACATAAAAAACTGAGCTCTAACTGTCTACAGGATAACAATTACCAACTACCGAAAGCAGAAGGTAACTATGACATAACTAGAAGTTCTGCAAAGGCGGTTCTGAATCAAATCATTCTTCAAGAAAAAAATTAAGATTTCAACGCGGTATACATGCGATTTTGAAAGCATCGACCACCATGAAAGAACGCAGCTTATGTTTTTCATGCCAGTATAAATAAAAGCAATAATTTTTATTTAAGAAACCTTAAATTATTTTATTTTTGCGTGCGTCAATCACGGCTAAAGGACAGAAGCGAATTTGATGAAATTTAAAACACAGGTAGATATATTTGTCTTCATGGTAAAATAGGATATTTATATTGTTAAATAGCGGACCAGGAAAAGAAAAAAATGGAAGCTGGAATTCTTATGCGTCTAAATCAATTTAAAAAATTCTTGGCTAATTCATTATAATGAAATTCGAAACGTAGAGAGGTCATTATATATATATATATCTGTTTCTAGAGCTAGGACCTACATGAGAGACAAAGGCGAAAAACGAATATTTACGTCTGTACTAATTACAATCACATTTTAAACATAGATACATATTTATACAAAGGGTAGAAAATTTTACGATTATTTAAAAAAAAACAAGGGAAAAGAGATGGGACTGGACAATTGCGCAGTTTTATGTATATTAACCGACCTTAATAAAATCAGATTTTAAAGATATTTGAAAATTACATATCTTCAGATCTATAAGATGAAAACCAATTTGATGGATTTCTTACGTGTTCGGATTGGATCTTCAAAGAAAGCAAGGCTAGATTATATTATAGATTGTCTAGAATGGGCCTACAATTAGACCTAGGCAACGGCAGCTAAAATAAGCAAGTTATTAAACAAAAAGCACCTCAGCATTAACTAAGCACTATTTATTTAATATTTTTTCTCTCAAATATTATTATTATTGTTATTTATTTATTGAAAATTAATTTACAATAAATATTAAATATTAATTAAATAAGGACTGGCTTCAAGGGCCTCTGTTTTGTATATGGCTAATAATTTTTTTTAACAGAGTTCTGAGATATACGTTACAATCATAAAATCTCTCAAGTATAATTAAATACAATAACTGTAATTACCTTAATACTTTTAACGAGCAAAATTGAAATTTTTAGGGATGATTTTTAACTGTTTTATTTCCTGTGTCTTAAGTTAATTAAAACAAAGTATCAATAATTTAATTATAAATACCAAGTATACATATCCTTAAATAGCATTTAAAATACCATTTAAAATGAATGCATTCTATTTGCTATTTTAATCCAATTAATTTAAAATAACTTGGGAAACGGTAGTAATAAAACAGCAAGAAAAAACTCGAAAGATAAAAAAATATTTATAAAAAACCCTGTACACAGTAGAAGCAATACCATTTAAATAATTTGCATATTTCATAATTAATTTATATGCATTAATTTAGTTAATATCTATACAAATACCATAGAAAAGTACAACTGCTGTGAGAATAAAATCAATAAAAACTCCTACTGAATTATATTCTATTCATTTTTTTCTGCAGCAAGAATTTTAACAACAAATTAAAGTTATGGCATTAACTTAATTGTTTAAACAAAAATGTTTTATAATAGCAATATAAATTAATTCATTAAAAATAGTTGTGGATATAAAAATCACCTACCTTTGTTCGGCCTCTGCTGAAGCCTCCATCATCGTGTGGTCGTGGTCGCTGACCCGGCTGCAAAATAAATAAGAAACAATAGAAAAAACAACAAGATTGACAAACGTTAGTTTAATAAACATTAATTTCATATTTTATTTAAAATAAATTATAGGAAAAACATTAAACATAAAAACATACAGAAGAAAAAATATTGAATGGAAAATAAGATATGAATTGAATGTTTATGTACATTTAAAAATTTAAATTTTATAAAAAATTTATTAATTAAAATTGTCAATGCAACTTCAGAGAAAAAAAAAATTGATAAAATTTTGAAACGATTATTGGAAAATATATATGTATTAAGAAAAAACATTATTCAACATTCAAACTACTCTAAGGATTAAAATCTTTAAGTTTGTGTATCTAAGTCTTATAGAATAAGTGTAAGTATTTGTGTGTTCTGGTATTGAATTCTAGATTCTCACAAATTTTACAACACGAGTTTTATTTTTTCTGAGTTGTTGTTTTCACAACCACATGTCACCCTTTCATATGTTATTCCAATGTTATTACACTTAATCTGAATAAGCCTTTTTGTTATTTTTAATCCAAAACATGTTTAATTTTTGACTTGACATCAAAATTAATTTAACTCTTAAAAAATGAGCAACGCATTCACCAGTTTACATCTGCTGACCAAATATCGGCGCAGTTAAGTATTAGAGGCAAAACAAAATTTTTTACCATTGTTCAGATGTGTTGTGCTACCCAACAATCGTTTCATAACTACTCTTCTAATTAAGTCAGTTATTTTTTTTATTTTTTATTATTTTTTTCTTTGATTATGCACTATGAATTTCAGTACTCTACTTATTCCAGTTCTCTAAGTTTACGATAATAATTTTTCACTTATTATGGGAGGTAGTTTCATGCCTTCTGTTTTAATCAAGCCTAATAAGGAGGTCGCGCGTTTAAAATTCTAGGACATTATCTATTAAAGCCCTGATCCAATGCACACTATTTCTTGCTGGGCGATGTATATTAATAACGGGCTTTTATAGTCTCAATGTATCAGTGATTATTTTTCACTTTTTATTTTTCACTTTTTTTTTCTAGGAGAATGGCACTAATTTTTTACTTTTTATAGGGGGTACAACACCTACTGTTCCAATCCAACCTATATTTTGCAATAATGTATACACTGATTACGGAATTTCAACATTATACTTGTTACAGTTCCCAAATAAGACGATGATACAAACAAACTCTTAAAATTGAAGGAAGATCGGTGCACTGGTATGTGCAACTACAGGTTTTCTACAAATATATATAAATATATATACGAAACAGAAGAGAAATATGAGATAGATAGGATGGAGGTAGAAGATAGATATCGAAAAATTTTATTCCATTCCGCATAATTTCTTGACGAAAAATTTCTCTAATTCCATCATGAAGCCACAAGTGCCTTTCTGATTATTATATTACAAACGTAGTGTCACTGTCATTTATAATTATTTTTAATAAACCTAATCTACAACAAATACTTATTTATTGTACTTAAATTTTTGATGTGCCAATTTTGGGTGCATATAAATTTTCAAAATTGTTTACAATTTGTATTTTTTTTACTATATCTTTCAAATACAATGGCTTCCAAAGGGAACTCTTGCGTAGGAAAATGAAGGAAAACATAAAAATAGTTACTGAATGTTTTCTGTGTTTTTGTATAAAACATTTTTAAGTTTTTATTGTCTTTATGCGTTGTTGATTCAATAGAGTTGTCATTTAACCTTCATAAGGTCTTTAAAATCATTGACGCTTCTGTTCTTTGGGTCAAATTTGACCCAAAGGGTAAAAAGTAATATAAAAAACCATAAATTTACTTTATTTTACAGTTTTATTAAAGTTCATTTATTGTTTTTATTTAAATGATTTTCAAGTACGGTATATTTTTAGTATAATTTCATTATAATTATACAAATACGTCAATCTACAGAGATATAAAAATTTTAGATTTGTAACTCTATTGTAATAAAAAATTCTAAAAATATGAAGTTGATGTTAATTAAGTTATTATTTGTTGCATTGAACACATAAAATAATTCTGTTAGAATGCTCTTTGCAAACAAATTTTTTGCAACTTGTACATACTAGAGGTGTTTTATGATCTGTTTTAGGACATAATTGGCAACGACTTCTTTTGGTTAATCTTTTGACTTGTTCACCTGGTCTATTTTGCGCTTTAGTTGAAGTTGACGGCTGCTTATCTTTTTCAGTTGAATCTCGTAACTTCTGTACAATTTCTCGGGAAAATGGTGCTCTTGGTAATGTTTTGCGTTGCTTTATATAAGGTATGGTAAGCTGCTAAGTTTTCTAAAAAGTGTCGACGCTTAGCGAAACAGTTTTCTTTCCAACCATGGTTAGCCATTGCAAATAATATAAAAGCATTGTATGCTGATATATCTATCATGTTACTGAATACCACTCGAGGCCATCGATTAGTCTTTCGCTTGCAAGTATAACATGATGCAACTTTATCTAGCGTATCTACTCCTCCTTTGCATTTATTATAATCCAATATTATCTTTGGTTTTCTGTCTTCACGATTACTAATTTCAATGTTGTAATGCAAAGTGCTAAGCAGAGTCACAGACTTATTTTTTTTTTTGGAATGTATGAAACAAGAGTAGTATTCTCGGTAAAACAAAACAACGATGAAAATACAGGTCTGTTCTTAGTTTCCAATATTTGGGGAGGCAGTTCAATCTTATTTTTACATATAGTTCCTACTAAAGTTATTTGTTTTTCTAGTAATTTTTGACCCAATTCGTATGATGTAAAAAAGTTGTCTGTAGTCACATTATGACCTTTTAGACCAACTGTCAAATCCAGAACTACCCGCATACCTTGATTTTTTTCAGGCATAGCTCCGTTTCCTTTACCAGTATATGGTTGAATATTCCAAACATAGCTAGTAGCATAATCACAAAGCACCCAAAACTTTAAACCATATTTAGCTGGCTTTGACGGAATGTACTGCCTAAATGGACATCTTCCTCTGAAAGCTACTAGCTGTTCATCGACTGTAACATCTTGTGATGGAATATACAGTTTGTGCAATAAGTCAACCCATTTAATCCACAACTCACGGATTGGCGCAAATTTGTCCAAAGCTCGTCGTTCACTACGAGTATTCCTATTGTCAAATCGTATTACTCTTGACAGAATTATAAATCTTTTCAATGGCATGATTGCTCTAAATATTGGTCGACCTTTCTCAGCATCCCACAAGCTTTCCGTACTTTCATTATTCGATCTATATAGTCCAGCCAACAAAAGTAAACCAATATATGCGAACATTTCGGTTTCGTCAATATCAGTCCAATCACTGCTAAAAACACGTTTACCTTCATTATTTGTACAATTCAATAATATGCTCATTACAGGAGGTGGAAAATATAATTGAAAACTTGAAATTTTTTCTTGTGTAATTCTTGAACAGGAATAGCGCGTCAAGCCTGGTATCATACATATAATATTCTCCGATCGGACTTTTCCAAGTCTGTTGGCAAAAGCTTTTTTTGAATATACTATCTTACCACTTCATCTTCATTCGAACTGTTCGATTGCTCAGCATATTCCAAATTATTTTCAATTTCAGAACAAATTTCATCCTCGTCTGATAATTCGTTTAACATAAACTCTATTTCACTATCATTCATATTTTATAACAAATAATACGAACCACTATAAAATTTTTATAGGTCTAACTCGAGGCGTGTTTATTCTACAACTGCCTATTGCACTAAGCAAATAAGAAAAACATTTTTTTATATATCAATATGTAAAGTAATATTTTAACAAATCGCATTTTTCTACAAATATAACGCTCAACAGATATTATAAGAGGAGAAGAGACAGATGTAGTAGTTGCTATGAAAGCAAGTAAGATAAATTCAAAGCTAGTGTTGCCAATTTGATACTTTTTGATATCCACCATCATAAATACTCAAGTTTTAATTCGGGGTCATATTTGACCCGAAGACGTTGGGTGTAAAATTTTTTATAAATGATTTATTTACAAATATAATACTTCAAAAAAACGATATAATATTTAATATTTCGAATAAATAAAACTAAAAAAATTTCAGAATCAAAAGTCACTTCCTTTCAGAAAAAATTTGTTTTTTTTCATAAAACGGGTCAAAATTGACCCAAATACCTTATGAAGGTTAATTAATTTGGCTTTTGATATAAGACTTTAAAAATATTTTATACAAAGCCGTGAATTTGACGCTTGAAATTTGTTCAGAAGATGTATTGCTATGTCTGCAATACAAATAATTTAAATGAAATGAAGAGTATCCCGATAGAATGTGATTTTCACATGTTTGGTTCTTAATAAATTGATAAAAATATAATTAGGTATTAAGAGTGACCCATATAAGTATGGCTCGAAATCCTTCGCGTATGAGTTAAACTCACTCTTGGAGAATTTTTTTCATTAAATTTCTCAAATATGTTTACCCCAGATTTCAGTCTGCATTAATGACTTTTTATACTAATTCCACTTTAATATGCATTCACATTTTAACAAATTAAATAATATTTCCTGCAAATAATGTATACAAATTTTGTATTATTTAAAACTGACCGTTATTAAATAATAAATTGTCTTGTACTTTAACAATATTAATAAATAAATAAACAAAAAAAAAAAAAAAAAAGTGGGGGTTGTTTGTTTAATTTTTTCTTCTGTTTACAAAATTATAAGAATTTGTTGTTCCTTGAAAAGTTGTTAAAAAAAAGCTTTAGTTTTTATCGACTGTCCTGAAGTTCACAGGAAACTTGTATTGCTAAGTCCTCTAAAAGAGCAAGTATATAATTTGAATTTTTAGACTAAAGTGCTCATACCTGAAGTGATATTACATGTATATACCCCTTTCTTTTGAACAAGTTTATACAAACACTTAAAAATTAGACGAAATATCTACTAATTTGTATGGTATATTAAGAATTATAAATATTTAAAACTAAAAATTAAGGGGTTTCCCAATAGTTGGCCAAAATTTTGAACCTTTTTAGACAAATAGCTAAAATCTGTTTTAAAGACGGTTTTTTTTTGCCAGAATTATTCCTTTGATCCTCGCTAAAAACGTAAAATGTTAGAGTCATTGCAGTTTCTTCGTTTTGATAATATCTATTTGTTTTGATAAAGATCTGACAACCGTCTGTACAGAGCTTTATTCTCTGCACTTACTAATCCAATCTAAAAAAGGCTGTTTTTTTTTATTGATTTCATATTTGTAAAAATTCATCCGCAAGCATCACACTTGTCTAATTTCAATACGAAAAATGTCATGTCCATCACTTTTTCGCATTACACATTATTTGCAGGTAAGTACGTGTGAACTGGCCATAGACATTCTATTAAGCAGGGTCTTCTACACGATGTGAGGCATTAGAGTAACTATAGAATTTTTCAAAAGAGCTGCATGTTCTTATAATTAATTCCAATTTAAATTCATTATCTGTAGTTTAAATGTAAAAAAAAAACAAAGTATTTGTTTGCTAAGATTATTGAAAAACTAGTCTAATACGACCATATATGTATGTATGTATGCATCTTGTAGAAGTGAATTGCTAATGCCTAAAATAATGTATTATATAAATAATTGTTTAAAAAGTATTTAAATATTTAATTGAAGCGATTAAACATTGTATTTTGGGGATGCTCATTAAGAAGCAAGGATTGTTCTTCTTAAACTGTACACTAAAACTTTTATATCAGTTTAATAATTCAAAGCATCTGGGGTTGGAAAAGCACTTAAAAGCCCAACAGCAAATAGACAAAAAGATAAATGTCACATACCTGTGTCACAACACGACATAAATTTACTGAATTTATTTTAGAAGTTTTAAAACTTCCACCACAAATGGCTAATAAATCATCATAGTTGTTTTTGGTAGAAAACTGAATTAATAGAAAAAAAAAGTTTTATTAATAAATATTCTTTATATGCTTCAATTATGAAAAGGCACAATGAGCTTTACAAATGATTATTTTTCTAATGTACAATAATAAATCATGTCTAATGTTCCACAACTTTCTTTGTGTTATGAAAATGTTATTGAAATGAATGAATTTGCCTTACTAAACTAATATTTATATAAGTTTTTTTTTTAATTGTGTAAAAGCACATTCTTCTAATTTGTTAATTTCAGTCATAAATAATTTAACTTCATCTTGAATACTCATTGTAATAATTGCTGATTCAATAAGTAACGAGGAATGAACTACTGAAGCTCCAATTTTTCATTTTCCCTTCCTTTTTTTATTCTATGAAATTAACACAATAATTTCAAAACAATTTTGTTTAAATTACTTTTACGTGATTAAAGAAATATGATATTTTTTTGTAGCTGTAAATGTCTTCCGGCATTATTTTCTTTGAAAGCAACTTAAGCGCTTTTAAATATTGAAAGCGCTCTTTGAATTTTTAAGGTAATTTGTATTTAACCTTTTGAATGTTTTATCGCTTTTGAATTATCTAAAACATTTAATTATTTACAAATTGCCTAAAAAATAAAAAATAAAATTCTATGGCACATAAAAGACCCTTTACTGCAGTGACTTTAAAAACTGTTAATAATGTTATTTAAGGACACCTTATTAGCGAATATAATCTGATATTTTCTAATTATTTCGTTAAGTTTTCTAAAAGGCTGTTTAAGGTGGTTTAGGGTGCATAACCGAACGTTTTATTGTTATATTTGAAACATTAATTGGCGATATTGCATATAAGGTTGAGCCCAATATCTTTATTAAAGCAAATATTAATTCAGATTTAATTTTGATTTCATGGAATTGAAGGACGAAAGTCAACTCTATTCGGTTAGATATCTTATTATTTATATTCTTACATTTTAATATTTTATACCAACTCTTAAAGCTCTTCCTTGCAATCTTGGTTTTCAGTATTTAGTGCATCATGAATTTACGTTAAAAGAAATTTTTTTTCTTTGAAGCTACAAGGTAAGAGCCTATCACCGTTATTCGTTTTTCCAGTTTATTATAGTTCCTTTCATTTTTATATATCAACTACCACTAGATAAGTCAGAGATTGAAGAGGATGTTACAAAAATTATAAAACATTACAGAACTTTACACGTAGGAGTCCGAAAGGTCCTTAAAATGCATGATATTATCGTATATAATTGGGTTTCTTCAAGAAAAATCGTCACAATTAAAAAAAATCGTTAGAAAATAAATTGTTTAATATTATGTAAATATTATAAGCATTTAAATATAAAATACAGTTTTGTTTTATGCTTAGGGCCCTTTGGATGATCAATATAATCCAGAACTTTAAAGATTTTTCTATAAAAACCGTCAAAATTTCGAAGCAGAAAAATCGTCAAAATCATTATAAGAATTAAAAAAAAAAAAATTATCAAAAAATCGTCACAGGTTAAAATAGTATAATTCTTAATTATATAATCAACCTTTAAATACAAACCTGTTTGAATAGTTTTTGTCAGAGTCTCTTAACAATTTTGAACTTTAGTCTAATTATAATTCACTTGAATAAAAATTCATTCAGCGGTAATTCTCTCAGTTTCTTCTGTAGTTAATAAGTCATGTTCTTAGGGACAGAGTTAGGAAAAACTTCAAACGGAGTTAGCAAAAAATCATAGATTTAGTTATTAGACTTAAAGTGCTTGCAACTGCGTTTTTATGGTCAATCTTGCCATCTATATGAACAGCAACGATGAAATAAAATTGGGAAATTGCTGTTTGTTTTCTCAGATTAAAAATGTCAAAATAAGTTTGCTCCATCTGACAAAATTTCAGAAATAATATTGTAGTAATGGCCTTGTAATTTATGAATGAGGTCCAAAGATCCAAGATAGAATGGGCTTTAAGCAAAAATCTCCAATCGACTGTATGAGAAATTTATAGAAAAATCGTCAGGTTGTTTTGCTTAGTTGCAAACCAGGCAGCGAAAGAATTTTTTGCAAAAACCTACTTTTTTTTTTTAAATTATTCCTTTTCTTTAATGAAACGAAGGATTTCAGAAAAATTATGGCCAAGCTTTAAGTTTTCATTTTAATTCAATTTCATTTTAAGAATATGCATGTTAATAAGGTTATTCTACACATTTTATTTTTATTTTTTGGTTTTTTGCATGTGACCTTAACTCTTAAAATGGCAATTTTACTTTGAATAAAAATTTACATGCACTATTTTATTTGTCACTGTATTAAATATAAATTATTTCTTAACAAGCACTTGGGCAAATAATTAAAATTTTCTTGCAGCACTCTAAATGCTTTAAACATTGTTATTATTTTCAAAAGTATTTTCAAATCAAGCACAAAATAGTCCCTGGGGTATAATTATTGAAAGTGTTTTAAAATTGCTTCCAACTTTTAAGAAACGATTTTTGTTTCAAATATAAAAAAACAAAACCTTTAAACCTGAGTTTCTTTAAGAATTCTATTTAAGTATCTATTTGTTTGTTAATTGTATTTATGTTTGTTTGTTTGTATGAAATATTAATTAATAAAATATGGTTATTTCTACAAAATATTTATAACAAACTACAGTATAAATTTTTAAAATATTTTAATTTCTTATTGCAATTTATTTACAATTTATCTTATGTTTTAGTTTTTGTGCAAGTTATTAATAAAAATGTAAAGAATGTAAAAAGGAGAAAGAGGTAAAAAAGAAAATCATGCAAATTTATATAATAAATTTTTCTTAGTGCTTTATAATTTTGTAAACTTCATTTTATTAATTAAACAAATTATAAACATGCAATTCAAAGTGAGTAAAAAGTTTATATAATTTCTAATTGAATTTATTTTAATTTATATAATTACTAAAATTATAATTTAATTTTGTTTTAAATCCGTATTTAATATCAATGGTATATCCAGCTTTTAATTGTTAGGGAAAATGAGAGAAATGTTTATATAAATTATAAAAATTAAGACGTTAGATTAAGGGACAAGTGAATGAATTTTAATAATGAGAAATTTTTATATTATGATATACATATATATTTCAATTTTGCTCAGCATTAAAGTCGGTTTCGTTTCTCCTAAGATCTTGTTATTCACGTTTTTGACAATGTACTAAAAATAAAGTATATTTTAAGCTCAACCGACTTTAACTGGGTGAGCTATAAAGTAAAGAAACTATTTGTTCGTAATTTATAGCAAAATACGGTTAAATATATTATCCATCTCTGATCAGTTTCTAGTATTTTTTGTGTAAAATAAAAATCATATATAAAACAGTAAATTTCTAATTAATTAAAAAAAAAAAAAAAAAAGTTTAGTAAATTTGTTCACTTTGTGAAATAATAAATCATATGAAAGCAACTTTAGGTGTTCTAAATTTAAAAACTAATTTTATATATAAAATATAACTGTTCTTTAGAACTCGAAAAATATACTTGATTTTAGACTATGATTATGGGCCTATGTGTTTTATCTGATATATATTTAAGAAAAATCAATATGTTATGAATTGTGTATTGAAATGCAATTATTTACTTTTTTATGAACACTATTTTTCGTATCATTATAATATAATCATATATGTTATAATAAAAGCAATTTTATCATTATTTATATTACGAGGGCTGCTCTATATATTTCTGGCCTAATGCTGAAAACGCGAACATTTATAATCAAAAATGGTTTTATTGTTCTTCAAAGTATTCTCCAGCATGATTTATACATTTTTGCATGCGCTCAAAGCAGTTGTCGAAGCACTTTTTCCACTCCGATTAAGACACCTCTAAAACATGGTTTTTGAACACTTCAACAGCTTCTTCTGGCGACGAAAATCGTTGACCACGCATTTTTTTCTTGATGTGTAGAAACAAGAAGAAGTCATTAGGTGCCAAGTCAAGGCTGTACGGCGGATGACCCATTAATTCGACGTTTTGGCCGGTCAAAAACGCTCTGATTTGAGCCGATGTGTGAGAGCTCGCATTGTCATGGTGAACAATGATTCGTCTTCTCTTGTTGGTTTTTCGAATTTCTCCGATGACTTCAGGCAAACAAATTGTAGTGTACCACTCAGAAGTGACCGTCCTACGTTGCTCAAGCGGAACAGTCACGACATGACCAGTTTTGCCGAAGAAACAGGCGATTATTTGCTTCGAAGTGCTTCTTCCACGAACAACTTTCATTGGATTTTGCTCGTCTTTGAAGACCCACACGGTCGATTGTTGTTTCGTTTCGGGCTCATACGCATATATCCATGATTCGTCACCTGTGACAATCTTATAAACGTCTTTTGAAGCACCGCAATCGTACTTTTGCAACATTTCTTTGCTCCAATCGACACGAGCCTTTTTTTGACCGATTTTCAAATTGTGCAGGATCCAACGAGAACAAACCTTTTTTTCATGCAGTATCGCATGTATGCTGGTGTTAGAAATGTCCAAGGATGTCTCTATCTCTCAGTATGTCGCATGTCGATCGTGCATTATGAGTTCACGCACGGCATCAATGTTCTCTGGCACAACAGCTGTTTTGGACGACCGTGAATTCCGTGAAATTCGTCTTTGAGCGAGCTTCGGCCACAATTAAATTCATTATACCAATTTTTCACAGTGCTATAGCATGGTGCTTCATCTCCATATAAAGATTTAAGTTCATCAATGCACTCTTGTCGTGATAATCCACGTCAAAAGTTGTGAAAAATGATGGCACGAAAATTTTCACGAGTTAATTCCATTTTTTTCTATATTAATTTTTTCAAGTCACTGTAAACAGCACAAATAATGGTCGCAGTCAAAACGTTTTGAGTGCTATTATGCTTAAAAATGACAAACTTTCCAATGGAAATGACAGATTGCACTTGGCAGCACTCAGTGTTGCCAGGCCAGAAATATATATATCAGCCCTCGTATATATTATTCTTATGCAAAATAGATCGGTGTCATCAAAATTCATTTTTTTACCAAAATTTTGTTTGTTTATTTCATTTTATTTAAATTATTTTTGCACCCTAATTATAAATTGTTACTTTTGTTGAATTCCTGTCATTGAAATTCATAGCGCACTCTAAAATTTTTTATTGTTCCACAAAAAGTTTCTTTGTTATTCCTGATATAATAGTCAGACGACACTACTGTCTTAACTTTGCATATACAAGCTCTGGCAGTGATACTACTGAAGGATTAATATTTTAGTGACACATTTCTGATTTCTTAAATCAGATTTCTTGAATTTAAATTTGAAAATTTTATTGAAATATCTACAAAAAAAACAATTTTATTTTTTTTAAGGCTCTACACGAAAAGAAATAATGCATGTGTTAAAATTATATAGAGCTACAAACTGACTAAAAACTTGGTGTCCTCATATGTTTAGTGGTTAACTTGTTTATGCCATAACAAAAAAAAAAAAAAAAAATAAAAAAATAAAAAAAGAAGAGGTAAAAAGAAATAAAAGGAAAGAAGAATATAAAAAAATATTGTTATAAAGTAATAAAATATAAAAAAAAATATAATTATAACAATTAAACAAATATTTAAAAATTTTATAAAAACAGTGATAATAATAGTTACAATAATAATAATAAAAATTTATTATTTGGAACCTGTTTTATATAAATTTACTTTAATCGTGCTTGATTCCTTCAAATTTAAATATTTCATGATATTTTCATAAAATATTTGTTATTTTAAACTTAAAAATGAAATGTACTGCTGGGGGGATAACACATCCATATGGCAATTTCTGTTCTGCTCATATAGCTCATCAGTAAATAAAAATAAAGGGTCCGCCAAATAATTTTTTTTAATGCTATAAAAAACAGTGTAGCACGTCCTGTTGAAGCCAAATTATGCCAATATCATCCTCTCCAATTTTTGTGAACAAAAATTCGCTTAACATGGCCCGATAACGATCGCCATTGACTGTAACGGCCACTGCTCATTTTCAAAGAAAAATGGCCAAATTATGTCTCTGGACCAAAATCCGCACCAAACAGTGACTCGTTGTGGGTGCACCGTGCACATACTTTTCAATGTCTGCGCGCCTCTTTTCTGTGCCCCAAATGTAACAATTTTTCTTGTTTACATAGCCGTCGAGATTAAAATGACCTTTATCTGAAAATATGATTTTTTTATGGCAAAATTTTAAAAAATGTCGCAATATTTCCCAGCGTTGTTCAAGCGTACACACAACCGTATTCGTTCAGCGGAATGGTAAAACTAATTATCTGTCAAATAAGACATGAGCTAAGTGTTACCATTTACGAAATAATTTAGTTTCTCAATGGTTACTGTGTTATTGTATGAAATATTTTTTAATTTTTATTGTCATATTGCTTTATTCATTCAAGGAAGTTCTCATTTAATCAATTTTGCTTTGATATAAGACTCTTAGGTTTCCTGTACAAAATTTGGGTAAAATCCACTGATAAGCTATATGAGCAGTAGCGAAATGGTCATCTGGATATACTTCCTCCGCTGTAATTCATTTCATTTTTTTAGTTTAAAATAATTGTGACAACAAAAATTACATCGCCTCATTGCCAAAAACTATTTCTGAAAATTAATTGAAATAAATCTTTAAAAAAATTTAATTCCATCCAGGTTCATTTGCTTGAATGTGAGTGGTAACTTTAGATTAAGAACAGATAGACGAATCGAACTTTGCAGCAATAAACGAAGACTTCTCAACAAGAGTTGCTGCAAGATGTGTAAGCTCACCAGACATCTCTATTGTCTGTTCATTACTACTTGCCTATACAAGCTGGCAAACCCATATTGCGTTTAAATCGGACCACATATCCATTGTGGTCACTGTTGAAGGCGAAAACAAAAGTTATGAGCTCTAATTAATAGGTCAATCAGATACACCAAAATAAAAAAAATAATACGATTTTAGATAACAAGCATCAATAGACAAGAACGTTGATACACCGTGTCATTTAGTAAATGAGAGATTATCCCACTTTGGTACAGTAACAGTAACTTAATGTACGAATCTATTTAGTTTTAATTGAACTATAGCTTTAAGTAAGCGACGTGTTATAATGCAAACTTCGACGGTTACAGGATTCGGTTTATAGTTTTTCCAATTTATATTCCTCTTATCTGACAAAAAAAAAAATGTACTCAAAACTATATCAAAAGCAGATTTTTAGAGGCAAATTTTAATAGAGGAATCCTCTCATGTATTGTATAAATTTTTTTCATGAATCAAAACATTTATTATTGCTCCGACAGTCGTTGGGTTCCACAATTTCTAAAAGTTCGTATATTATTTTATGGTTCGTTTCTATTACTTTATTATTCTACTTTTATTTTATTTAAAGATTTTTACACAAGTATATATTTTTCCATGCGGAATTAAATGTAAAATTTAAACCCATAAATGCAGGCAGAAAGGCCTACTGCCATAAGGCGTTGCCACAACCACTAACAAATCCATCTAGTTTTAAAAAATCTGTGAAAAGGACCGGAAGGGGTATTTGAAGGGTGTGTGCACTCTATTAAATTTTTGCAGAATAATTGAAGTTAAAAGGTCTTAAAAAAAAAAAAAAAAGCCATAAAAATATGTCTTTAACAATTTTATAAAGACTGAAAGACTTTCACACATTTTATTAGAACACCTTCATGCAGTCGAGAACATGTCAAGAATTTTTTTTATTGTTTTTGCACAAATTTGCTACATTTATAGTTTTTAAATATGTTTGAAAAATAAATAAATGTTAGGCCACGCTGTTTTTTAAGATTAAAATTATTCCCTAGAAAATGTTGGCTAACATAAAATAAATATGTGTAGAATGGGACAACGTGATCTATAATTATAAAACTTATATATAAAAGTTTTTGAGGGAGGCAAAGGGATTATTTTTTTAAAGAATCTTTCGATATCACTATATCAATGATGGTTTTTATTTTCAGTAAAAAGTGACTTTTTTCAACTATTTAATTTTTAAAACATATAACAACATTGAACAATGAACTTAAAATGGGTCTGATTTAATGATGGGCTTTTTTAAATTAAATATTATCTCATTATTTACACAAATATAAGATGTTTTTAAAAGTGTCTTTTATTCCAATTATTTGCAAACTTTGTTTAGTCAATCATTTAATTAATTTACACAAACATATCGTGTTTCTTTTTTACTCAATTACAAAAGCCCATTTAAATCAAAACAAGTAATTTTTGTTTTGCATGAAAATGAGAGGAGAGAGTTTAACAGAGATAGAGAAAGTTTTTGTTGGTAGTGGAAGTGAGAGTATGAACATACCATTGTATAATTGTTTAAATTTCGTTTATAACGTAAACGATTTCGTACCTTTGGTGCACTAACTTCTCGCGTTGAAATGCCCATCTTTTCGTGATGTCTCAACTGAACTGGATAAATAATTTGATAATAATGGCCACCGATACGGCGCACCAATTCTTGATTTTGACGATATTCCTTAAGTAGACGTTCGACTTCACCTGCAAATAAATAGAGAAAATTAAGGAGTTTAATATTTGTCTAAAATATTATATTATTATTATTTATTAAAATTTTTTGTCACATTTTTTTTTTCAAATTATTTAAATTTATAAATCATAAATCGAAAATCATGTCCCAAACAAAAAATAATTTGGGTTGATACAAATAAAGAAGCTCAATTAAATAATAATTTAATTATTTTGTAAGTGTCAAAATTTTTTATATCACAAATAACAAGAAAGTCCACTTTATTTAATGCTAAAGTCTGATATCAGCTTTTATAGTAACCAGGTAGACACCTTGACAGTATCATGAGGAAAGAATAGGAAAAGCAAGTGCAATTTTTTTTTAAATTATTTGATGAAACTTGATTCCTCAACATCCCATAATTTTCCTATGTTAATTAAATTTAAAAATATAATGCTTCTTTAACAATGACTTAACGTAGTTCGTTGTAAACATCTGAACAAAATGAGGAGTTTAAAAATTCATTTCAGAGTATAAAAATATTAACTGGAACGGCAGATGAACAGTAGCAACTGCAACTTCCACTAGTACACAACTGTAGTTGCAACAGTTCAAATTATATTTAAATAAGTTCAAAGGCAACAGAAAGGCGGAAATTAAATTTTCCTTTCTAGTTTCATACAAAATTTTATTCCAGCGCAAATAGCAACAAAATGTGCTTAAATAAAAGAACCAGGCTGCCGGTTTCATCAATATTGAAGAGTAAGTCAAGAGGGTTCTATATGAATCAAAAGGGAAAAATTGCAGTTTTATGTAAATTATTAAATTTTTCATAGCAGCAGTTGTTAAGGTAAAGTTTGACTGCAATAACATTGCTAACAACCGGATAAATAATTTTTAGTAAAACCTTAAAAATCCAAAAAATAAATAACTTCCAAGGCAAACAAGTTTTAAAAATATTGAAAAATTAATACAATATCTATTTGATTTTTTTATATAATTGTAAGATCTTGCAGCAAATAAAAGTAAAAAGCTGCAAAAAAGTAATTTAAACATTTTCATAGTTTTGCTAAGCAACCGAAGTTCAAATATTTATAAAAGTTCGAATAACAATGTGGTGTATAATATCGTTGTTATAATATTTCATACAAAAATTAATATTATATTGTTGCTTGCCATTGTCTTTCCGCATCCGTTTCCTCTTTAACTTTGCTACAAGAAAAAACTTAAAATTGTATACGATATTTTCAAACTAATACTAAACATGAAGCAAGAAGTTTAAATTTAAAAATTAGTTTTAATTAATTCAATAAAACATAGTTTCTAGTTGTTTCATGGTATGATTTTTTAATGTTTAAACAATATGAGAAGAACTTTGTTTTCGATGTGTAGACTAAAACAAAAAAAAAAGGGTTTTAAAATAGTAATGTTACGTAAAGCATTCAAAGTATAGAAGCATTAATTAAGGTTTGAGAACAAAAAAAAACTTTTAGCATTTAATTAAATGAAACCAAGGAAATTCGAACAAATATTTCGGAGAAAAGAATTAATTTTACAGATCAATTTTAAGATTTTACATATTAAATTAATGTATTAAATTATACTTTACGTACTAAAAACATTAATATTTTTCGATGAGGATAAAGTAAATTTTATTTCATATCCTTTAAACAGGGATATTTTACATTATTTAATTAAAGCCGCTAATGAAGCTAAACACAAAGTAAAATATACTTTGCGATTAAGAGAGTTACCTCTGGGCTTCCCAAAATTTCATTCGAATATAACTAATAATAACATCAACGCAAATATTTCTACATATTCACGACACAGCAAAGGAAATAATTCTTGCCAAAAACCCAACTTCAAAACACATTTTATCTGTCTGTCTACAACGGCTCAAAAATATAGCCATATAAATCAAATTACATTAAATATTGGGACTCCCTTAATTCCAGCTCCAAACGTTATACTGTTATAGCGGACTTGGAATTACAGCTCCTTGTTAATTTTAACTGGCTGTCTACAACTGTTCAAGAGTTTGGTCATATACATCAAATTACATCAATCCATATTTAACACCTGTCGGTTAAAAATGTAGTTAATTATTTATCACTCATGAAGAAGTGGGTACAATTTAACGGTTCACACAACTGAACGAAGCGATCTGTTAATTTTTCACTGCTTTTTCGGCTCTGTACTTTATCGTTCAATATTATAAAAGATTTAGCCATTAATTTTTTTTACTTTTATTTGTGTTAAGGTAAATTTATCACCATGTTACGCCATCTTAGTCAAAAATGTTGTAAAA
This sequence comes from Gymnosoma rotundatum, assembly GCA_916610165.2. Lineage (NCBI taxonomy): Eukaryota > Metazoa > Arthropoda > Insecta > Diptera > Tachinidae > Gymnosoma > Gymnosoma rotundatum. The sequence goes on from OU744340.1 coordinate 96,695,666, forward strand.
AATACATATACATATGTATTTATAAATTTTTATCGCCTTGACAATTCTATCGTTCTTTAAAAAAATCTAATTAATTGATTGCAAAGGTCTAAGTAAATAATGATTCATATGAAGGGCTTAACAACTTGTTTAAACCAATATTCTTGCTAAAAAAAAAACTTTTACCTGTCTTTGGTAAAAATCTATTTTTTTAAAAACTCTATTTTTTGGACTTTCCAGAGTAATTTAACCTATAATTTTGTTTGACATTTTGTCTGGAAATTTTATATTTTAAAACTGCATTTTTTTATATGGTAAACGTACTTTCACTAAAACGTGTAGGAAAATTAAAACATACGTACGAGGGCTACTCTATATATTTCTGGCCTAGTAGTGAAAATGCAATTATTTATAATCAAAAATGGTTTTATTGTTTTTCAAAGTATTCTCCAGCATGATTTATATACTTTTGCATGCGCTCAAACCAGTTGTCGAAGCACTTTTTCCACTCCGATTGAGACACCTCTAAAACATGGTTTTTGAACACTTCAACAGCTTCTTCTGGCGACGAAAATCGTTGACCACGCATATTTTTCTTGATGTGCGGAAACAAGAAGAAGTCATTAGGTGCCAAGTCAGGGCTGTACGGCGGATGACCCATTAATTCGACGCTTTGGCCGGTCAAAAACGTTCTGGTTTGATCCGATATGTGAGAGCTCACATTGTCATTGTGAACAATGATTCGTCTTCTCTTGTTGGTTTTTCGAATTTCTCCGATGACTTCAGGCAAACAAATTGTAGTGTACCACTCAGAAGTGACCGTCCTACGTTGCTTAAGCGGAACAGTCGCCACATGACCAGTTTTGCAGCAGAAACAGGCGACCATTTGCTTCGCAGTGCTTCTTCTACGAACAACTTCCGTTGGATTTTGCTCGTCTTTGAAGACCCACACGGTCGATTGTTGTTTCGTTTCGGGCTCATACGCATAGATCCATGATTCGTCACCTGTGACGATCGTATAAACGTCTTTTGAAGCACCGCAATCGTATTTTTGCAACATTTCTTTGCCCCAATCGACATGAGCCTTTTTTTGAGCGACTTTCAAATTGTGCGGGATCCAACGAGAACAAACCTTTTTTACGGCCAGGTGTTCATGCAGTATCGAATGTATGCTGGTGGAAGAAATGTCCAAGGATGTCTCTATCTCTCGGTATGTCGCATGTCGATCTTGCATTATGAGTTCACGCACGGCATCAATGTTCTCTGGCACAACAGCCGTTTTAGGACGACCTTCACGGAATTCGTCTTTGAGCGAGCTTCGGCCACGATTAAATTCATTATACCAATTTTTCACAGTGCTATAGGATGGTGCTTCATCGCCATACAAAGATTTAAGTTCATCAATGCACTGTTGTCGTGATAATCAACGTCAAAAGTTGTGAAAAATGATGGCACGAAAATGTTCACGAGTTAATTCCATTTTTTCTATATTAATTTTTTCAAGTCACTGTAAACAACACAAATAATGGTCGTACGTCAAAACGTTTTGAGTACGATTATGCTTAAAAATTACAAACTTTCCAATGGAAATGTCAGATTGCACTTGGCAGCACTCAGTGTTGCCAGGCCAGAAATATATATTTAGCAGCCCTCGTAATACAATTGAAGTGGCCAGGAAAGAAGAAACATTTCTAACCAGTGTGCCAGGAAAGAAGCCAGTTAAGCCAATTCTATTTTATAATATTCATAAAGGAATTGAATAATTTAAGAATACAAAATTAAAGCTGGCGAATAAATTTTGAAGGAAAAAATTATGTGTTTATCAAACCTCCATTTGTTTTGGCTCTTTTTTTATTCAAAATACAAATAATTTTTCGCTTATTCGTAACGCACTGGTTATAACAATTATAGCAGGTGAGCATACACTAATAACAAAATATGAATGCAGATAAAAAAAATTAAATCAATTTTGGAACACCTTTAAAGAGAAACGCTTGAAAAATGGAGAGAATAATCGATTACTATTAAAGCCTTAAATAAAAACAAACGTTAAAAGTTTAAAATTAAAGGGTGCCCCAAAAGTTCATTAATTGAAATATACATTGTAAATATACGTTGTAATTTACAAAAAGCAAGTATTGCTAATTGGAATTAGAGATTAATAGTTCAAAAGATCACCCAATTTTGGTCAATTTACGTTAAGTTTGTCATTTCGTGTATAATTTCTACAAAACCGATTTCCGATCCCATATAATATATTTATTCTGGCTTCTTGAGCATAGCGAAGTCGATTGAGCAATGTCCGTCTCTCCGTCCATGCTTCTAATTTTTTTTATGTCTTTTGGAACAATAAAGTAACTCTAATAAAAAAAAAATAAATACATAGGGCGGTAAAGAATTAAAAACGGGGTTAATCTATGAGCATAAGCTTTCAAATAAGGACAAAATTTAGAAAAACAGTATAGAAATGATTGAGTTATTTGGGCCTCATTTTTCAAGACGGTTGAAAAACAAAAACTTAAAGGTAATTTTATCCCTTTAAATTTTTATCCAGTCAAAATTTGAACCATCGATCTTATAAATGAACGAAAATTAACTTATTTTCGGCATACCTTTTGAAATAAATTTTCTTTTTAAAAATGTGTGGAAATTAAATTAAAAATGAACCAAAAAGCCGAAAATAAGTCAATTTTCATTCATTTGTAATTTTATACCGCAACTTCTGGTATTTGATGTTTTATGCTTTTCTTTTCATAAAATAGACGAACAAAATTCGGGAATGATAATTCATTTACGAATTTAAATCGCCTTTAACACTACGCTGTACATAATCAATTTTCTATGACGTGCGCACCATGAGATTTCTAATGGAATTAAATATCCTCGAGACTAAATTTGAAGTAAATACAAATCTAAATGTACATAATACTCTCTCAGAATTTTTTCGGCGAAACGTAAATTTAAAATCGCTTTATAGCCTCAATTTGTCGTGATTTTATTCATAAAGCAATACTTTGGTAAACTAACCACAAAACTGACGATAACTATCGAATTTCCTATCAAAACAATCTGTTTAAAAAGTTTAAAATCCTTAAACTTTTTTCATCAAATTTAATTTTATATTAAAACAAAAACTAAAAAAAAAATACAAATTAAATTAAGTCGAAAAAAGTTGTGCAAAAGAATACAGGTGTTTCGTGAAATATTGTGGTTTTAAAATAAAATTTTTCAAACTCATACAAATTCATTTTTTATGTTGTTTGAACGAAAATGTTTTCGTTATGATGCTTAAACTTTTGTGCACAGAACACAAGAATATAGAGACAAAGAAAATATTTTGAAATAATAAATGATGTGCTTGGATTTCAACGGTCTTGTCTGAAACTACGTTAAACAAATTAAAAAAAAAAAAACAAAAACAAAAAACAACTTAAAAGGGGTTATAAACATTTTTATTATCACTTCACAGCTGCAACAATTTTGCAAGTTTTATTTCAATTTCTTAAAATATTCTACGAGAGCCGTCCCTGTAAGGAAGCATAAATATTATACTTTACAATATTTTTATTTATTCCTAGAAAATATTGATGGAAGTAATTAAAATTTCACAATATTTTGCTAATACAAAAAGAAGTCGGTGTCGAAAATCGCAAATTAAGGCAGGCTGTGAGTTTAACGATCGGAGTATAAACTTAGTGGCAACAGAGATTTGAGAATGTTTTCTCTTATACAAAAGGAAGCTGCTTTAACCATAAAGATGTTCATAACCTTGCAAAAGAGCAAGGAAAGGAATTTGCGTCTTTAATGTTAAAATTCTTTATTTTTTAAATATTGAGTTTTTTAATTGACAAATGCTAAAGTAATCTCAGAGAGTAACATTGGGGAAAGTCTATGCAGAGAAAAAACATGGTTGTAATATGGTCATTATAACCACATTATGTTCTCTGTAACAATGTATAGTTGCGGGAGCACGTAAGAAATTCATAAAATGGGTTTGCATCATATATATCGAAATTTCCAATATTTTTATAATCTGATTTTATTAAGATCGGTTCATATTTCTAAAATTTAGCGTTTCTCCTTTCCTGCCTCATGTTCCATTTTTTTTAAATAATCACATAAACATCTAACATTTTAAAATTTTTATTGTGAGTGGTACAGGTGTAAATGCTCCTTTTTCCCATTTGTCTTTTATATAGGTCCTAGTTCTGGAAACAGATATAGGTGAGGACCTATCTGGGTTTTGATGTTCACTTTAATTTAAATTAACCCATGTAAACATACAACAAAGTTAAAACTGATAAAGACGCATTAAAATACCCGATTCCTATTTATCTTTCCACCTGGTCCGCTATTTGAAAATATAATTAGTCTATTTCACTACGAGCACAAATATCTATCAGTGTTTTAAATTTCTTTAAAATTGGTTCAGTCGTTTATCCGTGATTAACACACGCGAAAACAAACCAACATTAAAATGAGAAAATACGGATTTATAACATATGTTAGAATGGCTATTTTTAGGGCGCTTCGTTACCCAAAGAAAATAACTACTCTTTCAAACAATGTTTTTAGTCATTTAATGTTGAAGTTATAACAGATTTCTGCGTATTGAACTGTATAAATCAGGACTTATTTATCGTAATAATATTTTTAAAATTGATTTGTGTTAAAACGATTCCACTCATTTCTCCTTATCCGCACTTACCACTCCTGGGGGCTAATTCTCGCAGTCGATACCGTGCGAAATTTACTCGGAGTTGGATTTTTTTTTAGTTTTGGGATTCTCGCACTCGCTATCGAGTAAGTTGTAACGAAATTTCTTATGATGGCACTCGATAGCGAGTGTACGATCGAATGTAACCGTGCGAGTTTTTTTCGATACCAAATTTGGTGTCGAAATTTTATTTTAAAATAGCTCGTTGGATAACATGTGTTTATTTAAGATTTTAATTGTTATATTAATTAATTACTCATATAGATTTTCGTACTTTTTTGTATTACTTCCTTTTTTGCACCTTTGTAAATGAGTTTTTACACAAACTCTAACGAGTAACTTAACGGTTTATTGTTTTTGTTAAAAAGTAAAAAATAATTATTCTTGTTTGAACGCTTTACAAGTGCCATAACAGTTTTTCAAAATTAACCACTTTTTATTAATTTCGGCACACGCAAACAACAAGAAAATGTAAGTTAAATCTTTAATAAATTTTATGCAAATTAAATAATTAATGTTAATTATTAGGTCGAATATAACAAAAATAAATTTCAGACAAAAACAAATTCTTGCTGAGTTTATGTCTGAGCACACCAATTTGGCCAAAGGCGTTTTACCAAATACAAGCCAAGGAAAAGCTAGCAGTAGCAGACTTCTTTTAAGTATTAATTTATTAAGAATTGTTTTTTGGTTTTTTCGTATTGAAGTTTACCTTTCTGTTTTTTTTCGTAAATAAAATTTACAATAATTATAAATGAATTAGTTTTAAATTATTATTTTAATTTATTTGTTTCATTTTCTATAAATAGGAACTTATATAAATTGAGAGTACAACATTTAGTTTGGAAACAAATTTTGCATTTATATCACACTCACTCTCAGACTCTGATGACGAAGAATAAAAAAATAAATTTACGTCCATGAGCGCGATTCAAAAAGGAAAAACTTTCAAAATTATAAAACAAATTCGCAATTCTTTTGATAAATTATTAAATTTTCTTTGTAACCATATGTTTTTTGTTTAAATATTTGTAGTGTTGGTTAAGGCTTATTTTTTATCTTTTACAACACTTTATTAAAAAGTCGATTCGCAAGGTAACGAGTGCCATCATCAGAAAAACTCGCACGATCGAAATTAATTTCGATACGAATTTATTTCGATCACGAGTCCCGGAATTAGCCCCCTGATTCTTATTTTTATAAATAATCATATTCTCTGGGCAACTTCTTAAAAATATTTAACTCTTAAATTTTTTTTAAAATTAGTGCAGTCGCAAGTAACCGTTTTAATCATAACTCACGAATACGTCATCCGATTTCGGGCAAAGCATCCGTTCGTGAGTTACAAAGTGTCAACACACTTGCAGCAATTTTTTATATAGATAGATTACATTTAACCATAATAAATTAATATGATTCAAAGTATGATATATTTTGTTTAAGGACTATGAAGTTTGACATTTGCTGCGTCGGCGAAAATATATAAATTCGCCACTGCCACCACCTGGTATATGATTTCACCATGACTGTAATACAAAAACAGAAAAAAAAACACAAAACACAAAAAAAGAAAAAAAAAAAACAAAAAACAATAGAAAATACGAAATAAAAAAGGGAAATTTTTTCTAAGCAAACAAAAAAACTGAAAATCATACATGGGAATAATTAATTAGATGGAATAATTAATCGACGTTCTCCTTAGCATTGATTGATAAATAATGCTAATGAGATTTTTAGCATTATCATTATTTTTACTAATGAAAAGTTTTCATTGATAATTTGTTAAAAAATCAAAATCATTACTATTGACTAATGGTTTAAAGTCATTTTCATTAATTTATGAAAAATTTGGTGAAATATATATGGTTTAACTTTCGTAGGAAAAATTAGACACAATAGGGAGTAATTTTTTGTGTGTTTGTAAGTTATAAGATTTGCTATCTGGGACTTGACCCAATGATTTGTTTGTAAGCTATCGGTTCATGTAAAAATGGTTAAAATCGAAATAGTTATTTAATGTTGGAGAAAATGAAAAAAATAAAAATGAATATGAATATGAAAAAAAAAGAAAATATCTTAGTCTTCTATTCACGAAATGTTTACATGACATTTCAAATTGACATGACATGCTTATGTTTATATTTACACATAATATTATGACATTAAATTAAAACAAGTAACATTTTAAAAATACTTATGTTTATACTTCGCCATTATTAAATGTAACAATGCTAGGTTCTTCTTACAACCATAATATAATTAAAATAAAGGTTACCGCAACCATGCTATTTTTTGCGTGTACGCTTTGCCAAAATTAAGCCATTTAATTTATTTGGTAATTGTTATTTTTTCGTTAATAAATCTTACAAATGCGATAACAACTAATCCGATATTCTATAATGAATAGTTATTACTTCTGAGTATATAAAAAAGTGCAATTCAAGCTTATTATTTTATATAAGTGAATTGGCCTTATACATGGATATCATTGCTGTTACAAAATTTAAAAAAAAAAATTTTTAAATATTTACTATTTTGCATGTTCAAAAATTAAATTCTTTTTTTACATTTAATCGCTTAAAAATCTTCTAACGTACAGCCTCGTAGACACACTTCTACTTTAGTGAGTCAAAGTAACATTTAAATTTGGTTTTGATGATTATTAATTGTATTACAAAAAGTTCCTTGAAGGAATTTTGTACACCTTTCGAAAAGTTTTTATAATATAATTGCTGTGGTGTTGAGTAAAAAAATAAAAAAAAGAATAAAAACCAATAAAGTTTTATTTATTTTGGTTTAAATTAAGGATCATTTTTTTTGGCTTTAAATAACCTGCAGGCTTGTTGTTGAAAAAAGTTCTGGATATAAAAAATAAGAATAAGTGAAATTAAAAGAATATAAAAAGCATCTTCGAATTGGATCATCATTTCCATCAATGATTTTGCAAAAATATTTCATCATTTATCATAGAAATAAATGATTTACCTAAACGCTTATTACATGTTTGTCTGTCCTTATTTTTAAAAAGGTTGTAAGGGTTTACAATTTTGGCTAAAAATAATCACAGCTGTGCCATAATGTAAATCCTTTACGCAGGTTTTGCTTTTTTGTATGTAAGTTATGATGTGAATTATGATATTCTTTTTTTTTCTTTTCTTTACATGATTTATAGAAAAACTAAATCATTTTTTTTTTTTTTTTGTTTTTAAGTACGATCATGTTTGAGGTCTTAAAAAATATAAAGTGAATAAAAGGGATAAAAAATTTGCCAAATAGAATAAATAAAAATTGCTACTGTGCTGCATCATACAAAGAAAAAAAATTCTTTGAAAATATATTTAAACAAAGTGATATTTCTGCAAAGAAATTATAAAATATTTAGAAAAAGGTATCTTATAAATATATTGTTGTATTTTTTTATATGACTAGAAAAAACTTTAATTAAAAATATTAAACTTTGAAAAGAGACCTCTTAGAAAATACTATTTTTCGAAAAAAAAAAAAAAAATCTTTCCAGTGGTGTTAGAAAGGTTTTAATTTTTAACCCCGTTATACAATTCGGCTGAATGTTGCTTTTTTTATATTTGTGCCTCCAGAACTCAGTTATTTCTGATCCCATTATAAAAATTTTTGGTAATATGACAGATTATGCTTACAGATTGGTCCTGTTTAAAAAACAGTTCATAATCTTAAAAATAAAGGGTGTCTCCATACAACAAACATATTTTTTACGTGTATTACGAATTGTGAAGGGCACTTCTGTAAAATTTAAAATGACTGCGTATTACTATAGCTCCCAAAAACAAAAAATTATGCAAAAATAAATCTAAAAATTAAAGGGTGCCCCTATAATTGATGTAAATTTACTTATATAGGCCTATTCTTTGAACCGTTATAGACAAACGCTTGCAAATTGGACAGAATGTCGATTGCTATGGCCGTTATAGTAAAAAGTTTTAATATTTAATATTATAAATTAAAGGGTGCGCCAATAGGTCATTAACTTTGATGTATATGACCATACTTTTGAACATTTGTAGACAGACGCTTGAAATTCACAACGAATTTGTATTGCTAAGTCCGCTATAACAACAAGTATAAAATTTGGATTATGAAGTTAAAGGGTTTTCCAATAGTTGATGAAATTTTGTGTGTGTGTGACCAAACTTTTGAACCGTTATAGATAGAATGCTGAAACTTAACGGGGACCTGTATTTTTAAATCCGCTATATCAACGAGTTTATAATTTTAATTTAGAAATTAAAGGGTGTTCCATAATTACTGTAGATTTACTTATATAGGCCTAGACAAACCCTTGTAAATTTTACGCATTGTCGATTTCTATGGCCGTTATAGTAACAGCTGATAATATTTAAAATTATAAATTAAAGGGTGCACCAATAGTTCATTTAATTTAGTATATATCCATACTTTTGAACAATTGTAGACATACGATTGAAATGTACACAGAACCTGTATTACTAACTCTTCTATAACAACAAGTATAAAATTTGGATTTGAAAATAAATGGGTGCCCCAATAGTTTATATAATATGGTGTAAGTGGCCGGACTTTTGATTTATTATAGAGAGACAGCTGAAATTTACAAGGGACATGCTTTGCTAAGTCCGCTATAAGAAGAAGCTAATAATTTGAATTTAGAAATTAAAGGGTGTTCCAAAAATTAATGTAATTGGTTCTATATGGCCGCATTTTTTGAACTGTTGTATACAAATACCTTAACTTTAGACAGAATGTCCAATACAACAGAAAAAAAACAATAGAAAATGCGAAATAAAAAAGGGACATTTTTTCAATTTTTTTACTGGAGAAAATAAATTTAAATAATTTCAAAGCAAACAAAAAAACTAAAAATCATACATGGGAATAATTAATTAGATAGACTAATTAATCGATGTTTTCCTTAGCATTGATTGGAAAATAATGCTAATGAGATTTTTAGCATTATCATTATTTTTACTAATAAAAAGTTTTCATTGATAATTTGTTAAAAAATCTAAATCATTACCATTGACTATTGGTTTAAAATCATTATCATTAATGAATTTATTCCTTGTCTTTGTATACTTAATACACATGTAAAATTATAGTACAGCATTATTTTAAACTGGAATTTTTTGGTGAAATATATATAGTTGAAATTTCGTAGGAAAAATTAGACACTATTGGGAATACATTTTTGTTTTCGAGTAACTTATAAGATCTGCTATCTGGAATATTTGCTGACTTTAGATCTCAGACATCATCATCTCATTTAAAAATTACAAGTTATTAAAATTTTTAAATATAGATGTATCTACAATAGAGTTAAGATTTATTTATTTTTATAAATTAATGAAATTTTACTTTATTTTCGGCTTTTTGGTTCTTTTTAATTAATTTTCTAAACATTTTTAGAAAGAAAAATTATTTACAAATGTATGCGGACGTTTCCCAAAGAAAACAAGAAAAATTAGACGCTAGCAGAATGAAATGCAGCATTTTCTGGACCGCCACATCCTTCATCAGCATTCTTTGCATCTATCTACCTTATGTTATGTACATCGTAAACATCATCTATTTAACCAACTAATCTTAATGTTAATTTGGTGAGCCGAAGTTCACACACAACTTAAAGCTTTTCTTTGTCATTCTCTTTGTAACTCGTCTTGTACATTTGTTGTTACTTTTTTGTACTAGCAATTTGATAGTCACAAATGCAACTTCTTTATTTTTAATTATTCATACTTGTTTGCTCACAACATTATAGACACTGTTTCAGTATCATATTGACTTTTATGAGTTAAGTATGAATGTAAATACGCGGTGCCTAGCGTTTGTTTTAATTTTTAATTTTCACCCTGACCAGGATACTGAAACAGTGTCTATAATGTTGTGAGCAAACAACACCCTGGTCAGGGTGAAAATTAAAAATTAAAATTTATTTATTTTGTTCATAGTTTTTTTTTTTTTTTTAATTTCTGCGATCTAAAATTTGAGATTCAATTGTAATTAGTAATTAAACGATTTCATTAAAATTTTTTTGCCATTACTAAAAATATTTATAATTAAAATAAAGTCATTAGCATTAAATGGTAGTTATTTTTTTATTATCATTATTTCAATCAATGCCAAAAAAAATTTAATGGTAATGAAAAAATCCCCAATATGCTAAAAATATTAAACATTTCTAACTTTAATGCAAATTGTTTTTTTTGAAAAATCCGATATTCATTTACAATCAAAACAATGCAAAAAGATGAAAAATTAAGTAAAAGAAAAATTTCGATCACATAGAAAATAATTTACAAGTTAAATTAGTAAATCTATATATATTTAGCAGCAAATTATACCTTTTAACAAAATGCTTTTTATTTAATATTTCTCATTTTGAAAAAGTTGTTGTAATTTGTATAATTGGCCATGCAAATATTCAGCGCAGTAAATAAAATAAAATATATTAAATTCAGGTTTAACTAAAGGATTAAAAAAGTGTTTGTATTCATTAAGGTAATTTTCTTTATCTTCTATTTTGTTTTACACAAAATTTTAAATGGTTTATAAATTTATGAATAAAGTTATGATACTTGAGAACTAAAGCAAAAAAAAACATTATTGTTTTATCAAATTTCAAGCAATTTATACAATAGAAAGTAAATAAAAGAAGAATTAAGAAAAGGTATGAAATTAAAGTATAATTGAGGAGGCTTAATTAGTTTAAAAATAATCTAAATCAAAGGCTTCCTTAAGTAAAAAACTGAAGTTTAAAAAATCAATCAGTTATAAAGTTTATAAATTCAATAAACATTATTTTTCGAAATTTCTTTTTTGATTTAAGAATCATTTGAAGAACAATACGGAGTAAATTAATTGTAATTGGCCATCGAGACGTGATACTCAATAATCAATGTTGGTAATTAATTTCTTCGGGATAATTAAATAAAAAAATAGCAGGAAGTTTTTAATGAAAATTAAATATTTAAAAAATATTCCCGTGTCTTTAATAATATAATTTATATTTGAACTGTGATTATATGAAAATAGTTAATTATGATATCAAGCCATAAGCTTACCAAAATGCGTTTAAAGTTTAAAATGTTATTCGAACTTCGGTTGGCCCCTATGACCCCTTAGAAATTACAAGGAAGGGTATGAAATGTTTAAATAATTTTAAGCAATGACTACCTTAAAGCAAGACCTTTCGTTGGCCATGAAGTAATTGTCTTAATTATTAAAAAAAATTTAAAATATTAAAAATCCAAAAAATAATTGTTGCCGAATCTGCAATTGTTACGCCTAGTTTTTTTAGATACTTGTAAGTCACCTTATTAAATTTTTATTCACAATGGTGGTAATTTCAATTTTGTAAATATAATGAGTTTCAACTGAATTTATATACATACATACGTATTTACATACGTACATATGTATATACACATATAAGAATATTTCTAATAATTAGCGTAACTTACATAAATAAAATTTAATACTAATTTATAAAAAACTAGAGCCACGTTTTATTTGATAAACGATTAAATCGAAGGATAACGCAAAAACCAAAAGACGAACGAACTGGCGTTTAGTACAATTGTTTAGAGAAAATCCACTCTCTTTGCAAAGATTCCGAACTTGTATTCATCAGTTGACAATTTTTGAGTTCTTACCAAAAAATATCTTTAGCTGCTGATAAATTAGTGCAAAATTCGTTACTAAAATAATATTCATGATACGTGCTGACTAAAATGACGCATCCATTTTTAACGAAATGCAACAGATAATTTTGACTTTGCAGTAGTCAAGGGATTTTTAATGTACTAATTCAAATGAAATTTACTCTCGAATAACTTCCTGACAACTCTTCTACCATAGTTACCTTATGTTCACTCCAAAGAAGCTTTCAGTTTTAATAACTTGAACTAAATGGTAATTGTACAGAAAGTGTATTTCTGTTCTTTAAATAAGGAAAGCATGCGTATCTCTTGAATCACTCTTTAACGTAAATTTTTTAATAATTAACTTCCATAAGAATCTTAAAATAGTTTTTAGCTACGACACCATTCTAGACCGAGTTACTTTTGAGTAAAAAAGAAGTGCATACATACAGAAAGTACTTAATGTTTTTTTCCATCTTATTGATAAAAAAAATCCCGGAATCTTAAACTATAAAAGAACTCTAATAAATAATTTTGTTCACAGAGCACATCCTAAGAATTGACTATAGCATGTTAAATATTTGTAAAATTTATTTGCACTTACAGGAAGCAACCACAAAATATTAGGTTTCTGTTCATCACCAGATGGTTCAGAATTTTTATAATTATATATTTAAGAATTGAACATTTTTTGGTAACCAGCCTACAGTACACGGCATTGCATGGGTCGAGGTATTGTATAACATATCAAAAACTTATTTGCTATGCGGTTTACTCTGAATACATGAGAAATAATATTTTGTAATCGAAAGAGTAATATCCGAGATAAGATATTAAAAATTTCTGAAAAGCTCTATTAAGTCTGTTACCAAGAGTGTTCCAATACAGTACCCAAGGCGAATCAATTACCAGGTGGCAGCGTAGGCAAATTCATTAATTTTCGATGAGATTACTACTGTCAAACTCCATATATAAAAAATCTGTGTACTTGTACGAGCGCTACCTGCGCCATCGCTGTCTGAGCGCTACCTGCGCCATCGCTGTCTGTGCCGCTGTTTTGCCGCTGCCCGTGCATTGTCGCCCGGCAGCGTCGCTGCTTGTTCGAGCGCTACCTGCGCCATCGCTGTCTGAGCGCTACCTGCGCCATCGCTGTCTGCGCCTCTGTTTTGCCGCTGCCCGTGCCATTGTCGCCCGGCAGCGTCGCTGCTTGTTTGGCCGCTACCCGTGCCGTTGCCGCCCGGTAGCGTCGCCCGCTTCCCCTATCACCAACTACGCCACGCTACCATTAGCAGAACTGCCAGCTTCTCATCCTGCGCCATTCACCGGCTGAATTCCGTTATCGCTGACTGTTTTACCGCAGCTCGCTTACTCTAACCGCTGTTGTCATTTGTGGCTTCATTCCCGACCGTTGATTAGCCGACGCTATAGTCTTAAGAGATAGAAGAATAAAGCGTAACTTGAAGTTTTATAACGTTTTCAGAACAAGAATTGTTTCATTTTATCTTCGTCTTAGGACGATAAATCAAAATTGCAACGACACTGGACTCCGCTGCAGCTATCCCAGCAACCAGCGTAGAACGTGTCGTTTCATAGACAATACCTATCTTTCATATATCTTTACAATCGGATTTCCTTCAGATTGGTTAAAATGCATAAAATTGGGCATTTGTTTCCTCCTTCACTTCCCCTCCAATTCTTCCAAAGAATATATTACCTTCCACATAAAAATCAAGCTAAGTTAAAAATTTTATTAAAATTAGTACAGCCTTAAATGACCGTTTTTAGCCTCTTTCTATCATCTGGGCCCAAGCTCTGAAAATCGGTAAATAATGCAGCTTATACGTGTAGACTTATATTTCAAATTTAATTAAATTCGATTAGGCAAGACTTTGTTAAGAGTGCCCGCTTCCCACTTTTCTTCCCTTGTGGTATGCTGTTTGATATTATAAAAATCCTATTGCACCACATAGACAAATTTCATTAAAAGCAGTTCAGCCGTGATTGACGCATTAACAAACAAACAAAACTACAAAGAGATTTTGGATATCTGTTATGTAAAAACATTCTTTGATTTATCATTTGAATTTTAATTAATATTGAAGTTAAATTAATACATGATGACAAAAACCTCATAACTTTAAAAAATAATTGCCATCCGAATTATACAATCGTAATCATTCAAAATTTAAAATCAGTACGTAAAAGGTAAAACAACAACAAAAGCTTTATGTTAAATTTATAATGAGCACAACCATGGCTATGAAATAATAATATGTATAAATTAATGCACAATTTGAGAGAAAATATGATGAGTCCGCTGCGTGTTCAACCACATTTTCAAAAAAAGTTATAAAGAACATGTTTTACTTGGCACTTACACACGAATGCATATTTAAGTGTGTATGTGTGTGAGTATGCATTTAAATGCATAAAGAAGGATTCAGTAATATAAGCAGAATCATTAAAGTAAAATAAAATATATCTACTCGTACATAAATAAATATGAAAATTGAAATGCAATTCCATTATATGAATTATGCAACAAAGAGATAAAAAGATACCGACAAACATTTTGCAATTCCGACAAGTGAAACGGTTGGTTTAATAAAAGGACACGTAATGTAAAAAATTATATATTCGTTTGACGTGTAATTTATAAAATAGAATAATAAGGTGGTACTTAAACATCCTGAGACAGAAAATAAAATCTTTTAACTTTAGTTATATATGTTTTCTATAATAAAATAATTTTTTAAGTCAAGACCGAGTAGTTTGGGAAATAGGCATTTTGTTCATTCCCCTTGTTATCTAAACAGCTTTTATAAACTGAGACCATTTCTCTTAGCTTCTTCTTATTTTAAATATTTTTTAAAGTTTTAAAAAACCTAAAAAAAAATTACAGAATTTGGCACTGTGAAATAATGACTTTAGTTCCCAAAACGAAACCGAATAAATTTCCCAATATTGAGATTTTATTCATTGTGAACCTAAACCCCAAGTTCTAAAATGGAATAATTTCTAAAATTAATTATGAAAAAGCGTTTCAATTTTTTAAATAAAATAAACCCCTTAACAGTCGAATCGAATCATAATCATTTGGCTACAATATAGCTTAGAGCAGTTACTTCATGAAAAATTTTCTAGGAAGAAGAAAAAGCAAATTTAAAAAAATAGTGTCATGGTGCTAAAGACCAAACATTTAAAAAGTAATAAAGGAAAATAAACTTTAATTGTGCTTGACTGCTTGAAATATAAATATTTCATGATATTCTCATGATATTCAGGAAAAGCATATCCAAATGGCCATTTCGATACTGCTAATATAGCTCAACAGTGGATTTTACCCAAATTTTGTTAAGAAAACCTCAGAATCGTGTATCAAAGCCAAATATTTCATGAGAATATCATGAAAGATTTACATATATTTGAAGGAATCAAACACAATTAAAGTAAATTACTATAAAAAAGATTTCAAATAATAAATTTTCTTGTTAACGAAAATAAACATTCGATTGTGTATAGATTTTCTCCTATGTATTAATTATTTCTTGAGAAAGATGATATTTACAACTTACGCAGCCTACGATACGTTTGTAAAGAACTCAGCGAACCAAGAAAAAGCTACAAAATATTCTGCAAGTGTATATTATACCCTTCACCACAAAAAGTGGAAAAAGGATATATGTAAGTTTGTCAATCCGTTTGTAATTTCTACTATATACATTTCCGTCTGTAAGTCTGTCATTGTCCGTCTGTAAGTCTGTCCATTTCTGCTGGTGTTGAAATCAAGTTTGCCAAGGCACTAGATCAGCTATAGAAAATTTAAATACACTAATTGATCAGTAACAGCGTCGAAAGAGGTGCTATTAAAAATCAGCGAGATCGGTAATGTCCATCAAGGCAGCTGGCGAAACACCACGCGCTCCTCCATTTTTTCTATATCATTTGGAACGATGAAGTAACTCCAATCGAAAAAGAAATATATGGAGCGAGAGAGAATTAAAATTTAAGAAAAAAAAAAATCAAGTGATATAATTGGGGCTTATGTTTTGTTGGTTGGCCTATATTTTTCGAGTTATGGGCTTCGGAACTTATCATAGAAAAGTACGATAGTGCACCATAATTCTTAAGATATCAATATGGGTATTATTTAAAAGCTTTTAAAGCGAACTTTAAGAAATACTGATGATATTTTTATCCAAAATTATATATGATACTTAATTTTTTTTCTTATTTTTTTTTAATTCTCTGTCACCCCCAAAATCTGCTTGTTTTGATTGGAGATACTTCAATAAACTAGATTTACATATATGCTGAATGGTATATAAGATTCGAATTCTAAAAAAATGAAACAATATTTGAAAATAACTTTTCTTTTTTTAAATAAATTTTAAAAAAAGAATATGCCTGAACTTATTTTTTCTAGCTCTTTAATTCCTTCGAAATTTTAAAAATTCGCCAAATAAATAATTTCTAATTTGTCAGATGCAAACACATGGTCAGACTCAAAGTGATAAACAATATCATTAGTGTTTCTTACAGAAAATGGCGCTATTGTAATGTTTGTAAGTAGAATTAAATACATTGAAAATAACTTGTCGTATATGAAAATATGTACGCACATGTTTTACAACGTGTTAGGTGAAATACACAGTATGTTGCCACACTATTAGCCAGAATTGTTTTAGTTTAAACTAAAAAGTAATTTACTTAATGTCATATTATAGAATAACTACAAGTTACCTTAGAATTAAAGAGAAGATCAAACAAGTAAGAGTGCTAGATTCGGCATAGCCGAATATATATACCCTTCACCATCTATGTAAATCGAGTTAAGTGAAGTAACTTCAATCAACGAAGCAAATATTAAAGTTACAGATAATTAAAAAATAGTAAAAAAAATTGTACTGCATATTTATCATTCTACATAAAAATGGCATCGGCTATTGAAAGTTAGATCATTTTTTAAAAATTTTAGCATTCCCTTACAGATCTCTTCAAAAGCTTTAAAATGACATCATTATTGATATTTTAAAAAATTTTAAAATTTCAGAGCCCCATAACTCGGAAAATATGTGTGAGCGCCAATTTTTGCACTCGATATTTTTTTTTTCTTATTTTTTAATTCTCTATCGGCCCATGCATTTATTATTTTTTATAGGAGTCACTTTATTATTCCAATTGACATGAAGAAATTAGAGGTAGGCATGGTGTTTTGCCTGCTGCATAGAAGGACATGAGCTGATCATGCTGATTTCCAATAGCACCCCTTTCGACACTATATCTAATCGTTTAACATATTTTTTTTTTTCTGTGAAATCAAGTTTGCCGAGGCACGGACTGACAAACAGACAGATGAACATCGCTCAGTCGACTTCGCTATGCATAAGAAGTCAGATAAATATTCGTTGGGGTCGGAAATAGATATTGTAGAAAGTACACACGGAATGACAAACTTAGATATAGCCGTCACTTCGCATAAGCAGTTTTGCATACTCTAAACACGAAACTCTTGATTTTGCAAAAATCACAAGCATAAATTTTCATTTACAAAATTTCCTACTCTAAAAACTTCCTACTCTAGTAGTTCATAAGCCATACCAACTATTCCATAACACTTAAGAAGCTACAAAGAATAGTTTTGTTTATTGGGTTTCTTCGCATATGATACAATAGCTTCGTGAATGGTGATAAATAAACATAAAACATAAAATTTGTCCCTGCTGCACTTTTATTATTAGACATCGACTGTATATTATTTTCATTATTTTGGATTTTAATATATATTTTTGTTGTTATTGCTATCGTAATCATAAAGTCTACTTAAGAGTAATTACTTTATGTAACAACGTTCAGCATCTTTCATTCCCCTACTTACAATTCATTTGCTGTTTCATTTAATATATTGAAGCATTTTTTGTTAAATATTCTTTTTGTTGTTGCTACTGTTTTTGCCTCTCAATTGTTGTAGTATAAATAAGTTAAGCAACACTTTGTTATTAAAAATGTATTTAATTAAATTTACCACGCATTAAAATATAAAAAAAGAGAAAACTGCTTAAGCTACAGATATATTAAAGCAATTGTATCGAATACAAAGACTTAAATATATCAGACAAAGAGAAAGGCAGATTTTATAACATTAAAGGAAGCTTTATGAAAGATGATATACAAAAATGAAAAATTATATAAAAGAAATGCATTTGATATAACAAAGAAATTATTAAAAAAAAATTCAATGAATTATAAATAAAATCCAAAAATCAAGTTGAAGTACATGTGTGTTAATGTACGTATGTATATATACATATGTATGTATGTACCTAAAGTATTTACTGGTTCTTTCTAGCGTAACTTTTAAAGTTTATTGCTATTTATTTATTAAATCATGAGTTGAACAGTGTGTGTGTGGACTTCGTCTTATCATTATTAATAGTGATTAAATTAGTTGGTTAAAAAGATGATGTTTGCAATGTATACAATATGATTTAGATATATGCAAAGCATGTAGCTATCAATAAAATGCAGCGTTTCATTTTGCTGGTGTCTGTCTAATCTTCCCTGTTTTCTTTAAAAAATGTCCGCATCTATTTGTAAATAATTATTCTTTCCAAAAATTTTTTTTTTAGAAAATTAAAAAAAAATGAAAGTAATTATAATTAATATATTAATATATTGTTTTAGTTTATGTAGAACCACAAGTAAGTCGTCGATTGTTTTAAATAATTTTAGCGTTTTTGTCAATATATACCTTCAATTTGAATACGATATTTTCTATATAAACAAAGCTAAAAGTTAGTGTTTTTGCCGATCGTTAATAAAAAGTTGCTAAATTGCATTTAATAACGTAAATACTTTACACAAGATCAGTGCAGAAGTCTGGCGCAGTGCAGTGCATTTGTGTAGTATATAGCAGTGTCTGTGTTGCTTACACCGTGTACTGAGTAAAAATTAGCTGAAATCAAGCAGAGAACAAATATTGTAGACAAAGTTCCTGGAATTTAAAAAAAAATTCTTGCAATTATTATTCCTGCCCTTATTTCTCACTACTTTTTAGACCACAAGTTTCTTTTACCAGTGTTTTCTTTTATTTTATTGCTGTAGCATACAATAATACCGTGCAGTATTTACAAAAAAAAATATTTCCACAGTTTGCTTGTAAAATATAAGTTAAAAATTTCTTTTACGCAGTGTCAGTATTTCACTACTTCTTAATGTGATGTATTTGCGTGGCTATGATGGCAGGTATATGATTGTTTCTTAAACTCAAGGTCAGGAGTTCAAATCCCAACACAGCCACGAGTATAAAAAATTAAAAGGAATATTGCTGTTGATTTGCTTTGAGGATGAATTTATTCAAGTGTAAATAAATCGATCGCACTTCACCTGATTGGTTTAGGCTTCTGTAATAGCAGAAGCAAGGAGTTCGTGGTTGAAACCTCGAGGTTTGTACCTACGTTAGTCTTAACGCATTGCTGAACCCTCCGAAAAATCTCCCCACTTTTTTTAATATCAGTGCATGCCGATTAGGCAAATCTCAACACTTGACAATACAAAGCTGTCCCAGGAAATTAAAGATGCTTTCCAATACCAATATTCCTTTTGGTACTGGCGGCCGTTCTGCGCGTACTTGTTGTCTACATATAGTTGAGAATTTCATTAGGTATCGCACGTAAAAAACGCCTTATCTGTAGCATATATTGTGGCGTAATTAGTGCGGTGGCTAATGTGTTAATACCCTCGGGTATACACAAAGCACTTAACAGTTCCATTAGCCGCATAACGGACCAAGTGCTAACTTCAATCACAGGGTTTACAGGACTGTCAGTGTAATTCATAGCATATAACCACATCAATTTACAAAGGTCTTTATCAATAACTGGTCAGATATAGTTTTCATTGCAGGTTATCAGTTCCCTTAATCTCTGGTAAGAATTTCATATTCTATTATCTATAAGTTTCACGCAACTGCAAACCAAGGCGACTACTGCAGTCTTTTACAACATACGCAACAGCGCCAAGTATACACAGAAAAAAGATTGGTTAAAATTCGTTTGATAGGTTCAAAATTTAATTACTAATATAATTATTTGATTTTTAATATAAATAAATTATAATTTTAACTTATTTTTAATATTAAAAGCTAACAAATGATATTACCGCCCAAATGTTAGTTGTTATACCTCTTAAAAAAGTTATCCTGATCGATTTGTGTCTTTACTAAAATCTATTCTATAAAATGGAAGATGCAACTAAACTTATTCAGGACATTACTACTGAAAACCAAAGTTTGGTAGTTAGAATCATCAAAATCGATTGTGTCTTATAATATCGAAAAATGTTTGACATAATAAAAATTAATTTGTATACATTACAAAAAAAAAAAATCATCAATATTTCAGTTGAAAAAAAAACCAAGAATATATATTGTTAGTAGTGAAAAGTTCTCCAATATTGTTGAAAGGTAAGTACAAAATCAATCTCAGAAAGACGTTTGTAAATTAAAAAAATTCTAAAATGGTTAACACATTTTGCAGCAAAACGTGTGGTATGGGACGGAAAGTTGAAGAACCTATGTGGAAAAGAAGAATCATGATGTAAAGAAAGGAGTTGGCTGAATTCGAATGGCCGAAACATTAAAAATGTAATTTATAATCTTATTCCTATAATTTCTTTCTAAAATAAAAGTAAATATTAAATTATTTTGTGTTATTTAATTCACAATAATATTTTATAGTCACCCAAGAATCATTATTGTAAATAGTTGTGAGTGCTATATTCATTCAGTTATTACAACCGAATTCTAGATATTAACACAACCGACAAAATTCGATTGGCAATAAATTCGGTTCTTATAACGAATTTCTTTTCTCTGTGTTGTTAAAACTCATTAAGGCAACATGTCCGCGAAAGGCAGTTAGAGAGGAAACTAATATTTTAACTGTGTCTGGCAGGCGTTGGTGAGGATGTTGTGAATTCGAGTCTCGAAAAAGTAATACAGTAATGTGATGTAGATGGCTGCGTAAATTCGTTAAAGTGCATGTTACACAAACAAGAGATCGTGAGTACAAATAAAATATAAAATAATAAAATTGAGGTGCTCGAATAAATCAATAAATCAGAAGAATCCTTTTATTTGCAATGTAAAAAACGAAACGAAATTTTAAGATTTTATTCTTACGGTATATACAATCAGTGTCAATTCTGTACTCCTACAATTTTATAAAGCGCTGTATACACGGTTGTCAGGTCTTACAATATTGTCAAAACTTACAATGTACTGACAATGACAAGGCAAATAAAAAATGTAACCACAATTTAGATTGTCAGTTCACACGATTGCAAGGCATTTGTCAAAAAACTGACAATTCCATTGTAAGACAATAATCTGACAATAAATTTATCTGACAATATTGTCAGACAACAAATTGTTAGTTTACACGGTAGTAAGATTGATGATGAATTAATTTTTTTTTAATGTAAGTTATTATAAGAGGTACAAATAAATATTATAAATCTTTATCAAAACAAATAGATATTAATCAAAATAAAGAAACTGCAATGACACTAACATCCTACGTTTTTAGTGAGGATCAAAAGGAATAATTTTTGCAAAAAAAAACCGACTTCAAAACAGATTTTAGCTATTTATCTAAAAAGCTTCAAAAGTTTGACCACATACATCAACTATTGGGACACCCCTTAATTATTAGTTTTCACTGTTTATATTTCTTAATATACCATACAAATTAGTGGATATTTTGTATAATTTTCAAGTGTTTGTATAAACCAGTTTAAAAGTTAGGGCCGTGTAAGTCAATTTACATGAACAATTTCGGTCACTACAATACTTGTTCCGTATTTTAGTTTCTACTATTCGAGCTTTGTTCCAGAAGACCTATATGCCAGTTTCAAAGTGCTAGAAAACAGGCAAGTTTTTCCCACCATCAAAATCATCCAGTGAAATACCGTCGCTGTCCATTTTTTTTACTTTTTTTTCTTTTTATGCTTTAATTTTTATTTTATTTCTTATTTTAAGTTTTTTCTAAAGCACTTTTTACCTTTTTTCATTTACTTTTATCTGACAATTATATCGTTGTCAGATGTTTAAAATTTCCAACATATTACAATTTATTTTGTAGTGACAATTTATGACAATGTTCTGACAATGCAAATAAAGCGTTCAAATAATTGTAAGATATCTCACAATATCATTGTCAGGTAGAAGTCTGACAATCTGCTGACAATGGTTTTCTGACAATATTGTCAGACAATAATTGTAAGTTTACACGATTGTTAGGCGTTTTCTGTATATTTTTCTGACAATATTGTAAGATCTGACACCCGTCTGTACATAGCTTAAGTTTACTTCATTTTAAAGAGTAACACACAATGCAAAAGTCTTTACAGGCCTTAAAAGTATTTAAATAATTATGGGTTCAGGAATTTGTAATTTTTTAAGCTTGTATTAAGTAGAAAATATATAAGAGAAACTTAAAAATAATGTTGTTAAAATATTTCATTAACAGCAAAAAAACTTTGCATGCTTAAACAATTTTTACACTAAGGAATCCAAAGAGCAAAAACTCACTCCGTCTAAATAATTCAATTTCGCAAGTATGTGTTTTTTGATGGCAACCTACATAGTGAGATAAACTAAATAAAAAGAACAATTTCCTTTCATTGTTCTATTCATTAGTGTGCAGTAATATTAAGCTGCCTGAGTACAATACAAAATCATTAACAAACCCAGCTGTTCCTAACAAAAGGGTTAGATCCTTTATATGAGAATACTTGATGTAATTTTTTTCATTACACTTTCTAATAAAACAAGAAATGTTAGACACTCTGCTAGATGTAATGCAGTATTTTCAGGATAAGTTGCAAACACCGTCTATTGAACCAAAACCAAACACTTTAAGAAATTAGAATACAATGAATAACTTATAATTAATCAATATTAATTTGGTTAGAGTAAGTGAATACCTAACCCAAAGCTTTATCTTGTTCGCTTTATTAATGGAGAAAAATATAATTAATCTTGCTTTTTGTTTACCGTCAGTTAAGTAACGAATGCAATTTTTTTTTATTACTTCATGACTAGTGGTTCTGGTATTATAATAATTGTTGTGAAGAAAGCATGAATGCGCGGTACCTTATAGATTATGAGTTCAACTTTTTAAGTGTTATTGAACTTTTTTCTTAATAAGTATGATAATAATATACCTAAACGTCTTGTAAAATACTGGATTGATTAGCACAGTTGTCGTGTTGGCTTCTACACAAAGTTAAAAATTGTCGTTTGTCTTGGGAACTATAAGAGGAAGGTTCTTAAAACTTCGTTCAAGTAACATCCGTGAGCATAATCAAATACAAAACTGGCCTGATTGGAAGAGTGGTCGTGTCTTTCAGGGTACGTGTTGGTGATGTTCGGTCCAACGAGTACTTGATTTCTGCTGGAGTGTCACAGGGCTCGTTACTAGGTCCAAAGCTATACAATATTTTTGTTTCCGACACACCAAAATCGCCACGGTATGATATTTTGCTTATCTATGCCGATGATATTCACGCTCATCAGGTGCAAGAGCAAGGAATATTAATGAACGACTGAACCGATAATTGACGGTACTGACGGACTATTTTTAAAAATGGGGTGTTATCTTGAACATTTCGAAGACTGTCGCCGTAATGTTCAAGAGTAGATGCAAATATATATATCAAAATTGTAGACCATACATACCATGTTTGACTATCAAAGGGGAACTGATTAAGAATGTGGATAGGCTTAATTACCTGAAGGTCAACTTTCATGAGAATTTTGAGAGCTATCGCCGTATTGACGACATTCTTGAGAGAACCAAGAGGATTTACACCGAATAACAAGGAGCTGTTAAACGTTGGGCGGTCCCGATAGGAAAGTGCGTCGCCAAACTATCCTACCCCTTTCGTGTAGGTTCAGCATTTCATCGACTAGATGAAAAGGCTACGGAGCTGGGATAAATTAGTTTATGTTGCTTGTCTTGGACTTAAGCCTTTTATAGGGCCAAATGGCGAGACTTGCAAGCTATTCTTAAGGTCAATCTACCGCTCAATTTATTTTGCGCGCGTGGCTGTCTACATGGTGGAAATACCTGTAAAATTTTTGGGTAGCGCACAATCCTTAGAAAACTCCTCTCTCTCTCTGTTCAAAGCGAAAGTACTCAAAAACAATTTAAACAAAAGTTTTAGTTGTAAGTAACTGACTGATTTTAACGAACTGTTGAGAAATGTGTGCTAATCAAATAATTGGACCACATGAGGTTTAAAAAAGAAAACTATTTCGTACTTTGTAGCTAAATTAAATAAGTAGTGTTTGATTAATTTTATTTCTTTTTATTTTTTATATTATGTAGAAATTGTTAAGCTTAACAAATATAAAGCTAAAAGCAATTACAAGGACGCAGAGACAGTGATAGAAGTAGATGGGAGGAGATGGAATGAGAACGATATAGTTAGAAAACAAGGCAACATTATTCAACGGATACAAGATAAACAAAGATAAACCGCAAAGAATAAAGTGGTATTTCTGAGATTGAGCTAAATTGTAGGAGGCCACTTACTTATAATGGAAGTTATTATTAATGAATATTAAGTATAATTACTTTTAGATGGAATGGTAATAAAGATGAATGAAATAATCTTAATTTTTTTATTAATATTTATTTATATTGAGATAAACAAAGCTGTTTTAAAAATGGGAGAGAGAACAAAATTGCTTTATTTGAAAGAAGGAAATAAAATTGAAATAAATTAATAATTTTACCATTTCTTTATGAAAAAATCATTAGCAATAAAATGCTATTAAATATTCTTAGTTTTCAAATTATTATTTTATGAGAAATGACAATTTTTTTTTAATTGCGTTTGTTAAATATAAAGTAAGGAAATTCTCCTTAAATACCCAGACGCATAAAGTCTAATAAAACTTTTGTTAGAAAAGTAAAATAAACAAAAGTTTTTTAATGAAATTTAGATGCAAAATAATCGCGTTTTAAAATTCCCTAATCAATAGTAAAATTTTTGGTTTTTTTTACCCTTCTCTACAAATCGTTAGTATATCCTACAATATTCAATAGTATATCCTTCAATCAATATAACGATGGCCGCCATTGTGTCATTTCATCTTGATTTGAAAAGAAATTATTCGACGTACAAATTTCTACAGTACTACCGATCTTTTAGAAAATGTTTTTAAAATTTCACTGTTGCTAATAAGTACACTCCTCCCGTAGATGGCTGAGATATGGTGGATCAATCTTTCTGGAGTTTTCACAGATTGTTTTCAGAAATGCGATCCCATAAGAAGTAAGTATTTTTCATGGTGTTGCTTGGAAATTGTAACAGGCAGCACCTGTTTGCTCAAATTATTGTAAGGAATAATAGGCGTGTATCTAAAGGCTTATAACACGTAGAGCAATAAACTTTTGTGTAAGAAACATATTTTGTTTTTTTTTTTCTATTTATTATAAATTATTTAACTGTAGAAAATATTAATTAAATTAAATAAAGAATTATATTTAACACAAAAATTATTTTTAAAGTTTAAGAAATTCTTTGCTAACACGACAAATTGTATTTTAACCAGGCCAGATACCCTGGAATGGCCATATAGTTAAAAGTATATATTAAAAATCATGGCCTCATATACGATGATTTATTTATTATTATAATTATTATTATTTTTTTTTTTTTTTTTGGGGGGACTTCAGTCAATTCTAATTTTTATTTATTGGTAAACACAAGTTTTATTTTGTTTTTAATTTAAAGTTGCACTTTATTTATTTTTAAGAAAACAAAGTAGCAATAATAATAATTTTAACCAACTAAATACTGACAGCCGTATTCATAGAAAATAAAATAACTTTTAAATGTGTTTTATGACAAATTTTTCATACAAATTTGTACTAAAATAAATTTCAAATCAATTTTGATTTTCTATGAATACGGCAGTGAAAAGGTAAAATTTAAGTTAAACATAATGGAAATATATAAAATATACACATAAAATGAAATATAAAGTTATATCATATAAATATAAAGTTGGATCATGAAAATTACTAACAACAGTGAAATTCAAACAACAAAACAAATTTTACAAATATTTCCAATTCATATAACATAAAAAAAACACATGTAAACTTCGATGGGCAACATTAAGGTCCACTAAAAATGATTAAAGCCTAAACAACAATCAAGTATACTTCTTCTTTTTTTATTTCCCTTCTTGATTTTGCTATTTACAGGCGAACTCTGTTATATTCTCGAAAACGACTTTTAATAATATTATTTTTTCTTCAATAAAAATAAACGATTTTTTTTTTCTTAAAAAACATTATAACTCCGTAATTTAAACAGTCCAGTTTACCTAGAATATTTGGTTGCAGCAAATGCAGTGAAATGGAAATTCTACTTATGCAGCACATTGAAATGTTTATAACATCTGCAACTTAAACGAAAATGATTTATTCAGCAACTTTTAGTGTTGCTGCAGTTGCACGTAGTAATGATAAAGTAAAATATATAAAATGTTAATAAGCGGTATTCGTTCAGGAAAAATTTTTTTGAAAAAAATTCTTGCTGAGTTTAGTCATGGTTAATAAAAGAATAATAATTGAAAAACTATTTAAATGAATTATTTACTACGTTATTTTTTAACGAAAGTGTTTAAAAAATTTAAGTTGATAATATTATAATAAAATAGCAATAAGAAAATATGTTGGAGCTGGGTTGAAGTTTACTTAATTTTCATGTGGGGTAAAGTGTTCTGTTGCAGGGTATTCATATCGGTGCCTCCTTTTTGTAGCTTAAGTAAAACATTTTTTTTATCTTTTCTTACACTAGGTGAGTTTTTTTTTTGCTTGTGATTAAGTCTAGGTCAGCTTGTGTTTAAAAATATGGCTAAAATTATAATTCAATGGGAGAAATTTTTTGCTTAATACCCTGTTCAGACAAACGATTTAATTGCGCAATTAAGAAATTTACGCAATTAAGGCCTTAATTGAGCTCAATTTACCATATAAGTAGTCAATTAAGCAATCAAGCAATAGTAGTCAATTGAGCAATTAGTACTTAATTGCATCACTAATTGAAAGCGATGCTAAATGCAACTATTGCCAACAAGTATGTTTACTGGGAACTAAGTTCAGAGAGATGAAAAAAATTCATAAAATTGACAAGCCGCATATAAAAATAATAAACAAACTAATAAA
The DNA here is from genome assembly GCA_916610165.2 of Gymnosoma rotundatum. Taxonomy (NCBI): domain Eukaryota; kingdom Metazoa; phylum Arthropoda; class Insecta; order Diptera; family Tachinidae; genus Gymnosoma; species Gymnosoma rotundatum. The sequence continues at coordinate 96,723,262 of OU744340.1, forward strand.
AGAAAATGGCAGGTCATACGATGATGGCATTTGACAATTCAAAGTTCAAAGCAACAACAAGAAGTCATGTTGTTTTTGTAATAAAAAGAGAAATCAGCTGGGCGGACGACACTACCTAGTAAAATAAATATGCCTTGTGCTAATTGAATAAGCATAATTAAGCTTATGTGAACACAAAATTTTATTGTCCAATTAAAACTAATTTGACTCAATTAAGAAAACATGTCTGAACAAGGTATATGTAGTGCCTCTGCGTCTTAAGGACATTGTTGAGGCGAGTTGGCAAATAAAAAAAAATATTTATCATTAGACTAATAATCACAATACAAGCATTTCTAAATTTTGAAAAAGATACTCTTTAACATTTTTTTTTTCTGAAATGGAAATTCGAACAATATTTCTAATGTATTGAGAAAGTTTATTAAACTCTAAACTATCAATGTGTTCTACTCGTTGTTTTGTTTTCTTCCAATCGACATAGAGCTACTGTTAAATTCGTATTACTTCTTGTGTTAAAAGCTGTTTGATTTCTTGAAAACGTAATTCTATAATGTCCAATATTGTTCAGTGATTTGAAGACATAAAGTAAAAGTTGCATTTTGTCTAAGCCGTGTACAGGAAGAATGGTTAAAGCTATGTTCTTATACAACAGAATTGTTGAAAACATCAGAGGCAAAAAAAAAGACTACCATTAGATTATAAACCGACACTTAAGCTGTCACAGTTGTTTGATTAAATGTGTTGTTTGATTTATAAAAATTAGGAATTATAAATTACAAAACTAAGGTAGATAGATACGAAAAATTTTGATGAAGGACGTAGCAGTCCAGAGAGTGCAGCATTTCATTCTGCTAGCATCCAATTTTTGTTGTTTTCCTTGGAAAACGTCCGCATATATTTGTAAAATAAATTATTTTTCTAAAAAAGATTTTAAAAATTAAAAATAAATGAACTTAAGCCAAAATAATTTGAATTCATTTATAATATTAAAATAAATTTTTCTTAGCTTTTGCAAAGATTTATTTGCCTCGATATTTTGTTTTAGTTGAGATTGAAATGGTCGATGTTTTCAATAAATTTTTCTTTATATACAACAATGTGTGGACAACTCCCCATGACTTCCATACTAGTGAAATGCAAATAAAGGGAGTAACCTAATCCTTATTATCATGGTTATAATTGGTTCCATTATTTTTTATTTTCTATTAAAAATGAAATAAAATACTTCATAAATAAAATGCCTTTTTATTGCATTTTTACTTGCATTTTTATCGCTCATGTAAACAGAAGTGGTCTTTTTTTCAGTTTTTATAAATAAATAACATTTCAAATATGTCATTTTTTTAAGCTCAATGCTCACCACAACCCTCTAAGGTGTTTTATATTTCCAAAAAAATGTTAAAAGCCTTCTCTCTGAAGCAATACAATTTAAGCGCTTTGCTTTTTTCATTTCAACACCATTTGGTAAATATTAGAAAAAATGAAGCTCTTCAGCAAATACTTTGAATTTTTCATAAAAGACTTTGTTACATTTAAATATAATTATATTTATATTGTTGCAAGAAAGCACTTTATTTAATAGCAAAAGAATACACAACATCGAAGAGTACGGCAAAAAGGACAAATTAAAATTTTATTAATACATAATTTCGCAAAATTTACAGACAATAACAAAAAATATAAAAAAAATCATTATTTTTACATAAAATTGTTCTGTTAAAGGCATAGTAGACGAAAAGGTTAGCAAAAGAATGAAATAATATTATTACAATATAAAAGTTAAATGAAATATCAAGTGAAATATAAAATAAGCAGAAGCGAAACGAAAATAAAAATTTAATCATAAAATATTTGCTCATGAAAGATTCTTAAACGACGTTAATAGCAAAAAATAAATTACAGAAATATTGCAAAAAAACAACACAGTCAGCATTTGAAAGCTAAACATTTATAAAGAAATACTTATTTACACGTATCTGTATATTTAATGACGCAGGTGTTATTTTATTTGCCAAAATTAAAAGAAAAATGAAAACAAGCAGAAATAACAATTCCAGAACACCATGAAAATCTTTCATTATTTTATTTTTTTTAAGTAAAAAATGACTGACAGGATGCAAAAGCCGAAAGCTTTGAATTCTCTAATGAATATTAATCAGTATTTTGGAGTTTTGAGAATGGGACTACCATAAAATGAAAATGCTTTAATTTCGAGAATAATACTCCCAAACTGACAGCTGTCAAAATATGTTTTTGGCTGCTAGCACCTTATTGCGAAATGGTGATGAAATATGTTTTGCGTTGTTTTAAACAGACACAAAAGCAATTAAAAAAGGTTAAATTGCAGCTTGTTAATTTCATAGGTTATTTAGGAGTTGGAAACATACAGTAGCTCACAGTCAAAAACGTTTGTAAAAATATTTTTTGTAGAGTCCAACATCACTTCATTTATTTTGTTGTATATTTAAATTTGCAGCGCAATGTAATTGAAATTTTTTTTCATTCCTCACCAGCAAAATTATAAAAGGAAAATTAAACAAAAATAAGCGCGTATATCACTCAAAGTGAGCTACTCGATTTTGTTTTTGTAAAGTAACGGTAAAATTATTTATAAGAGAAATTTTTCCAGTGTATTTTTGTTGATACTTTAGCTGTGTATAAAAATTCAAATAGTTAAGATGGGACGACAAACAAGCATAGAAATCAGAGAGCATGTGGTCGAACTTGTTAATAAGAGCAGTGGAACCATACAGTACATCATGCACTGCTATACAAGAGATGGTAGATTATCAAACAAAGTAAAAATAAAATGTAGCAAGGTATTTTCAGAACAAAATGAGGCGTTTATAGTGAGGGAAAATTATAAAAAAAAAACCATCGACTCAATACTAAATGAAATGGCAAAAAGGCAGATGGATATCAACGTGAATCCCGAAACAGTAAGAAGAATTCATAGAAAATACGGTTATAATGGTAGAGTAGCTAGAAAAAACTTTATTAGCAAGTAAACCGTTAAAACCGTATAGAGTTTGCTCATAAATATATTCTAAAAGATATGTTTTTTTTTTGGCAAAAGGTATACAGTTCTAAAATAAAATGAATTGCTATTAAAAATGCTTGGGTAGTTTCGATTTACAGATGAAAGTAAATTTTACTTGTTTAGCTGCGACGTTAAGCAAATTGTATGGCGACAAAAGAACTCGCAACTTCAACAAAAAAAAAAAAAAAACCTGATTCCAATTGTGAAGCATGGCGATGGTTCTTTCATGGTTTAGGGGTGCATGGTAGGCATTGGTACGGAAAATCTACAACATATGTAAGGTATTATCAAAAAATTTGTTTATGTAGATATTTTAAAGAATTATATTAAGCCGAGTGTTGAGAAACTGGGGATCGAAAGAGACTTCTACTTTTACTAGTACAACGATACCCAACTTTACAATTGCCCACATGTCGTCGAAGTTCCACCATAGTCACCGGACTTAAATATTTATGAAAACTTATGGCCCCTTCTTGACCACAGTATTTGAAAACATGAAATTACGTTACAAAAACCATTCTAGATGCCTTACAATCGGAGTATAGTACTATTTCTTCTACATATACCTGTACTCGTAATTTGTTGGAATCAAGGCCAACAAAGTATTAATATTAAATTTATATTGTACTAAATTTAAGTGGCTCACTTTCACTGTGAGGTATATGTGCAGTATATTTTGAATTCTTGTTTTTTTTCTACTAAGCAAATAAAAAAAATGTAATAGTTTTTCAATCGAATAAAAAGAAACAATTTAATATGAAAATAAGCCTTGGCTCACTTTGACTGTGAGCCACTGTATGAAGGGTTGATAACTGCTGGCGCAGCATATCTAGGTGTAGATATGAAATTTGCCTACACATTGTTTTTCGGTTCAAATCTCCTTTGGAATTCGTTCTCTACCTTGTACAATTCCATCTATTGCTATTCCTGAACTTATTGTCCATCTGCTAAGATTTATATAACGCCTTCTTATAAAAATCTTTCATTCACAATGAAATAACTTAAAATATAATACCTGTAGTAAATTTAACATCTCTTAAAGTCCGCCGCTAGCTACAATGACATATTCTGCAAATCAAACCAGCACAGAAGCATAAATACCTTAAAAACATTATAATATAAGTAGTTGAGAGTTCTTGCCCACAGCTTAGTCATTTGTACGTCGCCGTTGTTTATTTTCAATAGCAACATTTTTTTATTCATTCATTCTTAAAATTTCACATAAAGTTACTGCTCTAATTTACTTAAAATTTTACTACTTAGTTCTAATAGAGGAACCTAATCTTTGTAACATTTCTTCAAGTCTAGCACACATGCAACAATGATTTACTGCTATGATGCGTGGGTGTTTTCTTTTTTTTAACATAAAACAAACTTATTGTAACAGCTGATTACATTCGTATTATTTCCTTACAGTTCACGTTCTTTTGTTTGGTTTTTGTGTAATTTGTTTTATTTTTTTGGTTTATTTTGTTTAGAATCCAATTTCTTTGCAAATTTTTTACTTAACGATGAAATTGTTTTATTAAAATTTTTAGTTATTTTTACAGCGTCGCATATGTTCAGATTTTGAAGTAAATAAATCAAAGTCGTTCTTTATATTTTACCATAACAAAGCCGCTGAAATTTATCCATTAAGAAAAAACCACAATTTTGTTTTCGTTAAAAAGGCAATTATTTATTGGAATTTTATTATAATTTAAATTTTACTACACAAATAATAATTTTTGAATAACATAAGATCCAATTAAAAGTGGTTATTGGGAGTATTCGCATCGCCTCCGTATAAAACTTTAAAACGCCATGTTATTTAATCGACTTTACTAGTAAAGGAACCTCAGATCCTTAAACTCTGCAATGGTTTTTTAATATTTAAAATATGCTATGATGATGTTGTTGGTCAGTGTTGTCAGATAAACCCCCTATCCCAAAATCGGGGATTTTATATTTTAAAAGTGGATGAAAGTTTGAGTTTGGGGATTTAGGAATTTTTTGAGTATATATCTTGCCCTTTGGGGTATTAAAAAGGTTTTTTTGGGATTTTTTTTTAATTATGTGGTAATTTTACTTTACCGCTACGTACAAGTTTCTTTATATGGTAACAAAAAACATTATTAAAAATTATGACAGGTCTTTCCGTAAATTCAAAAAATTAATTCGTCCTCTTTCAGCAATGAAATCAATGATAACCAAAATAAGAAATAAAATGCAGTACAACCTGATCTATTCCTTATTGAGAATTAACACACATTTTAAAAATAATACAATTTGTGTTTACACTTTTGTTGTATCTTCAGAAATGCTTTAAATGTAAAACTAAAAAAAACAATTCCGAAAAATTCCTTTAGACAACAAGAACTTTTCGATTTTGTTAATCCCCAGCAAAAAATTAGATCTAACGTTAAAAAGTTCTTGCCATATTATGACTTACTTTTGTGATTGCCATATTTTGTTTCTCACTTACAAAACACATTACATTAGTTCGCACAGAAGGAAGTAGTAATTCAACAAGATCTTTAAGCTAATAAAATTTTAGCGGGGTTATGTCTGTCCTGGAACATTTTTTTTAAATTTTGATGTTCCTGTAAGTAGTAATCGATATGGAATACAAAACACCTACTTTTGGAATTTTTTTCAGACTGTGCGTTTAACTACGTACTCTGGAATAATTAGTTAAAAACATATTTTTCTAAATTTGAATTTTACGAACATTAGATATGACACGCGGACGAAGACGTGGGCACTATTGATATATTATAAATCTCTTAAAAATTTTGCTTGTTTTAAAACACGGGTAGATATTTGTCCTGATGGATTTATATATATTTTTAAACAGCCGACCAGAATCATTTAAAATAATTATTTGATTTTGAGTGAATTCAAATTTGTAGCTGCTTTTTTTTCTGTAAATAAATTGATAATTAATTTTCTATATACAAACACTAAAAATTTCACCAGAAAATTTGCACTAAATACTTTATCGTTAAAATATTTGTAAATACTAGTAACCGTTTGTGAATAAAGAATTTAGCCTCAAAACAGCTGAACTGGTAACACTGGCATGAAACTGTTAACGTTATAGTGCGAACTATTAAAGTAAAATTATTTTGACACAATTTGTTGCAAAAATTTTTCATCATAAAAATCAATACAATCGTATGGTATCGAAATCAAGAGCTATTTATTAGTAAAACATCGACACATGTGTGAATAAATTATTTTTAAGATTTTACCACGCGGCATTTCTAGAGTTATTAAAAAAACAAAGTTTAAGATCTTTCCATATTTTCAGAGAAGAAGTAGCTTTCTAAAAAAAAAAGTCACATTAAGATCAAAATTTAGACGCGAATTAAAATATGGCATTATTGTTGTACATAATTAAATATTCAGTACCTTTTAACCGAAGGCTGCGGTCAACAAATACAACGTTCATTCTAAATTTTATTTAACGTTATGACTTGCACTTATACAATACCTAATAACTGAACTTAAATTCTGTCTTGAAATATTATTTAGGCGGGTTACAGTAAATTGTGTGAATTACAAATTTTTTTATAATAAGGTCTTGTTGGTATGCGGAGTTGCAGAATGAAATTCATTTAAAAATGAGTTAAAATGAAATTTAATGACAGAACAAATTAAATTTACTAATATTTTCATAATTTCTTTTCCTTCGATTACAAAATATAGTAAAGGTGGCTATAATGTATTTAACAGTGCCTATTAAGGCCTTAAGATTAGACCTAGGGGCAACACCGGTTACAATAAGCAAGTAAAACATATTTGCAAAGTTTTCAAAATCTTCAAGGTTTGCATCAGCAGTTTGCTCCGAGGCGTTGCATCCCCTGATATGTTTTTCTCAAAACGATTACAGTCAGTAATGTTTATTGTTTTAAGTGAATGCTATTATTTTAAGAATATTAGGATTAATATTTATTTTTTTTTATTTCCTTGTTTTTATAACACACAATTGCTGTACAAAACTTTATTATCGCAAAATGTAGCAAATCTCTACTAAAAAAATCTTTTAAAAAAGTTGAGGTCTTGCAGTAAAAGTGATACTAAATGTTAAATGTATGTAGAGCTTTATAATCGAACAAAACTAAAATATATGTTACGAATAATATATATGCTTTTAATTAGAAAATGTGTTTTAAAAAAAAACTTTTAAGCAATCTTTTGTTGAAAAACGCTGAAGAGAACAATATAAATCAAAAATAATAAAACTTAATTTTTTTTTATATGCGGGAAAAGTTATTTCTACTAACGAATTTTTAATTGTCATCTAAAAAATAAAATAAAAAAGTAGATCTTTAGCAAATTTGAATACTATTTGCATGTGACTTTAATATGTTTTAGAAAAAAACCAGATGTTTTATTGGTAAATAAAATATTGCATGTTAAAATAAAAAGGGTTTTCCACTTGTTACAAAGGCTTAAGGTAAAATTTAGGCAGACACTTTGCTATCATCTCGCAATATCAGTTACCATTAGTAGTAAATGCCAATTGTTTACTGATGCTTATTTAAACAAAACAGTAGGTACATTTCTTCCTCGATCTCAAATTTCGATTAACAAAGCCCTAGAATTAACAACTTTCCACATCGATTAACTTTGGCCGAAAAATCAGCGTCCGTTTGCTGATATTGTAGTGAAATCATGACAGTTCCTGAATGTATCCACCATATTAATTGTCTTTTTGCATACATTTTATGACATTCTCTTTACATACAATATACAATCTTGGAAAATATGTATAAACTAATAAAAACATTTGTTAGTGCTAAAGAAAACAACATTATTGTTGCAAATTTTGAAAATTTATTTAATGTTTGAGAAACATAAACACATGTTGCATATTGAATAATTATTTATTATCAAATTTAATATGACTTATGGGTATAATTTAAGATCGTCTTACTAAAACGCTCAAGCATGAGAAAATCTATTGTTGTACATAATGTTGTGGTAACAAAAACAAAACAATAAAACAATATTAAAACAAAGACACATTGAAAGATAACTTCGATAAATGTTATTATGAAAGAATGTTTAAATTTACATTGTATTACTTAAGCTGAGATAAAAAATGCAAAATTGTTTTGATTAACAATGTTTTTTGTTGCTTCAAGCTAAGCAAATGTGAATATGAACACTGAAAATAACAAAGTGGGTCACTGCTAATATATTAGACTTTGAATTTATGAAAATGCTTGAAAACCGAGTTCAACAAAGACAGTCGGTCATTGAATATGAAATAAAAATTGATGATTTAAAAGATAAGGCCATATATATAAAACTGCTACAGCTATGGAGAGATTAATTAATTACTAATTTCAAAATAATTATAATTTTTGCTACAATAGATATATAAATACAAATAATGTGTAATTTATAAGTAAGAGGTCATATAAATCCAATGAAGTCACATATGGGTACATTCTTAAATTTTTCTTTTTTAATTTCTGTTATTGTAAGCTATATTGACATACATTTTCTTTGGCTTGCCGTTATTGCACGTATAAATCATGTGTTTTTTATGGGGCCTTCCTTTAAATCATAATATTATGACCTTCACTTAACGAAGATTTTCAAAATCGGTCCAAAAATTATTGAGTTCTGCAAGCAGAAACGTAAAAAATTAAGGCTCCTTACATTTAAAAAGGAAAAATATGAGGCACTTAAATTTTTTTTGAAGTTTTTGCAATAAATAGCCTTTTTCTGTAGGTAACGTAATTTAGATTTTTCTCAGTGATATTTTTTATTTATTATCAATCATACGCCATGAAATCTTTCACACACAAAGATTTTAGCGAATGCGTGATATTATTTTTTTAAAACAAAATTATAATCCTAAATAACAGCGGCCGTCTTGTGTGGCTTTATATTGAATTATTTTATAAATTAATTTGTATGTAGATTGTGAGTTGATGGAGTAATTATTTTTATTAATGGAATATTGTATAAAGAAGAAGGGAGAAAAATATGGCAAAAAAATTTCTTTTAAACAAAGAAAGAAGAGTTTTCAAATGAAAGGCTTTTGAGAAACTTAAAAAAAAATATGAGAAATTGCTAAAATTTTATAAAAAACGCAGCACAAAAAATACCTAAAAAATCAGAAGAATTCGTATTAGTTAATTGATTGCAGTTAGAAACATTTTTAATGAAAATGGACCGATCATACAATTAGTAAAATTAAATTAAAAAAATGAAATAAAAAACTATACAAAATTATTTTCAAAACCAATTAGGACAGTAACAAAACTTTAAAATAAGTTTTTATTTGTCTAATAACCCAACTGTCTTCAACCCAATAACACAAGAAAAACTTTAAACATCAACATGAACCAGGGAACTACAATTTATATCCTTAAGGGACTACATGTAACAGTTATAGCTTTTGGTATGGTTTTTTATTTTGAACTATACGTTTCTAAAATATAAAATTGTGAATTTTATTTGATATTTTTTCGAATGTTTCATAAAAGTTATAAATCAATTAATTTTTTTATTCTACTTTTTTACATACATTTTAAAGAAAATTTAGAATTAAATTTTACACCGGAACATATCTGTGAACACGTTTGTAGAAAAATATGTACGAAAATAAAGAGAAATTTTAATGAAATCACAACGCACACAATATGAAAAGAAGCCAATCCTGAAGATTCCTTTTTGATATTTATTGACAGAGAAAAGTATGCTACTATACGAGGGTTGCTCTATATATTTCTGGCCTAACAGTGAAAATGCGAATATTTATAATCAAAAATGGTTTTGTTGTTTTTCAAACTATACTCCAGCATGATTTATACACTTTTGCATGCGCTCAAACCAGTTGTCGAAGCACTTTTTCCACTACGATTGAGACACCTCTAAAACATGGTTTTTGAACACTTCAACAGCTTCTTCTGCCGACGAAAATCGTTGACCACGCATTTTTTTCTTGATGTGCGGAAACAAGAAGAAGTCATTAGGTGCCAAGTCAGGGCTGTACGGCGGATGACCCATTAATTCGACGTTTTGGCCGGTCAAAAACGCTCTGGTTTGAGCCGATGTGTAAGAGCTCGCATTGTCATGGTGAGCAATGATTCGTCTTCTCTTGATGGTTTTTCGAATTTCTCCGATGACTTCAGGCAAACAAATTGTAGTGTACCACTCAGAAGTGACCGTCCTACGTTGCTCAAGCGGAACAGTCGCCACATGACCAGTTTTGCCGAATAAACAGGCGACCATTTGCTTCGAAGTGCTTCTTCCACGAACAACTTTCGTTGGATTTTGCTCGTCTTTGAAGACCCACACGGTCGATTGTTGTTTCGTTTCGCGCTCATACGCATAGATCCATGATTCGTCACCTGTGACGATCTTATAAAAGTCTTTTAAAGCACCGCAATCGTATTTTTCAACATTTCTTTGCACCAATCGACACGAGCCTTTTTTAGAGCGACTTTCGAATTGTGCGGGATCCAACGAGAACAAACCTTTTTTACGGCCAGGTGTTCATGCAGTATCGAATGTATGCTGGTGGAAGAAATGTCCAAGGATGTCTCTATCTCTCGGTATGTCGCATGTCGATCTTGCATTATGAGTTCACGCACGGCATCAATGTTGTCTGGCACAACAGCCGTTTTTAGACGACCTTCACAGAATTCGTCTTTGAGCGAGCTTCGGCCACGATTAAATTTATTATAACAATTTTTCACAGTGCTATAGGATGGTGCTTCATCGCCATGCAAAGATTTAAGTTCATCAATGCACTCTTGTCGTGATAATCCACGTCGAAAGTTGTGAAAAATGATGGTACGAAAATGTTCACGAGTTAATTCCATTTTTTTCTATATTAATTTTTTCAAGTCACTGTAAACAACACAAATAATGGTCGTACGTCAAAACGTTTTGAGTACGATTATGCTTAAAAATGACAAACTTTTCAATGGAAATGTCAGATTGCACTTGGAAGCACTCAGTGTTTCCAGGCCAGAAATATATATAGCAGCCCTCGTAGTAAATAAGAAACCCCGAAAAACTCTATAAATGTAAAAATCTCCTCTAAATTTTCTTACCAGCTGCACCCTACGTAACGAAGAGTCTCTTAAAATCTTTGCGCCTTAAATTTTGGCAAAACAGCGAACTGGCTTTACTCCAGGTTTGATTTAAAGTCTTAAAAAAAACGCAAATCGTGGCAGGCTCAAAAAAAATTTCGGATAATTTGAATGATTGAACGAATTGAACGAACAGATCAATTTGATAAATGACCGAAAAAGGCCGGTCACTGAAAGGAACGACTGGGCACATGTCTACAATCTGTACGCATCACCTTTCAAATATAGAATTTTTTTTTTAAATATATGCAAGAATGATTGAGTTCTGCGGGAACAAGTATAAAAGGCAACAGTCAGTCAATAATCAAATAATCTCCTTCCTCTTTTGATGTCGGTTAGAGATGTCTAGTGTTTATAGCTATATATACCTAAATGATGATGTTGAAGTGTTACTTGGGGTACAATTTTACCATTCTGCGTGTTTTATGCAAAAACATCATGACAGAGCTTTTACCCATAATTAAACTCTGTCTCTAAATTACATTATTGCTGCTTTACATTACTTTTATATTTATTTACATAAAAATTTTAGTCTTAGCATTTATAAGGAGACATAAATCATAACCATAGAATTATTTGAAGCCATCCAAACAAAAAATTGTAAAACGCTTAACAACAGTAATCAACCATTTGATGAATGAAAATAAAAAAAAAAAACACACATCAAGTAATAATAATGTCATATTTAAAAATATCTCTTTTGATGACAAGGTTCATTCTATTGTTGACTTTGAAATGAGTGATATGAGCATGGATTAAGAATTTGTTTGTATGTGTTCCTCAAGGCACGTTTATCATAAATGCATAATTTATCTTTTTACATGCTTTTCGTAGATGCTTTAATGTACTTTCGTTTTGAACATCAAATAAATAAATGCATTATTTAAAAGGATTTGTGTGTTTGGTTATGTGCGAAGCAAAGAAAAACATTTAGATATTTAGAGACTTCAAGTTACACAAACTTTCAGCACCATAAACCACTAAACTGTTTAACAATTAAATTATATACAAATATATGTATGTGTACGTTTCTTAGTACTTACACACATTTTATAAGTAACTTATTTGCATTTTAAAGTAAAAATATGTTTGTGTTAGAATATCATAAGTTGAATCTTTTTTGTAAGCTATTTTATTTACATGTACGAAAATAACAAGCTCATCTCAGTGTCAAAAACATAACAAGGGAACATGAGTATTAAAGTACACTCAGAGCAAGAGAAAAGTTTAAACGAAATCATTATAATATCATGTAACTTACAAATAAAAATAAAAAACGAAAATGTTATAACTCCTTCTGATAGTTTTTTTTTAATAGACTTAATCCTAGAGAATTTATTTGAAAGAAAGAAATCTTGTAATATTTAAGTCTGATCAAGAAAGCATTCGTCACTTGAGTACATTCTTATAAAACAAGACGCTTTTATTAATGCATTTCCAGCTGTTGGTGGAATTTTGTGTTTCTTCTTGATATTACAACAGCGTAACTAGAAAAAAAGGAAAAATCAAATTTTATAAATAAAATTCGAATGGAAGAAAACTCTGCATTGTCTTAGACCTCCACATTCAGGCCTATCTATACTATCTATATTATTCTTATATATCTATTTTTCTCATATTTTAAAAATGTGAAGCTACCCTGCTTCTTTAAAGCTTGAATAACAAGTCAATATTATAAAACGAAAAATAGGAAAGGTTTTTCAGAACGTTTAAAGAATTCAAAAATCTTCAATAAGGAAAAATATAACATGGCTTTTAAAACAAATAATACACTGAATAGATTATTTAGTAAGACTAAAGATAGAATTAATAAATTTGACATTTCTAATGTAGTCTATGAAATACCTTGTAAAGGTAGTGATCAGGAGATTTGCAATAAGGTATATATTGGTACAACAAAAAATAAACTAAAGACTGGAATTGCTGGACATAAGTCGGACTTAAGATATGTTAATTCACAAAAAACAGCATTATCCACTCATTGTTTTGACTTAGGTCACTATCCTAACTTTGAAAATGCTTCAGTTCTTAGTATTGAAAAAAATTATAAGAGACGGTATATTTTGGAAATGTTACACATTGTAAATACTCCATTGAATAAAAGAATTAATTTTAAAGCAGATACAGATAATGTCGCTCATATATACAGACACTTAATTCACAAAATAACATAAATGTTTTTGTTCTTAATATATTTATGTAACACAAAACACTTTTTTATATTTTTGTTTTTTGAAAATTTTTTGAAACATTGTTTTTTAACTTCATTATGACAAAAAAATTTTTCAATTGTTAATTAATTTTGTTATTTTGGTTATATATTAATTTTGTTTCCTGAAGAAGGTACGCAGAAAGTACCGAAATATTGAAATAAAATATTATTAAAAAATATAAGGACCCAAAGCTTAAGAAAATAGAAAATAATTTAATAAAAAAGGGTCAAATAATCATTATTAAACTTATTAATAAAAAATATAACGAATATAATAAATTTAATTTCTACAATAGGTAAGTGTTTAAAACATACTTAAATATAAATTACAACTATATGTATTTATTTACATCATTTAAGACCACAAAATGCAAATGAAATCAAACACAATAAATCCCAAATTATTTTGGGGTTTTGAAGCAGCGTTTTCGTAGTTTATTAGTTGGACTTACAATTGGTTTTTCAAATGCAAAAAATTTAGTGATCACTTTATCTGTTCTGCAATTAAAAAAAACGATACATTTCCAGGTAATAAATACCAAATTAACTATTAATATTTGTGGAAAATATGTTTCGAATAGAGAAAATATCATAATTTAATTAATTGTTCTTTCATAATTAAAGCATTGTATATTATTGATTTGAAAATAAAAATAATAAATAAAAAATTCACAAATTTGTATCATAAATAAACAAAATAATATAGTGATGTACAGTACAGTATTGCCAAGCTCGGTATTTGGATACTTTTTTGTACTCGTTCAGTGAATCATTTTATAAAAAAGGGTTAAACGCCATTTTTTTATTACTTTAAAATTTTTTCTGATATAAAACAATAAATAATAATAAAATAATGATAATTTAAGTTATAACAAATAATATTATTGCTGATTTAATTATTCTTTTTTAATTATAAATACATTATTCAAGTATTTGGTTCATTGTTGTATGCATCACTAAACGTAAATTTACATATAATATGACATGACGTTGCCAACATAAAACTACAATACTATTAAAATCGTTTAATAGTTAGTTTTGCGTTATTAAACGTTTTTGAATAAAAATTGTTATTAATGGTTAATTAAACAAAAAGTGTTTAATAACTAAGCTTACAATAAGAAATTTTTGTGAATAAGACTGTTAGTCTTTAACCCTTTCGGGACGGAGTTTTATTTTGCAAACCAATTTATGTATGGTAAAATTTTTTTCATATTCTAAAAGGTATGATAAAAGTATTATGTTCTCCATACTTAAACATTTTAAATTCGTCCTTTTATCCTGGGACATATAATCCCAACAAGTATTTTCATGGGGCATAAAATCCCAATCAGTGTTCTCGAAGAGCGATTCGAAATCAAAAAATAACTAAAATATAAATATTTTTAGATTTAGATAAAAGTTTACATTTATTTTTAACATTTAAGGAATGCAATTAGGTATTTATTTGTGGAATGGCCCAAAACACTTGTAACATAAGGCGTTGTTACAACCTGAGCATATCATCTTTTTTCGCTTTTTAATGCCAAGTGAAGAACAGCGGACACAGCGACAACGCTGCTCTTACTCTACTGGCAAGTGGTCTCCAATATTAATGCTATCCGTTTTTGGACGTTTGGGAGTTCTACCTCCCTGGCGATTGCGTTGAAAATAAAGAAAAAAGACAGTTTGAAAATTGCTGGGACGTATTATCCCAGTAGTCCCGAAAGGGTTAAAGGAGGCGTCAAGTTTGTGCAACTATATTCCTTTGCTTATTAGCAAAAACTTATAAGCCTATTGTGTTTACCAACATAAAAAAATAGTTTAAAAATTAAGAAACAGATTGGCCGGTCTGGTTATTTGGCTTCTGCATGGAAAATCTTACTGCCATAAGTTGTTATAGTACAGTCGGGTCTCGATTGTTCGTAATAGTTGGGACCAGAAGCGCTATAGATAATCGATTTTCACGATTAATCGAATAACAATTTTGAGTACACAGTTTTTTTATATTTTTATGAATATACAAATGGACATTAGTGGAGATACATATTTGCGTTAAAAAAAAATAATAATTCTTCTGACTTCTCATATGTAAGCAATGCTCTGCCATCACCCATAATAGAGGTTACCACGGTTAATCGAAGCAAAGAATTTGAAAACAAAGCAAACAAAAAATAATAGAGTGACCTTTGGCCATCTCGGTTATTCGGGGTTAACGGTTAACCGGATCGTGGATAATCGAAGCCCGTCTTTATAACCATTCCTGAATAACTAGAGGCTTAAACGACTGATGGCTAAACTTTTTTAGATGAAGATCTAGAATTTTATTAGTACTTTCGAGTTTAGAATTCAAATTCAATTTACTTAATAAAAGTTTTGTTATATCCGTTTTTTCCTATAATTACAAGAATAGATAAACAAAAAGTTTCTCTCTCGAAGCATGTTTACCGATAAACGGTAGTGAAGCATGTTATTTCCTAAGAGAAATTCTAAAGAAAATTTTACAAATTAAAAAAGTTTAAGTATCACATCAGCAATGTTCCCTAAACGACCTTTTTTTGTCGTTTTTTTTATATAAAAAAAGTTTATTCATTCCACCACTGTGCAATAAGATTTAAATGAGTTTGTGTTACTTTCATTCACATATTTACGTTTATTGTAAATGAATGTGTGCATTGAAGTACATGGTTGTGAATGTACCCAGTTAGCGTTTGGAAGATTGTTTTTACAAAAATCACCAAAGTGAGTCTTTTAAGACTACCCAAGATGACTTAAAACTGATTCATCAGTTGTGCGTTTAAAAAGAGACTCGAATATAACTCCGACAAACGCAAAGAAAACGACTTGTTTAAAAAACAAAAAGTACAAAAAGCAAATGCTTGAAATTCGACTGTTTTTAGAATTATTTTGGAGACATATTAAACGCAGCCGAACGATGAAAAAATTATTCAAATACATATTTTATTTTTATTTTTTAATTTTCGTAAAAAAAATAGAGACACAAATGTAAAATGAATTTTTTAAAATTTTTTAAAATTCATTTCTTTAAATTTGAATTTTAAGAAAATTAGGAATAACATGCTAACGAATGTAACAGTACGTCTTGACGATTGGTTCGCACATGAACAAAACGTCAGCAGAATAGGTTACAAACATTTGTTCATGTTTGTCTGCGTGGAACCGACATGACATCGGCAACGATAGTCTACACTTGCCATTTTAATGTACGCACATGAAATTGTTCAATGTTTGAACAAATCAATGGCTCATCAAGACCGCGTGTAATAAAAAATAAGCAAAACGTTGTTTGCAATGTTTCATTGTGAGAAAATATAATGTTGGTACAATAGGGTTCGAAGAAGACTCGCATACGGCTAATAACGTGATCAAAAAATGACTCAAAAAAGTATCGTATTTGATTATAAGTACGATTGAAAAAAGTATCGAAAATGAGTCGAAAACGCGAGTCATAAGGGACTCGTTCAGAAGAGTCGCGGCTAGGGTACCATTTTCTACCGACAAAACAATCATTTTCGACTCTAAAACGAGCGCATAAACGATTATTTTAATCGTGTAGAAGAGTCAAAAAAGACTCGAATATGATCAATAATTCAAAAAAATGCTAACTGGGTATAATGACATGTGTACTTCAGCACATACATGAACATATACATTTAAATGTTTACTGTTATTCTCAACACACAACATTCATATTAACAAAATAAGTTTGTATATGAATTTCTTACTTTATTTTGCTGAAATCATCAGTTTATTCTATACGTAATGAATGAATCAGAGTGAGTGAGTATGATTATTGTGACATTATTTACGATTATCATGTTTTTCACCATTGTGATTATTTTATGAAGCGTTCACTTTACGTAAAATAATAACGAACATGAATAGAAAGAACATTAAATAACAACTATAGCATTTTATGTTTCATTTCCCATAAGAATTAAAAAGTTCACTACCGCCGTGCAATATTTATATTATTAATATGCTGTTGTGTTGTCTGTTAGAAGATTTGTATATGTGCAATTTTATGTTTATTACAAATAAGGAAATTCATACTTTTATATTCAAGAGAACTTTGTCTTTAGATTCCAATGGTTTGTTTTTTTTAATAAACAACGAAGTAATGTTAGAGACGTAGATTTGTTGATGAAAATTTCCGATAAATTTTAGAACTTAAGGTGAATTTTTTTTTTCGCGATGTAAAAATAAATACAGAAATATGAAAGTAACCTATCAAGCATTGCTGTTACAAAAGATAAAAGTAAAAAAAAAAATAATTAAAAAAAACCTTGGCATTTTTTTTCTTTTACTTGGAAATAAAAAAAAATCATTTACTAATACGAACAGATCAGCTAATTGTGAAACAGAATGTCCCAAATATTTTTTTGTGTATGCAAGGTATATTCATCTTCTTCATTGATTTTTGCTTGATTGCCGTAAGCAATTTATTGTTCCAGCTTAATAATTCTTACTGCTCTAACTAGTCGGCTGTCCTCTGAATAGCAGATATTTTTCCTTGAGAGGGTAAAATAGATCATCCTGATCCTGATTCTAAGATTCCCTTAACTGGCTTCATCTTTATTGCCTGCTGGTTTTAAGGAATTCTCACATCAAGGAAAACAATATTATGTCGTGAAAATGTCTAAGCAGAAACCTGTTGAATCCTGGATTTATAGCATGCTAGCAGAACACATAATCTTAAATTCCATGCTTTTTTCTATATATGGCTACGACTGGCAGCTACTGCTAGTATTGCAATCTAAACTTTTTTTCAGTTATCAGGAATATTATATTTAAAAAGTCAAAAAGCAATTAATTGCGTGTTTATTCTAAAAAGGAGACACTTTGTGATTTTAATAACAAATTTGTATTAGAAGATCGGAAAAGGACGGTAAGGGGCCAATCTAGCCAGGCACTAAGCCAAAATTAAATGAAAAAAATTAAATTTTGATATTTTCAAGGCTGTTGCTTTTAATTTGGAGTTTTGGGACACGTTTTTACGGTTTTGAGAGGTTTGAAAAATATTTTTTGTGGCAAAACTACCAAAGATGTTAGCACTCACAAAAAAACACTATAAAATCTAGAATTTCTACTTTTATAACGTTGCTCCATTTTTTGTTGTGATTATTTGAAATTTTCACCTCTTCTGCTTTTTCTCATCTTGCATTTAAAATATATGTTTTATTAATCATAATCTCCTTGCATATTGATCACAAATTTAAAAGATGTTCTTTGTGAAGAAAGAAAGATTTAGAAGTGAATTAGACGCAGAAATAACCAGAATTGAATTTATCTATGGAATCAAAGTTATTTTTGAAGAAGTAGTCACAAAATCCAGTTTGCAGATTATAGCATAGACATTGCAAAACTTTATGTTACTTTATATACCATCTACAGTGCAAAAGATTTAAATACATGGCATTGGGCTAATATCAGAAGAAGAGGAATCAGATTTCGAAGAGGTCTTAGAAGAAGCAGAAAAACAATGCCACAATGCGTAGTGTTGCTCGTTTTTAATGTTGTGTGTAAACCTGCTTTTCGGAAAAGGTTAGTTAATCTATATATATTTCTGGTCCTGTGTAAGTAAGGATGTGTCGTCGTGTTGTGTCAATTGTTTTCTTGTCTTCTTTCTTCTTGTTTTTGTTGTTGTATGTTCTGAGTAGTTTCAAACCCATCAAACCATCCAACTCAGCATAAACTCGCAGCGTTTAGACACATAATTCACAGACTTAAAATTGTTCCACAGACAATACAACAACAAAAACAAGAAGAAAGAAGACAAGGAAACTATCGACACAACACGACGACACATCCTTACTTACACAGGACCAGAAATATATATAGATTAACTAACCTTTTCCGAAAAGAAGATTTACACACAACATTAAAAACGAGCAACAATCTACGCAACAATCTCAAGACATTAATAGAAACAACCGATAAATTTAGCACTAGCGGAGTATACAGACTTACTTGTACTTGCAACCATACATACATCAGACAAACTGGACGAACATTAAAAACAAGGTTTACAGAACACATGCGATCATACAAAAGAAAAAGGGAAGACTCCAATTTCGCAAAACACCTTAACACACATGGACACGAACTAAGGGAAATAGCTGAATGTATGATAGTATTACACCCAAGTTAAAAAGGACGAAGACTAGACATTCTTGAAAACATGGAAATTTACAAAACACGAACGTTTAACATAGACATTACTAATGAACAGGTAAACACAACCTCTGACACGATTTTTACACCACTAAAATTACTAAAACACTCTTACAACAACGAAAAACACCCACAGACGGTCACACTTACCGATCTAATTAAAAGACCAAAATATTAAACTATTTACCACAATAAACAGGACAAATATCAGGGAATCTACCTGCATAATACCATTTAAAAGGACAAAAATTACCTAAACCCACCACCTTTTATTCTTAACACTATCTTTTTTTAACACTATCTCTTCAGTTTAAATAAACACGTGGCTTGAAAATGATGTCATCACATCGAAAACGCCGGCCAAACGTTCGAAATACACAGCCAGAGACGACGGTTATTACCCAAAATTATAACAACAGTTTAATATATACTGGCGGAATTAACCCAATTAATTTAATATATTTTATCGTTTATACTTTTCGTGGATGCATATTTGTTTATATTTTAAAGATTCTGGTAATAGTTGTGAACCCATAAAGTTCACTTACTTCAACAATTTCGTTTAAGAATGTTTGCTGGGCAAGCAAAATATCAAATGCAAGCATATTTTTATATGCCATTTTTTGTTTTGTTTTGTACTTAAAATTGCAATAACATATTTAGAGCATACAAGTTTTTCTATTAATGTAAAAGAGCGGTAAGTAGTTTGAAAGAAATATTATTCTTGTTTAAGGTGTTGTTTTTTATTTATTTTTTTTTCTATACGCTCAGACTCAAGATTAAAACTTTTGAAACAACTTCAGACAAAACAAAAATAATCATTATAATTTGTTGGGTTTTATTTCATACATCGGCTTCGCTGAAGTTATTATTGTCGTTGTTGTTGTCTTGCACTGTTGCACTTATTTTGCAATTATCTTTTAGTATTTAACTTTTTTAATTAAAATTTTAGTCATTCCATATTTTGCATTGTTGCTTAAAATGTGTATGAAATTATAGACTAGAAACAAGGATTTCATAATTAATACACTTGAAGAAATAGAGCAGGTGGAAAGGTATTTTTTTATATTTGTATTTTGCTATTGGAAAATTATGAAAAAGTTTTAAGTAATTGGAAAAATATTTCAAAGCTGAAAATGTTTATTCTTTTCAATAGCGACAACAACTAACATTTATATAAATAGATTTAAAGCTTTTTTTGATTTTGTATGTTGTTAAAAATATAGGCCCATATTCATAGTTAAAATAGAGTATACTTTAAGGGAACTAAGTCGGTTTTATTATAGAATCGACTCTAACACATTCATAGACAATTTAAAATATACTTTTAGCGTTAAAATCAACTCTAAATTTAAAACTACCTAAAGCTGTTTTTAACACATTTTTCCATATATATTTTATTTGGTTTAAGAACACAATACTCTTTATCTGATTTTTATACCAAAGTGAACCAAATAAAAACAAGTTTACTTTTTTCTAATGTTTGTTTAGAAATTGTATGAAAACATTTATCAAATTACAGTGGAAGTCGGCTAAACATAAAGTATACTTTATTCTTGACTATGAAAGCAAAAAAGATAATAAGAGCCTTTTATTTTAGAGTATACTTTAAGAAGAGTCGACTTTATTCTATAACTATGAATGTGGGCCATAGAGTTTAAAGAGGTTTTTGATAATATTTCCCTGTTGGGAGTACTCACTTAAGAAGATTATTTAACCCCACCATCTGATGCTTAACTTAATTTAAGTTTTCTATATTTGTTTAGAAATATACTTAAATTTACTTTTGGTAATTTTAATATGGGAAACAAATATTTAAAAAAAAAATAAAAATATTTATAATTCTTAAAATAGTATTTTAAATTATTAGTTGAAATATTAGCGACAAGAATAAGAAGAAAAGTATGAAAATAACTTGGTTTTTCTGCTGATATTTTCTAACAATTTTTGTAGTGATTGTTTATGAGTTAATCTTTGTAACTTATGAAATAAGTGGATTAAATAGATGATGTTTACAATATAAACAACCTAAAGGTAGATTGATGCAAAGGCTACTAATAAGAGATGTAGAGCTCTAGAAAATACTAGACGGAAATTTCGCTACTGCTCATATAATGGATTCTACCTAGATTTTATATAGAAAATTTAAGAGTTTTATATCTCAAGCCGAATTGATTAAGTGGGAACTTTATTAAATAATCAAAATGCAATAAACACTCAAAAACGTTTTATACACAAACACGGCAACTATTGAGAACCTTTTTTATTTCGTTTTTCTGTATAAGAAATTCCATTGATGTTTCGCTGGATAGAAGAAAACTACACACTTCTATCTAAATTCGTGGAATAAATATAATATTTTAAACCCCTAGCCGAAAGGATTAAGGAAAATATCAAAATTAGGGACTATAGAAATAATCTCTCTACACAAACACAAGTGTACTTTTTTTTAAAAGCATAATATTAAAAATAAAGTCAACAAGATTTTAATTTGCTATCATCTTTGTAGCCAGTTCTAATAAAATAATTTATCAGCTAATATTTTGGGGTAATTATAATCAGAGCGTGAGTGCAAAGGATGTTATTGGTACTCGTAGTATTACTACATGATAGCAGTAAACATTTTTTTAATCTTTTGTGTATTAGTGTTAGTATTTCTCTAAGCAATGCATATTACTAAGGAAGTTTCTAGTACAAAAATTCAGGACTTGTTTTCTTATATGGACAAAATAACATGTCGTTATGAAAAGTCATAACTTACGAACGGGTTGACTGATTTTGTGCAAACTTTAGATAAACCACTACCACGACCCTACGATTAAACTCTAAATTTTAAATTAAATGAATTCGGTTTGAGCGTTCTCGAGTTATTAAGTCCCAACATACTTGCAACAAGTTTTTATATACATATAAGAAAATATAGGGTACATATATTAAATACTTTATTATGAAAGCAGTAACTATAATGCGAAAGATATTTTGATCTCTATATATTTAAGCAGCTGTAATTTAATTTGGCCAGAAATATAACATTCGGTAACACTGATTGATTAAAGGTTCAAATAAAAAAGGAAACAATATTTTTGTTTCTTTCGTTACATATGGATGTGTGAAGTTTGAAAAAAAGAGCTGTTGTTGATTAGTAGACGCAAGAAAAACTTGCCAAGAAAAGAATCTGCTTTGACTTATGAAAGAATGTACTCAAAAGTACTGATGTATTAGCCTCTACAAAGTAAAATCATTTCTTTACTTAATGATATTTTCATATTTCTATTTAATAACAAAAAAACTTAGAGTTTTTTTCTGAATCTGATCACATTAAGAATTTAAAAAAAAAAAAACAATTTCATTTTAAATAAAAAAAAAATATTATAAAAAATACATTATTGGTTTTACAAATAATACATTATCAGCTTTGGCTCATTAAGTAACAATTGGTGGAATTAACTTTTATTATTCTAAACAGAAATGAAAAAAGAAATACAGTTGCAAATATATAAAATCTAAATAATACTAAACCACCCATAGCACGAGCATACTTTTTTTCAGTGATATGGCCAGCAGTTAAAATTGTTGTTAATATTCTTGAAACTATTTTTTCCATTTTGTAAATTAAAAAACAAATTTCTTTTTCTCTCGCCCCTAAGCACCTAAGTTCACTAAAGGCAAAAAAGAAAGCTCTCAATAAGTAAAAATGGAATATTAATAAGTACCAACACAATCACACAAATTTATTTCCGCCAGTCATTACTTTTTACGCATTTCTTTATACAACCACATTTAATTAAAAAAAGAAATACAACAGCAAAAAATAGACACAAACCCTAACAATCTCTCTGGAAGGTTATGGAAGAAATATATTATTATATTTTATGCAAAAGCATGTTTTTCATAAAAATGAATTTAGGAAAAAAAATTTACAAATGGAAGCACATTTTACGAGCAACTAACACAGATAACTGTTATTGATTGTAGTAGTGGTTCAGTAAACGGAATATATTAAAGCTTAAAATTATAAGGGCAACATTCAGGGTGGATAACTCAAATAAGTACTTAAGCAGCAACAAAGTAAAAATAAATGAAAAAAAAAAATGCCAGAAAAATTAGAAAACATTTTGAACTTTTAAATAAAAAAAATTTGCTATGCAAAACAAAAGCTCTTCCATCAATACCAACAAATAAAAACAGATAAACGAAATATAAATCCTTGTGATGAAAGTGGAAAATATATTTATTTGAATAATAAAGAAGATTCATGTAGAAAGAAAAGGATAAACTTTCACTTCATGATTTACTATGGGAAAATAATGGCAATTTTTCAATCTTTATTTAACATATTTAAAGCATTATTAAACCGGATTTGCTTGAGGGATTTTCTTCATAATAAATCATTTTCTGGTAGAAATTTTGTTGTTTGGGAATAAACAGTTTTCATTCTTATAAAATGGGTCATCAGGTTTGGAGTTCCTGAAAATTCATTTGGGACATGAGACTTTAGGTTTTTTGAAAAAT
Organism: Gymnosoma rotundatum; assembly: GCA_916610165.2. NCBI lineage: Eukaryota > Metazoa > Arthropoda > Insecta > Diptera > Tachinidae > Gymnosoma > Gymnosoma rotundatum. The sequence goes on from OU744340.1 coordinate 96,747,302, forward strand.
ACTTAAAATAGCTGCAATCTGCTGACAGTTTGTCGGATGAATTACAGTTAACTCATTCAATGATAAATTTTTTGATGACTTCTTGTCTTTAGTTAAGATGAAGAAGACGTTCGTGTAAGTTATACCACATGAAATAATACACCGCCTTTCTTTCACTTTCTGATGGATTGGGAACTATTCTAAGTCCAATAACGCATATTCTGACAATATTTGATTTAGTAAAGTGAGAGCTAATCACTTGTAAAAGCCCTGTTTTTCAGCCACAAGTCTTAAAACTACTTTGCAGATATTTTTTGTCACAACTCGGGAAAAGAAAAATAAATGAATGACCAGTATCTTCAAGAATAATTGGTAGCATCTGGAGAAAACTTTATACTTTTATAAAAAGATCTGGCAATCCCTGTTGCTGTTGAACGTATGTGCATGGTAAAATATAGAAGTGAATAAGTTACTTCCGCCAGTGCAAATTGGTTGAAGTTCATAAAATGAGCGGCTACAAAATAGAAGAAGTTGTCGAAGGAGAATGAAGCTTGGCGCAAAGTCGATTTTTATTTGTATCAGCCCACTTTTACGCCCACCTCCCAAACAAAGTGAAAATTGAATTTTGAGCTACGCCATTGGTTTTTGGCATGTAGCATTTTTAAAAACTCAGAAACATTTTTGTGAAATTTGAGAAATATTCGCCCACTTTACCGCCCACTTCCCATACAGCTTGTATTGAAAAAGTGGCATAACTGTCTTGATTTTTAATGCAACAACATAATTTTAACAAAAAAAAAAAAAAAAATTATTAATTTTATAATTGTTGAAGCAGCTCCTGAAAATAGATACCTGATCCGCCCACTTCTACACTTATCTCCCATAGAAAAAACAATTAGAAAAAAATTAATAAATAATTTAGATATATTTTTTAATAATTTATAAGCATCATAATCGCACTCCAATTTTTTGATTTCTAGCTTTTAATGACATCTATTTATAAGTGGCTCTGAAGACAATAAAAGATTATGCATTACGTCTTCATTAGTTGCTACATGTCCAACTCTTCGCAAATAATGTATTCTAAAGGCTTTATAGAGTTTATTCCTCGCTTTCTGAGCTTTCTCGGACAGCATACCTTTCAAAATAATCAATTCAAACCAATTAAAAGCAATTAGTAATGCACCTCTTATCACTGTCCTTGCCAATGTAATGTAAATTTGCATGTCAATAATACTAGAAATTTATACCGAAATGCAGATATTTAAATCAGACACTGTATATAATTGTTGGCATTTATATATATTACTAATTAAGCTCTAACGGAAAAGATGTAGTGCAATAAAGGGAACAAAACATTGTGTTTGTTTGTTATTGCATGCAACAACATAATAAAAAAATGATTACACAGCATATAATAGTCTATCTCATGTAATCGTGCTTGATATTTTATAATTAGTATTCAGATTTATTACTTTATTACCTTATTACTTTATAGTGTTTACTGTTTTTTGGAAAGGAGCAGGTAGGAGCAGCTGAATTTTTCTAACTTTTACCTAAAACTTAAGCTGCAATTTGGCATCTTTCATCAAACAGCTCTCCACAGCGCTTAAAACACGCAGTCCTCTGGAGTTGATGAATATTGAAATTTTGATCTTGTTGTTATATTCTGTTCTACGGAATTTTTTATGCCATTTTTTCCAACTTTTTTAATGCAAGTATCATATACGGTAATTGTCATTTATGAAAATATACAACAAAGTCAAATGATAAGTTAACTGAGATTGTACCAAAAGCTTGAATATGCAGTAAATTCGCATGGCATTTTAAAGATGCGAACATATATAAACTTCGAGCGAGTCTGTCCAAACAAATAATATATATGTATATAAATATATATATCAGCCTAGTACTACGGAATCATAATATTAAGATATCGGACAACACAATAGCAAAAAATAATCCAAATCGTCGCACGTGAAAAAAATGAATTTCGGACACACTTCAACCTATGTGCAATAATGTGTGTATTTAATAATACGATAATTAATTAATACAAGTTGAACAACCCCAATGGCTGTATTGGTAGAGGAGCGTGTTGTTAAAAGGAAGGTCATGAGTTCGAACCCACCGTCGTACATGCGTACAATTTATAATGTGTCACTATAGTTATGCAATAAAAAAAAACCGGTACGTTTGTCCACAAGAGAAAAAGGTAACAGTAAACTGCGAACGTATGGCTCGTTCTGAATTAATAGTTTCGTGTTGTTAATTCATTCAACAGGTTCTCAACTTTCTTTCTTTAAGCAAAGATGATGAGACGGAGTTACTGCCATGTTCTCTTTTTTTATTCTTACCTCAATAAGGTTTTTTTAAGGGGAAGTAGTACATCCTGCATAACCTATTTAGTTATTTTTCGAAACCGCGTTAAATTCTTTAGAAAAGGGATAGGTGTGTGATAATCCATTTTATAATTTATTTTTCTTCGCCGTCGAAAGTGCTATAAGGAAGTACACGAATGAATCTGTATGTTGTAATGTTAATTATAAATATAATTATGCCAAAACACAACTTTTTAGTTTTTGATTGAACCCTGGCAAACCATATTTGTAGTCCACGTGCATTCCACCTTGGCTACATCAGCCCCATTCATGCTGGCAAGTGAAAAGTTGTCTTAGAGATATTGGCCCATATTCATAGTTAAAATAAAGTATACTTAAAGGGAACTAAAGTAGATTTTACTTTAGAGTCGACTCTAACTCATTTATAGACAATTTTGAATATACTCTTGGCGTTGAAGTCAACTCTTAATTTAAAAGTAGCTAAAGCTGTTTTTAACTTATTTTTCCAAAATAATTTTATTTGGTTTAAGAACACAATACTCTTTATCTGATTTTTATACCAAAGTGAACAAAATAAAAACAAGGTTACTTTTTCGTAATGTTTATTTAGAAAATGTATGAACACATTTATCAAATTACAGTTGACACCCAGTGGAAGGCGTCTAAACTTAAAGTATACATTATTCTTGACTATGAAAGCAAAAAAGATAATAAGAGCCTTTAATTTTAGACTATACTTTAGCAAGAGTCGACTTTATTCTATAACTATGAATATGGGCCATTTAATCTTAAAAGCTCTTTAAATTTTTTATGTATATTTGAATATTGTTTTTATTAATCATTTTAAATATTTTCTCAATTTAATATAAACAATTTTTGTTTTAAAAGAACTTTTAGCATACATTCGTATATATGTCGATACACACAAAATATATATTGTGCTTTAACTAAAAGTAAAGGTGAGAGTGAGTGTGCGTGTGTTGAATATTATATTTTTGTTTCAAGCATCATTAGTGTTATTAAAACAAACACCTCAACATTGTTATAAGAACCACAAATTCTTAGACAACCAAAGTATTTCTCACTCCATACTTTATTATCCGACTGATACTTTTCGTGTTGTTGCTGTTGAAAAGCAAAAAAATGTGTCGATTTTTCATTTAATACCGCATAATGATTATATTCAGTCTAAAGCTACGACTACAGAGAGATTTTCGGTGCGAGTAAGTATCCCCAGTTATTCTCGTCGCCCTTGTTTTCATTCCAAGTGCTACAAAATGATGAATTTATGGTGGCAATACAGCAGATTGTTGCAAGAGATTAAACAAGTAAAACGAAATATTCCTATTTAATGATAAAAAGCAATAAAAATGACATAAAAAGAAATAAGGAACAAATAAAAATACACACACACACACACATGCAGCAAAATTTATTTGACAACATTTGAACAAATTATTGTGGCGATATAAAAATTATTCAAAGTTATTGGTGACATGTTGAACGATCCTTAAAGTATGGCAGTAAAAAATGTTTTTATTTAACGAGTATCAATAAATTACTGGTACATAATAATGAATTCAGTAGCGTTTGCAAATTTTATCGAAATATTATAGTGATAATTTGATGCTGGATGCAAACGATAAATAATTCAATGCAAGGTAAAGTACACCTTTAATATAAACTGTATTTTTAAAGCATATATTTCTATGTTTTCAGAAAATTGTATAATTTTGTAGCTCTTCCTAATACGCTCTGCTACCCCATTGGGTATATTCATTGCAATTTGCGAAATTTTAAAATCCGTCCACTTACAGGTTTTTAGGTAAAAGACATAACATTTCATTTTGTATGAGAGGTACTACGCCTACTCTCCCAATCCATCCAGAATTACGATAAACAATGCACAGAAATAAAGGGAGTTTCTAAAACAAAATTCATTAGTTTACGTGTTATAACTCTTTAGATGAACATTTTGTGCCAAACTGAAAAACAAAAGTATCTACGAAAATGTGGCGGGGTTTAGGAAGTTCCTTTATCCTAAATATATATTCGATATACAGTTAGGCGGTAGCACAAGAAAGCTTATGACTAGATTAATAAAATCATAATCATTATCTTAGCGCTCCATTTTTTAAATGACATTTTCGCAAAAAAAAAATAAAAAAAATACGTTAAAGTGGTTATAGAGAATTAAAATATAGAATCTAAATTTCCACAAAAATTAAAATAATTAATAATTAATAAAAATAAATAAATATAATAAATAAAATATTAATTTTATAAATCTATTAATTCCTGTAACAGAAAAAACGCCCCAACATATAATTTTTCTTACAAATGTGTCTGCCGTACCTCTATTAATTATGGGGCTTCGAAATTCTTTTGAAGTGTGTAGCAAGCAATTGAGGATTTAGAAAACCGTTTACGTTTTTTTATTCGGTACTTTCCACTCTAAGGAATTTTACAATAATTTAAAAATTTTTTTTTCATAATTAGCTGTGTTTAAGTAGGGCTGGAGGGAGATCCGTTGCAATTTTTGAGCGAATTTATTTATTCGCATTTGCTACAGGTTGTCTTAAATATTATTTAAATAAATTTTCAAGTAGCGAATTGAGTTTAAATTACATAAGCACAAAAGGATACCACATCTTAATAGGTACAGCAGGCCAAAAATACCAAGTAATTGTCGGCCCAAACTACAAAAAAAAAAAAATTGTATGCCAATTCTCTCCCAGATTTTTTTATAGATATTTCTAAGATGTAATTAAATTAAAAAAATGTTAACATTTAATATAAAATTAAACTTTTTATTACATTTCAACAAAAATTATTTGCTCTAGGTACCCAACTTTGGGGTCCTACTAAGAAGCCCATTATTACCTTAGAAAGGCAAACGTTGGCATCTCTATTTAAAAACAAAAGCCAGAAGCTGTACTACAGCTCTTGTAGATGTTGCTGAAGATCTAAAAGCAAGCTTGGATGTAAATGTAGTATTGGTATTCAACATCAATATCCATTATTTTATAAATATCTTTTAAAATCAATGGAAAACTTAAACACGCACAAATAAAATAAACAAACGAAAAATGTTAGACGACAATGTAATCAAATAACAAAAAGAATAACGAAGCGATGCCATGCTATAAATCATTTCACAACTTGCTTTGTCGCTTTGGCTCTTTTCTAGCTTCGCTTTGACTCTGACATCTTTAGAGCATTGACGTAAGAAAACACAAGCAGAGGTTTGTAGCGCATTTTAGTGCGTCGTTTATAGCACGCACTCTGACATCAGCCTAATGTATTAATCGCTTAAAGTCTACTTTCGAAATCTCACTGAGAACTTGACGGATATTCATCAAAAATTAAAGAAAACAATATAGACTTTGAAAAATTAGCATGCATTTTGATGTTGCCTTTAATTCGCGTTTAGCATGGTTTAATCACATTAATGTAATTTTTCATAGAGTCTAGGCAGGAAAATTATTCAACGAAGGAGACATTTTTTATACGAGTTAAATAATATAAAAATCTTTATAGTATGATATATTTGCTTAACTTTATCTTAATACTTTAATATTATTTTAACAACTATGTATATATTTTTATATTTCCCATGTTTGATATATTTCATTTAATTAAATAACTATTCATTATACTTATTATAATCTTGATTCTTTTACTAGTAATTTTATTTATAAAACATACAGAAGTATGTATATTTTGCTGTGCTACGTTACAATTACGTTAATAAATAAAGTTTCTGCTTTAACCGAAAACTACAAATTTACACACTAATGAGCCACAGACGATATATCAAACTTGTGGTATAATTATCACAACATGCTACAGTTATTTTGTGTCGTTCTCTAATGAACTTTAATTTAGAATATTCTTGCGTTTTTTCCCCTTTAAATTTACAAAAAAGAATTGCTTAAACTATATTTCATAAATTTTTTGTCATGGGAATATAATTAAATTCCACTCATTTTATATTGTCAACGTTACAAAGTTCAAGTTATTTGCGATATACAGTTTTTGCCTATTCTTTTTTTCGGGTTTCTTGTGTTTTTTGCGCAATTAATAAGATAATGTGCAAATATATAAACTATAGATTTTTGTAAAATATGCAAATGCTTCTTTTTGCTATTTACGTGTTTGTTTTTTTCAGGCGTTAAAATTTTTTTCATTAAAAACATTGAAGCATTAATTATCTACCAAAAATAAACTTAAGCACATGCGATTCGTTCATTTGTTAAGCACAAAAAAACCTCTGCCTCATTCAGTTTGTTCTTACAAATAAAACAAGAAACAATCAATTTTCCACAATTGAAGTAATTTCGATTATTAATTTGGATTAAGGAAAATTGCTGATACTAAAACGTAACAGTGGTAGAAATGGGGCTTAAATAGCAATGATACATTGTCTTGCTGTTTTAACTCTTTTGTAAACGGTTAACTATAAGTTGTATATAACTATAAGTTAATATTCACGACTCACTTTTTTACTTTACCCCTATAATATTCTTAAGAAAATAATTTCCGCAACACGGGTGGTTGTTTGGAAACAACGTAATTAATACTAAAGAATTCTTAGAAGTTAGCAACCATATTCATAATTTATGTCTTACAAAATGTTTATCCATAAAATTTTATCTTTTAGAAACAATTCGGTTCATTGAAACTTCAGATGCGTTTATATTAACGTGTTTAATTATCACATGGTGTTTTCCTTCCTTCTTTTATATCCCGGATGAAGTTAGTATCGCCATAAAATAGAAACAACATTTATTCGCTTAAAAAAGGAGTGAAATTATTTTACTACCTTTCCATTTATAACTTTACAACTTTCATATTTTTTATTATATGAATACACTTACTTCGATAGTATATTTTTACGAAACTAAATTAAATATGTTTATACGGCTTAAATAAAAATGAAGTAAAATTATATGATAACACGAAAATTGAGCTTTTGAACAAATATCTCAGTTATTTTCTTTAATATTTTATTGCAAGTTTTTTGTCTGGCTAATATCCACATATTTATAAATGCAAATATAATAAAAAAAATACTAAAACAAGTTGCCAGATCTTGCCTAACTAGAAGAATCTAGACGTTTTAAATTTCCTATAAATTGAAATTGCAGTTAAGAGCGTTATAATCCTATTCAGTTAAACGTTAGCCAAAAAAGTTAAACGTTAACCAAAAGCTTTTTGTGAAGAAACTAGTATATAGTTAAGCAAACGAAATGAAATCAACGAAATATATTTTTAGCGCGTTTTATTTTGTATTTATAAAGGAACAAATTACCTAACATTATAGTTCTTTACAGTATTTAATGTCGTATTTTTACACAGGCGTACGGCTAAAAGTGCTACCTCATCTTCAAATATGGGTGATATAAATTAAGAAAATCCGACTCTCTCGATGTTCTTGGCATGAAAAATTAAAGGGATGTTCGATAGAGCGAGCATATTTTTCAAGAAGCAAGAAAAGCATCCAAGTGCCAAGTGATTTTCTTAAACGGTTCTAGAAATACTTTACTTCATCTGATCTCCTTGCTATCTATGTCACTTTCATTACACTCAAAGTGAAATACAACTCTCATGTATGGGATTGTGCTTCAAAAACTATTTACTCGAGTGCGTGCAGGAAAGAGCGAGGAGGCTTATCGGAGACAGAAGGGTAACCAAATCTATTGGCTCTGACGAAGTCAGGGAACTTGTTATTGTATATTGTAATTTCGCATGCGAAACACTTTCTTCATAAAGAGCTCATCCCTTTGCGGACAAATTTCCAGTGGCTCACACTATATATTGCAGAGAAAATTTTTATAGCCTTACAGTTCGTTTGTAGAATAAACTCCGAGGGAATCTTTCAATTTACAAAGATTTAAATTGAATATCCACAAGCACTACTCCCTCTTTCCTCCGTTCAATAACCTAATTTCCTATTTCTGCCACAATGTATTGCATAAGTAGTACTGGTCCCATTTAGAACACGGAAAAGTACCTAATGTAAATCAATCATAGTTAAGTTTTTAATGTAGGCAAAGTCCATAAAAGAGAACCCTTAAGCCGCGCCACAAAGAAATGTGATAAAAAAAATTAATAAATAAAAGTAATAAAATATTACTGCAATTAATTCAATGCTAATTATAAAAATAAAATATATAGTAATAATAAAATAAAGATGAGGTACTGCTTTAAAAAAATAAATTCTTAGTCGTAGTTCTGAAAATGTGAAATACTCTACTGAACTGGACTGGGCATATTTTTAAGTATTTTTTATTTATTTTTATGTGCTGCTAGCTTAATAATACTATTGGTAAAAGCCTCCACTATCTACTTTCAGAAAACTACAGATTTGAGGTCCAGGCTATTTTTCGAGACTACAAATACGGAATAGTAAAAATAAAAACATATTTATTAAATTTTTAAAATATTTCTACGAGTATTGCATTTAAGAATCGATGTATTAAAATATATTTCGTTAAAGAGAGCTGGTAAAATGTATGTATCTACTAAACTATACCGAAACCATAAACAAAATACACAACACAAAATTTGAAAGTTTCATGTGTTTATCAAAACAGCTTAAAAGATATATGAGATTATTAGGCAACAATAGCAATGCTATCATATTGCAACATAAATTAAAGTTTTAATAAACTTAGAAACCAAATCCTGCTTACCATGAACACATAATAAATATAAAAATAATTTAAAAAGGCAAAACAATATTTTCCTTTAAAGTTTCCTGTAATCTTTATAAATACATACATGCCAGCAGCAAATTTAAATGCAACACTTTGCTTTATCCATAAATTCCATTAGATTCTACAGCCAGTCATGCATTCAACAATTCATGACTAGTTTGCTTTAGCTATAATAGGAACAAAAGCAACAATACTATAATAATAAAATAATAAAAGTAATCATACAATCAGCAACGGTTACGTGTTGCATGTCGTTTTAAAATTGTATAAAACGATCCAAAGAAATAAAAAACGAAATTGTATCCTGCATTTTAAATGCCAATGAACTCTACTTTTTTACATTTTTTCAATTTTACTTGTATTTGTTTTATAAAATTGTAATAGCATAATAAAGTTGCAGAGAAATTAAAAGAATTAAGAGAAGCAATTAGAAGTAAAAAAGAATTTTATGACTTTAGCCAATATGGCATAATGCCCTCTCAATTTGCTGTATAAAAAATAAAAATGTTATTTGTTGACAGAAATAAATTAAAAGCTTTTTCCATTTTAATTCAGGTAGGCCCAATCTTCAGCAATAAACATTATAGCAAACAATAATAATTTTTTTTTAGATAAAGTCCACACTCAAACCAAAACTTTTTTAGTGCTTTTTTTATCTAGGGTTACATATAATGTTTTTGTGGTTCTTTTATTACAGTATATTCTTCTATTCCAGTATCTTAGCAATATTATTCATAATTATTTTCCTTTTTGTTTTTTTTTTTTGCAATTATTCGACGTATTATTTAAGTTTTACGAGGGCTGCTATATATATTTCTGGCCTGGCAACACTGAGTGCTGCCAAGTGCAATCTGACATTTCCATTGGAAAGTTTGTCATTTTTAAGCATAATCGCACTCAAAACGTTTTAACGTACGACTATTATTTGTGTTGTTTACAGTGACTTGAAAAATTTAATATAGAAAAAAAAGGAATTAAATACTGAACATTTTCGTGCCATCATTTTTCACAACTTTCGAAGTGGATTATCACGACAAGAGTGCATTGATGAACTTAAATCTTTGTATGGCGATGAAGCACCATCCTATAGCACTGTGAAAAATTGGTATAATAAATTTAATCGTGGCCGAAGCTCGCTCAAAGACGAATTCCGTGAAGGTTGTCCAAAAACGGCTGTTGTGCCAGAGAACATTGATGCCGTGCGTGAACTCATAATGCAAGATCGACATGCGACATACCGAGAGATAGAGACATCCTTGGACATTTCTTCCACCAGCATACATTCGATACTGTATGAACACCTGGCCGTAAAAATGGTTTGTTCTCGTTGGATCCCGCACAATTTGAAAGTCGCTCAAAAAAAGGCTCGTGTCGATTGGTGCAAAGAAATGTTGCAAAAATACGATTGCGGTGCTTCAAAAGACGTTTATAAGATGTTCATAGGTGACGAATCATGGATCTATGCGTATGAGCCCGAAACGAAACAACAATCGACCGTGTGGGTCTTCAAAGACGAGCAAATGGTCGCCTGTTTCTTCGGCAAAACTGGTCATGTGGCGACTGTTCCGCTTGAGCAACGTAGGACGGTCATTGAGTGGTACACTACAATTTGTTTGCCTGAAGTCATCGGAGAAATTCGAAAAACCAACAAGAGAAGATGAATCATTGTTCACCATGACAATGCGAGCTCTCACACATTGGCTCAAACCAGAGCGTTTTTGACCGGCCAAAACGTCGAATTAATGGGTCTTCCGCCATACAGCCCTGACTTGGCACCTAATGACTTCTTCTTGTTTCCGCACATCAAGAATAAAATGCGTGGTCAACGATTTTCGTAGCCAGAAGAAGCTGTTGAATTGTTCAAAAACCATGTTTTAGAGGTGTCTCAATCGGAGTGGAAAAAGTGCTTGGACAACTGGTTTGAGCGCATACAAAAGTGTATAAATCATACTGGAGAATACTTTGAAAAACAATAAAACCATTTTTGATTATAAATATTCGCATTTTCACTATTAGGCCAGAAATATATAGAGCAGCCCTCGTATAAGCAATTGTATTATTTATTTCGACTTAAGTTCACAAATTTTTTTTCAACTTTTTAACAAAATAAGACAAATTAACAGAATGAAATGCAAAATTTTCAGAACCGTCAATAAAATTTTTATCTTAAACTAAGTTAAAAAAACTAATTTTTTTTAATAATTTAAAAAGCATTCGACATCATTAATTGCATTATTATCAGTTCTTTTCTACAAATCAATTTTTGTCAAAGTGATTTAAATTACGCAAAAGGCTTTTCTGCGTACAAAATATATTGAAATGACATAATTTAAAACGGTTAACTAAATGACTGCCGATTTATAATCACTTGCTCATTGTTTCTAATTATTTAATTTATAGTATAATAATAATGATTTTTATATATTTAAAACGATATATCTTCTATTTATTTTTGCAAACAAATTGTATTTTATTCACATAAAAACGAAATTATTCATAAACGTCTGAAGACACTACCCAGCAAAAACTTTTTGAAAAGGTAATCGAGTGTGGAATTAAGCATTTTTGGCAGAAGTACTTCTAGATTGCCAACTAAATTATTTTAACAAGGCATGAGACTTTTATAATCAATTACTGAGAATCGATTACATTAATTATTGTAGGAAATGATGAGAACCATTAGTACGTATTTTAAGGTGTTCTGTTTTAACATAAAGCACTAGTTTCATTACTACTTCCTTTTTTAGAAATCAATGTAATGTGTTTTGTAAGCGAGTAACAAAATATGGCAATCGCAAACGTAAGTCATTATATGGCAAGTACTTTTTAAGGTAATGTCTAATTTTTTGCTGGGTTGCTTTTACTATTTAATTTTCGATTGAGTCAACTGTGCGCTTGCTTTCGTTTACTTTCGAGAAATCACTAATAAACAGCGACAGAGAAAAATTATTTAAACAAATAGTGAAATAGATCAGTTTTGCTCTAAAAATTTTGCTTTGGTAGGCGGAGGCTTAGATGGTTGTCTTTTTTAATGGAAATTTTAATTAAAAAAAAAATAGAGAGAAAAAAGTATATCTAGTTGAAATAAAACTAATTCTTGGAATACTTTTTACTCAACTTCAAACTAAAGTGACCAATATAAATTAATCATCAATTAACTAATGACCATTATGCTAAACACACATTTTAGGAAATCAAAGCAAAACAAAAAAAGTACATGTTTAAAGAACAAACCACATAAATGTTCTTATATTCTTTTTAGTCAAAATGTTCTTAAGATTGTCTATAGTTGTGAGTTGCAGTTAAAAACTAAATTTGAAAGAAGCTTAATTAATTAACTTATAAAAAAAAAAAAAAAAAAAACTGCAATTTTCGGGCAAAACTTTTAACTTTGTTTGTTGTTTTTTATTTGATTCTCTGTTCTGCTAAAAATAAAACTCTGAGAAAATTACATTTTCTAAAGCAAGCACATATATAAACACATATACTCCTATACATTAAACAAGTCATCATCATCAATATTATTGTCAAACTTAAAGATATTATTCTTCAAAACAATTTTTTTTTTAAAGTTTATTCTCTTTATTTATTCCTTCTTTCCTCAATGTGCATGAAAGTTTGAAATTTTTGTTTTAATTTTGCTGTTAGTTTTAGTTTTTGCTTAACAACTGAAACAAAAAAAAGAGATGAAAAACAAACTTAAACAAAGTTATCAATATTGAATTGAGTACGAATATCTTGAAAGAACTTAAAAGAAAAACAATACACCCATGAAGAGAAAACATGAAAAAATATACAAAACAAAATGCAAGTTGTTGAAAAAGTATTAGTAAGAATATTTAATTGAAATATTGCAATACTTTTAAGTATTTGAAAATAATACAACAACAAAAATAGATATGCATATAATGTGTTCAAAAATATTTATATGCATGTGTTTGTTTAGTTGTACAACTCCATAAAAGCAACAAAGGATTAAATTCGGAATTCTTTTTCTCTATATTAATGCATATGAAAATTTTGATGAACCAAGAACTATGTACTTATGTAAGTTTTTTTCTAAAATAGAATTTATTGAAAGTCAAGTATTTAAAATTTTAAGTATATTTTTTTTTTTTTTTGCTTTAAGATTTCAATTAATCGGTTTAGTTGATATGAATTTAAAATTTTATTTTTGAAAACAACTTTTAAAACAAAACCATTTCATCATATACATATAAATTAAAAAAAATCCATCATAGAGATTATCAAGTTTTCAAAATACTAAAATACCTGCTATACTCGGTAACACCGAATCTTATATACCCTTCACCATCTATGTAAATCTAGTTTAGTGAAGTAACTACAATCAAAAAAGGAAATATTTTGGTGACATAATTAAAAAAAATAAAAAAAAAATTTGGTACCTTAACATGAAACTGCCACCTGCTCTTTTAGGTCAAGGGTTTTTAAAAAATTTTAGTATTTTCTTTAAATCTTTTAAAAAGCTTAAAAATGGTACCCATATTGATATTTCCAAAAAATTGAACATTTTTATTCTTTTATTCCCTATCACCATATATTTATTTAATTGGAGTTACTTCATTGTTCCAAATGACATGAAACATTTGAGTTTTTCCTGCTGCCTCGTAGGACATTGATCGATCATGCTAATTTCCAATAGCACCTCTCTCGACACTTTGTCTGATCGATTAACATGTTTTTTTTTTGCTGTGGCAAACTTAATTTCAACACTGACAGGGACAGACGGACATCGCTTAATCGACTTCGCTAAGTACGAGTATAAGAATTCAGAATATATATACTAAATAGGGTCAGAAATGGATGTTGTACGTTCTACACACTTTTTATAGTGAAGGATATAACAAGTAAGAGTGCTATATTTAGCTGCGTCGAATCTTTTATAGCCTTTACGACACGGCATGAAAACCAGACATTTTTGAAAATATGGAAATCTACAAAAGACGATCTTTTAACGGAGACATTATTAACAACAGGTAAATATAATCTCTGACACAATTTTTCACCACTAAAATTAATAAAAAAAAAACTCCTACAAATGTAAAGCACCCACAGATGATCACACTTACCTATCCAATAAAATAGGACGGAGATATTAAAACTGCTTCCAATAAACATGACAGATATCAAGCAATCTACTTGTATAATACCATTTAAATAGATATCACCCTAACAGACAATATTACCTGTAACCAACACTTTTTATACAACAAATTTCTTACACTATTTCACCAGTACTAATCAAAACGTAGCTTTAAAAAATTTTTCTCATATAGAAAGTGCTCGCCAAACGTACCTAACAAGCAGACAGTGACGGCCTTCACCGAAAGGTATGACAGTTTCATTTTGTTGTTCTACTTCGGTAGTTACTTTTTTCGTGATCAAATAACGTGATTTGGTATACAAAATACTCTTTTATACATTTAATTAAAGTGCTTATTATTGAGCATTATTTTTTTATTTTTGTTATTTTAGTTTTTGACGCATAATGGCACATTTGTGTCCCTGAAAGTTTAACGGCTTATTCAGAACCTATAACAAGAAATCAATATATTCAAAACTTCAAGACTTTGCGATTTTATAATTGACAATACTGAAAAATATAATACAGAGAAGAAATATGTTGATTCAAAGTTTTTTAATATTCAGCTGAGTGAAGTTGTGTTTACTTAATATTTCTTTTTTTTTTTTACAAATTTTGTTTTATGAGATTAAATGACTTGTTTTTAATTTAATAAGAAATTTTAAATTTCTGTAAAAATTAAAATAGACAAAACGATATGCATCAATGGAGTTTTATTATTTAATATATAAAAAAATACAAACTTAAAATATATCTTTCAGATGAATAAAAATTGATTTATTTTCAGATTTTTGGTTCATTTTTAATTTAATTTCTAAACATTTTTAGAAAAAAAATTATTTAAAAATGTATGCGGTCGTTTTCCAGAGAAAACAAGAAAAATTACACACTAGCAGATAATGAAATGCAGCATTTTCTGGACCGCCACATCCTTCATCAGCATTCTTCGCAGCTATTTACCTTATGTTATATACGCCGTAAACATCATATATTTATCTAACTAATATTTATATTAATTTGGTGAGACGAAGTCCACACAAAACTTAAGCATTTTTTCGTCGTTCTCTTTGTAACCCGTCTTGTATATTTGGTCTTGCTTCCGTACTAACCTTCGGTATAGCGAAGTGCAATTTTTATAATTATTCATACTTGTTTGATCATAACATTATAGATGCTTTTCCAGCATATTATTGCCTGTTATAAGGTAAGTATGAATGTGAAAACATTCAAAAGAAATTGTTTTGCAGATTATCACCACATATTTATTTTATTTAGTATTGATAAATCAGTGAAACCCATCCAACATTGCGTCGATGTTCCAGTGAGTCTATATAGTGAGTCGCGGTCAAGTAACCCCGAAATAGTTTTGAAGCAACGTATCGTACATGAAAGAATTCTTTTATTTTCGGTCTGATAAGAGTTTCGTAGTAAGGAGATCAAATTAAGTTCAATATCTATTGCACCGTTTTGAAAAACCAAAGTGCTTGAATGATGCAATTTTAACCTGAAAAAATCGCTCTAAAAAAACATCGCTTCTAATTTATTAATTATTAATTTATTGACACAAATGTAGTAGCATTTTCAGAAAAATAAATGTGACGCAGGGTAAACAACCTTTTTTTTCCAAATAGAAGTAGTGAGACCTATTTGCCGTATAATTGGGATTTCGTTAAATAGAAATAGCACTGTTACCTATTTTTCAATATTTCAAAATTCTGTTTGCTTATTTTTTCTATTATCC
Source organism: Gymnosoma rotundatum (assembly GCA_916610165.2). Taxonomy (NCBI): domain Eukaryota; kingdom Metazoa; phylum Arthropoda; class Insecta; order Diptera; family Tachinidae; genus Gymnosoma; species Gymnosoma rotundatum. Next base: position 96,763,190 of record OU744340.1, read on the forward strand.
TGATTAAATAAAAATTTAAATTTTTGTTAAAGCCTTTACATTTCTGTATTGGCTTCTTAAATAACTCTCATGTTGTTTTTGAAGTTTTTATACTAAAAGGAAATGTTTTTGGCTTTTCTAAAAATTTGGATAAAGGTTTCCTGGCGAGCTGGCCTCAGCAACCGGCGAAATACGTATAGATACCTGCTATTTCAAACCAACAAATAAATTACATTTTTATTTGAAAATATTATGGGATATTAGCATAATATAATAAATAATATTATAAAAATTCCCAAAATAATTTTACAAATAAATAAAAATTTGATTTTTGTATAAAAAAAAATCTCATTGATTTTTTAAATTTCTTATAAGAGGATTAAACGTCAATTTTTTATGTTTTAGAAATCACATGTATGAAAAATTCTTGTTAACATTTGTTGCGGAATGATAGTCAGATGATTTAAGGTCATTGATTGCTGCATATGATGTACCAAGGATTAAATTTTCATTTTTTTTAATTAAAAGAAAATACAATGTAAGGAAAAGTTTTTAAACGAAAAACTTTAGGAAAATAACAACAAAAAGAAAACAACTGCTGTTCATTATACCAACAATCTTATGTACATACACACACGGAATATAAAAATGTACTTAAAAATTAAATTGATGTTGACTACGCTTGGACTACTCGTACTTAATATCGTAAGGAGTTCCTTTTAAATTCTATAAAAATTAAATTGAATTATTTGTCTTTTTACTTCTTCTTTTCTATTATTTACTTACTACTTTTATTTCTTTTACTTTATTTTACTTATGTTTTTTTTTTCTTGTTCTAAATTATTTAGATATTCTTGTTATTTGTACTGCTTTTATTTTATCGTATATGTTGTTGTAGTACTTGTGTTTATTTAATTTAGAATTGTATTTTTTGTGAAAATTTAAAGTTGTTCTCAATAATTGCTCTTAAGATTCATGTTGAAAATATAAATAAATCTCTTTTTAACGCATGACTTAATATTGGAAAAAAGTTTTTTATTTTGTTGGCTTGTCTAGTTTTGTGAAAATTGAATTTGAAAATCATTGAATAAATTGGATATTACCAATCAGAATTTCAACAGGTTTAAGTTTTGTTTAATTTAGTTTTGGATCTAAAAACACGTAATGATTACTTGACACAATAAAATAAAAAAAAGAACTTTATAACACCGAGATATTTTTCTTCTACTGAGTATGGTAGGTTAGGATTAAGTCGGGTAAAGTTTTATATTATTATTAATTTTTTTTTTTTTTAATATCAGACAGGCTTAAGTTCTTTAAAATATTTAACACTAACTAATTGCACCCGGCATTGCCAATATCTTATTTTGGTTCCTTTCTATCATATCAGTTTGGATTAAAGTTTTATTAAAGTTCAAGTAAAACAATTACAGTATTTTAAATACAAGTAAAATTCTTATTAAAAAATAGTAAAAAAAAGTTCATAAAAATTCTATGCGAAATTTTCTATTTAATGTTTTTGTTTTTTGTAATTTTGAATGAGCATAATATTTTTTATGTGAACCGAGTTAATTCTGTGCCTTCATTTTGAGCAAAGAAATTATAAATCGGAAAAAACTTGTTCACACAGATAAGTGGAAGGAAGAAAAGACTTGTGTGCACTTGTATGAGATTTTGTGTATTATGTGGAAAATCCGAATTTTTTAAGTTTTTCCCAAACTTGTTCATTTCCATATCAGGTGGAGCTTCAACTTCGGTGCGAAGTATCATAAGTTTTGATTGAATTGTAAATTCATATTTTAATACATCGCATTAAAAAGGGGTTTGAAAGTTTTGGAGTAGTGATTGTATTACTTCAAAATCTTTAAGCCCATCCTGCATAAAATTTCTTCAATACTCCTGTTTTTTTACGTGTGACCCTTTCACATAAATAATTAAGATTTTCGGAAAATTGGAAAAATCTTCTGCCTAAATTTCGTCAAAAAGTAAACGTAATTTAGTTTTTAAGTTGAAATCAGTTGTGTCTAGATCGTATAAACTTTTTTTCTTACTTTAAAGTTCTAAATTCAATTTATTTAAAATAGCGGCTGCATCAGCTAAAATCGCAAGATCTAAGATAAATCCTTTTTTATTTCTTTAAAATTAAATTTGTTAAATCTATTATGAAAAGTTTCGAAATGACTTTCGAAAGTAACCTCTCACTTTTATTTTAACGTTTTATAACATAAAAGACATTGCATACCGCCAACAGCATTTTTAATCATAAAGTATTTTTGAAATGCCATTATATTTTGATTTATTTATCAAGCACAAGGTGTTTATCTTTTATTTTTTAAATATTTCAAATAAAAAACTATATTAAATATAAAATTTTTTTTTTTTTTGAGTGCGTCAAAAATTCGAACATCCGCGCACATGTCCTTTTGTCGATGATTTATTGACGACTTAACAACAGAGTATAAAAATATGTGTAAATTATTTTTCCACAATTGTGGTACGGCTTGCGCATCACTGACCGATATCTATGTTTCAAAATCCGAGACTTTGTTAGTGAATCCACGTTAATTGTGCTGGATTTCTTCAAATATAAGTGTTTCATGATATTTTCATGAAACATTTAATATTTAAAATTATAAAGTAAATGGATACGGGAAATCGTATCCATATGGCCATTTTGCTACTTCTCAAGTAGCTCATATTGACCGCCCTATTTTAATTAAAAATTATTATTAAATTTATGAATAAGATTTTTTCTGTATCTGCTTGGATCCCAACAAGCATCTCGCTAGGTTTAATAAGACCTTATATTCTTTTTACCATTTAAACTCTTTGTAAGCAATTGACATGAGTTAACATATGAATATGAATACGTATATACGTACACGTATATAAACATGTATATATTCTTAATTTGTTTTATTTTGTAAATATTGCGAAATAAAAATTTAATTTTTTATTGATAAATTTATTTCCAAACATTCCTTTCGGTAAATGTTTTTCAATGGATTGCGTTTCTGTTATCGTAATAAAAATCCAATCATATTTTCTTTTTATTTACTAAATTATTTAATTTTTCCAAAGAATTATTTATTGGTAAGCAAATTTTAATATAAGTTTGTTTATTTTTCAACAGTAAAACCGACAAAGAAACATTCTTAAGCAAAATCAATTTTAAAGCAAAGAATCAAAAATAAGTTAGTCTGGATAAAACATTGTAGTGGACCAACAAAATCCATTTTAATAAAGTTGCTAAAATAAACCCTTTGCTAAATTGAAAGGAAAAGTAACCTGAAAAAGAGTTTTTTCTTGGTGGCTTAAAGTTTGTGATATCCACCTCATAAGTTGTATTATTATTAGTATTATTAATTACGCTTAACATTAAAATTAGAATTTTTAAAACTAGATTTTTCCTAAAATTTCGCATATTGTGATGTCGTCGCTAAAATAATGAATTATCATAAATTCAAAAATTTTCGATCTCTAACTAAATTTTATTGTATTTTTACCAAATTTTCTAAATTATTATTATATTTTTAGCAGATTTTTTAATATTTTGTTGACTTTTCACTTTTTTGGTTGAACAGTTTTTTGATATTTTTTTTTTTTGGTACTTAGAATTTGTGTTTAAAATGTATTTTTGAGCAAATCTTTTTTAGATTTTGTGAAACGTCCTTCGATATTTTTACTAACTATTTCCAGTGCGCTTCGCTACACCAATAAGAATGATCATACAACAATCAGTCTTCCGTTCGAACTTCCTGATTATTCACAATAATTAAAATTCGAGCACCATACCTATTTGAGTTCTTTACTTTTTAGTCTAAGTACCATGCTCACTGATCCAATCCAGCATCCTTTTTGTTACGCTACGGAAGCTGATAAAGGGGTAATTTGCATAAAATTTCAAGACTCTTTCTATTATAGTTCTCTAGTAGCATGTTAAAATATGTTCATTCCAGTCTAGGCTACATTCTAGTGGACTATGCACACTAGTAAGAAGGTGATGTATACAAGATTTCAAGACTATACATATTACAGTTCTCTAGGTATATGCTAATAATTTTTTATTATGTATTGGAGCCTCTGTCCTATTATCATTAATATTTCAAGATTATAACTTATACAATTACTATGTAACACGATGGCCCACTTCCAGTTTCTAAAAAAAGCTCAGGAAGATCTGTTCACTGGTGTAGTCAATTACAGCTTTCCAACAAAAAAAAAAAAAAAAAAAAAAAGAAAAAAAAACGATTCATTTTTTTATATTTGTGTAATATATAGAAACATCTATATCTATATTCTGCAGGAAAAAAACCAACATGCAATGTGGAAAAAAATAAGTACAATTTCGAAAATCGCTTTTATCGTATATATTTTCGTTAGTAAAATTTTAAAAACTTTGTTCGAAAAGGCTTTTAGTATGATTGCGGACTAATGAACTCAATTGAGACGAAATCATTAAAAAATTTCAATGTGTGTGTATGCTAGCAACTGTATTCTAGTAGTACTGATATCCAGAACCAGTAGAAAATAGATAAGATGACAGTAGTTGTATACACATAGTTCAAGTACGGCAATGTAAAATGTTCTGAGGTATGAACCCTCAAATATTTTTTTAAGCAAAAAATACTCATTTTCATCAATTTTTCTAAATCAGAATCTTAGCAAATTTATCTAATATCTTCTATTCATTTAATGTTATTGATTTGTTGCTTTTGCCTGATTTGTGCTTGGTAGATGGAAAAATTTTAAATAACAAACTTCATGTGTTGGTGTCTGTTAAAGTTATTTTTCAAACGAATTTAAAGATTTATTCAAGTGTAAATACATTTCAGTACGTACTTGAATGTAATTTTGTAAAAGCGTTTGTCAAACTCAATCATGTGTGTGTGTTACAACAATGACAAAATATAATGTTTTTATGTTGCTTCTTTTATAATAAAATTTTATATTTTTAATAAATTTTTTAAATTTAAATTTTATTATCTAACATTCATTTGTAAACATTTGTTTAAAGTCTAAACAAGACATAATGTTGGTGAAAATTTATTGTATAGAAAGCAGTTGAACTTTATAAAAAAAACCTTATGCATTGTCTGCTTATTGTTTAACTTTCAGGCCAAGAAATTATTTAAGGCATTTTGTTATCATTTAAGAATATGTTTTATCTCTTGTTGTTGTTACATAAAAAAATATGAAAATATGTTTTTCAATAGTGAAATTTATTTATACTCAATGAACTATAAACAATAAATTTTTAGTGTTGCATAAACACAAGATTCTGACGAATTTCTGTCATCTATTGAAAAATAAAGTTTTTAAATAAGAAAATATAACATATTGAAGCAAACATTCACATAAAATCGTAAGAAATGAGTGAATGAGTAAAAATACTAGGGGAGAAAAGATGATAATCTTAGTTGTGTACAGAAATTAAGTATATTAAAAAAGTATACATTTTTTCCATAAGTAAAATATTTTGAAAAAATTAGTTATGAAATTTTTTAAACAGAGAGTATAAGAACGTTACCTTAATATAAGAAAACTCATGGTGCCATTATTTTCATGGTATGTGTTTAATAATTATATGTGCAATACTTCGTTTTGCTTAGTATTATAATTATGAAATTCATGGACTTATTTCTACTCTATATATATATATATATATATATATACGCAAAAAAAAAAAATATGGTTGAGGTAACCATAATCTAAGAGCAACATATTATGGTTGCATTTATGGTTGCAAACAAAACATAGTATTGTTACATTTGCAACCATATTGTTGTTGTTCAAATACAAACATTATATGGTTAAAATTTTCCAGATATTAAAGACTTAGTTTTATTTTTTTATTCATTTACGATTTGTCATAAAAATTATTTAGAAAGATAAATTCCCAAAAAATCAATTATTTGCTTATAATAACGCTTGGATCATAAGCTACAAGAAACAGCTATATAAAAATATAGTTTAAATAAATGATTTCACAATTGTGCTTCAAACACAAAAATAAAAATGTATATGCTTACAATACATACATACATATATATTTATTTCAACTTTTTTTAATTTTTTGGTTCCCTTTTTATTTTTTTTTATATTTTGCTGTTTTTTTAATTATTTATTTTGTACATAAATTTTTATTTTTTTCACTTTCTCTATCAATAAAAAACAATTTCAAATTTTAGCTACCAGAAAAATTACTGAACTGTCAATAACTTGAACAAAATATTTTTTAGAGCAAACATTATTCTGTTGCTTTAAACCATACTTTGATAAATAATAATATATTATGGTTAAATATTTTATATTATTTTTAAAAAGTTATAAAACTTTGGTTGTGGTTGAAATTTTTTTAAACTAAAACCAACCATGCTGCTTTTTTTGTGCACTGTAACCACATAATCGTTGAAATTTAACAAAAAATGTTTATCGTGACTAAAGTTTTGGTGAAAATAACTATAATTTGTTCTCCGCAACTATACATTGTTACAAAGAACATAATATGGTTATTGTGACCATATTACAACCATGTTTTTTTTCTGCGTGTATATAAAAATTGTTGCTAGTGTGTTTTTATAACTCACGACCGGCCAAACCAATTTCGATTAAATTCTTGTGGTTTGTCCATATTGTCGTGTAGATGTTTCGCATTTTTATGCGTCTGAATCTATTTATTTTGCTCAGTGTTACCAGCGAGAGATAGGAAGAAGTTATGCTTTTCCTTCAAAAAGTTTTATTCCATATTTCAGGGAATATGAGGCAACAAATTCATTTATTGAAGAAATACAAAACTAAAATAAAATAAATAAGAAAACGTATGAAAAAAAAAAATTTTAGCCCGTTGATTCTCATGAATATTTAAGTCAGGACTCAATACTGATATTTCGTGATTGAAAAGTGCATGCTCTCGCATTAAATAAAATAAGTTATATTAGGATTTTGTAACTAAATCAGTTTAACTTTTTCTTCGAAATATTTAGCTGTGATAGAATCTACTACATAAATTATTTTAAATATATCGTTATTAAAGACAAGTTTGAGTCTTATTTGCTTAAAATTTCAACATAAAATAACTTACAATTTTTCTATAATATAATCTTTACTTCCTTAAGAATATTAAAAGACAAATTTCTTCTAAATCGGAATAACTACAGTTGTTAACAATTTTCGCAATATCGCACCGAACAAGTGCAGTTCATATTATCTCACAGTTGGGAAAAATTGTTGCCAGATACATTTTGATGTTTCTAAACATGAAACAAGAAACATTTTGTGATATTTTACTAATCAAACAGAGTACACTTTAGCAATGTTATTCTTCGCTTATTTCGAACTAATTTTTTATGTGGGATTTTGATGACATTAGCAGTTGTGTAATATTTGTTAATAAACTCGAATTGATGTGTTAATAAAACAACCGTCAGAGAGGTTCCAACCTTAAATAGTAAAACAAGTACTTTTTTTTAGTAATATTACTTTATTTCTTGTCTGTACAAAAAGTTACGAAAATTTTGGAAAATACAACAAAATTATACATGTTACGTGAAGTCTTCAAAAGTTACAAAATATGTAACAAATGTAACCAAACGGCCACACTGATTTATGACAATAACATTTATTTTGATCAGTGTAAAACTACCGAAAATTAAGAACATTTTCTAAAATCGTTGCTAGCAAAGTAAGCTGTTATTTTTACGCAGAATCTATTATTTTAAGGGAGATAATAAATAGCTATCGATAGCTAATGGAATGAGTGACATGATGTTATTAAATTAAATCGATACTAAAGAATGTGGGAATTATTAATAGCAAATACGATATGCTATCAGACAAAATTTTCGAGTGTTCGAGAGTTTTTTCCAGTGTATAAAATCTTCATAACTTGAAACAAGCAACATCTTGGGACATTTTGGACACTTGCCATATTTTCAAAAATTCTTGGTCCGCAATGATTCAATATGGTGAGAGAAGTAGTATGAGTAAACAAATAGTTCCTAGGGGAAAAATAACTTTTTTTGGCTTTTTGAAGCTTCTAATCCTGTATATTAAACGCGTTAAAAAAGTTAGAACATAAAGAGGGATACTACTATTTAAATTAGAATTTCGTATTTTAACAAATGATTCGTTTAGAAATATTATTGCTAACTAAAAAAGATAAATTCAATAACCCTGGTGTACTGTACTTTTTTATATTTAAACGCCTGAAATTAGTTAACACGCATTGGTAGCGATTGCTGTGTTTCCTCTCACGCCTTTGAGGCTAAAAAAATGTTTTATAATTTAAATATTTTTTAAAATATATGTTTTAGTTTTAGCACACTTGTAACAACTGTAGCTCAACACCAGGAATTGAAATGGATTTTTAAGTGATCCTAAATAAAGAAGATATTGTCTTGAAATGTAACTCGCGAGTTTTAAAAACTACTCATGGATTCTTATTCATTTAGTTTTTAGTGTTCTAAAGCTACGCCTTATATAGCGTGCATTTTTTAATTTGTATTAAATCATTCTTCTCAAATTTGTTATTTTTACAAAATAATTAATAAGATGGGGAGTACGAAACGAGGTACCGTACTCAAATATCATAAGCCATTATTTAAGTGTTTGTGATATTAAAACATCTTGCTCATGAGCAAAAATAAAATAATTCTTGATCAAACTTTTTGTTCTTTTTAGATAAAAAGCCAATTATCCTTTAGTCTCTTTGCCTTTCAAGTAATATTAATTTAAAAAGAATATTAATAAATATGTAAGAGCTTTTCATTAAATGTTAATTTTTATGTAAAAATGAAGAGGCCACTTGTCATTTAATACTTTCATTTCAGTAGAGATAATTATCAAAGTTAACTTTTAATAAACTACGGATACATGTCAATGTAAGTAACATCTCAACTTAAGAAGTGGTACTTCTTCTGCAACAAAACAAAAAATACCAATCATCCTAATGATCATTATTTATATTAAAACGATGAACAATCACTGTCTGTCATTTAAGAAAAATATTTTACTTTGATGGATTTATCATACATTGGAATTATTGTTTATTTGAAACTTTCTTGTTTAAAAAACGGAAAAAGAAAATAGAAATCAATTTGTTAAGTAAACGAAATACATAGATGAATTATTTGCTAATAGTAAAACATATCAAATATTTATCTTCTTCTTCAAGCAAGCATGTGTTTGTTAATTTTTAAGATTATATCTTTTCTTGTTATTATTTTATTTTTTGTGTATTTTTTATTTTTATTTTTTTAAGGCCAAGTAAAATATGATCTAAAAAATGTTTCACATCAAACACATTTCAAATGGCTTTTATTTATTTTTTTGTTTCCTTTTAAAAATTTCGAAGGAACTTATAATAAAACAATGGTCTTCATCATTTTTTAATATTAAAAAAAAAAACACTCAATATTACCTTAAAATCCTTTGGTTATAAAACATATTTGAAAACCGTTGTTAACAGCATTAAAAAAAGATAGTCCAAAAATAGATAACAATCTACAAAAATTAAATCTATAATTTTCCATAAAAACTTCGCTGGCTCTTAAAGGGTTAATCATTTTTTTTAATTTTAGTATTCCCTAAAAGATCTCGTCAAAAGCTTTTAAATACCCATAAAAAGTTCAGAGGCCTACAACTCGGAATATATGGGCGAGGGCAAATTTTTTAATTCGATGCTTTTTTCTTATTTTTTAATTTTCTGTTGCTCCATATATTTGTCTTTTTGTTCCAAATGATATGGAAAAACTAGAGGCAGGCGTGATGTTTTGCCCGCTGCCTCGAAGAACATTTTGTATAGCTTATCTAGTGCCCTGGTAAAGTTGATTTCATCCAAAAATCATTCCCAATAACCAAGTAATAAATCTTGATAGCACTTAGCTTAGATAAAATAAAAATTAGCTCAGATTAAATATTTCAGTGACAGAAACTCTACCTTTAACACAGAATTAAACCCCTTCTATAAAATGCAAATCTTATACCGTGGCCTCCGTTTTGAGTTCAAAATAAAATAATTCAAATTCGTCCAAGTAAAATTTTATAAATGATCACTACAGCACCCTATCATAACACTTCAAATAATTTACAGAAGCTTGAAACATAACGTTATCACTTAACCCTCAAAATACTAGACAATTGTGATAACATTCAATTAAGCAGAAGGCAAATTGTTATTTCAGTCAGAAAGAAGTGAGTTCTATATATAAATATTTAACATACGTATGTATGTACATATGTTTAACAATCTACTTATTCAATTAACAAAAAGCTGCAGAATTTAAGAAACTTATTTAACAAAGGAAACAAATGAAAAACATTATTTAGTTTTCATACTTATATAAGACGAATAGTACTAACTACAGGACTCTTTTCACAGAGCTTTTCATTAACAAATAAAAACTTTTTTTTTTACAAATATTTGTGACATTTTCTCGTGACATAATTTTCCGCCTTGCATTGTCTGCCTATATAATATACTACAAGCAGCCTAACCTTTTTTCTGTACTTAATGCAATCTTTGTATGTTTTAAAAATGTTATACGTTATGTAAAATATTAAAACTGCCCTGCAGGAGGATAAGCGTTAATTGTCTTTAAACTACTGGTACCATTACTAGTACAGCAAGCACTAGTTCGAAAGGTGATAGAATATATATAGAAAAATATTAGTACTTCAAGTAGTTCATTTGTAGATTGATTTGACTAGCAGAATTTCATATTAATTTTTGATGATGTTTTAACGCGAATTGCGAATTCGCATTTCCATTTAATTTATTTTTAGTTGTTATAACAAATTCAAAAGAATTATATTAGTAAAGCTCGATTTTCTTGTGTGTAAAAAGTGACATTTAAAAAAAATTAAATTAAATTAAAAAATAATTTTAAATTTTTTTGAACATGTCGCTCCTTTATTGCAACATAGTTATATCTCAAAAAAACATGAACTTGGCAAAATGCGATTTAAGTTTTCAAGACATAAGTCTTATGAACTAATTGACTCAATTGCAATTACTATAACTTCGGTTCAGCTTGGGATATAAAACTTATTTTTTTTCAACATGTACAGAAGGTCTAAAATAGCAGTTTTGCTTAAGTAACTACAAATCTTTAATTTTTTGAGATATGACTATGTTGCAATTAAGGAGCGATGTGTTTTGTTTAAGATAGATGTTCGAATGTAAAACTTGAAACCAAATTGCATAGAAAATTATTTGCTATAATCCAGTTCCTTATGCAGAACTAGTTGTATCCGACTAGAAGAAATGGCACTGATATCCACCTTGAATCTATTGTACTAGTTATTATTTAAAACCAATAATACTAGTTCTTCATGAAGAACTAATTGTAGTAGTATCTACCTAGAATCAATTATACTAGTACTCATCTAGTACTAACAGTACTAGTATCCGCCTAGTATCCATCTAGTACCAATGGTACTAGTAATTTTCCTAACACACTCAATGTTAATTTGAGCATTAAGATGGTATAGGAAAGTTTACAGTTGAGAACTAGTACTGGTGATTTTTGTACTAGTACAATACTCGTTTGATACTAGTACAAATTTTTTCCGACGAGTCGATCGTTTGTATTAGAGAAACAGCAAATAATTTATTGATTTATTTTTTCAAATTAATTTTATTTGAACATATAAGGCCTTAATATAAGGCGTTTCTCGGGTACTTTGAAGTAATTGAAGAAACAGAAAATTTATTTCGTCTGATTTACAGCAGATGTCAAAAAAATTATTAATCATTGGATGCATCAATCCGTCGAAAAAAAGTGTTTCAGGTTTTGTCTCGATGACTGAAAGATTTTTCATTTTGATATTTTCCAGACCCTAGTTTAAGTATTTTGTCTTAGAATAACTTGCAAAGCCTTTTGTGATTTAAGGATCTAGCTGAAGATAGACACACTTTGAAAACAAGCCACAAATAAAAAGAGCCTCGATTTTTTATATCCTTTTTTTATACCAAAATTGCAATCATGTTAATGTGTAATTATATAAAAATAGTCAAGTTATTTATCACTTACCAAAGTATTCAGGTAAAAAGCCTATATTTTTTTTAATAAAAGAAAAACTTACCTGTAAAGAAAAGATAAATTTGGTAAATTAGAGTTTAATAAATTAAAATATTTTACACAATATGAGAAACTGTTTTATTTATTTATACACAGAAAAAATTAAACTGTGTAATCAGTTACTGAATTCATAAAAACAAATATTTTTTTTTTACCGAAATGGGACCTATCACAGAATTAGTTAAATCAAATAATAAAATTCTTACATTTTTAATAAAACTAATATGCTATTCATTAAAGAGATTGTCTGAAAATTAATATAAATTTCAAACAATAGTTCTATTAAAAGGAAATAAATTAATGTATAAATTTTATGACATTCTCATACAAATTTTTTAATAAATTCCAATGTCAGTTTTAAAAAAAAGGTAAACAAATTATATTCTTGAGGGAGTAAAAATAATTTCTGAAACCATTAAGAAATTTGCTTGAAACAGCTGACAAATTGCTTGCAGTTTTTGTTTTATTCAAATAAAAAATTGATTGGACCAAATGTTGGCAATTAATTAACCTTTAAAAATAAAAAAGCAGATTATTTTTATTAATTTATTAATGCGAGGGCTGCTCTATATATTTCTGGCCTAATAGTGAAAATGCGAATATTTATAATCAAAAATGGTTTTATTGTTTTTCCAAATTATTCTCCAGCATGATTTATACACTTTTGCATGCGCTCAAACCAGTTGTCGAAGCACTTTTTCCACTCCGATTGAGACACCTCTAAAACATGGTTTTTGAATACTGCAACAGCTTCTTCTGGCGACGAAAATCGTTGACCACGCATTTTTTTCTTGATGTGCGGAAACAAGAAGAAGTCATTAGGTGCCAAGTCATTGCTGTACGGCGGATGACCTATTAATTCGACGTTGTGGCCGGTCAAAAACGCTCTGGTTTGAGCCGATGTGTGAGAGTTCGCATTGTCATGGTGAACAATTATTCGTCTTCTCTTGTTGGTTTCTCGAATTTCTCCGATGACTTCAGGCAAACAAATTGTAGTGTACCACTCAGAAGTGACCGTCCTACGTTGCTCAAGCGGAACAGTCGCCACATGACCAGTTTTGCCGAAGAAACAGGCGACCACTTTCTTCGAAGTGCTTCTTCCACGAACAACTTTTGTTGGATTTTGCTCGTCTTTGAAGACCCACACGGTCGATTGTTGTTTCGTTTCGGGCTCATACGCATCGATCCATGATTCGTCACCTGTGACGATCTTATAAACGTCTTTTGAAGCACCGCAATCGTATTTTTGCAACATTTCTTTGCACCAATCGACACGAGCCTTTTTTTGAGCGAATTTCAAATTGTGCGGGATCCAACGAGAACAAACCTTTTTTACGGCCAGGTGTTCATGCAGTATCGAAAGTATGCTGGTGGAAGAAATGTCCAAGGATGTCTCTATCTCTCGGTATGTCGCATGTCGATCTTGCATTATGAGTTCACGCACGGCATCAATGTTCTCTGGCACAACAGCCGTTTTTGGACGACCTTCACGGAATTCGTCTTTGAGCGAGCTTCGGCCACGATTAAATTCATTATACCTATTTTTTACAGTGCTATAGAATGGTGCTTCATCGCCATACAAAGATTTAAGTTCATCAATGCACTCTTGTCGTGATAATCCACGTCGAAAGTTCTGAAAATTGATGGCACGAAAGTGTTCACGAGTTAATTCCATTTTTTTCTATATTAATTTTTTTCAAGTCACTGTAAACAACACAAATAATGGTCGTACGTCAAAACGTTTTGAGTACGATTATGCTTAAAAATTACAAACTTTCCAATGGAAATGTCAGATTGCACTTGGCAGCACTCAGTGTTGCCAGGCCAGAAATATATATAGCAACCTCGTAAATTTTAGGATTAATGTTTAAAACGTTTTCATGTACAAACTGTATTCAGAAAACAAAAAATTATATATGAACTTATAATTCTTCCTTTTTTGAGTATTTAACTATTAGTTAAAAAATAATTTCTTTAATATTACGATTTTTTCCGTTTCCGTTTTTTAAAAATTTATCTTGTAACTGCTTTTATAATACATACAATAAAGACTTGTATGAAACAGCAACATTAGTATAACAGGAATGGAAAAGATTGTGCAATAAAATTTTGTCATTTAAGATGATGGCAGTACACACGTTGTTTTAAAAAAGTTACTAGGAATCATACTAATATTATCGCCCATGCGGTGTTCATTAAAGATTTGCTTGTAATAAAAATTTCATAAAATATGAAACATTAAAAGTTTAGATTAGCCACTGTTAATTTTTCTGATTAATCCCTAAGTTGTTAAAAACCGTCAACTTATATCATTCAAAACTTGCTTAAAAAAATAAATTTTCCATTTCTGATGATAAGATAGTCTATCCTTATTTAAAGTCTTACTCTCTGTGAATCAATATTTAATAGAAAAAAAAGATGATCTTTAAATTGAACATAAAATAAAAACTTAACACATTTCTAAAACCGATTAAATCAGTAATAAAGTTTAAAGTTAAATTCAAACAAATGTTTAGTAAAAAAAATTATTCATAACTTTTTCTGTGTAGATGAGAAATAGACCAAATTGATACAAATATATTAAAAATTTTAATAATGGTTTCTTTTAATAATGTTTTTCAATCTATTAAATGTTTTATTTGTTTTTAAGCTAAAATATAATAAAATATTTAAATTGCTTAATAATAATTTAAATAAGAAATAAAAACAATATTTACTTTTAATTTTTTCTGTCTCTAAACGTGATCTAAAGGTCTTTCCTCTACCTTTAAGGCTGCTCTAGTCAAGGTGGTAAGCACGTTGGCTACAAATCTGGTTGGAAGGGTTCAAACCCTTCGGCAGTCGAAAAATAAAAATGTTTTTCTCTGTTTAATGGAATAAATAAATATTCAGAATTAACATTACAACATGCAGCATACTTCGTCGGTACTTCTTCATAGCATATTCGTCGGCGAAATAAAATAGCTTATAAAATGGCTATATCTTTCTTCTTGTACAACCTGTCATGTCTCTCATCTATCCTTTTCCTAAGGAATGTAGCACGGTTACAAACTAAGTAGGTATTATTGCCAGAAGTACTACTTCTCTTAAAAAATGTATTTTTATGGCACAATTTGTAATAAAAATCAGTTTTCTTTTAATAATATTATAAATATATGCATTAAGGTATTAAGAAATAATTTATGTTACCTAAAACATTTGTGTTCTTAAGCGTTATTTAATACGGTTAAGCAAAAATCTATAGTGTACGTAAGGGAGTGCAGCAGCACTATTACTTTTTTTCAATTTTTAGACGCTAGTTAAAATACTTTCTGCTGACTTCACTTAATGCGAACGAGCACTTCTTTCGCTTACTCGTATTGAAAAGTAAATCAAAATAAAAAACTGTTTTTGTTTTCAATATAATTATGCGCAAGAAGTCTTCATTCGCATTAATTGAGATCAGCAGTTTATATTATTTTTGCTGAAAAAATTCAAATTTCAGCACAACCAATAACTTTATTTCATTCTGATTTTATTTTCGAATATATTTAACACATATAACACACAAAACAGCTACAATTAGTAGTATTTTATATCTTTTTGTGGCTGTCTGCTTTTACATCATGTTTGCTTTTTAGAATTATTATAATGCATTTGATAGTTTTAAATCGTCTAAGTACTATTTGAATTCCATTAGGGTGTTTTTTGTAGCTCCTTTTTTTATATATTTTTTCAATTAAAATTTTATTATGCCAGACGAACCAAGGATCCGCTTAAAATTATTGTGTTCAATCAGAAAAAAAAACAGAAAGCCTTAGCTTTGTTAACAATTGCTGTGATATTTAGCAGCAATTGAAGTTGTTAAAGTCATTAGTAAAGTCTTTTGTCTTTCTAAAAATTTTCTAATTTAGTTTAAGGCTTAAGATCTCATATTAAATTCAACGTTATCGTTAATTTATTTTTCAATTTAAGACTTCAGTGCCACTGAAGAAAGGATATATTTTGCACAGTTTGTTTTAACAGAAGGAAGTTACTACTAAAAAATAAATTACGTTTAGAGGCCATTTTAAGTGCAAGAGGCAATCCTATAATTAAGTTCCCCTTAAAAGAGCGATAAATAATAGACAAACCAAGTCGGGTACATTTAAGAAAGTTTCTTAATTTAAAAAAAACCCTTTTTTTCGTGCTGTTTTCTATTATCCAAATTAATTATTTTAATCACTGATATTGATTATTGCGGGTGAAAGCGCGTCCCGATGGCCATTTCTCTACCGCTTACTTAAGTCTTCAGAAAACTTCTCAACAACATTTTAAATTAACTAAAGATTATCGCCTAAACAATAAAGTAAAGACATAAATCAAAGTTTAAGCAAACTGTATAAACGAGCCGAAAAAAGTCAGCCGTATACAGTGGATAAAAGAAAAATAAAATCATAGTTCATTATTGTTGTTTTTGCCACGCCTACCTCTAATTTATTCATGTTATTTAGAAAAATAAAGTAACTCCAATTAAAGAAATAAATATAGGGCATTAGAGAATTAAAAAAATGACAAAAAACATCACTTGATAAAATTGGATCTCGGCTAATTTTTCCGAGTTACAGGGATCTGAAATTTTCAAATTTTTTTTTTAATATCAATGTGGGTACCATTTTAAAAGTTTTAAAGAGATCTTTAAGGAAATGCTAATATTTTTTAAAAATGCTTAACCCATTAAAAGCCGATGGCAGTAGGAATTCGCCACTGAATTGGCTATGATAATCATGCGATTTAAGATCTACTATTGTAACATTTCTTTTTTAGCACTTTTAAGAAATCTGGAGAATAAATCTTTTATCATATTAAAAAAAAATTTTTTATTTTAAATTAAACAGAAAAGTTATACATTACAATGCAATAAAATTCCACAACTCGGTGAAAATATATGTGATTTATTTAAAAATTAAATAGTTGTGCTCTAATTGAGACTTCTTTTATAAACATTTTATTAATATATTTTTTCGTTTTTTTCCCTCTTTAGATTGCAAATACCAGCGAGTCAAAGTGCTATACGCTGTAGATTTATCATCATATGCATGTTTTCATAACTTTTTTTCTTTACGACTACTCGTAAATATGACTGACTGTTTTAGTTTATTTCTTTCACACAAGTGGCTTTTTTATGAATGCTGTTTTTGTTGTAGTTAATGCAACTGCTAGTGCGGCTTTTTTATGAATTTTACATTTTGATGTTTTTACATATTCTTGCGTTTAGTTTATGTTTTCTTCGTATCTTTTTAGAAACTTTTTCAAACTAAAAAGAAACACTATCATTCTTTTTATGATTTCTCTTTTATTAAAGTAATTGTTCCTCACTCTTTTCTTTATTATCTCATATATCTTTGTTTTTGTTGTTTCTGTTAGTTTTTTTTAGTTGTTAAACACATGTTTCAAATATTTCATAAGAAAGTGCAATGATAGCAACTTTTATTATTATATTTATTATTTATATTAAGTAATATTGTGGATGTTTGCATTATCATATAGTCTAGTATGGAAAGTAATAAAAATAGTTTTTAGCTTTTTAAATATTTTTTATTAAAGTACTTAAAGGTGGTAGTATTTTTTATGTAGCGGTTTTATATCTACAACGAAAAATTGCTTTAGACAATAAATAATTTTGCTTAATTTGCACCTAAGAAGAAAGCTTATTAAATTTATGCACGCAGATAAGAACATTGATGTGATGATGTTCAAAAACCATTATACTTGTTTTCGACTTCAAACACGTTAAACATTTTTCTGTTAACAATTAATCACTATACGGTTACTACGCAAACTACAACATAGTTGGTTTTAATTAAAAAAAATTAAACCTTAACAAAATTTTTTTAACTTATTAAAAATTTAGAACTTATTATTATAACTTATAAAAAATAATATATTAAATATAATATATTTAATAATATATTTTATATATATAACCAAAATAACGACAGAATGCTTTTCTATTATATAAAATACTAAAACAAAAAGATTGCGTATATAAATATGTAAGTGTACAATTTTTTTTTAAGCAAAATTGTGGAACTAATTACATATTTTTCGATTAAGCCTGTCATACTATGCATCAAAAATAATTGTTATTTAACAAAATACATCAATACTTTGCAAATTAAATTGCAGGAATTTAAGTCTACTATTGAAGAAAACTTTTTTTTTTAGTTTATTAACAAACTTAATTATTGCTTACATATAATAAAAAATAATAGAACAAATTTTAAATTATTTTTCTTCATAAATATAGTAATAAAGTCTTATTAAAACTTTTTATTTGGTTGTAATAAAATTATCTGTTACCCTTACTTTGTCAAAAAATTAAAAATAAGCGTTCGTTAACATAAATAATTTTTGGTTTAATTTTTAGGTCAGCTTGACAAATAATAAGGTACTGGCTGTCAGCTAACCTCTATTTTTACTATTTGCTGGTTTAAAATTTCAATAAAATATATATATATATATTTTCAATTATATATGTATTTATAATTTCAAAGCAATGTAGAATGTACATCGTAGGTGGAGAATTCCGTTCCGAAAATTGTTTCTGCTTTTTGTAGCAATCCTAATTTCGAATCGTTTACCTGACTCTTCGTGGTATATTCATAAAATCCACAAGTTAAAGGGAGGAGAATAAATCGTGAAATCGCTTATAATATCTATCTGCCTGAGTTCAAAAATGATTTTTGGTTTTGGCTGAAAAGTCACAACAATATACGTTACCGTTTCTCACTCTACGACTATTCAGCATTTATCGTCTTCTTGGAGTTTTTTTCACCTAAGTTTTTCATGACCTATTGCTAGCGCAGTTACTCGAATTTATTTATTGAATCTTCAATCACCATTAATCTTATAATTAGTGCTCCGATCTTATATCTAACAATTTTACGTTTTAAGTCTAAACAAGATAAAGATAATGGTGCAAAATTTTTCTGATGTTTGACCTGCCTTTGATTTTTTTCTAAATTTGATAGAGAAGCAGTGCCACATTACTGGAATCCATGGCATGATATGAGCTTAACGATATTGTAGTTTTTATAAAAAATAAATCATGAGAATATCATTAAATATTTGTATTCGAAAGAATCAAGCAAATTAAAATAGTAAAATGTCGAAAATATTCTTAATTATAAAAGCCTTAATTATTCATTAAGCGGTGAAATTGTTTCCAGCTTAATGTCTTCGTAAACGGTTAGACTGTTGAAAATATTTTTTCTTGAAAATATGGCTGTTCAGCCTTAATTGTGTTTTACGAGGGCTGCTCTATATATTTCTGGCCTAATAGTGAAAATGTGAATATTTATAATCAAAAATGGTTTTATTGTTTTTCAAAGTATTCTCCAGCATGATTTATACACTTTTGCATGCGCTCAAACCAGTTGTCGGAGCACTTTTCCACTCCGATTGAGACACCTCTAAAACATGGTTTTTGAACACTTCAACAGCTTGTTCTGGCGACGAAAATCGTTGACCACGCATTTTTTTCTTATTGTGTGGAAACAAGAAGAAGCAAACAAATTGAAGTGTACCACTCAGAAGCGACCGTCCTACGTTGCTCAAGCGGAACAGTCGCCACATGACCAGTTTTGCCGAAGAAACAGGCACCCATTTGCTTCGAAGTGCTTCTTCTACGAACAACTTTCGTTGGATTTTGCTCGTCTTTGAAGACCCACACGGTCGATTGTTGTTTCGTTTCGGGCTCATACGCATAGATCCATGATTCGTCACCTGTGACGATCTTACAAACGTATTTTGAAGCACCGCAATCGTATTTTTGCAACATTTCTTTGCACCAATCGACACGATCCTTTTTTTGAGCGACTTTCAAATTGTGCGGGATCTAACAAGAACAAACCTTTTTACGGCCAGGTGATCATACAGTATCGAATGTATGCTGGTGGAAGAAATGTCCAAGGATGTCTCTATCTCTCGGTATGTCGTATGTCGATCTTGCATTATGAGTTCACGCACGGCATATTGTTCTCTGGCACAACAGCCGTTTTTGGACGACCTTTACGGAATTCGTCTTTGAGCGAGCTTCGGCCACGATTAAATTCATTATACCAATTTTTCACAGTGCTATAGGATGGTGCTTCATCACCATACAAATATTTAAGTTCATCAATGCACTCTTGTCGTGATAATGCACGTCGAAAGTTGTGAAAAATGATGGCACGAAAATGTTCACGATTTAATTCCATTTTTTTCTATATTAATTTTTTTAAGTCACTGTAAACAACACAAATAATGGTCGTACGTCAAAACGTTTTGAGTACGATTATGCTTAAAAATGACACTTTCGAATGGAAATGTCAGATTGCACTTGGCAGCACTCAGTGTTGCCAGTCCAGAAATATATATAGCAGCCCTCGTATTATTGTTAATGTGTTATGCACTGTGTGAACAAATTTTATTTAAAATATAATTTCATCATCATATATGTTTCTTGGAGTCTTCTATATTTTATTCCAAGAGAGGAATTGATGTTCTAGGTTGTGTTATTTGACATATATGTATTTATATTTTTATCATTGAATGCTTCAATCAAGTTTAGTCATGGAAAATTCTAATAAAAGATGTACCTTTTTGATACGCTTAGTTTAAGTTAGAAAATCAAACAAAAAGTATTTTTTTCTAAAGTCGAATTCTGCACAAAATTTATGTGCTTTAATTACCACATGAAACATACATTGGTCTGGCCTTAGTAACAATCTATCAATTTTTTAAAAATAGTTTTATCATCTCTTTCCCTCTGTTAATTACATAATTATCAAAAAAAATTTAAGACAAATTAATTGCAATATACAATAATTAAAACATAAAAGAAATATCAATTCATAATTTAAATGTTAAATTTTTATGTTTAATTTAAATTTCAAAAGTTTTCATTAAATCAATTACCCTCTTCCACTTACTTAAAAAAAAAAAAAACCAAAAAAAATCAATCACGTTTATTGCCAACAATATAAATTATAATTCAATTCATTGATTTTTTATAATACCTATTTTCTCTTTTATAAATCTGGCTGATGTTAAAACTTAATTAAAATACGTACAGAATGGAATTTAGTTTGTTTCTAAGGCATCGCAACGTTCCATTTTTTTCTTTTATTTTCAATCATATTTATTTTGTAATGCTGGTAATTAAATTAACAAAAGCCAAATGAAACCTTTATAAAAATTGTGATTGAAAAAATAAAAAAGTACACTCTAGGTTTAATAAGTAGTTGTTGTAGAAGCACGGAAAAAGCTAAAAATCCAAGGCTGACTATTGTTAAAAAAATTCTCAAATTAACAAAAAAAATATATATTACAATTTTACCTTAATTTACCTCTACAATTAACAAAAAAATATTTTGTTAACAATGAGATTAATCAAAAGTTGGTGTTAGCTAAGAAAAAAAAAATAAAAACAACACGTATTTAGAGAAAATCGAAAAGTCTTGAGGAAACGTAAAAAGTTAACATCATGTTAGTTAATACAGTTAATAATAAATACAACCTCTTCTGAAGAAAAGTAACATAGGAGCTGAAATTGGTGTTTTGTGTCAGAGACGACAAGCTCAAGTGGGCTTGAATCTTTATTACTCGAGCCATTTATTAAAATTTCTAGAGAAACAACCATTCAAAGTTAAGATCGAATATTCCTAGTAAAAAATTTTTGAAAAGGTTATCGATTGAGGTATTAAACATTTGTGGCAGAAGTACTTCCCAACTAAATTGCCAACTTAATGATTTTAACAAGTCATGATACTTTTATAATCAATAACTGAGAATCGATTACATTAATTATTGTAAGAAGTAATAAGTATCATTAGTATGATAGTCTCTTTTCACGTAAAGAAATAGTTCCATTAATACTTCCTTTTTAACCAACTTCAAAAAAAAGAAGGAGGTTATACAATTCGGCTGAATGCTGCTTTTTTATATTTGTGCCTCCAGAACTCAGTCATTTCTGATCCGATTTTGAAAATTTTGATAATATTATAGATTATGCTTACACATTGGTCCCGTTTTAAAAACAGTTCATAATCTTAAAAATTAAAGGGTGTCCCCCTACAATACACATATTTTTTTTCGTGTATTATGAACTGTAAAGGGCGATTCTGTAAAATTTAAAATCACTGCGTATTACTATGGCTTCCAAAAACAAAAAATTATACAAGAATAAATCTAAAACTTAAAGGGTGCCCCCATAATTGATGTTAGTTTACTTATATGGGCCTATCTCTTAAACCGTTATAGGCAAACGCTTGCAAATTGGACAGAATGTCGATTGCTATAGCCGTTATAGTAACAATTATTAATATTAGAAAGTATACATTAAAGGGTGCGCCAATAGTTCATATAATTTGATGTATATTGCCATACTTTTTAACAGTTATAGACAGACGCTTGGAATTTACAACGAACCTGTATAGCTAAGTCCGCTATAACAAAAAATATAAAATTTGGATTTGGAAGTTAAAGGGTGTTCCAATAGTTAATGTAATTTTGTGTATGTGACGAAATTTTTGAACCGTTATAGGGACCTACTTTGCTAAGCCCGCTATATCAACGAGTTTATAATTTGAATTTAGAAATTAAAGGGTGTCCCATAATTGATGAAGATTTACTTATATGAACCTATCTTTTGAACCGCTTTAGGAAAACGATTGCAAATTGGACAGAATGTCGATTGCTATGGCCGTTATAGTAAGAAATATTAATATTAAAAATTATAAATTAAAGGGTCTACCAATAGTTCATTAAATTTGATGTATATGGCCATACTTTTTAACAGTTATAGACATACGCTTGGAATTTACAACGAACCTGTATTGCTAAGTCTGCTATAACAACAAGTATAAAATTTGGATTTGGAAATAAACGGGTGTCCTGATAGTTGATATAATATGGTGTATGTGGCCGGACTTTTGAACCGTTAGAGACAGACAGCTGAAGCTTACATGGGATATGTTTTGCTAAGTCCGCTATAACAAGAAGCTTATAATTTGAATTTAGAAATTAAAGGGTATTCCCAAAATTAATGTAATTTGTTCATTTTTTGAACCGTTGTATACAAACACCTTAATTTTAGACAGAATGTCCACTACCTTATTTGGTATAATAAGAAGTATAAAAATATTACATATATTATAAATTACGAGTAAATAGTTGATATAATCTGATGTATATGGTCAAACTGTTGAACCGTTACAGACAGACGGTTGAAATTTACACAGAACCTGATTGCTAAATCTACAACGGCAGGTATATAATTTGAATTTGGAAATTAATTTGATGTATATTGCCAAACTATTGAACAGTTGAAGAAGTTTAAAGTTTGGAGATATAAGTGTGTCCCAATAGTTAATGTAACCTAATTTATGTGGCCATACACTTGAGCTGTGATAGGCAGACAGATAAAATCTGTTTTGAAGTCGGTTTTTTTCGTAAGAATTATTTAGAAACGAATGTAATGTGTTTTGTAGGCGAGTAACAAAATAAATATCGCAAGTACAAAAGTAAGTCATTATATGACAAGTACTTTTTAAGGTAATGTAATTTTTTGCTAGGTTATAGCAATCAGCATTTTTTTTTTGTTTTGCTTTATAACATCATTTTTTTCTGGAAAACTAGAGCCATTATAGTTCTCTATACATGGCAAAGAAACCCAAGTAAAAACTACAGCCTAACTATTTCTATGCCATGTTTATGTCACTAATTTGGCAAATTTTTGCATTTTCTTTTTCATTACATTACAGGATGGCTCTGGTACTTTTGTATAAAATACTTTGAAGAATAATTAAAGGCATAGAGGTCTTTAACCAATTTTTTCCGATTTTCGAAATTTATAACAAATAAGGCGATTTCGAAAACTTCAAGTGGTATATAAAAACTAGGGCCAAATTACGGCATTCGATATCAATTGAAATTTACATTTAAATTTTATTGAAATTTCGAATGCCGTAATTTGGCGCCTGGCTCATAACTAAGCTTTCGAAATTTTCAAAATAAAAGTATCCTTGACAATGCACAGTGGGGCAGGATAAAAATATTAAAAAAAAAACTTGCCATCTCAAAAGGCTAGCAAAGGAATTTTTACCTCGCAGGGTGGCGATGTGTTGGCCTAGACCTTTAAATTATACACATGATCTTAAAGGCCTTGTTAATACCTAAGATGTGGTGCTACAATCCACATGTTTATGCTTTAAAATTACCGATCATTTTAAAATTAAAAGTTTATGTATTTAATTATTTTTTTGTATTTGGAAGGCCAACACAGAAACGTTATATAGGCCGTGTATATGTATACCAATAAAATAAAATAAAGTAAAAATTACAACATTCTTTTGTAAACTTTTCAAAAGGTGAAGAGAAAAAAGATATGTATTAAATACAAGGTTTAAATCGAATTATACACATTTATTTCAGTAAGGATTTGTTTAACTTTTCCGAATTCATTATTTCTTGACAGAATTTCAATGCCATTTATTTTATATTTAAGTTGTTTTTCTTGCAATAATCTACAGTCATTAAATATATGAAAAACACTTAAAAATTCACCATTAAAAGTTTTTATTATATTAAAGAACGGAAATTTTTTTATTTTATTAAATAATTTTCAAAAAAATATTTTTTTATTTTTTTTCGTGCTATTTTCCCAATTAAATCACCGATATTGATTATTTAAATCACCGATATTGATTATTTAAAATCAAAGCACGTATCGATGGCTCTTTCTTTACCGCTCACTTAACTCCTCAGGAAAAAAAAGAATTTTTTGGAAGTTAGTTATTAAAAATTTTTATTTTTTAATATCCAGTTTATTCAAAATATTGAGCACGAAGCAAATTTTCTCAAATTTTTAATCGCAGTTGGCGAGCAAAACATAGAATAGTAAAATATTTTCGAAAAATTTAAGGACTACATGTAACTTTTCTGACTTAAAAATAAGAAAAGAATGTGTGAAAAGTGCTCGAATAGTGCCAAGTGGTCTTTTGGGGCTTGTAATAATTTACCGTATTAATGGTGAAAATTAAAATTCAGGTTGTGTTCCGACAAATATATATATATTATGATAAATTAAAATTGTAATTAAAAAACCTTTATAATCGATGTAGGAAAATCAAAATAACAAACATCTCAAATATTTGGCTCTATATTTAATAATTTTTCAAACAATGTTTAATATATAATATGCGCACAAATAATTGTATATTTGCACCAGTTTTATGTCATTTTATTGACTTGAACACATGTTTCTCTTCATTAATGTACTCTTATACTCAGCACTCCTTTGTGCTTAATAAACAAATCTGCTTTCAAGACCATTACGATTTTAAATACATGAAATCTATAAAGAAAAATTCAAAGAAAAAAATATCTTAAGATTTATAAAAACATTAAATATATTTCCAAAGGGACTTCATATAAAAAAAAAATACCTTTTGATGCTTCTGTTCACACAACATGTTGTTAAAAATGTTGATATTTTATGAGTCTTTGTTCTGTTGGAATCAGGATGTATGAAAACCATTAAAACTATTTATTCCTTTTAAGCCAACATCTTGTACTGATAATTGAAGTTACTTTTAGTCAACATTCTGATATCGACCTTTTTTTATTTATATTTTCTTGTTGTTGCCTTTATTGCTTTATTTATTTATTTTTAACAAAGTAATAAATTTATTATCAAACTGTTTGCTCAATGCCGTTCATTTATTAAAATATACTTACGCTACAAAAACATACGTACGTTTTATGTCAAAACTGTCTGCTTGAATATTTTGTAGCAATATATTTTTTGTCCTGATGTTTCGATGCAGACACAAGAATTTCAAGTCACGTTGAATACTCATATTTTACTACGCACACATACACACACACACACATTGTAATTTTGGAGCAGGCTTCAAGTATACGCATTTTCTGGCAGCGGGTTTTAACTGAATATCTCATAGCTGGTTTGAAAAAGATTTTGTGACAAGTTCTTCATACTCAAGGCTTTAAAGAAGCGTTTCCTTCTAAGTGAAGACTAGTTGAAGAGTGTATAAATTATTTGAAAAAAAAAAAATATTCAAGTACTTCCAGAATGTCTATTTTGGTAGAATTGGAATCAGCATCTCGTTTCTGTAACTAAAGTGAGAAATTTTTGTACATGAAAATAATACTTTTTCATTAGTTTATATTATAAAATTTATTACTTACTGTGGCTCATCCTGAGTAAAACAATATGACGGTAGTATATTCATGTGAGCTATTTGTCACTCAAGTTACATAAACGAGGCATTGCTCACAAAACGGATCCAGCAGCCCGTAAAGAGTTCTAGAATTTAACTACCCTTTAAATTTTACTGCTTGTACATTCATATTTAGTTATGTATGTGTAGGGATTTGTAAATATTAAGTCTGACCTATTTCGCCATTTAAACCGTCTTGATCTTTTACATCTTTAGAAATTGTTTTAAAAATTTTTATGGTTATGACTGCTATTGTTTTTATGTGTAAAAAGTGATTTGTTGACTTTTTGTATAAATGAAAATTTCTTTTATTTGGCATTACCCAACAGACGGTAAAAAAAACTAAAAGCATTCGTACAGTACAAAGCAAAAATTAACACACATTAAATTGTCGAAAAGTATATTCTATAAACATTTTCATATTACTCGTATTTGTTTTTTGTGCTTTAATTTTCAAATTACAAAGCAGAAGGTCTACTACACATCATTTACTCCACTTAACCAACATCTCAGCAGGGATGATGAAAATGTTATCTCCTTTCCTTAAACAACATTATTTGTTGTTCCACTAAACAATTTAAAAACATCAACTTTATCCATGTTATTTTTATTTATTTTTTTTTTTTTGGTTTTTGTTTGTTGCTGTTTAATAGTGGCAATGTGTTTGACAGATTTTTAATTAAGTTCATATACACATTAAAACTAACACACAAACCCAAACACCAAAACATACACACACGCACGTTTGGGTCTCATAGAATCATCGACCAAATTTGAACTCTAATTTTTAGTAAGTGTGCGAGAAAATTAAAATTTTGTGGCTTAAAAAGCATTTGAACAGTCATTTCGTTTTAGGGCAAGTGTTGTTGACTTTGTTTTTTTTTTTTCTTTTTTTCATTGAAAAAAAAAAAAAAATTATAGGACAGTCATTAAATTCAGTAAAAGATTAAAACAGATTTTGTAGTAAAATTAATAATGTGTAGGGGAAATGTTGGACAAAACGGTGTACAATTCATAGGCCATCAAACTAAAAAAGGGTTCTCCTTTTCATTTTGAAATAAACATTCATTTAAGAAATATTTGATTTCAAAGATGTAAAGTTTTATTGATTCATTAGGTTTTTTGAAAGGGCGTAACAGGAAACTGGATACTTTAAAAACTTTTAAAAAAATTTTCATCAAAGTCCCATTTTTTTTATTTATGTATTTGTAGCGGTTTTTTTTATTCTCAAAAAGGTTTTTTCTGCCTGTAATACTTTCAAATATTTAACTTAACTTTATTTATTATATTTCTGATGACACGATTTTTAGGCGTTATATCAATTAAATTCAATCAAGTAAATTCGCAAAATACTTTTTTTTCCTAATTCCTCAACGATATATAAAATTTTATTTAATTTTATTGTATTCGTTAAATTGGGCTTAAGGTAATTTTTTTTTAAAGTTAATGAATATCTTGGTTCTTTGAACTTTCCGATTTTCTCTTCGTTGATTGACAGCATATGGATCTAATATTTTTTTCAGAATCTAAGATAAACTTACAATTTTACATATTTTCAGTTTTTTCTTACTACAGGCAGAAAAAAAACATGGTTGTGATATGGTCACAATAACCATATTATGTTCTTTGTAACAATGTATAGTTGCGGAGAACCAATTATAGTTGTTCTCACCAAAACTTTAGTCACGATAAACATTTTTTGTTAACTTTTAACGGCATTATGGTTACTGTGCACCAAAAATGCAACATGGTTGGTTTTAACTTAAAAAAATTTCAACCACAACCAAAGTTTTATAACTTATTAAAATAATATAAAATATTTAGCCATACTATATTATTAGTAATCAAAATATGGTTAAAAGCAACAGAATAATGTTTACGCTTAAAAATATTTTGTTCAGTACTTGACAGTTTAGTAATTTTTCTGGTACCTAAAATTTTAAATTGTTTTTTATTGTTAAAGAAATTGAAAAAAAAAAATTGTGTACAAAATAAATAATTTAAAATAATATGCAAAATATGAAAACAAATAAAAAGGGAACCAAAACATTTAAAAAATTGTATTGTAAGCATATAAATCTTTATTTTTGTGTTTAAAGCATAATTGTGAAATCGTCTATTTGTTATTTTAACCAAATAGTGTATTTTTTATGAATTTATGTTTTTAAATAATTTTTATGACAAATCGTTAATAAAAAAAAAACAATAATAAATTTTTTATATCAGGAAAATTTTGCACTTACGAGACTTTATTATAACTCAATTATATAACATGACATTTTCAGCCATATTATTATATTTTCATTTAACCATATAATGTTTATATTTGAACATAATTATATTTATACTTTACACAACAATATGGTTGCAAATGTAACAATACTTTGTTTTATTAGCAACCATATAATGCAACCATATTATGTTGCTCTTAGATTATGGTTACCTTTTTCTTTGCGTGTACTTAGTTATTGATAAAATTTTAACTTTTAGGTGAATTTCAAACTTTTCGGTGATTATAATTTTTGTTGCCAATGCGATTAAGATTTGAGCGAAGTTTTTATTTTTTATGATTTTTGGTAAGTTTTTGACTGTTTTCACAAATTTTCTCGTAAAACTATATTATGTTTTTAGTGATAACATTCACAATCAAACACAAGGTTGGTACAAAGCAAAAACAACTGTACAAGACGAGTTACAGAGAGAACAACGAAGAAATGCTTTGGGTTGTGAGTTAACTTCGTCTAACCAAATTATTATCATTTAAATTAGTTGGCTAAATATGCAACCTTACGTAGCTAAATGCAAAGAATGCTGCTGAAGCATCCAGAAAATGCAGTATTATATTCTACTGGCGTCTAATTTTTTTTGTTTTCATTTTTTACAATTTTTACAAATTAAAATAATGAACGAACTCAAGCCCGAAATCAATTTTTACTTTTATATTTTTTCAAACAATTGCCAGAGAATTTTCAATATATATTTTCAATCAGATATGGTTTTGCGCATTAATAACTTAAACTAAACGCAAGATTTGAACTTTCTGACATTTTGCTAATATTATACTGAGTGTTATGGTTAGTGAAAATGCAGCATTATGCGGTACAACATCTTTATTTATTGAACAATGAATCAAAAAAAAAAATTTTTTTTCACAAACTCTCAGCTTGATGTCTTCGTTAATACCCAAAATTACCGTCTACAAATGAACACACAACGTGTCACTGTTTGGTATAAATACCGCGCTGGAGGCATAAGACTACTAATGTGGCCACTATGTGGTTTCAACAAGCTAAGCTGATGCCACATGACAACCAGCCAGTGATACTATAAATCCTGGTCGCGTACAGCAATCAATGCATTTCAAAATTAAATGCAGCGCTGATGTAGCATTGCAGCATTTCCACAAAAATTGGAAAGATATTAATAGCAATGTCAGTTGAGCGATGTCCGTCTGTACTCCCGTATTAGTATTGAAATTAACTTTCTAAATACGCCAGTCGTTCAGACATAGTTTCCAAAATCAGCAATACAACACGCCTGCCTATAACATTTTCATATCAGTTAGAACAAATCAAGTTTAGTAAACTCCAATATAAAAAACAAATATATGGGGCAATATAAAAATAAAAACAAACATCACGTGAAAAAAATTCCCGCTACCACATATTTTGCGAGTTATAGACTACTGAACTTTTCACAGAAAAGTATGATTATGCTTCATACACGCAAAGAAAAAATATGTTTGAGGTAACCATAATCTAAGAGCAACATAATATGGTTGCATTATATGGTTGCTAACAAAACATAGCATTGTTACATTTGCAACCATATTATTGTCCAAAGTATAAACATAATTATGTTCAAATTAAACATTAAATGGTTAAATTAAAATATAAAAATATGGCTGAAAATGTCATCTTATATAATTAAATTATAATATAGTCTCGACGGTGCAAAATTTTTCTGATATAAAAAACTGATTATTGTTTTATTTATTAACGATTTGTCATAAAAATTATTTACAAACATAAATTCACAAAAAATAAATTATTTGCTTAAAATAACAAATAAACGATTTCACGATTATGCTTCAAACACAAAAGTAATGGTTTATATGCTTACAATACACACATATTTACTTTAACTTTTTTTAAATGTTTTGGTTCCCTTTTATTTGTTATCATCTTTTGCATATTATTTTTAATTATTTATTTTGTACACAAATTTTTATTTTTTTCAATTTCTTTAACAATAAAAAACTATTTCAAATTTTAGCTATCAAAAAAATTTCTAAACTGTCAAGTACGAGAACAAAATATTTTTAAGCGTAAACATTATTCTGTTGCTTTTAAACATACTTTGATTAACAATAATATATTATGATTAAATATTTTATATTATTTTTAATAAGTTATGAAACTTTGGTTGTGGTTGAAATTTTTTTAAGTTAAAACCAACCATGTTGCATATTTTTAGCACAGTAACCATATAATCGTTAAAAGTTAACAAAAAATGTTTATCGTGACTAAAGTTTTGGTGAAAACAACTATAATTGGTTCTCCGCAACTATACATTGTTGCAAAGAACATAATATGGTTATTGTGGCCATATAACAACCATGTTTTTTTTCTGCGTGTATTGTTTAACATATCACTTTTCTTAAATAGATTATAAATCATTTTGTTACCATTTTTGTGACCACTTGTTGTAGTCTTGTTTATTTCCTTTTGATTATTGGTAAATGAAAAAATGTTTTTCACTTTTTTATTCACTTCAAAATAAATACTTTTTTTATGTATCTTAAATTAATATAAATGTTGCCTTAGTATTTTCACCAGAATGCAGATATGAAAAAAGGCTATAAAGTTTATCCTGTTGTTTTATTTTTTTTTCTTCTTTTCTCTTTGTTCTTTCTTGTTTTATTTCTTTTTTTCTTTATTAAAAACTACCCAAGAAACTAAGAAAACTTTTTACCTTATCGAAGAACTTTAGTGTTTAGTTTTAATTTTGTTCTTACGCACACACACTTAAAAAGCCTTTTTAATGAAGTGTTTTCTTCTTTATAATAAATTAAGATCACTTTTAAACCGACTTCAAAAAAAGAAGGAGATTATTTACTTAATGTTTTGTTTTTATTTGTTATGCTACAGGTATCGTATATTTAAGTTGAACGAATAAAAAATTAAAGAAAAAGAAAAATTATTTATTTTTTAATTTTTCTTTTTTAATCAAGAGCCTTTAATAGAAAACAATGTGTTTAAATTGATTGTTCAAAGGAAATAAATAGGTGAACTAATGATGATTGGTATATTAAATAATAACTGAGTTTTCAATAAACAAAATTCGGAGCCAAACTGAACTGTATTGCTTTTGCTGGAGGAAAATATGTTTAGAAAAGTACGACAACAAGCTTTTCAAAAGCTGAAATGATGCAAATGAATACAGCAATAAAATTTTGTTTAAGGGTTTTTATGTCTAGAGATTAAGAATACTTCATATTCTATAGGTATGTAGGCCACAAATATTTGAAACTATATTCTCAACAATGAAAGACTCGGATCTGTTTGAGAACTAAGATTCTACGGGGTCTTTTTTAAGTCCTATGGAACTTTATATTGTAAAAAAATAATACAAACAACTAAATTTTTGGGTAAATGTTTCGGTCTTATTCCACTATTAAAATGAACAACATTGACCCCCAAGACGTCAATTGTTTGTGTTTTATTAGCATAAGCCCATAACTTTATATGGTCGCTCGAGAGGTACCAATCGCGTGACATTAAAGGCTTTTCTGCTAATTAACTTATCGACTAGTTTTGGTTTTAATAAGGCGATGTTTGTGGTTACGATATGACATGTCGCGTTATCCTGTTATAAAACACTGCCTTCATAGTGCTGTAATCACCTCTATCGTTCGTAACTGTAGCCCCGGGTCCAACAATAAAAAACAAAACAGCAGCAATAAGTTTATTATATTGGATGTAAAGAATCCTGTAAGGTCTATTGAGTTTCATTCTGTATATGACAATTTTGTTTTTTTACGAATGATGGAATTTGAAATTATAAAAATTAACATCAAAAAATAAATTTTGATATAGTTTTTTATTTGACCTTATTAATTATTTATTTTTTAATTTATTATTCAAGCACAAGGTCTTTTATTTTTTATTTTTTCAATATTTCGCTACATTCTTGTGGTGCTACACAAAATAAAAAATAAAAGACCTTGTGCTTGAATAATAAATTAAAAAATAAAAAATAAATTTATATGAAAAATTTTTTCTTATTATTTTCAGTAAACTCTGGCAAATCATTATGAATAGACCTGTTTTGCGTTGTACTTTTGCCGATTGGGCTTTAGAGCAGTTAGTTACTGACCCGTTGTCTTATCGTCAAATTGTGTTTAGCAACGAGGCTCATTTTTGGCTTAACGGGTTTGTTAATAAGCAAAATGATGCATATGGAGTGAGACTAATTCACTATAAATACTACAGACTCCACTGCATCTAGAAAAATGCACCGTTTGGTGTGGTTTACAGGCTGGTGGCATCATCGGACTTTATTTCTTTAAACATGAGACCGGATCTCACGTTACGGTCAATGGCATTCGTTACCATGATTAATGATTTAATGTTTAAAAATATGGACGACATTAATCCGGACGAAATATGGTTTCAACAAGATGGCGCTACGTGCCATACGGCGTCCGCAACCATCGAGTTATTGAAATCAAATTTTAGCGATAAATTGGTTTCGAGAAATGGACCTGTCAATCGGCCTCAAGGGTCGTTCCATTTGACACCACTCGATTCTTTCCTGTAGGGCCTCGTGAAGTCGCTAGTTTATGCTGATAAATCAGCAAAAATTCACGCTTTGGAGGCCAACATTGTTTGTTATTCGTACTTGAAATAGTGACCCAAAATTGGACGTCCAGAATGCATTTCGTCATGAGCAGCCGCGATGCATCTTCCGTAAAAAAAATTTCAATACAATTAAATGTTTTGTGTTATTTTTTAAAATTCTAACGGGCTTAAGAAAACAACTGATTAAACTCATCGCTGAACATTCATTTTACGACAAATCGATAAATTAAATTAATGACTAATTTAGCAAAAAAAAAAAAAAAAGTCTGTGTAACTTGGTAGATTTGTTCAAGCCTAAATTTATTCATGAATATTTTCCGGAGTATACAGATTATAAATGTAACCATTGTTTATGGTCGTTACAATGACCGTCTACTTTGCGTATGTTGGGATCTCTTTTTAAAGACTTGTTAAAGAATTCAGCGAATCAAATCGGTTTCTATTTTTATGGATGGCTTGCGACCTAAAGGTTATTGCAGGTCATATAATTTGTGAGCTTAAAATTCGAAAAGATCACGAAAGCTATTTCGGAAGTAAGCACTTTTTTTATGTTAAATTTTTTAGCAAACCACGATCTTTTTCAAATAACAAGGAGAGGAAAGACGTTGGAAAGATATATTTAATATTCACTTTAGATATCCGCTTTATGTTATCGTGTAAAATATTTATTATATTTTTCCATTATATTATCAAAAAAAAAAAAAACCCTAAGCAATTTTAAATATTGAAACGAGTTGCTTTTAAATTAATTACAAACGGGAATATATATGCTATGTAGAACATCGTATTCTTGGTACAAAAATATTAAAACATATTTTTAAAACACTCATAGCAATCAACTCACATATACAAGTATGAAATTTCTGGTTAAAATGAAAATGACTTTTTTGTTTTAAAAATTGTTTAATAAAACAACTCATTCTTGTGCGAAAAATAAAAATATCTTGAAAATCATTTACTTATTTTAACTCAAAAGTAAGTTAAAAATTTGGCTAAAGTTTATTGTCAGTGGCTGTTGCACACTTAACGACGACTTCAAAAAGACATTGCTTTGTAATCACAAGCACTACTACAGGACCAGGACATTTTCGTGTTAAACACATTTTATTACATGTTAGTGTGCGTTTATACACATGCATTCATGTTTTAAGATTATTTCGCTTTAACTGAGTTACTGTATGAATACTGTACGTTGCTAATAGTTATACAGCTGGGTTGAAATTTATGGCTGTCTTTATGCTTGCATATACATAAATATGGTAGTGTTTGTGTGCAGTTTTATTTGCTTTTTAATGCCCTTTGGTTGTATAGTTGATGGCTTTGCCTTATTACGTATGTTGTAACATTTATACTCCTGTATATTCCCCATATCGAAAACACTTTTACTCACATAACCCCAAATTACTCAAGACAACAATTGAAATGATATAGTAGCTTTCACTATTTTATAGTAGTAATTCTGTTGATGTCACACTCTTATGAATGTATGGAAGCAAATATTGTGTTTGTACATCCAAACCATAATGTTGCATTAAATAGTTTATGTTGCCTGTAACTGCTATCAGAGATGGTGAAATAACATTTGAAAAGAGCTCTTATTAACAGGGAATGTAGACAACAAATACTAAAGTAAATAAATTTAAAAGGATTTATTTTTTAATTGCTTATTTCATAAAAATAAAACTAAAGTTTTTTAATTGGTTAGTTCAGCATTATTAAAGTGAATTGCAATTAAAAAGAAAGATTGCTTCGTTTGAATATGGCTGTCATATGAATTAATGATATGCAAACTACTTCGTTAACATTTAATGAATTTGTAAATTTTGAGGTTAAGAGATAAATATATTTTCATTTTTTATTTATTTTAAATTTTTTATAATATTAAACATTTCCGACTTCATAAAGTATATATGTATATTCTGATTTCTTATGCATACCGAAGTCATTTGAGCAATGATCGTCTGTCCGTCCGAGTTAAATACGTCATTGTAATGTAACATTATAAAAGTCTCAAACAAAGCATTTCACAGCCTTGCTACTCTGAAACGAAATGAAAGATACTTTATTCTATCTGATCTGCTCCCAATTTATATCAACTGTTTAAATTGAAAAACTGTGTATGGGCCGGTGTTCATATATTAGAGCTATTCGACCACGATTAGGAGGGTGGAAAGACGTAAATGTTAATCCTCATATTATTTTACTGCCAAATACTTTTAAGAAAAAAGCAGTTAGGAAGTTTAAGCTAACTCATTTTATAGCCTGGATCATGTCCCGCCGTAAGTGCTTGAAGCGGAGTTACTTTAAATTATCTTGAGTAATTTCTGCTCACAAAATACGAGCGAAACTTTTGACTTGGAATCGATGAAAATTTTTTCCAAATGTTAAATGACATGATTTTTAATAACTTAATTAAACAATAGAGACATTTGTTACAAAGAACGAGAGATAATTTTGGATGATTTGCTAAGATTAACTTGTTTCCTTTTCATATTTAATCTCCTTCTGAATAAGGATTTACAAAGACTTTTTTAAAGCCCTTTCAACAAGATCGTATCAGCATTTCTTTCCCGATCTACAACAAATTGGATCTATTGTTGGATCAGTTTGTAAGACAATTGCAGCTATTACCACTAAAAACAAATTTAAAGAATTAAAAGCTTGATTTAACAGATTCGAAAATATAATTTTCGAAAACTTAAATTAATATTTAGCGAGCGTGGAGGTTTTAAAATTATCTATGAAATAAAAGCGATTGCATGTCGTGTAAAACCAGAAAGTTTTCAAGTTTTTATTACATAATTCGAATGTAGTCTTTCACTGTTTATTCACATATATTGTGGAATTTATTATATATTTCACAGTTGGGATGACGAAACTAAAAACAGAAGAGACTGAAATAAAAGTGTTGCTTTTATTGAATTTTTGCATAATATACATACACATGTGCTACTGAAACACTTAAAATCACACTATTAAACTAAACTGTTATCGCTTCTTTAATATATGTAAAGCAAAAAAATCTCCAAAAGTTGAAAGACTTTTCAATAATTAAAAGATAAATTTTCAAAATTTAAATTTTTCTATTATTGTCTGGACTGTTTTCGTATTTATATTAAGTAGAAGAAAAAAAAAAAAAAGAAAAGAGAAAATTCAAAACTTTGTGTTTTCAATCTTCTGGGAAATTACAAAATAATTTTTTAACATAATTACTTAGAGAAAGACGCACAAGGACACATTTACGAAAAGGGAAAAAATATGCAGATATAACATAAAAATAAAATAAATAAAAATCATAAATAAGAATCATATTATTATAATTTTTTATTTGTACTAATCCACTTACACTAAAAACATTACATCAAATTTTATTTCAAATCTTGAATGTTCTTTAAAACGTTATCGTTTAGTGCTCTTAAATTTTTTAATTTTTTAGGGCAGACTTTTATTCCGTTTGTAAAATTGAAAAGCATAGAAAGATCATCTGAAGTTTAGACAAATGTAATTTGGAAACTAAAAACCCCTTCGAAAGTGACTCAGAGCTATTAATAGTTTGCTTTCCTTTTCGACTTTCTTTTAGCTATTTTAAAACAATAACTAAACATAAACTATTTCACTTTAAGTAAAAATCAAAGCAACTGCAAAATTGTTTAAAGATGTTACTTTGTCTTTACCTCCATCTACCAAAAAAAAGGCATTACATAAAATGAAGGGAAATTATAGCCAAAAGAAAAAAAAAGACTACATTTATTTGGAAGGATGTGTATTTTAGCTCATATATCAAAAGAACACCCAACAAAAAGGGCAACAAATTAAAGCACTTTCTACATTAATGTACAAGAAGAAGTACGAACATTTAAACAAGAGATACAAGTTGTTACTTTTAGAAAGTTTTATTTTTGTTTATACAACTTACAACACATTCATGTAAATAAAAAAAAAAACAACCAAAAAATTTACACAAGTGTTTTTATTTTATTTTTTATTTTGAGTTGAAGAAAAATTGAATGAAATGAACTCTTTACAAAGAAGCAAGAAAACTGTCTAAATTAATGCGCGAATAAATAACTGATGAAACAAGAAAATAAAAACAAATTAAATTTCTTTCGGATTTTTGCAATTCTTTTCTTTTAGCACTTTAAACACAATGTAAAAAATGGGTCTTTGTACAGTTATAGAAGAAAATTAAAAAATTAAATGCATGCTAAAGAGCCTTGGAAAAGTCATATGTTAGTTTATTTAACACCATTATTTAAATACAATGTTGGGTTAAAAACTGTATCCGAACAACATCTAGAAATTGTTGATCTGCACAAATTGCAAGATAATTTTTCTTTGCTAATAAAAATTTAAAACGTAACTTAGTCGAAATAATTGTTAAAAAATATTTATCAATGTGAAAATTTATTATTCGCAAACTTTTTCATTTATATTTACTTTAATCGTGCCTGATTCCTTTAAATACATGGATATATTTTCATGATATATTTATCATTTAAAACTTCAAAAAATAAAATGTATTACTGCGGAGAGAGCAAAATAATATATGCTTTCCCCGTAGTAATACATTTAATTATTTTCAGTTTTATGAGAATATAATGATATCTATATATTTGAAGGAATCAAGCACGATTAAAATACATTAAAAATATATGTTGCATACTGAAAATCTTTTCGTGAATCGTTTAAAAGCCAATGAAGTCAATGAAAGTTTGGATAGATTTTCATTGAATCAATGAAATAACTGAAAACGCAGCAACATATTTCTTTTTTATTAATATTTAAATTGAACAAAAATCGCTATAAACCAAGCATTTTTTCTTTTTGCAAACAACCGTTTTAATTTACTTGCATTTAAATTATTTTTCTAACTTTAAAAGTGAATAACTGTTAACGTTAACCACTTACAAGTATGGTAAACAGAATAAAAGAAAAGTTAGCTAACACATATTATGCTGTGGCTGCATCGGAAGAGGTTTCTGTATAATTTTTAAATACAAGAACGTGAGTTCAAATCCAAGCAGAGACTTGTAGATGCAAAAAAGTTATGGTTTAAAATGCAAATATGAAAAGAAGCAGTTTAGTTTTCCCCTAATCTCGATTAGAAAAGAAAAACTACGGTACTTTGAACATAAGAATAGAGGATGTGTTTAAGGCTCCTGTTATATTAACTAGAAAATCATGTCAATAGTCTAGATGGAACTCTTCTTAAAGAAGTCGGTACTTCTTCATAGCATATCGCCGGCGAAGTAAAATAATTAATAAAATGGCTATATCTATCTCCTTTCACCACCTATCTTCTCTCTCATCTATCCCTTTCCTAAAGAATGTAGCACGGTTAAAAAAACTAAGTAGGCATTAATGCCTGAAGTGCTACTTCTCTTAAAAAAAAAATAACAGAGTGTAGCAGTCGGAGCTGAGTATATTTAGTGGTCTGGCTATTAAATACAAATTTTTAAGTTCGACACTCGCCGATGGTAGAAAGTACTGGATCTCGAGTTCAATGCTCATCAAATAACAGGAGTGTAGAGGACTAAATTGCTTCATAACTTTATTAAAATTCATGTTTAATGAGTTAAAAAATGTTCTAGCATTTAAAATCAAAATGAGCCCTGCGTTTTAAGTGTGAAAAAGGTAACAATTGTATTATTTTAACTAAAAACAGTCTCTGTTAACATGTGAATGAATAAATTGGGTTAAAAAGTAACTTGAAATTCCTTTCTTTATAAACTTTAATTGATTTCAGATAAAAATATTTGCTTACAGTAAATTGAGCTCTGCATCAAAAGATCAATTAACAATGAAACATATAAATAAAATATTCGTTAAAAAAAAGTTGTAACATTTTTTAATTAATTTGTTTTTGAGTGTTCATGTTGAAATACGAATTTTCAGCAAGATAACAATAAATAAAATAGACAATAAAGACTCTGATAATAAAGAAAAATTTTACAAATAACACAGCTTCAATGAAAGATCTGTGGCAGTCAGCTGAACAAAAAAGTAAAAACACATAAAAATATTTTCATACAAATATGATGAAAAATTAAATTAATACTAACAAAAGAAAAATGGGAAGCAAACGTAAAAATTTTATACAAAAAATGACAATAATGTATTTAAAGTATGTGGCAACAACAGAGTCACATTCAACTCTATTGATAGAGCCAACCTACAGTTACTGCTGAGCATGCATATGAACACTAAAGTGGCATGTGTATGAATATAATTTCTTTTTAAATGACAAAAAAATAAATTAATATAAAGGTAAAAGAAAAAGTTTTATAACAAGCCAAACCAATATTCAATACTATTGCCAATAAAGTTGACAATAATGTTGCTGCTTGCAAGCAAAAAATTTAAAAGTTCTTTTGAATTTGTAAATTTTGAAGTTTGTGTGTGTGTGTGTATTTGTCTATAAAAAAAATTTTTTTTTTTTTTTGGCATGTTGTGTAAAATATTCCCTTGTTAGGGGGTACGCTTTTCATATGTTTGCTGAGTGTGGTTTATTATATCCTTCAGTCCGTTTGTAATTTCTACAATATCTATTTCCGACACCATGAAGTATGCATGTTCCGAGATATTATGCATAGCAAAGTCGATTAAGCAATGTCAGTCTCTCTGTCCATTTTTGCGTTAAAATTAAATTTTGCCAATTTCGTTTCGAAAAATTTGTTATTGAAGACGGCAAGATCAGTCCATGACTAACCATGCAGCTGGCAAAACAGCAACAGCTTTAATTTTTCCAAATCTTATTTTTCAACTTTCGTTTGCAGGTGGGGTTGTATTTACTACTTAATCAACACATTCATACTATGACCGTTTTTTGCTTCTTAATCACATGTTACTATTTACCCCGCGAGCGTTTTTGACGTTTCTTTTGACAGAAAAACTTACTGGTAGAAAAGAAATTCTTTTGCCAGTTTATATGTACATATTCCTGCCATTTTTCCAGTTTGTGAAAATTGTTACACATTTAAGCTAAGAGGTGTGCATGTCTTACAACATTTTTATGCTTCTAGGCAATCAGTTGTCGATCGACGTAAAAGTAAAACCGAGTGCGAAAGAAGAAAATACATTAAATAATTAAGTGCTTTTCGTTTACTCTTTTTGAAGCAGCATTAAAATCAGTTGATATATCTTTGCATCATATAATTCTGCATGTGAGCACATTACTTGCATTACATTTCCCAAACTTGTACTCTTTTATATCGGTAAACAAAAACAGAACCTAGGGTCGAATAATTTAATACAATCGAATTTTTTTAAATTGTTTTTAATAAACCTGCAACAGCCGTGCAAAAAGGGAACAACCTGTACTGCATCAGTCACTTTAATATCCAATTATTATGTAACTTATGACCGAAAAGTGCAATATTGTATAGCCACAATGCATAGTGGGGCACAACAAAATATACAGGTCTGTTCTGAAAATCACGTGAATTCAAATCACGAACGGTTTTAAAATCACGCAGACGATTTGGTGCTGTTCTGCGAATCACGTGATTTTCAATTTTTCGGCGTGGTTTTAAATTTTCGAAAACAGGAGAAAAGGGATTTTTTTTGATTTGTGTTGTGTGTGTTTTTTTATATTTGTAATAAAAACATTATTAGTGATTTAAGTAAGTTAAAATTTGTAGAACTAAAATAAATTAGAGAATTTTTATTTGTTTGTAATACATGTGCTTTCATTTACTTATTGGAGTTGATCGAAGGGCTTAAAATTTGGCGTTCAAATTAAAATTGAAAATGTGAAAATTAATGCAAAAAGTTTAGAAAGTTGCTACTATTTTATATTTTGCACTTTATTTTTCTAAATTTGGTGCTGTAAACATGAGCATAAATAAGATAAATCTTAAATGACCTTTTATACTCTGACAATTTGGCAACACTAGAATATTCATCGAAAACACAAACCAGCTAACTGTTGACCAGAAAGTGAAAATCACGAGCATTACTAAATAAAGCAAGACAATTTTTTGTAAAATATGCAGTGTCTTTGAAAATTTATGAATAATTTCGTTTTTATGTGTAAAATATCTAATTTTTTTGCAAACATAAATAGAAGAAATATCGCTTTAAATATATAATGTCATTATTATTATATTCTAAGCGAAATAATTCAAAAAAACGAGCAAGTGATTTCAAATCGGCAGTCATTTTGCTAAACGTCTAAATCACGTGATTTCATTATAATTTGTACGCAGAAAAGGTGTTTGAAATCACTTTGGCAAAAAGTGATTGTAGATCAGACCTGATAATAAAAAAATTCTATGCCGCCATGGTATAAGCAAAGGAGTACTCGACTTTAAGCTTAGAATTCGAATTCTTTAGCTCTTGCAGCAGCGATACAATGTCATTTCAAAGCAGGCCACCTCAAACAGGTAAATTTGGGTACATCTTTTAGTTTATTTATCATCAGATGCTAAAAATTTTCTAGACAAGACCAACTAATAACCTTATAGTTACAACCAACCAAAAAATTTAAACCTATTTTGAAAACATTTTTTCTTCTTCTTTTTAGGTGAAATTAAAAAGTTTTAGCGCAAATATGCGAATTTTTAAGATCAAAAAAGTAAGAATGCTATATTCGGCTATGCCAAATCTTATACACCCTTCACCATCTACAGAAACCTAGTTTAGTGAAGGAACTCCAATCAAAAAAGCAAATACTGGGGGACAGAGAATTAAAAAATAAAAAAATATTGGTACTGCATTTATATAATTTTACATAAAAATTACATTGGGTTTTTAAAAATTTTTTGTATTTCCTTACATATTTCTTCTTTCGACACTACATCTGATTGATTGACAGACGGACGGACATCGCTAAATCGACTTCGCTATGCATAAGAAATCAGTATATATATACTTTATGGGGTCGGAAATGGATGTTGTAGAAATAACACACATAATGACAAACTTATATATACCCTTTTCCCACTATTTGTGGTGAAGGATTTAAAAATAAAATGTATAAAAACGAAAATATCTTATTGAACATAAAAATTTGTTCAATTCTTCTGACAGGCACTACTAGAAGGACGCAAACGAAATTTTTCACGAACTTTCGAATTCAAAAAAACCAAAGCTGGGTTTAATTTTAAAACCGGTTTCGAAAAGCCCTACATTCACTTCTTCAATTTTAATCAAAATTATTTTTAGGTCCAAGTATGAATGTTATGGCCAAAAATCTAAATTATTTCCATTTTGGGATTTTTATGATTAAATTCGGAATTACGGTATTCGGTTTATTTAGATATGAAGTTTTGTTTAACTTATTTATTCTAACTTCATTAAAACATTAACATTCTATTGCATGTTTTATATCTGCAGCTTTTTCGAAAGTGAGAATTTTTAATTAAATGTAGGAAAAAATAAAAAAATTTAATCAATTTTTTTTTGGAGTCCATCAAAAATTTAAAACTTTGCAACTAATAACATTAAAAAAAAAATTAAAATATAAAAACTATATAAAACTAATTATATAAATACGAGGTAATTTCAAAGTTAAGTAAAACAAAAATTTTTTATAAAACAATTTTGTATCCCATTGTGCATCATCATGAAAAACTTAATTTCAGGTAACTTACCAACCAGACAGATCCTTTGTAAAGGTTAACAACGAAAAAAGCAATTTAAGGAAATTTGTATATGATTTAGATAAAAAAAACTGAAAATAAAAAATATATTTATGAAATTTGTTTCTAACAGAAAACATTTTTAAGGACACACAAAGCAACAAGCCATACTGTTGAGGTAGCAGCAAGTGATGTTTTTTTTGTAATGTGTGGTAGTGTGGTTTTATTGAATATTTTAGATATTTTGGTTACTGTATCGATAACAAACACGTTCTTTTTTTTTGCCAGTATTGCAATTTGTAGCAGTTGTTGTATAGTATGGGAGAAAGATAAAATATACAATAAATAATAAGATAGCAATTTCGATTTTCAATGAATTTTAAATAGATTTTATCGAAACAATCATAAATTTTGAAAAGAAAAAATAATTTGGTCTTTCGTTTAAAATATAAAATACATTTATGTATTTTTCCTTTATTGCAAATATTCCATTAAGAAAATAACTAAAATATGACATGCAGTTATGCACATAAACCTTTTTTGGAGTGCGTACCTGTGCCTGATAACTTTTCTTATTTATTGTATCCCAATTGGAAATCTTTTGAATATATCATTTTTCAGTTGCAAAGAGTAGGAGGGCGTAGTGAGGAACATTCCCCTAAACGTACAGATTTGGTTAATATTGATGGATGAGATAAAGTGCTTTAAATGTTAATTATGATATGCTCACAAAAACTGTTTGCTTTGTATTAAATAAAATGATATTATAACAAAAATATCCTGATCATTAGTGGCTTAACTTAAAACAGTTGGCCACATTCCCTTTAGTGAAAGTCGTCCAAAAACAACACGTGTTTTAGAAAGAAACATACGATGTATATGGACCGTTTTATGCCCAAACTTGGGATGGTTAGTTTTATCGATGATTTTAGTTACTTCACTTATATTAATTTGATGAAAAGGAAATAAGAGATTTTAAATATTTTGTTGAACATAAAGCCAGTGCAACCGCTTTACATAGCGTAAATATTTCAATGGTTACAGTAGATCAGGGTCTGAGAATACTCATCTAATGAGGAAAAACTATATTTTAAAAGGAAAGGCATTCAAATTCAAACCCCAACGGCTTTTACTCTGCAGCAGAACGAAGTTGCAGAAAGATTTAACCGTACTTTAGTAGAAGAAAAAGTTAATTTTGCTTGATTCCAATGCAGTTTTTGTGCGGTGAAGCTGCTTTAACAGCAACCTACTTAATTAATTTGGCTGTAAAGACTTTGAACGAGTATGGGTACCACAACAAAAGAAAAAGAAATTATATTAGAAATCTGTCCAAATGGTGATAATGGATTATAATTCAAACGGTTATAGGTTATGGAATCAAGATAATAAAATAAACTTTGAAACTTTAAAATCAGATATCATGATTTTGTGTGAAAGAAACAAGCAGGAGGGGCCAATTATTGATAATGTCGTCTTTGTGGAATATAATGAAACTAATCATAATAATGAAAACTTTACTACATTAACTAAAGATAATTCTGATTATTGCGAAAATGGAAATGAAGATAGGTTTGAACCAAAAAGGAGTAACCATTAAAAAATGAGGTTCTAGGGCACATTACAGGTCACGCTAATTCTGGAATATATAATAGCACTTTCATTTTAACACACTGTTTTAAACATATAGAGAATAAACCACATAAATTACAAAGCTTTGAAGCTATCAAGAACAAAATAATTCAATGACGAAAAACGAAGCATGGCAGTTAATTCCACGTCCTGATGAGTTTTTAGGATTAAATAGGATTCAAATGGAAACCCAATTCGATAAATAGCTCGGTTAGTAGCAAAATGATTTCTATAAAAGACTTAAATAAATTATAAGTAAACTTATTCACCTGTAGCTAAACTTTCTACAAATCAAATAGTTTTGGCAGTTAGTATTAAAGGACATTTTTTATTTACATCAACTTGATGTCAAAACTGCGTTTTTGTTTGGTATTTTAAAAGAAGATATTTTTATGGAAATTTCCGATGACATTCAAGTATCACCTACTTAAGTATTTAAGCTCAAAAAAATAAATTTTCGCACTT
This sequence comes from Gymnosoma rotundatum, assembly GCA_916610165.2. Classification (NCBI taxonomy): domain Eukaryota; kingdom Metazoa; phylum Arthropoda; class Insecta; order Diptera; family Tachinidae; genus Gymnosoma; species Gymnosoma rotundatum. The sequence goes on from OU744340.1 coordinate 96,808,033, forward strand.
AACCAAGGCCCACGATGATGGTACACAAGATTTGATGATTTTTAAGTTCAATTAAAGTTTGATCGATCAAAACATGATTCCTGCTTGTAAACAAAATTTGAAGATTGTGGTGTTCTTAAATATTAATTCGGAACAAGAATTGAATATAATCGAATAAACGATGTGATGAAACTAAGTCAACATTTAAATATTGAAGGGATCCTGCAAAAAATTCCAATGGAAAAAGGTTTGTACCTTTCTCAATATACTTCTAACGCAACAGCAAAAAATCCCCATCGTGAATTGTTAGGACGTCTTATTTACCTCTTGTTAAGTGTTCGTCCAGATATATGTTTTCAGATTGGGTATGTGCATAGGTAGATTTCAAAATACCTTAGTAATGTTCACTGGACAGCATTAAAACGTATATTTCGTTATATAGAAGGTTCTAAAAATTCTAAACTAATTTATACAAGCAGTTAAGACGAAAAATAATTCGTTGGATTCGTAGAAGCCTATCGGGCACCAGATCCTTAAGACAGAAAATCTGTAAGCTGATTCTTATTAAAAGTGTTCGGCTGTCCTGAAACTTGGAGTAGTAATAAATAAGCTCTGGTGGCAACGTCATCTTGTGAAGCCGAATATATTACTCTTAGACTTGCCGTTTCAGAAGCTATTTGGATTAAGGGCATTTAAACTGATCATCATATATTTTCAGAAGGTAATAATGCAGTAACAATTTATGAAGATAATCAGCTTGTATTGGAAAAGCAAAAAACGCTGACAGCAAACGCTCTAAGCATATTGATGTCAAGTTTAATTTTATACGTGACTACATTTTAAAAGGAATAATTAATAAACAAGAAATTTCTACAGAATCACACCGCTATTTTTACTATATCATTAGATTTAGATTCATTAGCGTTTGGTAAGGGGTATTGTATTCCAATTGTTTCTAAAGCACTTGTTTTATATTATTTTAAATATATTTGCAATCGCATTAGTAGTGACTTTTAAGTTTTTCAATACATACATATATATAACTTATAATTTTCATTCATTCCGAAAATATTTTCCACAATAAAATACGAGGGCTGCTATATATATTTCTGGCCTGGCAACACTGAGTGCTGCCAAGTGCAGCATTGGAAAGTTTGTAATTTTTAAGCATAATCGTACTCAAAATGTTTTGACGTACGACCATTATTTGTGTTGTTAACAGTGACTTGAAAAAATTAATATAGAAAAAAATGGAATTAACTCGTGAACATTTTCGTGCCACCATTTTTCACAATTTTCGACGTGGATTATCACGACAAGAGTGCATTGATGAACTTAAATCTTTGTATGGCGATGAAGCACCATCCTATAGCACTGTGAAAAATTGGTATAATAAATTTAATCGTGGCCGAAGCTCGCTCAAAGACGAATTCCGTGAAGGTCGTCCAAAAACGGCTGTTGTGCCAGAGAACATTGATGCCGTGCGTGAACTCATAATGCAAGATCGACATGCGACATACCGAGAGATGAGACATCCTTGGACATTTCTTCCACCAGCATACATTCGATACTGCATGAACACCTGGCCGTAAAAAAGGTTTGTTCTTGTTGGATCCCGCACAATTTGAAAGTCGCTCAAAAAAAGGCTCGTGTCGATTGGTGCAAAGAAATGTTGCAAAAATACGATTGCGGTGCTTCAAAAGACGTTTACAAGATCGTCACATGAGCAACGTAGGATGGTCACTTCTGAATGGTACACTACAATTTGTTTGCCTGAAGTCAACGGAGAAATTCGAAAAACCAACAAGAGAAGACGAATCATTGTGCACCATGAAAATGCGAGCTCTCACACATCGGCTTAAACCAGAGCGTTTTTGACCGGCCAAAACGTATAATTAATGGGTCATCCGCCGTACAGCAATGACTTGGCACCTAATGACTTCTTCTTGTTTCCGCACATCAAGAAAAAAATGCGTGGTCAACGATTTTCGTCGCCAGAAGAAGCTGTTGCAGTATTCAAAAACCATGTTTTAGAGGTGTCTCAATCGGAGTGGAAAAAGTGCTTCGACAACTGGTTTGAGCGCATGCAAAAGTGTATAAATCATGCTGGAGAATACTTTGAAAAACAATAAAACCATTTTTGATTAGAAATATTCGCATTTTCACTATTAGGCCAGAAATATATAGAGCAGCCCTCGTATACATTTTAATTTTGTAATCTGCGTTCTGTAAATCAATTATAAGAGTTACATGCATATAAGTATATTAAGCTTGAATGCAATTACAGAAAATATAATAAAACATTTTAGTCCATAAAACTCCAAGTTTTTTAGAACAAGGCTTGCATTAAACACTTATGAAATATATTATCAAGTAGAACTCGTTTAATAAAAATTTGCAATATTTTCTGTACATCTATATATAATAAAGCTTTAATTTTTGTCTGACTGTCTGTCTGTCTTTCTGTGTTCGCATCACGTTAAAATTGCTAGATGGATTTTACTAAATTTTTTTGAGGAGTTCCCTTAGAACCTTGGTTCAAATATAGCGTATCTCTTTTCCTAAATATAAACATATCATTTTGTAGAGAAAACAGAGATACAAATGTGAAAGCCCCCAATTTTACCGATAGAATGATACTAAAATAGTTTTCTGTACATTTAATTTTTGTAAATTAATATTTTAAGAAAATTAGACATGACACACTAACGAAGTCGTGGATATCAAATACTTTTGCTTGCACGCCATTGTCGTCTGAAATATTATACGGTCTTATGTACATACACATATAAAATAATATATTTAAAAGGGCCTTATTATTAATTAAAATATTCACCCCCAAGAAATTACTTTTCATTTTAATATTTGGCTTTTACTTACAAACAATTATTTTAACAATTTGCTTCATTCCAATCGCTTTGGGATAAAGTTTCCATTTTATTTAATTCGCCTTCGTTACCAATTGTGTGTATGATAGTTTTTAATTAAATTACTTTAATGATTTTAAAAATGTTTCATCTGTTTGGTCTTTGTCCAGTATCTCAGTAAATTTAACTGAACATGAGAGGAGATTTATTCGATGCTTTTGTTAAAATGTAATAGTCATTATCGTCGTAATTCAGATAAAGTCCAGTAGTAAACAGCAGTAATAGGTGGTTGTTGGAGAGAAAAGTTAAAACATCAGGAAATGAATTTTTTCGTATGTGTATTTGTGAAAAAGTAGATGGCTAAAAAGTTGGGGGAGCAAAGTAATTCCATGTATAGCATCATCAGCTACAGCTATTATAGCAAAATTCATAAGAGGCAGCAGCACAAAATTACTATGAAAACAACAAGAACAATACAAGCACTTACGTATTGTAAAGTATACAAAGTACTTAAAAATATACATACACTCAAACAGGCGATTGTAGGAAAGTAGCGCATACGTATGTATATAAACCTACATATAAAGTCTCTCACATACATACACATTGGAGTCCATGCATTCGGTGTACGTTTGCATGTCATTTTATTCATCAAGCGCACTAAATACTTGAAGCCGTAATTACAATTGTAGTATTTGAATGTAAAACCTCAGTAGGACAAAGAATGCAGCAAGAAAGAAAAGGTCATTGTAGGAACGAGTATGTGAAATGGTAAACTAAAGTATACTTAATGCAATTCTGTATGTTTTATATACTTATACGATTGTAGGTATGTATGTGTGCTTTTAAGCTAAGAATATGGCCATGACTTATGTGATAAGTTTTTTTGTTTTTTTTGTTTTAAAGTGCAGATTTTCAAAGTACTGGCGTAAAAACGCTTAAACTTTTCTATAATTAAATATGTTTTTTAAGAATTCGAAATGTTCAGTATTTTTTAATCACTGATGACACTACATTAATGTTTTATAAACAATTATGTGGTGATTTTTTTTTTTAAATTAAAGGCCTTGTGGAATGAAAATAGCCCATAAAGACCAAATGAGCTGAATTTTTATTAAAACAAAGACGCTTCACAAAAATCAAACAATATGGTGTCAGATCTAAATTAGGATCTAGATTCCAACAAAAGATTGTCAGTAAAATAATGTAGCATGGAGAACCCGTCACTCCAATTATGAATAAAATTCTCTGGGATTTTTTCCTATTCCCTCTTCTGCAATTCTACATAAAACTTCTGTGGAATATTCTTCACTTTTCCCTCTTCCCTTATTTTAAACGAACTTTGAAAATAGGAAACAGTTCGCCGGGAAAAAATATATCAAGATGATCTAAGCCAGGTATGGTACAATTTGGAGGCGGAATTGTTTTCATAAAATGTGTTATGCAAAAGGTTTTACATTCATGATTTATAGTAGTAGTACAACATACGTATACAGTCCAGTCGTGTATATTCTTAAGGAATTTCTTTTATATGAAAAATATTTTTCTCGAGAAGAGATTCCTCTGATAAAGGTTTCCATAGAAAAAAATAATAAAACCAAGTGGCATCATCGTAATTTTAAGAAGCTCATTTTATAATACTTACAGTTTTGCCAAATTTGTTTTTTTTTTTGCTCGAAAACTCGCACAACATTATTGTTTATAATTGGGCGAATATAAAAAAGAATAAAAGAACTTTATAAAAGAAATATAAGAAGCCCTTTATAATAAACAATAATACATTTATTAAAAACCACTAAAACAAATAATTTAAACCACACATGAGGCTACTTTCTTTTATTTTCCTTTTGTATGTTCTTTTAAGATTAGTTGCGCTTTTTTTAATATTTTTTAACTGAGAACTCAAATGGAATGAGGGCAGCATATAACTTTCTCCTTGCCACCCTTTTCTAGCTATTGTCCTGCCGCCGCTTCAGCTACAATTACAAACGCTTAATATTTTTATATATTTTTTTAATTTATATTCACGTTATACATTTGATTTTTCAAAAAATGATTCGTAAATTTTTAATCAAAACAAAGCTGTTAAAGCAAGACAGCTAACTTGAAAAATTTGAAACTCTCTCCCCTTTTTATTTCCTTCCCCGGCTGTTTAGAATGGAGGAAAAATAAAATGAATATTTAAAATTGGTGAAGGAATATCATGGGCATTAACTTAAACATTGTAAGACTTAATTTTCTTTAAATAAAAGATTTGCAGCATATATTTTATTAAAAAAAAAATAATAATAATAATCAAGAGCTAACGTGGCTTCATTCAGAAGGCACCAAAGTTTATGCGAGTTTTCTTAGAGTACATATTATTATTATTATTAATAAAATATATATATTATTATCATTACGAGGACTGCTATATATATTTCTGGCCTGGCAACACTGAGTGCTGCCAAGTGCAATCTGACAATTCCATTGGAAAGTTTGTCATTTTTAAGCATAATCGAACTCAAAACATTTTGACGTACGACCATTATTTGTGTTGTTTACAGTAACTTGAAAAAATTAATATAGAAAAAAATGGAATTAACTCGTGAACATTTTCGTGGCATCATTTTTCACAACTTTCGACGTGGATTATCAAGACAAAAGTGCATTGATGAACTTAAATCTTTGTATGGCGATGAAGCACCATCCTATAGCACTGTGAAAAATTGGTATAATGAATTTAATCGTGGCCGAAGCTCGCTCAAAGACGAATTTCGTGAAGTTCGTCCAAAAACAGCTGTTGTGCCAGAGAACATTGATGCCGTGCGTGAACTCATAATACAAGATCGACATGCGACATACCGAGAGATAGAGACATCCTTGGACATTTCTTCCACCAGCATACATTCGATATTCCATGAACACCTGGCCGTAAAAAAAGGTTTTTTCTCGTTGGATCCCGCACAATTTGAAAGTCGCTCAAAAAAAGGCTCGTGTCGATTGGTGCAAAGAAATGTTGCAGAAATACGATTGCGGTGCTTCAAAAGACGTTTATAAAATCGTCACAGGTGACGAATCATGGATCTATGCGTATTAGCCCGAAACGAAACAACAATCGACCGTGTGGGTCTTCAAAGAGGAGCAAAACCCAACGAAAGTTGTTCGTGGAAGAAGCACTTCGAAGCAAATGGTCGCCTGTTTCTTCGGCAAAACTGGTCATGTCGTGACTGTTCCGCTTGAGCAACGTAGGACGGTCACTTCTGAGTGGTACACTACAATTTGTTTGCCTGAAGTCATCGGATAAATTCGAAAACCCCACAAGAGAAGACGAATTATTGTTCACCATGACAATGCGAGCTCTCACACATCGGCTCAAACCAGAGCGTTTTTGACCGGCCAAAACGTCGAATTATTGGGTCATCCGCCGTACAGCCCTGACTTGGCACCTAATGACTTCTTCTTGTTTTCGCACATCAAGAAAAAAATGCGTGGTCAACAATTTTCGTCGCCAGAAGAAGCTGTTGAAGTGTTCAAAAAACATGTTTTAGAGGTGTCTCAATCGGAGTGGAAAAAGTGCTTCGACAACTGGTTTGAGCGCATGCAAAAGTGTATAAATCATGCTGGAGAATACTTTGAAAAACAATAAAACCATTTTTTATTATAAATATTCGCATTTTCACTATTAGGCCAGAAATATATAGAGCAGCCCTCGTATAAAGTTTTGTATCCTTCCAATGAACAGCTTGATCAAGGCCATTTAGTTTAGTTGAACAATTTTTTTAAGTTGAAAGGTGTAAATGAATATTGAAAAACACTACTAGAGCAGTCAGATACTTCAAAAAGCTTTACTAATGCATTTATTATGCTAGGACGTGTTAAGCGAGATATTTAACAGAATAAACACTAGCGTCTACACTGATTTTTATTGTTTTTTAAAACATATAATTTCCTGAAAAGTGATAAAAGCCCTGAATTGGAAATAACGAAATATTGCTTATAAAAAATTCAGTAATACTCGTAAATATTGAAAAGATTTTTCATCAAGAAAAAAAAAGAACTATAATTCGAAAATTTGTACAGTAATTAAAAGTATAATGGAATACACACTTTTGCAAAACACAATTAAACATATAAGGCACACAATATTTAAATTACTTTATATTAAACAAAACTAAAATAGAAAATATAGAAATTCAATTCTTTTTCTAATTGCAAATTAATTGCTTCAAATTATGTTTACACTTGTAGACACGACGCTTAATTTTTCATTTGCCGCCATTAAAAAATACTGCTCAGTGAATCACCAAAATCCAGAAAACAACTGAACATACTTCATGAGTATACTTGAACTCTGACTTGCTTCATAAGTGTGAACGCCACATAACGTTGCTACGTCTCTATACTTTTTAACATTAGACTTGTTTTCAGATTAAAATAGTAGTAAAATGATCTAAGACTTAAGTAAAGTAAACGTATATTGAGGACAAATTAAAAATACCTTGTAGTGTAACAAAATCACCGGCACAATTGGTTAGAATAAAAGCTCCAATGCCACCAAATCCACTAGTTTTATAGTTCGAATGCTATTAATAGTGGCAAATTTATGTTATTTAATGGGGAATTTAGCATTCCTAAATTTAACCAACGCAAATTTCGTATCCCTGTGGTTTAACTTTTTAACTTAAAATTTGCAAAGGAGCTCTTGTATTAAAAAAAAAAAACTGTAATAATATTTTATATTGTTTTCTTTTTTTTTTTTTTTGTTTTATTTCTCATTATCTTTTAACTGCCTAATTCAAAGAAAAAAAAAATACATTCGTGGGTTATTGTTGTTTTTTTAAAATTTTTTAGTTTATTTAACTGATTTAGTCAATTTGTTTGCACGACAACATTTTTTTTATCATAAAATTTGAAATTGCTATCGAAACATGCTTTCATCTGCAGTAATCAATATCCTTAAGTTTTTATTATTTAGAAGATAATGCAGTTCGCTTATATTTAATTTCTGTTAAAATGTTTTTATAGCAGAAACAGATATCCCTATTTTTTTAGTATTTTATAAGATAAAATTCTTCGAGTTCGCTTCTCCAACCCAATGGAAATAATCGTACCACAACCACTTTTCTAAAACAGACATTTTTTATTTGTTTATGTACACTAATGGGGAAGTTACCTATAGGATATCTTAGAACCTTTCGAGTTACACTCCATAGGTAAACAAAAGTAACTTTTAACTTTGTATGGGAGGTACTTAGCACACTGACTTAATCCATCAAATATTTCGCTAGACTATGTACATTAATAAGGAAGTTTCTAGTACAAAAGTTTAGGGCTTTACGTATTATAATGCTTTAGTTTCACGATGATAATTTCGCACTTTGTATGGGAGGTACCAAGCCTACTGCTTCAATGCAGACAGTTTTTTCTCCACATTATCAACAGAGTTAAAACTTTAAGAATCTACCTAGTGTAGTTCTTTAGTTATACGATAATAATTATTCACTTTGTTCAGGAGTTTCTACGCCCAATATTTCGATCCAGCCGGTTTTTCGCTACATTATTTGTATAAGTAAGGGAATTATTCGAAAAAAATTCCAAGGTGCACGCACATTTACAAGTATACGATGATAAATATTTTATTTATTACAAACAAACATACAAACACATTTTGTGCTTTATATACATAGATTTCTAGAAGACTTCATATATATGTAAAAACATAAACTGAGAGTTTTTTGCAACAAATAATGAAGACATGATTTTTAAATCGAAAATAACCTTTTAATAAGGCCTGGGATGTATTTATCCCTTCGTAATTTTTTATGCCCTCCACCACAGGTGCAAAAGGAAAGGTATCTACGTATGTCATTTTATGTCACACTATGATGCGACATAATGTCCATCAACGTAGGGTCATTTAATGGTGTTCTATGTAAAAAAGTTGGAACGTTTTTATAAACTAGTTATGCAGCAAATCTTTCGTGAGCGAAACTGTTTTTGTTATAAGTACGGATAGTATGACAATTTCATAAGTGACACTATCTCCATACTAAAAACGATTTGAAAAACGTAATAATGCTTATTGACTTTATATCTTTGGACGTTATGACATACCACCGATTGACCGATGTCAATCTTTTCATCCGAAATCGTGTTGTAATCAACTTTGCCAAGGCATTTAATTAGCTAAAAACAAAATTAATTACGACAGTCGATCAGGCATAGCTTCGAAAATTTTTCATTAGAAATCGGTCAAGGTCCCCGAAAGTTACCTGAAAGCTTCGACTGTTATACTGTTTTATATTAACGATGTAGTAATGAAAATATTAGAATAAAAAAACGCAATACTTATTTAATAAATGTTTTTTTTTTATTAAAAGTCTATTAAATTTTTCATTCGAAGGATTTTAGTATATATATTTTAAAAGATCTAAATCTATATTTAGGTATACTCATATGATATTAGCTAATGGCTCAAAATTTTGACCTTTCGTTTCGACCCTGAATAAAATCTTATGTTTTGATTAGTTATTACGAAACATATTCAAGACTTCATCGATTATTCTCACCTTTAGATCATTATCCTACATTGCTGCCGTTACAATTATCTGAGGTTTTACTATATTTTCTACGCAATGGCGTTGAGTACGTACGACCATTATTTGTGTTGTTAACAGTGACTTGAAAAAATTAATATAGAAAAAAATGGAATTAACTCGTGAACATTTTCGTGCCATAATTTTTCACAACTTTCGACGTGGATTATCACGACAAGAGTGCATTGATGAACTTAAGCACTTAAGGCGATGAAGCACCATCCTAAAGCACTGTGAAAAATTGGTATAATGAATTTAATCGTGGCCGAAGCTCGCTCAAAGACGAATTCCGTGAAGGTCGTTCAAAAACGGCTGTTGTGCTAGAGAACATTGATGCCGTATGTGAACTCATAATGCAAGATCGACATGCGACATACCGAGAGATAGAGTCATCCTTGGACATTTCTTCCACCAGCATACATTCGATACTGCATGAACACCTGGCCGTAAAAAGGTTAGTTCTCGTTGGATCCCGCACAATTTGAAGGTCGTTCAAAAAAAGGCTCGTGTCGATTGGTGCAAAAAAATGTTGCAAAAATACGGTTGCGGTGCTTCAAAAGTCGTTTATAAGATCGTCACAGATGACAATCATGGATTATGGATCTATGCGTATGAGCCCGAAACGAAACAACAATCGACCGTGTGGGTCTTCAAAGACGAGCAAAATCCAACGAAAGTTGTTCGTGGAAGAAGCACTTCAAAGCAAATGGTCGCCTGTTTCTTCGGCAAAACTGGTCATGTGGCGAGTGGTACACTATAATTTGTTTGCCTGAAGTTATCGGAGAAATTCGAAAAACCAACAAGAGAAGACGAATCATTGTTCACCATAACAATGCGAGCTCTCACACATCGGCTCAAACCAGAGCGTTTTTGACCGGCCAAAATGTCGAAATAATGGGTCATCCGCCGTACAGCCCTGACTTGGCACCTAGTGAGTTCTTCTTGTTTCCGCACATCAAGAAAAAAATGCGTGGTCAACGATTTTCGTCGCCAGAAGAAGCTGTTGAAGTGTTCAAAAACCATGTTTTAGAGGTGTCTCAATCGGAATGGAAAAAGTGCTTCGACAACTGGTTTGAGCGCATGCAATAAAACTGTTTTTGATTATAAATATTCGCATTTTCACTATTAGGCCAGAAATATATAAAGCAGCCCTCGTAGAATAATTTCTTATACAATAAAAAAGAAATTTCTATTTCCTTACGTAAATATTTCATATTGTTACATAAATAAGATCAGTTGTGCCTGTTGTTGTTTTCCGTATATGCGTGGTGAATAAGTTACTTAAACTAATGGGTGTGTGTGTATAGAATAATACCACAATTAGCTAACAAGAAATGCGTTGGTATAGGTGCTTGCTGTAAAACAGAAGATCGTGAGTTCGAGTGTAGCAGCATAACAATGGTGTATGGCAGAGGTGTGTTGGGGATATTTGATTAAACGAGATGACTGACTTGGATAAAAGACGTAGTGGAGCTGTCTGTAGATGGTTAAGATTACTAAAAAAGGTATCGATTATTAGTTCATGTCTCGTTGGAGTAACACAGTAGTGCAGCGTGGCTGGCTGCTTTTGTAAAAATAACGCATGTTTTTTAATACGAACAATAGAATTCAAAAGACCGTAGGATCAAGAAGTATAGCCAGATAAAGCTACAAAGTAAAAATACAGAATTTATAATGAGCGACAGTGGTACTTGCAATCAAAAGAATAAGTACGTTTGTCAAAAAGAGCAAAAACGTAACGTTATATTCAAGGGCAAGATAACTTTTCAAGTTACAACTGGAGCTCACATTTTATTATCAATTTCGATACAAAAAACTATACCATATTAAAGAATTTTTTTTGCAGGTGCGCATAATCAATATTTTATTAAAATCAGTACAGAACTTTAAATCTAAAAACGGGTTTAAATTTGACACTAACACACAAATTGTTTCCACCCAACAAATATTTGACTTATGATATTTTTATCTTTTTGAAATATTATGTTTTTATTGCATAGCAATTTTTGCGCACAAAGTTCGATGAAATGATTTAACCACCGGCATCCTAGATTAGACTTAAGTATTTTTTAAAAGAATTATTTTTTTTATTTAATATTGTATTAGTTAACAAGTATTTTTTTTTTTTAATTAAAAATATACGATACATGCTTTTAAAAAGAAATAATCAACTAATGTTACATTGTTTAACGTGTATATTAGTTAGTTGTTTGTGGATAAAAATTGTGGTTTATTATTCACAAAGCTTATGAGTAAATTAAAAAGAAAAAACAAACACAACATTACCACACAACAATCACAGGGCTGTGTGGTATGTATGTATCTGTGTTCGCAAAATATATATTTTTTTTAACACATTCCAAACACAATCATACAACTGTTATTTTAAAATGCAAAAATAACTTTCAGCCCAACAACTAATTTTGTGTTAGGGCGGGTAGTTACAAAAGAGTTTAAAACCTGCAACTTCGTTTACTTAGTCCGTTTTATTTTTAAACATACGAAAATTTTAATTATTAGTGGTTACATAAAAAATAAATTACTAAGTAACGCCTAAAACCATGCTTCGATTTGTTTGCTGTTTATTCTGCACAGCAAAGCAGTGTTGAATTTTAAAAAGTTATGAAAAATATACTTAGAAGTAAAATAATGAAATTTAATTGAAAATAAACAATAAAATTCTAACAAAAATTTTCACAATATAGAAAATAGGAATATTTTGAATGCAAATAGCTTTATTTTCCTCCTACGACGTTCAGGAAACACAAAAAAATATTGTAGTTGTTGTAGCAAATATTTACATAGAATTTACTGACAGCATTTCTAGAACAACACAAACATACAATGGTATGGATGCACAAACGTTTGTGAATTGAACATACAGCTTAAAGCTCGTGTTTACAACACTTCAGAAATATGCGGGTGCAGATTTTTTCAAAAATTTTATTATTAGTGAAGAGTCTAAGGGCCAGTTTTTGACTTGGTATTTAAATTTCATTTATATTTAAGTTCTATTTAAGTACAAAATTCAGTTTTTCAATGCACACTTAAATGAAACTTAAATGACCATTCTTGCGCATTTAAAGTCTATTTAAATAAAAAAGCTTTACCATATGGTTATTGCATTTTTTGTTGTTGGTTCGCAAAACTAAACAAAAGTAAACAAACATTTTAGCCATTGATAGAACAATATTTTATGTTTTGCACATATATCTTAATGAAAATATTAATTAAAAAGTTAAATTAATACATAAAATAAGTTTAGGTGGTGAATACATGCGTATCGCTGACATTTTTTAATATATTTAAAATATTTTTCACAAAATTTGCAATTCATTGTGTTTGTTAGCAGCTGTTTTTTATAAACAATGGAGTTTTATGTTGATATTTCGTAATGCTGCCATATTTTTCTCATAGTTAAATGAGAACAATCATAAATGACTGAAAAACTGAAACTGTATTTAAATAGTACTTAAATTTAAATGCAAATTAACTAAATGCGTATTTAAATATGAAGTCAAAAACTGGCCATAAGGCTTCAATATTCGGAGGGGATGGTAAGTAATAAGTTTGGAGAAAACCCAATACAGACAGTGCCTTCATATTTTTGCTGGAGTGTGCAACTTGACCTTCATTGATATTACCAAAAATCATTACCTTTTAAATTTAATTTGTAAATTGCAACTATAAATTGTAGCTCTCGGGCAAGCAAAACTTATAACAGAATAGCGACCTAAACTACAGATGTATAAATCACTAGTGAAAATTATGGAGTCAACTGGTCGACCGCAATGTCTATCAAAGAGGTTCTAAGCATAGTTTTGCTATAACAGTGGAATAAATTTGATGCAAGAGTAGTCCAAATTTTATTTTCCTAACACCAAAAAAATACACCAGCTTTAATACGTTCAAAGAGTACAACAGCAAATATTAGTTTATCTTTTTTTTTAACAATATCTTACAAAACAAGGCCTTAAGTTATATACTTTACACTTTCTTGTGATATGTGTTTTTAACTTAATTTTTATCAAGAAAATTTAATAATTGTGCATCAATTTGAGCCTTTTTTTATATGGATGTAATATTATTAATAAAATATTGCTGAGTGTTACTCTACAGGGCAGATGAATTGTACTGTAATATTAAACCAAATGAGCACGATTTATATTTATATCACCTGTGACTGCAATTAAAGAAGTTTTTTTTTTCACACTATTGCGTAAGCATACGGGAATTTAAATGAAACTTTTTAAAACAGCTTCATTGGGAGATGTCCATTTGGTATCCAAGAATAAATATAAAAAGCGAATGCTGATTTTAACTGTAAAAGAGTAAATTAAATTGGCAGTTTGGTAAAGCAGATTGCTCAGTTACAAAAAGTTAAGTGAGAGCAAAACTTGAACAGCCAAATTAACAAAAACTTATTTAATTGAACTTTATCCATAGCAACTTGTATATTGCTGAAAGAAGTACAACAACAATACCTAAGATGTACTTCTGTATACGACTGAATTTCTTGATGCTACATAATAACCAATGGTAGATAGTCACTTTATTATTTGTTGCCATATTTTTTAGAAAGTTATAAAGTATGTCCAAGGAAAGTTCCAGTTATTATTATGAATGAAATTATCAAAAAATATATTCGATATAAAAAAGGAGTATTGATTACGAGTAATAAGGAAAGAACCAACATGATAACAGTATATTGCAGCAGCGTATAAGTCTTATCGAAGCAATACCGCAATGGCTTACAGGTTTGTTTAAGTGCATATTTCGTAAGCAAGTGATCGTACGAACAAATTAAGTCAAAGGCATAGAGTCAGTAATAAATAAAAAGTATCACAAAAACGTAAAATATATAAAAGTATAAAATGATTAGCAAACGAAAAAATCCATTCGTTTAAAAAAGGAAAAAACGCAACAATCAGGCACGTCACAGAACTCAATTCCGATCGAAAGTGGTTTCAACACCGTAAATTGGTTCTTTAGAAAACGAAAAACGAAAAATTTCTAGGGAATGAAACCACTTTAAAATTTCAAAGTGGAATTAAGATTCTTTGAAATTTAATTACAAACGGTTTTCAAATTTACTTTTTTTATGTGTTCTTATTTAGATTAGGTTTGCACAATATTTCAATATTTTAATAAAAGGGTTAGCCTAAGCATTTTTTAAATAAGCAAAATCGATTTGAATCTGAACAAGGTAAAATAAAATCGATCGGAATTATTAATACGGAATTAAAACCATTCCGATCGGAATTGGTGACATGCCTGAATATTTTGAAAAATATTAGAGTCAGGTATTTCGCAAAAAACAGAAAATCTTTCAAGTTTGCCGTAAGTGTTCTTCATTGTTATATTTGGTGACAGATGTGTATGTGTGTGTTTTTTTTTTCAATAACAATTACAATAAAAATGTGTGTTTTTACAAAACCAGCCAAATTTACAACAAAGTAAAAGTCATATAAGCACTACTACAACTAGAAAATCGGATATAGAAAAAAGAAACCCACAGAACAACATTGGTAATGACTGCACAATAATGAACAGACAATTGTCAATTGGTAAAATGTAACAATGAGTAGACTGAGCACAAGAAGAGAATTTAATAACCAATACAAACCGGTGGTCGCAAATGTTTTTGTGTAAAGATCAGCGCCATCATTTTCTATATCATCATGATAATCATTTTCAACATTGTTGCCTTTACGCCAAACTACACACTCCCACTGGATGGCATTCATTCAACCATGTTAAAAGTGTGAATCAACAGCGGCCGAGGTACTTGTTGCAAATATATGAATATTGAATGTTTTCATGTTCAAACATGCATATACACATAAATATAAATATTAGCTATTCGAGACAGCAACAAACAAAAAATCACCTGCTATATGTAGAACACACACAATCACATTATGTCCTCTTTTACTTCAATTTCAGGTGTATGTAATGTGTTATTGTAATGGTAAAACATTGCTAGGGGTATTTTCAATGAACACTGCTGTCATTCGTTTGTGGTTTTCAGCTTTTAAAATAGCATAACATATAATCAAAACAACAACAATAAAAATTCCACCTTACAATATAAATGTAAAAAAAAACAATTTTTTTTGTTATTGTTTGTGCGAATGTGTTTTCATTGTTTTGTGCTGTTGTTGTTGTTGATACAACAATAATATTCCGCTATGAATAGAAAAAATATATTTCTATAAAACTAAAAAGGAAAACAACAAGAACAATAAAACCAATAAATACACCAACAACTTAAATCATGATGACAACGTCACCACATTTGTTATTTTAAAAAACCAAATTTTGTTCATATTTGTTTATCTTTGGTTTTATATTGGGTTTCATTTCATGAGTTCTTGTTAAACTGATTTTAATCAAAATATGACACAAGTCCAAACACAACCACACATACTAAGGAATATAATGATTGGGTGAGAAAACTAATTTCCGTTTGTCAAATAATAAAATCGATAGGAATTCTTTTTGAATAATAAGTTTTTTTTTAACAGGTAAGTAATTGTAAATTGTAACATTATGACGGTTGTTGCGTTTTGCTATCAAAGGTTAATTTTTTAAATAAAAATTATTTAATAAAAATTTATCTATTGTATTGGAAAACGAAACTGCGGGTTTTTCGCCTAAATATTAAAACAGAAAACCTACAAAATTTATGGGTTTTACGTTTGTAATGTAAATGAATATTTTGCACATAAACAAAAGTTTTAAGTTTGCATTCACAGATATAATTCAATGACTGATAGTTTCTATTAAAAAAAGAATCCAGTGGCGAAAAAATAAAACGATCGTTAATTTAGAAAGGAATACCTTTAGTCCTGAAATAAATCCCTCTAAAGGACGAAACTATGAAAATGTTTATGACCAAAAACTGAATGCCAGCAGGTCTCCAAAGAGATAAAAGATAATAGAAAAGATTAAAAGAGAATTTAAATCTGCAGAGGTTAAGAAAAAAAATTATAGCTTGAAAGATAACAACATGTTGTATCGTATCGTGTCCATACTAAACACGGCACAATGTCAATGGACAGTATGACAGAAATTCCATGGAGATTGTATACTTGAACACCATGATATGCCATCGTTTTAGTTACTGAGTCTAAATTTTGTTGGAGTTTTTCGTAAGCAAGAAAACACTTATTTATTTTATTTTATGATTTTTATTTATTTATATAGCCTGCAGGGTCCCGTAGGAATTTCAGGCTATAAGTGTTTGTTCTTACTTCTAGTTTACAACTCAACTTTTAATAATTATTTATCGCTATTTATACTAAATTCTTAACGCTAAAAATGCTGATTAAACAGCATTTCTTAAAAATAATTTAAATAATTAAATTGCTTACTTGCTAAATAGTCATATTTCAATAGTACCTTAAATTAACTTATAAACAAAGTTTAAAAATACGAGGGTGCCTCTCAACATCCCTCCCCCCTTATCGGAAACTGCGTCCCTGCGTGTGATGTTGCTGCAGATGGAGAGCTAACGTTCGTATATGAAGGATGCGTCTTTTGCTGCTTATTTTAGGTGCCTTGTTTTGTGTTATGTCACCTTCTTTCCGGAAAACTAACTGGATTTATATAAATTGGTGGGGCTATAGTTGTATATGATTTGTTTTTCTCAACTCGGAAAGCTTCAAAGCATAGCCGTACTTGAAATTAATTCTTCTCCTTAGTTTCGTTTTCTGTTTGTTGTATCAACTCCTGATCTTCTTTAATTGTTAAAAAGTCACGTCCTAAACGTGTTCACTTCTTTTTCAATAATTCCCTTTTAGCCGTATGTGTAATACCCATGTTTTTAAATTCTGCAAAATAGCCAACATCTTGTGACACCTTCAAATTATTTGGATCACATATATCTTGAATATCTTTTCGTACAACCAACTCATGCGAATGTGGAAAATCACTGTTGGTCTGAAATAGACTGCATCTTATTATGGTCGGTCCTTTATAGCCAACCAATTCAACTTCGGGAAAAGTTTTAGTATTTCTTTTATAGTCAATGCCATTCAAAGAACCATGTGTACCATGCATATCGAATTGTATCGGAACGAAATTTTTCCATCGGCTGCTTTCTTATGCACAAACTTGCTTCATTTTCATATTTCATCTGCGTATTCGGAGGTGTTGTCATAAAGGTAACGGTTGTGTTGCCTCTACTACATTTTGCAGTGGTTAAACGAAGCTTTAATCACACTTGTTTTCACCACACTTCAGGAAAAAAAAAAATCGTAGATCGTGACCACAACAAAAACACTTCGTTTTAGATCATATGGTGCTTTTTGGATAAGGTTCAGCATCTGCTCATGATAAATTTAATTAAATAAAGTGAGGAAAATCATAATTGAAATTTTTGAAAGTTGTTCATCCACTTTAGAGACAATAAAGCCCTCTAATAAGAAAAAATTTTTGTTCATTTGCGTTGCTACTCCGTTGGGGCTGGACAAGATGAGTCCATGATGTTAGTTGACATGTAAAGGTTTCGCTTATTGTGTTGGAGAACACCACACGTAATCCCAGTTTTTAAATTTTAAAACTAAAAAATACTAAAACTCCCAAAACCCATCTTTTTCAAATTGTTATCAAAAACAAAAAGGTCATAATTTAAAATTGTTTACAAAAAATTATATTGATATTAAATTATTTACAATTATATATATAGGGGTTTTGGTATTATAATGCTATAATTTAAACATAAAAAACATTATTCTTCTTTTGTTTGCTTCTGTTAAAAAAAAAAAATTCTTTTTTGCTACTTTTAAACAACGTAAAAAACTCATAAATATTTTGTATATTGTTCTTGTAAGTATTTATGAATCTTTTTTTTTTTTTTTGTTTTTTTATACATATATTTTTTTTTTTTTTTATTTTATATTTTTTTTTTTTTTTGTTACCAAGCAAGCATTTTAATGCCTATTGAGCTTGTTCATATATATTGGATTTTGAAAACAATAATCAAAACCTCTGAATCAGGCGTTTTCCAATATATATCTTTATACACCTATATATGTGTATTCATATTAACACAAATTTACAAATATATATTTATTTATGTTTTAACTATTTTAAGAATAGTTTTAACTAAATGTTTGTTCGGTGAAACAGAAAAAACACAAAACAAACACAAAAGTATGTTAATAATTGTATATACATGCTATAATGTTTACGTTTAATGCTGAGAGTAGCACTTTTAAAAATATTAATCTTTCTTGTTTATGGAATTTAAATTGTTACATAAAATTGTTATCGTCAGGCCAGTGACACAAAACAGAGTGTTGCGTATGCAAAAATGCAGTGAATA
Organism: Gymnosoma rotundatum; assembly: GCA_916610165.2. Lineage (NCBI taxonomy): Eukaryota > Metazoa > Arthropoda > Insecta > Diptera > Tachinidae > Gymnosoma > Gymnosoma rotundatum. The sequence goes on from OU744340.1 coordinate 96,826,788, forward strand.
ATTTACAAAAACAACAGCAAGAAAAAATGCACAAGAAATCAGACACAAAAATTTTAAACAAAAAATATATTTTTACTCAAATTTCAAATTAACAAAACATTTGCTTTTGAAAATAAATCAGTGTTTAAAAATGTTAAACAGAGAATATTTTTTTTAACAAACTTCATACTTTTTCAAAAAATGGGTACTTTAAAACATTTGCAATTAAAAAAAACAGTGTTTTTTATTAATGAAATATCAAAAGTAAAGCACAAAATGTGGTGCTAAAACGTTAAAAGTTGTTTGCTAATTTGAAATATTCCAAGTGAGATTTTGTAAAAATGTTATTTAATTACAAAAATTAAAGGCATATTTTTCAAGAAGACTTAAATTTTATTCAAAAAATTTGCTAAAAAAAAATGTGAACATACAGGTGCATAAAAATGTTGCAAAATATTTTTTTTTTTAACAATTCAATAAAATGAATTAGCAACCGAAAATAGGTTTATCACATTTTCTTTCTTTTTGTGTCATGCGTTTTACTTTTCCTTTATAAATAAACTTTCTGTGGCCTTTTTTCATTTTAATTCAGTTTGTTATTATTATCTTTTACTGCCTTTTTCTTAGTTTTTTCACAATATTTACCTTTAGCTGAAATTGTATCTATGTTAGAACTAACTTCATCCATTATAGGCCATTATATAATACTGTTTTTACGACATTTGTAGCAGTTTTGTGCTCATAAATAACTTTTCGATGTAAATTTTCCTTAGTCAGGAACTCCTCCTTTTAAAAAACTTTAGTGCAGGGTGCGTATTTAGACTTCAATTTATAATTTTTACCTTCCTTCTGTGACACTTTATTTTCTTTATTTTGTTCATATAATTATTTTTTTTTTCTGACATTTCCTTATACTTTAATCTCATAACCCTTCTGGTTTTTTCCCTTTTTTTTCACATATTCTCCTACCGTTATTTTTACTTATTTTCCTTATGTTTCTTCACACTTTTTTTTCATTTTATAATTCCTTGGTTTTTTCCCCTTTCTGACTATACATTTTCATACTATTCATTTTTTCTCATGTTCGTTAATATTCTTCTATTATTTCCCTTATATGACCCTCTGGTCTTTTTCCTCCTTTCTATTTACTTATATATTTCATCCTTTATCGCCCTCATATCCCAATTTCGTCCCGTAGCTTTGGTTTCGAGCCAAAGTATCTAGGATCAGAAATTGGTTGGCTGATACACTTTGTAGCGTATTATACGATTTTCTTTTACTATATTACCCTTTTTTTTCTCTTTAATCTCATCAACCTTTGTTCAATTCTGCCTATTTGTTGCTACCCTTTCATATTTTACCTCGAAATGTTTCTTCGCATACCCCATGGCACTTGCCGTCAGTTGAAATCGTATCGAATTTTCGCACTAATTTCAATGTTTCAGGCAAATTACCGATGGCGGTGTTGTAAAGTAACTAAATCAGTGTTTTATGAGTAACTCATTTGTACTTCCGCTTAAATCCTTTGTAGCTTTGGTTTCGAGCCAAGATAACCAGAAAATAAACGAAGTAACTGTTACTCTTTAAACTCAACAGAAGAAAAAAAAAATCCTTACAAAAAATTACCCTTTTTAATTATTCGCAATCTAACCCTTTGCACCCTGCCACCTTTTATAAATTCTTTATTTTACTGGTTTTATCAAATTATTATGATAAACCTTGTCGGAGTTCCTTTGTCGTATTCTTACATTGACAGGTGTGGGTATTCCCGTGACTTCATAGGGACCCAACCATATAGGTGAAAATTTATTTTTTCGCGCCTGGTTTTTTAGCCACACCATTTGTCCGGTCTTAAACTGTCTAGTCTTTGTGCCCTTGTCATAATATTTTTTTGATTTTTCTTTTGCCCTAACCTGGTTCTGTCTCACCACTTCATAACTTCGTTGAATTTGGTATTTAAGTATTTTGCTGTAGTCATCTATGTTATAGAGGGGTGCTGGCTGCTTTTTTAACCTGACAGGTATTTCAAATTCGAATCCGTACAGTACCTTGTTGGGTGTTTGCTTAGTAGACGAATGTCTTGTGTTATTATGTACATGCATGGCATGATGCAGCCAATCATCCCAATTAGTTCCGTCAAGTTTCACAAAACTTCTTAAATACTCTGCAAGAGGTCTATGGGTCCTTTCCAGAGATCCATTGGATTGAGGATGATATGGAGTTTTATATATGTTTTTTACTCCAAGCAATTTGCAAACTTCCTTAAACAATTTCGAATTGAAGTTGCTTCCATTATCTGTCGCGAGAACTTTGGGGATAAAAAATCGGGCAATTATTTCTCTAAAGAACTGCCTTGCTACCGTTGCCGGTTCCATGTCTAGGATAGCTGCGCAAGCTAGGTATTTTGAAAAATCGTCCAAAAAGGTTACTATATATTTGTTACCACTTGATGATTCGGGTAAGGGCCCGACAATATCCATGAAAATTCTTTCAAAAGGCATATTGGGGGTTGTGGTCAGGGTCATTGGCATCCTGTCTATCCTCGAGCTTTTATTTTGCTGACAAATCTTGCAGGAGGCTACATACTTTTTAATTTGACTTTGCATTCCAGCCCATTTGTATTGTGCCCTAATACGGAAATAAATTTTTAGCGCACCTTGGTGGCCTCCCAATGGCGTGTCGTGGAAGGTTGTAATTACCTTCTTTATATCTTTTGCATCTGTTAAATATGTGGTATTATCTTCTTCTTCATGATTTTTATTCGTCTCCACTGCACTTGTCCTATTCGGAGTTTCCACACCTCTTGATTGTGCTCTCGTTATTACACCTATGTTTACTTCTTCCGTTGGAAGGCGGCTGAGAGCGTCCGCATTTTGATTCGTCTTGCCTGGTTTGTAGCGAATCTCAAAATCGTATTCTAACAATTTCAGTCTTAAACGACCCAATCTACCTTCCTGATCCCTTAGGTTAGCTATACCTTTCAAGGGTTTGTGGTCAGTGAATACCGTGAAATATCTGCCGAGCAGATATGGTCGAAACGTTTTTGTGGCCCATACAATGGCCAGCAACTCCCTCTCTATTGTGGAGTATCGTTTTTCTGTATCGCTTAATACTCTGCTAGCGAAATAAATTGGTAGGTCACTTCCTGGCTCTCCTTGAGAAAGAATTGCTCCTAGAGCTCCATTACTGGCGTCTGTTGTCAAAATGAAAGACTTGCTAAAATCAGGATATTGGAGGAGAGGAGGGTTTGTCACAGCATCCTTCAATTTGTCCATTGCTTCCTGGCACTCTTGTGTCCACTCTAATTTTGTATCCTTTCTCAACATTTTGTTAAGAGGTAATGAAATTCGTGCCGAGTTTGGAATAAACTTTCTGTAGTAATTCATCAGCCCCAAAAATGCTTGTAGCTCCTTGATATTTTTAGGGGGTGGTATATCTTTCACTGCCCTAGTCTTATTTGGGTCTGGCAGAACCCCTTTTTCTGAGCACTGGTGGCCAAGATAGATAATTTCTCTCTGCAGGAAATGACATTTTTCGGGGTGTAATTTTAGGTTGTATTTTCTTAAGACCTCCAAAACTTTTGTTAAACGTGAATTATGGTCCACTAAGTTTCTGCCATATATAACAATATCGTCCAAATAAACGAAACAGTCAATTCCTTGTAGCCCGGTTAGTATTGAATTCATTATTCTTTGAAAAGTAGCTGGTGCACCCGTCAATCCGAAAGGCATACGGTTAAATTCATAGTGCCCTAGGTTGGTACTGAAGGCGGTTTTTTGCTTGTCATTAGGATCCATTAATACTTGATGGTATCCACTTGCTAAATCGAGAGTAGAGAAATACCTGCTGCACCCTAATTGGTCTAAAATCTCATCGATTCTTGGTATTGGGAAAACCTGTTTTACTGTCGCTTCGTTCAGTTTTCTAAAATCTACAACCAATCGCCACTTTTTTTCGCCGTGTTGTCCTGCTTTTTTGGGTACCAAAAGAACCGGGGAGTTCCATGGAGAATTGCTGGGTGTTATTACATTATCCTTTAGCATTTGGTCTACCTGTCTGTTAATTTCAGTTCTGTGGACTTCTGGTAGTCTGTATTGTTTAATGTTTATTGGGGGTTGATTTGCTTCCGTGGGTATTTCATGTTTCAATACAGTAGTGTAGGTAAGACTGTCACCAGGCAGTTGGAAAATATCATCGTATGTCTTTAAAATATTCTCGATTGAAAACCTCTCTTCTGGGTTAAGACTTTGGCTTAGTTTCACCGTTTCCAAAAGTAGTTTTTCTCTTTTCAACCTTTTTCCAGAATCTATTATATTTATTGTTGCTAATGGCTTCATCTTATAGTCCCTGTAGCTTTCGTAGCTCAGGCTTATTTTTTCACTTATATTTATGGCCGTGTTATTCGTGTTCAGAATGGGTACAAGAGCTGCTCCGGCTTTCACTGTTGTTAGAGTTGCACCCACGAAAACACCTGGCAAAATTTCTGACTTGTCTATGACAATGTCACCATTAATGGAGTTTACTATAACTGATGCAATTGTTTGTGAACGCTCTTTGATAGAAAATTGTTCAGCTAAGTATATTTGTGATGATTTTCCTTCTGGGACAAGTGGTAGTGAAATCACTTCTAATCCGTTTTTAAAAAATCTTAAATTTTTATTAATTGTGTCTGTCACCGATCTGTCCCACGTCATATCTCTTCCTAGCAAACCATCTGCTGGAAGTTTGGTTCCTTCGGGCACCACGTGCATTTGTAGTGAAAAATCTTCCAGGCCTTCAAGCTGAGCAATTATTGTCCCCTTTGATGTTATGTTTCCTCCGAAGGCTCCTAACAAACTCTTTTGATTTCGTTCATCTATTTTAACGTGGGGTGCCAAAGCCTCTGCCCTCACTAATGTAGTGTCTGCTCCTGTATCTACCAGCAAAGACAGACTTCTATTTACTGCTTCCCTGCAAGGAAAATTTATGAATGCATCGTTCTTTTGTTCTGTACGAAGTTTTTGCTCCTTTTGTGACTCTGATTTGAAAGTGAAATAGTTTGTGCACGTTTGTGGAATGTACGTGTGTATATTCTCACTCCAGTGTACTTTTTTGTTGTTTTTAATTGTGGTGCTCAGTCTACATTTCTCCCCACCTGGCATGACCCTTGACATAGACCTCAAAAACAATTTGTTTTTGTGGTCGCTCTTTTCTGCGTCTTCTGGCGTTTTAGATGCTAAAGTCTTCGAAAGTAAGTAAGAATTTCCGGCATCCCAGCCTCTTAGTTTTGGCTGGGCCGCCTTGAGTTTCCCGAATTATTTCGGTTGTTGGCCACTTCTCGTACGTTGTTATTTCTATTGCCCCTATTGCTGATGTTACTTCTTCCTCCACTTCTATTAAACATATTATCATGATAGTAATTTTCCGGGCACCTTGACGCAAAATGTCCAAGACCATCACAATTGTAGCACCGTTGCTCTCTTCTATTCATGTCACCAAAACGATTATTGGCCTGGTTTTGACTTGATGATTGCAATGAGTTTTGCCCTCTACCTCCACGGTCAGGGGCCTGACGACTTTTATTAATATTATTGTTGGATTGTTCTTGGCGTCTTCCCTGATTAAAGTTAGTGTTGTTTTGCCGTCTAAAACATTCGTTTAACAAATGTCCCTGCCTATGGCAAAAATTGCAGAATTTTGGGGAACCCACAGAATTCCTTTGTGTGTAATCCACCGGCATTGAGTTGTTAACCGTTTGCTGTCTTAGTGAGAGTTGTCTAACTTCATTCACTAATTGTTGGACTGTTTCGTACAACGGTTCTTGGGCTTGCACTGTCATTACATTTGACAATCGCATGTTGGCGCCTAACAGGTTTTGTGCATCCTTTGTAATCTTCAACAATTCATATAATTTGTCATTTTCATGCCCAATGAACCTGGATACCAATTTCGGGTCACGTAAGCCCCTTATATAACTTCTTACCGCTGATTGATTGCAGTGGTCCATCATAGATTTCCGATGCGATGCATCCTGCCATTGTGCAGCAATTAATTCTGTTGCGTCTATAAGAAGCCTTTCTAATCTTTCGCCAAATTCATACGCGCTTTCCGTCGATGCTTGCTTACTGCTAAATATTAACTCTTGTATTTCATTAAGGGTTTTGGACTTTATAAATTTTTCTCTGACAGCTAAACATAGGGCTTCTATTGTTCCAAAATCTTTGTTGTGCAAATATGAGTAGGCGTTCCCAAAAAGTCTTGTTTTTATACATTTTAGCAGGTCGACTACACTACCTGCTTCCAAAAGTTTATCTTTCGCAATCATACAGCCTTCAATGAATTTATTTGATTCTGTCGTAAGCTCTGGGCCATCTGCACCGTAGAAAATTGGCACCATGTGTGATACATTTTTCAAAAGTTCCGTAAAAGACGTCATATTGTTGGTTGAAATTTCTTCACTTATTCTGTCTGTAGTTTGTATTTCTCTCGGCGATGGTGAGCGCCTCTTCAAAATTTCATGTGCCGATGCTACCAATGTATCAAATTCTCGAATTAATGTGTTGTCTATCCCTTCTGTCCTCTTCAAATCGTCGAATGTTTCTTTGTATTGTGCTAGCTCGCTAAATTTTTTAGATGTCGTCTCTGTGGTATAGCCTCTGCTCCCTGCCTTTTTTGCATTTATTATGATGCTCCGAGTTTTGGATATCAGGTCACGAGCCGTTTCTTTCTCCTCTATACGAGTATCCTTATTATTAATCTCCTCTACCTGCTCGTCAGTAACCGTAGAAATGCCGTCTGTGTGTCCTATTGTTATATAAGGAACTCTGGAATCCTCTTCTGTTAATTCTTCCCTTATTGATGGAGTGGGTGACCTAGTCTTGTGTATAATGTCGAGTTCACGCTTTGCATTTCCTAAGGCTGTTTGTAATCTTTGTACGGTGTTGTCTTGTACGTCTATTTGCTGTTGTTGTTTCAGTTGTTTTTTAAATTCATTCTCACTTAACCCCTTTTGTCTCAATTTTTCAACCAAGGATGCGTTTTCTTCTACTGCCTGCTCTAATAAACTGTCCGTATAATTTATCTGTTCCCGTAATTTGCGGCTCTGTTTTTCTAAAAGTCCCTTGGTGACCTCCAATTCTTCTATTCTTTTACAAAAATCTGCCGACTGGTTCTTATTAAGGTCTCCTATCAATTGTAGCACATAACCAACTTCCTCTAATTTTGTTAGTTTCTGGTGCCTTATATTGTCCCTATGTCTTTCTGTAAATTCTTTTCCTTGTTTCAAACTATTTAATTCTGTCCATGCGAGAACTTGCAGACTGTCAACCGAATAGTTATACTTATTGATCTTAGATAGTAATTCGTCCGTCCTTGATTTAGGGTTGTCCATTTACAAATCTAAAAGTTTTAAAGGCATACTTACCAGCACCAAAAACATTTCCGCTATTGTCTTCAAAAAAAAAAAATGTACTGATCGCGACGTTTTCAAAATTTAAATTTGCCCCGCTTAATGTGGCTCAGGCCTGTGGCAATTACTTTTCAATTCCACCACTTTGTATTTTGGCAAAGATCCCAAAGGCGTACTGGTATACAGATGCTTAATGACCCCTAGGAATTCACCTCTATACTTAGTGGTTTCTTTAAATTTTTCTTTGCCACCGACCTAACCGATTTTGTTCACAAGCAAAACAAATCGAATCAAAACTTCTCCCAATGTGGCCAAAGTAATTAGCAGTTTACTAATAATTCCACCAATTCACACTTCTTTGAAGACACTAAAGGCGTACTGGTATACAGATGCTTAATGACCCCTAATGCTTCACTTCCGTGTTTACTTGGTTTCCTAATTTTCGTTGCTATAAAATTATTGCCACATTTGGAAAGGATTCAAACTCAATCAAATTTCTATAACCAAATTTTATTCCTGGAGGGTCCCTTAGGAATCGCAGGATATTTATTCTTTTATTACCGGCTGCGCCAAAAATGTTGGAGTTGTTTTGTAAGCAAGAAAACACTTATTTATTTTATTTTATGATTTTTATTTATTTATATAGCCTGCAGGGTCCCGTAGGAATTTCAGGCTATTATCTAAGTATATTAATTTTATTTAATTATAACCTGCAGGGTCCCGTAGGAATTTCAGGTTATAAGTGTTTCTTCTTACTTCTAATTTACAACTCCACTTTTAATAATTATTTATCGCTATTTATACTAAATTCTTAACGCTAAAAATGCTGATTAAACAGCATTTCTTAAAAATAATTTAAATAACTAAATTGCTTACTTGCTAAATAGTCATATTTCAATAGTACCTTAAATTAACTTATAAACAAAGTTTAAAAATACGAGGGTGCCTCTCAACAGTTTAGCTTTAATTTTTTTCTTTATTCGAAAGAGTAACGTATTTGAATGAAGCTCTTTGAGCGACAAACAAAGCCGTATGTTACCGCATCAATTGCAATCAATTGTAAAATTTAATATGTTGAATTTTGTAAAAAATTGTCAAACTATTTAAGTATTATAATCAATTCAATACTTTTTTACTAAGGCTCGATTTCACGTATAATATAATTTCAAAATATATTGATAAAAATAATTACTAACAAACTTTTGTGTTACATTTTAAGGAAAACAAGAAAGTTCGACAATAGCAGAATATATTGAAGCATTTCCGTACAACCTCTATCAGCATTCTTCGCATCCATCTTCCTTAACTGATTAAAAAAAATATATATATTTATTGGTTATAATGCTACTATTATGTCAGTGCACGACCGACCAGGGAAATCTCCCTGTTTGACAAAGCAAAGCTATATCAAAATGTAATAAAATGTCCCAGGAAACTTAAAACGCTCTCAATGAATTTCACCTTGATACTTCATCAAAATCGTCAGAAGACAATTTTGATATCTATGATAACGACACCGAATATATTGATAGGGACATTATTAGAACAGGAAATAGATGTCGTAGAATAATTTAAAACCATTCATAAAGCAAACAAGCAAACGATTCGGCAATACAACTAATAAAAGAAAAAAAGCAAAATCTGGATAACATGGAAGAAGAACCTTAGACAAGTAAAGAAAGAACTAAACAGTCCCCCGGAATTGAGCGACCAGATAGACTTTCGATGGATATGAATAAACATATAATTATTCCAATTGTTACTGGCGGCAAACAAAATATTTCCACAGACAATGTAAAGTCTGTTCTGCGAGAACTTCACTAGTTATCGCACTTTAAAAATGACAGGTGGGTGGCATATATTGGGGTGCAATTTGTGCGGTCGGCAACGTGTAAAATAAGACATGGCGATCCAGAAGACCCTAAATTACACTCTGCTAGTGTCTAACATTAAAATTTTTATAAAAAACAAAAAAGAAATTTGTTGATAATTTAAAAAAAAATTTTTTTTCTTAATTATTTAAAAAATATACAAACTTAAGGCGAATTAATAGAATATATTCAAGTGTAAAATATTTTCATTTTTAAAAAATCCTTTATAATCTCTAAAATGACATTTGCTAAGGGTTGAACAAAAGTGGGGGTTTGGTGGCTAAGCAAAATATTTGTGTTTGTGGCAATTCATGCCTTTTCTTATTGTTTACAATTTGGAACATATTTCTGGTAGGAGAGCTTATCAATGTGGCCATTATGCTACTGCTCATAAAGCTCATGAAAAATAAACCAAAAAATAAAAAAAATAATTATTGTTTTCTAATTTTTTAAGCACTAGGTCAGTTTATAAATTATAAAAACTTTTATTTATATTTTCAATATTTCGCCACACCGTTGGGTGGCATCATCAGGAAACAAAAAATATTAATAATTAGTTTTTCTTTTTCCTGATGATGCCACCCAACGGTGTGGCGAAATATTGAAAATATAAATAAAAGTTTTTATAATTTATAAACTGACCTAGTGCTTAAAAAATGAGAAAACAATAATTATCTAAAAAGGTCAAAAAACATTTATATATAATAAAAAAAAAAAATATTTACTCAATGATTATTGTGTTTTTTTTTTTTTTTGTTTTTTAATTTTAGTGTTTTTATTGACTTTTTGCTTTATTGTTTTAATGGAGTTTTAATTAATCAATTTGTCTTTTGATATAAGATTCTAAAGTTTTCTATTGAAAATTTGGGTAGTATCCCATATGAACAGTAGTTACATGGCCATATGGATATGCTCTCCCCGCAGCAGTACATTTCATATTGTAGTTTTGAATAATAAATATTGTATGAAAATATAATGAAACATTAATATTAAAAGAAATCAAGCACAATTAAATTAAATTGGTTTTAAATTTACTCGAAAGGATTATTGAAAAGTGATAGAAATTTTAATTCTTTAACAATTTTCAATAATTTGTTTATGTTTAGTTTAAGTATAATTTTAATTTAACTTAAGTAAAAGTAGTTATATTTTAACTTCAAAATTTATAAAAAATAATTTTTAACGAATAACGCTTGAATAAATACATCCAGTTCAAAGTTCACAAAAAGAAAACTATAAATTTCCAGAAAAATTATAAAAACATTTAAATTAATTTTTGATCTATAAAAAGAGTATTAATAACGAAAGTAAGCGGAAACTGGGAATAAATTCTAAGGTCTTTTTATCCAGCCAAAAAAGTGAATCAAAAAAGAAAAAGAAAAATATGCGACAAGTTTGAATGTGAGACAATTTGTTACAACACATTGAATATTTTTTTAATAGTTCAATAAAACGTTAAAATTTGACTTTGAAAAAAAAACTCTAAGCAAACTGTCGTTCTGTATTTTTCTTTAAACCACAAAAGCAAATGTAGTATTTTTCTTATTTGTGCATAAATTTACTTCATGTTAAATCCACATAAAGATGCTGCACAAAAAATTTGAACACATTTTGGATTTCAAAAGTAACGAAGTAGAATTTACTTTAAATGTTTAATATTTCAAAAAGTAGCAGCAGGGTTACTACCATAAAACTAAAAGACAAATGTTGGTTATTATACGAAAATTACATTTAATTTTTTTTCTTATTTTTTCTAGACAATATGTAGAATTTATTACTTCCATACATGCAAACATGTACTTATTTGGAAACAAAAAAAAAAAAAAAATTTTTGCACCGAAAAAAAAAATTGTACAACAAATAGTTTTTATAGCCAACGAAAATGAATTCTTATCACACATACGCCTCAGTGACTAAAAGGGGATGATACTTGGTTGAATCGCTTGATAAATAAGACAAGCATTACACATTATTTTCAGATCTCTAGAAGACAATCAAGAGATTTTGGAAATGCTTTCAATTTAAAACTTTAAGTTGAATTGAGTTAGAAAAAATCCAGTTCAGTTAAAGTTGTTTTTTCAACAACCACTGTGTAACGTTGTGTATAACGTTTCGCTTTAATGGTGTGATTTTTTTTTTTGGTTTTCTCATTTTTAATACAAATTACGAGTACTGTGTGCTTGGTTTTTTGTTTCTTTAGGAGTTTATGTGGAGTAATTTTAAATTATGAAAATTACATATACATATGTAAATGGATAACTGTTTGTGTACTTTTTTTTATGTTAAAAAAGGTTTTCAGTTATATAGAGCTTTTTAATATCCCGATAGTTCTAATATTTTTTAAAATTCCTTTGTTGTTATTGCTTTTAAAATTAAACTGAGTTTGGTTTATTTAATTTTGGAAAGGCCATAAGTGGAAAATTTTTTTACTCACAAAATATAATGATAGTATTCCTGAACTCTTCTTCAGTTAGAAAATTCTCGGAGCGATATTTTTTACTCTTCTACACGATTATAATTGTATTTTCTCAAAATTAAACATGGCAAATATATTTTGCTTATTTATTTATTTATTTAATTACATTCGTTATTTTTAAAAAATTCATTTTACATTTGCATCTCTATTTTTTATTTAACGTATTGAGGAAAAATAAAAAATAAAAATAAAATACTTGAATAATTTTTTATCGTTAATACGTCTCTAAAGCATTTCCTAAAACTGACGGATTTCAAGCATTTGCTTTTTGTACATTTGGTTTTTTGAACAAGTCACGTTCTTTGCGTGAAAATTATGTCAATATTGGGACATCCTCTAAGTAAAAGTTTTATTTTTTCTACTTCTTGTATAACTCAAATAACTTTACTGACTAAGTATATCACTTTCGGAACACCCTTTAATTTTTAGTATTTATTGCTACAATCAATATATTCATACATATTCTCAGAAAATTTAATGATCACAGTTACGTCGTAAGGGGGCTGTAAGAGACGGACAGACATTGCGTCGAAAACAGCAGGGTTTTGTTTTTACGCTTTCTGTACAGAACTCTAAACAGCTGCACTTCGACTTTTCTCAGCAGACATTGACCTCTCGGCTGGTAACTATCAAAAATCATATAATGCGTACATATTACTTGTGATAAAATATCACAAGCTCCACTTTGTACCACGTAAAAGATCTTTTTTTTTCAGGAAATTGCCTAACAATTCGTAAATTTCAAGTTATACTTTTTGTCCAGTAAACTTTTAAATTAATATCTGTCTTGCTTAATCCGATTTATTATACTTCGTGAATCAATTTCATATCAAAAACTTTCATAAATACTAATTTTTAATTTGTTAATTCCAATAAATTGTACTTTTAGAGGCCTCCTCCTTTATCGTATAAGTTTTAGTCACACAGTCTTGGAGGTTGATAAGGAATAATTTATGCGAGAGGGTAAACGGTTTCGCACTTTTTAAAGAGCTCTATTTCAACTAACACTATACATCACCATATTTCCCATTTTGTTTTTTTTTTTTTTTTTTTTTTTTTTGAGCATTATGTTAAGGTAAGTGTTCCTTATATTACAGATGCTATGAAGAAGAAAATATTCATCACACGAACTTACGAATGGTGTTGGACTTGTTATTTCTTCAAATCGAAAGTGGGCTAATAAACTTAATAAATAATTTAATATACACCACAGGCAGTATGATGGTGGAACTTAAGTCGTAACTCCTCTTATGAACTTCAACAAGAAAAAAATGATCGCTCTATTAGAGATCCGATCGAATGATATTTAGAGAATTTGGCTTTTTTTGGAATTTTACACTAGACTTGTAGCAAGCGTAGTTAAGATTTATCCTACACTAATAGTCCTTTGTTATGGTATTCATTTATGACAGATTGCTTTTAAGAAATGTACATAAATAATTCAATAACTAACATTAAAGTAATCAGTAGAAAGCCGGAATTGATTTAATAAAATTCAAATAGTAAAAACAAATTTGGTAAAGGATTGCAGATATTTTATCGTCCACACTGTTTTTGTTTTAAGACCTAAACTGCACACTACAATTAATTATTAAGAAGATTAAGAAAGCTGTTATTTTCCACAGTGTATTGTGGGTTCGCTGTGTTTGGTCATGCTAGTAAACTCAGAACAAGCATCAGGTGGTTATATTTTAAGGGCTGATGTTGAATGTGAACTAAACCTAAGCGTCACGATTTTTCTTGCATTTACTTTGACAATTCTCTATTTTAGACTAACCCAATATGTACCATAGAAAGATATACAATCCAGAAGCACGTTAATGTTATTCTATCTTATTATGAAAATGGGTGTTCAAATCAAAATGTATATCGTGCACATCGTGATCTTGCAGTAAATTTAATCACCCAAATGTGCGCACAATCGGAAAAATCGTGCAAAAATTTAAGCTAACCGGGGTTGTAGGAGATGTGAAAATACCAATGCATGCTCGCATGTGATTTGACACCGTTGGACTTCTTTCTTTCGGGTTATTTAAAAGAAAAGGTGTAAGTCGTTAAGCCAGCAACAATTCAAGAGCTAAGGGATAAGAAAATTCGGCACACTAACAGCAAAGAATCTCAATTATTCCTCAGCGTCCTCGAAAATTTGGAGCATCGGATGGAGGTGTGCCATTTGGCCGATATTTTGTTAGATACATAATTGAACCATACCAATATTATCAAAATAAAAACAAATGACAACAACTACCTGCTATAATTTGTGTTTTATTAGAAACCAACATCGGCCCTTAGAATTTAACCATCCTTTATATTTAAAGAAACGTATGATAACTAAATAAAATTTTTTTCAGTTGTTTGTTTACAGAACTTTTTCTTCTGCAGTTTTTAAATTTAAAATGTACACCTATTAATACATTGGTCATTTTATTAACTTTAGTTTCATTTGCCTGTTTGTCATCCAATTATATAAATTCGACCTTCTTAAAATTATTATATTTAAAATATGCAGACATTATGTGAACATTATTATTCATTATTTTAGTATTAATACCACAATAAAATTTTAAAATATCGCTCAGCGGTAAAACTCCATTTGTTTAATTTCAAGTACTTAAAGAATTCTATAAAAATGAGAATCATTTATTCAAATCAAAGGATTTGATATGAATAATAATAAATTATATTCAACAAGTGCTGATCAAGCTTAATACTAATTAAATTAAAATATTCAAATTAACAATATATAAAAATATGTTTCTCTTGCAATTTTTTGCATAATTCAAGAGGTAAATAAATTTATGTGAAAACTGTAAACAAATAACTTTGTAGACCGCAATATAACACATGCACAGATTCTTGTACTTGCACTTGCAGCATGCGGCCACCATACGTAAATAATTTCGAATAGCACAGAAGAGCATTATGACCGAATATACTATACCTTGTTGCTTCTTGCTAGGAATTAAGTGGAATGTATTTATACTGTAGCAGCTGGCATAAGAATGAATTTAATTTGTTTGTTAGCTTAGATTAAAATTGATAAGAGGGTAGATTGTTAAGGTTAGATTCTTATTAATGGAATTTTCATAAATATTTCAACTGCTTAAGGCAATTTTCTCGATATAGTTTTAAAAATATAATAAATAACTTTTTTTTCACTATAAAATGTTTTTTTTTCGCTATAAATTATTTATATTTATCATAAAGTTTCATACATACCCCCGTTATTTTTGCTAGGTTATTGTTTGTGAGTTTTGTTTCACTTTGGCAAACAAGGAACCAAAGATTTATTTCTGGATTTGTAATTAATAAAGATGTTAGACAGGATTTAAGAAATTTATTATATTTTTCAGACATTGGCAAACACGATTGTAAATACAAAAAATAAACAGTAAGTCATATTTTATGGCTTTTAAGTGCAATAGTTTATTAAATTATAAGTAGTTAAATTATTTTTTAATATTAAATGGTCAAAAATCAATAAATACAATATAATTAATTATTAAAGGTTTCCAAAAATAATTTTATAAAACCAAATAAGTCAATGAAATCTTAAGCTCGTATCAAACGGCATAAATCGCTGCGAAAAAATTGGGACTAAAAGTACTTGCCCGATGACATATAAATATATGTTCGCCAGGTGTGAGCTGGACTCACATACGCATTGCTTCATACCATAAATAGATCTCCCCTTAACCTTGAATAATATTTTTTAAACGGATATAGTAATAAATAATTTATGTAATTAATTTTCTAATAATTTTATAATAAATAATTTATGTAATTAAATTTATTTAATTAAATTAATTAAATTGAATAATATTTTTTAAACTTTTTTTCAGCGGATATAGTAATAAATAATTTATGTAAGTTTAAAAGAATTCTCCATGAAGAAAATTACTTTAATATTGAAACACCTTTTCATTTTTTTATACTTCTTTTTATAGAAACTTAGCAATTCACACCTTGCGCAAATTATAGTCTTAGTTTATTACGGTTCAAAGAAATAAGACCATGGATATGGAAAAAACACTAATGTTGATATACCCTTTATTTTATTTTAATTTTTTTAACTTATTCTTATATAAGATGTAGCAGTACATCTTCCATATTCCATATTCCTCAAATTCACGGCATTTCTGTAAACAACCTTTAAATTTTAAGTTTATTGTTGGCAACTTATTTTAAAAGCAGACATATTTGTACGTTGTTTCTACGGTTCCAGAGATAAAGGGCTGAGACAAATAGACAGACAGACACATGAACGGACGCGAAAGATCGGACAGACATTGAGAGGAAATCAATTGTAACGTTTTTACAATTTGTGTGCGGAACTCTAAAAATGGAGAGGTATAAAAAGTACCAAATTCTGACCGCTGAAAAGCGAACATATCACGTAGCTGGTTTAAATATATTATTTTGTTTTATTTATTTATAATACGAGGGCTGCTTTATATATTTCTGGCCTAATAGTGAAAATGCGAATATTTATAATCAAAAATGGTTTTATTGTTTTTCCAAATTATTCTCCAGCATGATTTATCCACTTTTGCATGCGCTCAAACCAGTTGTCGAAGCACTTTTTCCACTCCGATTGAGACACCTCTAAAACATGGTTTTTGAACACTTCAACAGCTTCTTCTGGCGACGAAAATCGTTGACCACGCATTTTTTTCTTGATGTGCGGAAACAAGAAGAAATCATTAGGTGCTAAGTCAGGGCTGTACGGCGGATGACCCATTAATTCGACGTTTTGGCGGGTCAAAAACGCTCTGGTTTGATTTGTGTGAGAGCTCGCATTGTCATGGTGAACAATGATTCATCTTCTCTTATTGGTTTTTCGAATTTCTCCGATGACTTCAGGCAAACAAATTGTAGTTTACCACTCAGAAGTGAACGTCCTACGTTGCTCAAGCGCAACAGTCGCCACATGACCAGTTTTGCCGAAGAAACAGGCTACCATTTGCTTCGAAGTGCTTCTTCCACGAACAACTTTCGTTGGATTTTGATCGTCTTTGAAGACCCACACGGTCGATTGTTGTTTCGTTTCGGGCTCATACGCATAGATCCGTGATTCGTCACCTGTGAGGATCTTATAAACGTCTTTTGAAGCACCGCAATCGTATTTTTGCAACATTTTTTTTGTACCAATCGACATGAGCCTTTTTTGAGCGACTTTCAAATTGTCCGGGATCCAACGAGAACAAACCTTTTTTACGGCCAGGTGTTCATGCAGTATCGAATGTATGCTGGTGGAAGAAATGTCCAAGGATGTCTCTATCTCTCGGTATGTCGCATGTCGATCTTGAATTATGAGTTCACGCACAGCATCAATGTTCTCTGGCACAACAGCCGTTTTTGGGCGACCTTAACGGAATTCGTCTTTGAGCGAGATTCGGCCACGATTAAATTCATTATACCAATTTTTCACAGTGCTATAGGATGGTGCTTCATCGCCATACAAAGATTTAAGTTCATCAATGCACTCTTGTCGTGATTATCCACGTCGAAAATTGTGAAAAATGATGGCACAAAAATGTTCACGAGTTAATTCCATTTTTTTCTATATTAATTTTTTCAAGTCACTGTAAACAACACAAATAATGGTCGTACGTCAAAACGTTTTGAGTACGATTATGCTTAAAAATGACAAACTTTCCAATAGAAATGTCATATTGCACTTGGCAGCACTCAGTGCTGCCAGGCCAGAAATATATATAGCAGCCCTCGTAGTCACAAGCCCATAAGGCCTGATTAATCAGGAATATATTAAGTATAAAATAAGACAAATTACTCAAAATTTTATGTAATGAGTGTTTCAATGCAATTCAATTAGAGTCCGTTTTAAGATTTTTAATTTTAAATAATATACTTCTTAAAATTCTAAATATCCAGTAGAGGATAATTTCATTATAATTCAGGTCAGACCTATTAGAGAGAACTAAAATATTGTTAATTGACACCCTGTTGTGACAATGCCATGTTATTGTGAGAGGTCCTATATGAAGTGAATAACTTCGAGTCGAGTTTCCTCCTGATCCAGTTTCATATATTTAAAACTCACAATGGCAATTTTATAATGAAAAGACGCACACAGATATTTAAGATTTATGGATCAGGAGGATAACTTAAAATTTTTCACAAATGCATAGTAATAAATAATTCTGTGGTTTTTAAATAAATATCCCGATTGTAATCCAACAGATACTCGTATAGTATAGATATAGTCGAACTTAAAGCTTAAATCTGACCCTTGTATTGGATAGCAAAACGGCGCCGCTATGCTTTGGAAAATTCTTATTTTCGTTCTGATTTGAAAACTTTGAAATTCTGACGACAGTGCTGGTCAATCTTAAATTTTTTTTGTTAAGCATATAAATTTTCCTTTATATATAGTGGTTATTGGGAAAATCGGGAGAGAAGAGAATATTTCATAAGTTATTATTATATTCTTTTTCAAGTTTTTAGTTGAACTTGAAAAAGAACCCCTCAGGCAAGATTTTTTTTTTGTTCAAGGTGAAATTAAATAATTCTCGTATTCTAAAGTGTAAAAAAAAACTGTCATTAACGACAATCTATGCAAATGAATAATTTTTCGGTTATGGCACTACATTTAAAATTGCAGCGAATAGTAAATTTTCACTGATAGTGAAATTTAGTTTGCAGTGGCAGTATATTTTTATTGGCTGCTTAAAAAATGGCGTAATCAATAAATTTTTACTGATACCTTAATTTTGTTTTCATTGACAGTAAAGTTTTACTGCTTATTTAAATTGAAATATTTTTTAGTAGTAATAAAAATAAAATTGTGGTATCAGTAAAAATTAAATTTTTCTACAATTTTACAAGTACAACTTTCGTATGTTGAACGAGTTGTCCCTTTAAAACATTTCATATCAATAATTAATTATTATGAATTTTTGATTTAACGCTTTAATATATGTGATTTTTAATATTTTAAATTATTTTTTAATACAATAAATTAATGTTATTTTTGTATAACCAATTTAATAAAACACATCATTTTAAATATGACTAAGATCACAGCTTTATAATGCATTATAGAATTTAAATTTACATTGTTATATTTAACTAAAAGTAAAACATGAATGGACTCTATGATATTTAATAATAAATTTTATTTTGAATTGCAGTGATAAATATTTATAATTATATTGTGTCAGGAAAATATTAACTCGATTTTCGTTTTAATTAGATTGTTTATTATTATATTAAATAACAGTATATTATTTTCCCTTAAAGTCTTTTCATTGTTTCTATCATTTTAGTGAATTACATATTACATTCTTGTCTTAATAAATAAATGTTGTTTTCAATATTTAATCCATTAAGTAAAAGTTATTTTGCAAAACTTATGAAATAAAATAAATTTATATTATTATTTGTAATTACGAAAATCAAAATGACAATTTTTCGATCTTGCCACAAATCCATACAAACTTGTCTATGTGAGTTGAACAATAAATAAATGGTCCAATGAATGCAACAAATTTAATTTGAATATATGTGTGAATACATGTGTTTATCTTCATATGTGTATAGATAAATTGTCAGACTTAAAATAACAAAAGGAAGTCTGTAGCAATCGTTTGTTGTCGTATTGTTTAAAGATGTGTTTTTGAATTAATAAATTTTAAATTAACCACTTGTTTCATAACCAAACCAAATATTTTAAAATAAAATGACATTAATGTTTACAATTAAGCACAAATGTTTCTTATTATATTCTTAATACATTTGTCTTTTTTAGTGCTTTGAATTTATTTCAAATTTGATGCAAATTGTCGGTTGTAATTCTAATTTTCAAGATTTGGTTAAAAAATAAATTATTATAACACAAGTAGATAAAACTAGGCATGCGGATTTTAACGAGAAATATCTTCGCTTTAGTATTTCGCTTGACAATATAAAAAAAAAGTGGCACAACATTTAAAGTTTTCCTTTCAAGTTGAAATGGAAAAAAATACAGCTCCTTCGAAGACATAAAAAATAGCCCCACTATCAGAAGCGTATGTGTCGATGAGAAATATTTAAATTAAAATCTTTAAACAATTTGTTGATTAAACTAGTAAGAGTGCTTAATATGGCTATCCAGAGTCTTATCTACAATTCATTATATGTGTAAATCTAGTTTAGTGCAATAAAAAAAAAAATAAATATTGGGGTTGACAGAGAATTAAAAAAAAAATAAGTGCTATGTCAAAATGTCATCGGCTCTTAATGGGTTAAGCATTTTAAAAATGTTTTTAGTATGTCGTGAAAGATCTCCTAAACAGCTTTGAAATGATATCCCTATCATATCTTAAAAAATATGGAGCACAATCGTACTTTTCTATAAAAACTTCAAAGGCCCTCAACTCGGAAAATATGGGTGAGCACCAATATTTGACTTGATATTATTTTCTTGATTTTTAATTTTCTTTTGCCACATTTAATTATGTTTTTTTTATTTTATTTACTTCATTGTTCCAAATAATTTAAATTGGTCTTGAACAGCGCTTCCAAATTATTCAGATTTACTTTATAAATCAGTCATCAACTTGCAGAAATTATAGAAATAATATTTGGTTTAGCCTTGAGAATCATTATTGCCATAATTGATTTTTATAGCAAAATGCTCTATTTGGTCCGGTTTTGCACACTGGTTGCATCATTGGACTTAAAAGATCAAACCGGAGCTCACGTCAGGGTCGATGAAGATCGTTGTAGTATCATCATTTTTGGTTTAACAATACGGATGATTGATCTGGAAAAGATTTGGTTTTAATAGGATGGCGCTACATTCTATACGGCGACCGCTGCCACCTATTTGTTAAAATAAAATTTTGGCGATAAGTTGATTTTGAAAAAAAAAAAACCTCAAAATTGGCCTCCTTGATCGTGCGATTTTTTTAATCTCGTCTATATTTACTGCGGGGCCACGTGAAATGGCTGATTAATGCAAATGAAGCAGCACTATCAGACATCTTAAAGAGCATGATTGTTCTTGTTATTGACGACGAAAAAGTGGCCGGAATGCGCTTCGTCAATTGTAGACCAACGTTCGAGATTACTTTCAACGTTAATTGATCTTTCGAAGAAAAAAACTTTTTCTCGAAATTTAATAATTTTGCCAGTACTTTTTTTTCAATTTCAAGTTTTATCGACGGCATAAGCAAACAAGTATTGAGGAATAAAAGTAACCTAAGAAAGTCTTGGAAAATTGTAATCGTTGACACTTCATAAACGCAAGCGGGACCAAAAGTAACGTGTTTTCGAACGATCGTGTAAATTTGATAAATAATTGGTTCTGTATGTATTAAGCAAAGAATATTACTGATCAGCCAAGTATCATCCCCAAATATCTAGACAGGTTTCGCAAGAAATCAAAATTACTCAAATTAACCAGAAAGGCTTCAAGAGAAGTCAAAACGGTTTTGCCATTTGGTATACTACAATTAAAAAATTTTTCTTTTTTAATTACTTTTTATCGTCTTGTTTAGAAACTGATTTTTAAAACTGCCTGTTAATTAGAAATTGTTTAATAATTGCAGTAAAACCTCGCCTAATCAGTTGATAGTTTTTAGATTTACCATTCAATAAACTTATTTTTGACAATTTCATCTTAATATTTTAAGTGCTCGGGACATACCCGTTATTTCGATGTGAAAATAATTATTTTTCTAAAACCCTGACTGGGTTCTAATTCAACATATAATTCATTTCATGCCATACATTTTTCTAAATCACGAAATAAAGGAACAAAAAGTTATCATAAACTTAAATAAGAGATCAAAAGGATTTAAAACTTAAAAAAACACATTCTTAGCTGTTATAAAAAATAATAAAAAAATAAAAAAAATATCAGTTTGAGCAAGAGGTACAAAGCTCAACTTTGTGCTCTCCACAAATAGGTTTTTCGCATTTATCACAGGTTGACTTTGTCATTCGGCGTTTTTGGTAATGGCATAGTCTGCACATACTCCGTTTATTTTCTTTCTTTTCTTTTCTTATTAACGGGGCAGTAGTATCACTATTCGTTTCATCTAATTTAACAATATTTTCAATATTTGTTCTAATTTTACAAGTCTAAGTAGGTACTTCTAATCTTTCTTTCAACCTCGGTTCTACAAGACTTTTGTGAAGTTCCTTCATGTATTGTCTTCGATTTAAGGGTTTTTTATTAAGAGCGAAGGTATTATGTGTGTAAATTATATAGCTATTGATAAATGCTATATTAAGGATTCCATAAAATATACACATTGGCCATCTGTTTGTTTTCCGAGAACATGACATAATACTGCACATTTGGTCCAATGTATCAACTCCTCCTTTTGTTGAATTATAAAACTCACGAGCTTGATGCACAATGTTGCATGCAGTATGATGAGATTTAGGCTTTACGGTTGACCATTTGTGACGGTTTTTGCCTCGCAATATTTTTTTTGAAAATGTAATAATATTTGAATTTTGGCCTACTGACAACATATTATTGTCTCGAATTCCATTCAAAGTACTTGAATCAACGTAACAACTTAAGACTGCTTCAACGTCTTTCGATGTTTGAGATGTTCGTAATATATTTCAGGGAACATTGTCTTCTTCGGATTCAGTAGAAGTATTCGAATTGATATGATCACTTAAAACTTCATCGCTATCGTTTGCATCGCTCTCAATTCCTTCTTCATTGTCTGAATCATCACAGTTATCAAAAAATTTTTCTATTTCTGCATCAGTTAACTTTTTGTAATATGCCATTTTTTTACTCGACTAATGAGAAAATTTAAAAGTAATACTTATTAAATAAATGCAAAATAAAGTTAAAGAAAAAACAGAAAAAAATTTCATAAAAGTCACGCCATTACTAACCTTCGACGAGTACTAAATATAAAAAAACAAATTTCTAGCAAAAAGTTTTAAAAAACACGTGCACCTACAATGAAAGTAACTTAGCAACTGATACTATACGAAATATGAGAGTGATCAACCCAGCCAGTAAAGAGAAAATTAGTAAGAAAAGAGCAGTGCTCGTCGAATCGACGAACATTAGTGCTCTAGGGTTAATAAAAAGCTTCTCAGATACATAACTTCATGAAAATACTTTAATTGAAATAAATCCCATATGTAAACCTTTAAATTTAGCTACAAAGCACAACTTTTTTTTAAATATGTAAAAGTGACGATTATGGTATGTAAATGCTTTTGTAAACATTTTGTTTTTATGCTATAAACATAATCATGTCCACCGACCATCGACTACAAGATGTAAAAAATAGAATACATGCGTGCTTATGAGAACAAATCTTTTAGCAGCTACACGACTACCGACTACACGGCTACTTTTGTAGCCCGTAGCCAACTTAGGCTAATGCTATAAACACAATCAAAGGCTACCGACCATCGACTACCGACTACAAAAGTAGCTGGCTACAAAAATAGCCAAGTTGCCAGCTACTTAATTCTTTTAACGACCATCGACCACTAACTACAAAAAATAAACATCTGATTTGACATACATGTATGTATTTAAGTTAACCAAAACAAACTTGATTTTTTTAAGTGAATGTGTGTAAAAAAAAAATTTTAAATGTCTCAAGAAAATTTAATTAACTTTATAAATACCATTGCTAAAATAGTGGAAACACAGACTTCAGTGTATGAAGTGTCCACGTCCATATTTGCATGTAAATTGAACTAAACATTTACATTAAACAATATAATAAATGTATATAAACAGTAAAAATTAATATTATGTACTTATCAATTTCAATAAAAAACCCAAAAAATAAATATAAATGAAACAAATTAGAAATTTATGAAAAAAGAACTAAATGGAAAATTTCACAAACAAAAAGTAAATGAAAAATGTATTTTTTTTTTTTTTGAAATCTTAATTTAATAATGGCAGGGGTATATAACTACAGCGCCAGGGTATCCCACAAGTATTTTGATATTACTAGTCTCTCCAGGAACTGCAGATCAACCTATACCTTCGTATAGGAAGTGGAAAATCCTGTTGAATAAAAACTGTGCGCGTTGCGACTTCAATTATAACTTCACTTTTTTAAAAAAATCTGCTCGCGCGCAGATGTTCCCCCTTCGAGATAAAGTAATAAACTGATTAAAAATGTAAATAAATTAACAGATGATTATTATTTTTCAATGGTGCCACTATAAAAGTTTTTCGCGTTTTTAATAGCGATATTTAATGTATTGCGTTTTTAAAAACACCATTTCATGCATTTATTGTATTGGCACCACTAATCTGTTTTTTGTAGCCAAGAAAAATAGAAATTAACCTAAGTTGGCTACGGGCTACAAAAGTAGCCGTGTAGTCGGTGGTCGTGTAGCTGCTAAAAGAATTATTTTCATAAGCACGCATGTATTCTATTTTTGACATCTTGTAGTCGATGGTCGGTGGACATGATTATGATTATAGCATAATGCTATAAACACAATCAAAGGCTACCGACCATCGACTACCGACTACAAAAGTAGCTGGCTACAAAAATAGCCAAGTTGCCAGCTACTTAATTCTTTTAACGACCATCGACCACTAACTACAAAAAATAAACATCTGATTTGACATACATGTATGTATTTAAGTTAACCAAAACAAACTTGATTTTTTTAAGTGAATGTGTGTAAAAAAAAAATTTTAAATGTCTCAAGAAAATTTAATTAACTTTATAAATACCATTGCTAAAATAGTGGAAACAAAGACTTCAGTGTATGAAGTGTCCACGTCCATATTTGCATGTAAATTGAACTAAACATTTACATTAAACAATATAATAAATGTATATAAACAGTAAAAATTACTATTATATACTTATCAATTTCAATAAAAAACCCAAAAAATAAATATAAATGAAACAAATTAGAAATTTATGAAAAAAGAACTAAATGGAAAATTTCACAAACAAAAAGTAAATGAAAAATGTATTTTTTTTTTTTTGAAATCTTAATTTAATAATGGCAGGGGTATATAACTACAGCGCCAGGGTATCCCACAAGTATTTTGATATTACTAGTCTCTCCAGGAACTGCACATCAACCTATACCTTCGTATAGGAAGTGGAAAATCCTGCTGAATAAAAACTGTGCGCGTTGCGACTTCAATTATAACTTCACTTTTTTAAAAAAATCTGCTCGCGCGCAGATGTTCCCCCTTCGAGATAAAGTAATAAACTGATTAAAAATGTAAATAAATTAACAGATGATTATTATTTTTCAATGGTGCCACTATAAAAGTTTTTCGCGTTTTTAATAGCGATATTTAATGTATTGCGTTTTTAAAAACACCATTTCATGCATTTATTGTATTGGCACCACTAATCTGTTTTTTGTAGCCAAGAAAAATAGAAATTAGCCTAAGTTGGCTACGGGCTGGTGGTCGTGTAGCTGCTAAAAGAATTATTCTCATAAGCACGCATGTATTCTATTTTTGACATCTTGTAGTCGATGGTCGGTGGACATGATTATGTTTATAGCATAATTTCTATTTTTCTTGGCTACAAAAAACAGATTAGTGGTGCCAATACAATAAATGCATGAAATGGTGTTTTTTAAAAACGCAATACATTAAATATCGCTATTTAAAACGCGAAAAACTTTTATAGTGGCACCATTGAAAAATAATAATCATCTGTTAATTTGTTTACATTTTTTATCAGTTTATTACTTTATCTCGAAGGGAGAACATCTGCGCGCGAGCAGATTTAAAAAAAAAAAAGTGAAGTTATAATTGAAGTCGCAACGCGCACAGTTTTATTCAACAGGATTTTCCACTTCCTATACGAAGGTATAGGTTGATGTGCAGTTCCTGGAGAGACTAGTAATATAAAAATACTTGTGTTATACCCTGGCGCTGTAGTTATATACCCCTGCCATTATTAAATTAAGATTAAAAAAAATACATTTTTCATTTACTTTTTGTTTGTGAAATTTTCCATTTAGTTCTTTTTCCATAAATTTCTAATTTGTTTCATTTATATTAATTTTTTTGGTTTTTTATTGAAATTGATAAGTACATAATATTAATTTTTACTGTTTATATACATTTATTATATTGTTTAATGTAAATGTTTAGTTCAATTTACATGCAAATATGGACGTGGACACTTCATACACTGAAGTCTTTGTTTCCACTATTTTAGCAATAGTATTTATAAAGTTAATTAAATTTTTTTGGGACATTTAAAATTTTTTTTTTACACACATTCACTTAAAAAAATCAAGTTTGTTTTGGTTAACTTAAATACATACATGTATGTCAAAACAGATGTTTATTTTTTGTAGTTAGTGGTCGATGGTCTTTAAAAGAATTAAGTAGCTGGCAACTTGGCTATTTTTGTAGCCAGCTACTTTTGTAGTCGGTAGTCGATGGTCGGTAGCCTTTGATTGTGTTTATAGCATTAACTTGTATTAATATTTTTTGACGCTAAAATAGGTAATGAATTAAGAGATTACACTTTAGAAAGTGGGATTTTTCTTCAGGATTTTATAATAATACAAAATTGGCCAAAAATGTTTCTTTGAAGCAATACTCCTCTTCCATCATCTGCCCCAGCAGAAAGATTATTTTTGCAGCGTCGCCAGCGATTTACTGATAACAGTTTTGAAGAATTTGTTCTTGCTAAAGCTAATTCAATATATTTTTTAGAATAGTTAAAATAGTCTATATTCATTGTATTTTTTTCAATTTTAATAGTTTGTTCTTAGTGCACAGTGATTAAATAAATTGGTAAAGATAATTCCCGCTTGCAGGAGTATAAGAATATCTCGCCGCTGTCTGTTACTTTTCCTGAAAAGGTACAATTGTGTAAAATTACTTATTCATACCTATGGGTTTTTTTTGGGTGTACAAAGACAAGGAATGACAATTATTAATGGTAATGCTTTAAAAGCATTTACTCATTTGTTAACGCTAATGATTTTTTTAACGAATAGAAAATAAGACCTTTGCATTAATAAGCATTAGCATTCTTTAAAATAATGATAATAATAAAGAAATCATTGTCATTATTTGCATTTAATGTGAATGAAATTGACAATGAATTAATCCATTTAATTCATTACTCCCGAGTATATATATATTATAAGCTTTTTTCAAAACCAATTTGACTTATTACAGAAAATATTAGGATTTCTTTTATTTATTTTCAATTAAAACAAAGAGTCACAAGAACTTACCAACAGGACTTTCTTCATTCCAAAATGAATCGTCCAGCGTATAGTCGGCTTCTGCAAAAAATAAAATTGGTTATAAATTAAGCTTAACACAAATAATAAATGTAAATAAAATTCCTAATTTCTTCAGTACTCCTTTGGCACAAATATCATTTAAATTGCATTTATAATTAAATAAAAAAAAATAGCGAAGACGCGAAAAAATAACTAAATAAAAAAAAACAAAAAGATTATCACACCATTTGCTATTTAGCAAAAAGATTTGGGTGTTTAATAATAATCCATGTTCGAGAACATGTTTTTATTTTATTTTATTAACTGGAAGTGTTTTGTGTAGCAAAATAATTTCATTAATATGTATTTCTCTTTTTGCATTTGTTTTTTGTACATCATATTGCAATTAGCCTTAATATTTGTATGTGTGAGTGTTTAACTTAAATAAAAACTACTTTGTAACTTGTAACTGTAAATGACAGTAAACTGTTACTTGCCATTTGGAGCTTAAATAACGAAATAAAAAGTTTTAATGTGATTATAAGAAGCAGGGTTCGGAATAGATGCGGAAGTGAAATTGTATTAAAAAGAAAGTGTTAACAATGGAAAAGTTTTTTTTTTTTACTATATTTTTTGGCTTTAAGACCATAAAAATATAAAAAATGTCACTGTTACATAATCAAACAGTTTTTAAAGCAAAGTTGATTGATTTGTATCCGAAATATAATGGTATATAAACTCAATTAAGAGTAATATCACTAGAAAAAGATAAATAATCGCATTGTGATGATTTAATGAATACATTACAAGTGTCAGCAGAGTGAAATTCAAAATTTTATAATTTCACGTTTAGTCTCTACTAATCTGCGACTGCGAACGCGATAAGTTTGCCTGCAAGATCTTGAGTTAAAATCTAAGCTGCAGATTGCGCATTGTTGAAGATTTTGTGAAAAGACAGTCCTCAGACTGCAACTGTAGATAGAATAGGTATTTATTAGAAAGGGAAAAGCCTCAAATTATTTATCAGTCACCTTTGCATCAATTAAAAGAACAGAATTTAAATGTAAATTTCGATCGATATCGAATGCCCTAATTTGCCCCCTGGTGTGCAATTTGGTCAAGATATAGTAATTTCGATTGGCCACCACGGTCGCGTTATTTGACTACTCCAGACTTCTTATTGTGGGTATATATGAAAAGCAAGGTTTATGCTAACAAACGCTTAAGCAACTCAAACTAAATATTTGTGATGATGTTAATGGAATACCGCGTGAAATGTGTGAGAAAATAGTGTAAAATGTGCTCAAAAAGGATCGCATGTTGGTGTTTGACCGAGGCGGACATTTATCTAATATTGTATTCCATACATAATTGCCGACATTAGATTAAACATTAATCAATATAAGATATATTCTCTTTCATTTAATCAAAAATTATAAACAAACAAGGAATTATACCATCCCGGCGGATATTCGGCAGTAACTGTCTATTTATTTTAGTAATTTGAAAAAAAAAAAAAAAATTAAAAGGCAACACTTCTACAAAAAATTTAAGAACTCACAATTTGACAAAACTTATTTATTTAAAAAATTTTTTAGTTTAACATACACAGAGAAAAGAAATTCGTTATGAGAACCGAATTTGTTGCCAATCGAATTTTGTCGGTTGTGTGTATTATCTTGAATTCGGTTGTAATAACTGAATGAATTAGCACTCACAACTATTTAAAAAAATTATTCTTGGGTGACTATAAAATATTATTGTGAATTAAATATAAATTAAAAATTAAAAAATTAATTAATTAAAAGTAAATTATAGGAATAAGATTACACATTTCATGTCTCGAGCCGTCGAATTTAGCCTACTCCTTCCTATACATTATGATTCGTGTTTTCTTCACAGTTTCTTTAAATGTCCATACCGCACGTCTTGCTGTAGCGAAATGTATTAAACATTTAAGAAATTTTTTAATTCACAAATGTCTTTGTGAGGTTGTTTTTAGACTTACCTTTCAACAATATTGGAGAACTTTTTACCACTAACAATATTTCTTGTATTTTAAGACTAAAATATTGATTATTTTTTGTGCAATTTGTACAAATTCATTTTTATTATGTCAAATATTTTTCGATTTTAGAAGACACAATCGATTTTTATGATTCTAACTACCAAAATTTGGTTTTCAGTAATAATATGCTGAATAAGTTTAGTTGTATCTTCTATTTAATAGAATAGATTTTAGTAAACATACAAATCGGTCAGGTTAACTTTTTCAATAGGTGTTACAATCATTATTTGGATGCAAATAGCATTTGTTGGCTTTTAATGTAAAAAATAAATCAACATTATTAATTATTAATATTAAAAATCAAATTATTATATTAGTAATTAAATTTTGAACATACCAATCGAATTTATACCTATTTGTTTTCTGTGTGTACAAATTTGTGTTAAATGTTGTTAGTATTCGAAAGTACCTTAAATCAGTTTAATATAACCATATTCGCCTTCTAATTATCTTATATGTTTTAATTACAATTCTTGACACATTTATGCCATCACGGGTTATGTATCCTTAACTACAAAATTGTCAAGTAAAGAAATATTTAAATGTTTAAATTTTTTCTCCAATAACAAAAAAAAAAACTTTAACTTTAAGATATTCTAAAATAATCATGAATCTAGCGGAAAAAAATTTAACTTGTAAATTAAAGAAAAATTAAAAAAACTATAAAAGAAGATTTTCTAAATTAATAACCACCGTAAACTTCATACAGAGAAAAGTTTTTTGCCACACATACCCACTTAAACCAAATAAAACTTTTAAAGTAATGATTTTTATTATATTTTCTTCATCACAAAAATATTCTTGATAATTTTCACTTACAAACAAAACACACATTTTGCATAAACAGCAAAGGAGTACTTTAAAAATAAAACTTATCTTAATCTGAAGGATATGGTTAATGCAACCGAAATAAATATTAAGTCTAAAAGTTTTTTGCTGGTGTTCTTCTGCTTTTGTTTTTTTTTATTTCATTCTTTTTGTCGTTTTGAGGTGATAAGAAAGATTTTGGTTTGACACTATGGTTAACCATATGTAAGACTTAATAGGCTGACAGGCAATCTTATGCCACACATGGAAATTTGTCCTCAACTAATACAGTAGTGTGTAGTGGCATTAGGTGTCAGCGAAATCAGACAAAGTTTAAGAAGGATATGCCTTTTTTAAATAATAGCAGATTTAGATGCACATGCATTCAGCTGGCATAAAATCACACATTTTCAAATAGTTGATGGTCGTGGGTTTTTATTATAAACTAACACTTTGGTCCCACCAGCTCTTTATCTTTATGTACTTTTAATACATTTTAACGGGTTTCCTGCCAGAACTTAAATGGAAGGAAAAAGCATGTTTAAGGCGTAAACACTGAAATACATTTACGTACAAGGTTTCAGCAAACATACACTTGTGTAGAGCCAGATAAAAAAAAAAAAAGAAAAAAAGAAACACAAATTGTGACAGTTTAACAGAGAGAGAAATGTGATGCTTATGTTACAAATAATGGTGGTGACGGCGACAACGATGTTTGTGTTGGTGTGAATGATGTTGTTGATCAAACAACAAAAAAGCATTTCCATTTGTCAACAACAAAATAAAGTATTGCCACCTCTTACAGCACTCAAGCACTAACACACTCACATATAGACCTTTAAAACTTTGCAATTACAATTGCATTATTTTGCATACCAACACCAACTAGAGACACTAACAAATACACCTACACAAAACTTGATAAAAACACTACACTTGCCGTATGAGTATGTATGCAAATAAGAAAAACCTTGAAATTTCACAATGAGCTGACTTGTTTTATGCCAAATCAGCAATTAGAATAATTTGAAAAAGTTTAAAAAACAAAAATATAAGAAACTGAAAAGCAACATCATATGCACAAACGAACAAAGGAAAATGTTAATGCAACTGCAAACATTCAAACTCAATTGCTCATTGCACGTAATTGTTTATTTGCAATTATGATGTCACATTTGCCTTCACTTTTTCAACTCATAAAAACTACATCAAAAAGAAATCCATTGTGATTGATATCTCCACAAAGGTATAAAGAGACAAGGCAAAATGTTTTTTATGCGAATGTTATAAGCCATGTTTGTTTGACAAATCAAACAATGAACATAATTTATTTAACACTTTAAATGTCAACATGAAACTGCTTTATGCTTTAATTAATAGCAAGTGAAAGTCTAAGATGAGAGAAAGATCATCAGCTAGTAGATAGTCCTGCTTAATTGATTGTGGGTCTAATTATTTTGATTAAAAAGGTAATTTTTTTTTTAATTTTTACTATCATTGGCAAGAGAACTTTATAAAGATTATAAAAATATCAAAAAAAAAAAATTCTCTTTTCTTGAAAAATATAACCAATTTAAAATTTCTTATGTTTACATTTTAAAATAATTTTTCAATTTTTGCATTTGCTTTATAGAATAATGTGGATTAATACTGCAGGAGGAAGTAAAGTTGAGTGGAAAAAGTAGAGTTAAATTGAGTGAAGCTGTTAGTTAGTGTTACCAGAAAAACACGAGAAAACGTTATGCTTTTCCTTAAAAAACAATTAAGTTTTTCAATAGAAGTTACATTTAGAAAATGTTCTTAAAATAATTATTATGTAATTTATGTAAATTATAGTAAAAATTTTATTAAAATTAACAAGGCAACGAATTTATTTGCTGAACAAAGACAAAAAAAAATATTTTGTTCTAATTTTTTTAAGCATTCGGTTAGTTTTTAAAATAACAAGCAGGAGTGCTATATAATCCTTTATACCCTTTACCATTAATGTGAATCTAGTTTAGTGAAATAACTCCAACCAAAAAGAAAAATAATTGGGTAAAAGAGAATTAAAAAATAAGAAAAAAATATTAAGGGTTAGTTTTTAAAAAATACAGCTATATGAGCAGTAGCGAAATAGCCATATGGATCTGCTTTCCCCGCAGTAATACATTTAATTTTGTAGTTTTAAATAATAAATATTTCGTGAGAATATCATGATATATTTTTATGTTTAGGAATCAAGCATAATTAAAGTAAATTAACATAAAAAATATTCCGAATAATACATTTTTATATTCTAAATATTTTAAAGAAAACCATAAGTCAAAGTGTCGTTGTTGTTACAATATATAATTTTTATTATGTTTCCCGCATTCTACTACGTCAACTGCAATTTCATGGCATGCAGAACTTTTAACATCTTTGTGATAAAGTAGGCTGAAAAGAAGAAAAGTGTCATATTTTAAGTACGGACCAGCCCAAGGAAATCCACATACAAGACAGGCATAAAAGTGGAAGTGAATTCAAAGCAGAATAAATTGAGTATTAAACAATTTTTACACCGCTGCTGTAGTCAAAGTGGTAAGCACGTTGACTATAAATCTGGCTGCCCTAGGTTCAATCCTTGCGGCAGTCAAAAAATAAAAATGTTTTTTTTTCTGTTTAATGGTATAAATATATATTCAGAACAACATTAAGACATGCAGGCTCCTTCGTCGGTACTTCTCCATAGCATATTCGCCGGCGAAGTCAAATAATAATTAATAAAATGGCTATATCTATCTCCTTTCACCACCTTTCTTCTCTCTCATCAATACCTTTCCTATAGAATGTAGCACGGTAACAAACTAAGTAGGTATTAATGCTACTTCTCTTAAAATAATATAAGATTTTAAATCCGACCAAATTGTACTGTGTGAATAATTTTGTCCAGTTGAATTCGCACCTAGAATTAAATTTTGCTTTGTAATTTCACTACACAGCTTAACTATTACAATTTTTTTATTTTCGAATAGTAGGCATGTTAATAAATAATCCTGGTAGAAACTAATCTGTCTGTGCCTTATTAATTTAAAAATTTGAAAGATTGAGTATAAAATTGGTGACTAATTTTGTCCGGCTCTAGAGGTTACAGTAACACTAAATTTGCATCGTCAATTGCAATTAAGCGTTAGAAAATTATGGCAAAAGACTTTAAGAAAAGAGTCTGTGTTGGATTAAAAAAGCAATTATTTAAAATTGTACAAAAAAAAAACACAAAGGAAAAAGAATTTACTGATTCTAAAAACGAGTAAAATTTTTACTGTTTCTAATATTGGTAGAATAGTATTTCTTGTGGATTGGAAAATCTAGTGACAGGAAGGGCAAGAAATACATACTAGCTTACTTACTCTTAAAGTAAGTACACACGTGTACTTTTGAAACGCAATGTAGGCGTGTAGTAAAGCAAATACAGGGCAAATTTTTTTCACTATAAAGTGCTGCGCTGATAAAAACGATTATTTTCCTTCCTCCTGTAAAAAAGATTATTTCAAAAAAATGTAACACGAAGGTCTTACTCGTAATAGCTACACTAATTAGTTGTGTTAGAATCTTTAATAAGAGTTTGATTAGGGGAGACAGATCGTAAGAGGGAGATTGAGAGTTTGCAATTAAAAGTTACGTATATTTTAAGAACAGTGTTGCCGCAATTCTGATGCTATAGCAAAATGTATGCTCCTAAGCGGCTGGGATACGAACCCACATCAAAAAAGTAGTTAAAGCGTAGTAGTCAACTAACCATATAAGCTACAGTACTCTTTAGGGAGTGGATCAGAGCGAAGAGAAGCAAAAAGTGGGGAACCAGCACACTATGGAGTAAAGAAGAGAAGCGTGGCATTAAGTAAAGTGGTAAATTGTAGAATATAGTACATCAAGGAGAATAATAGTAAAGAAATATATTTGTTTCAATATTTTATTATTTATTTTTCAAACATTCTAGAAGTATTTGCAGCACTGAAATTTTTAAGGACTAAATTCCTGTTAATATTAAAATTTTTTGTAATACTTAGCGCCAAAAATTTTAAACTACCAATTTTGAGCAAACCGCTTTTCAACATATTAGTACAATCTGAACAGCATCTGAGTCGCTATCCATCTTTAATTCTAGGCACCCACACAATTTTTCTTTTTTAATATAAAAAATATTTTAATTAATAACAGTTTCGTAATGCAGCATAATGAGAGAAAAATAAAATAAAAATGAAATAGTTATTGCGTTTTTGGTTTAAATTTTTTTTTTATTGTAATGATAGGGTTATATATCTAGGGCTTTTTGAACAAAATTTTTGAGAAAGCCGCTGATGATGTATGTAAGCGATAGCGAAATGGACATATGAATATGATTTCTCCACATTGATCCCTTGTGCTATATGTCTTTTGATGACGCATTTTTTTTGTATAACCAATTTTTTTTTTTGCTAAAAAAAACATTTTAGTGAAACTTAACGTCATAAACATGAATCTTAAATAATTCCAAATAAATTTTTAGCCTTAAAAATTAAAAACATTAAATGCAATTAAATTGAATGTAAAAGAAATCCATTAACCTAATGCATTATCTCTGATTTTACAATAAAACAAATCGTTAAAAGAATTTTAACTTTAAGGAGTAAGCAGGCGAGGGGTTCACCGGTTAAATCATTGCTCGGTAATTAAAATTGTAATGGCAATGAATGTAAATTGTATGATTTTCGTTATCTACTTTCTTTACTCTATTTTATAGTTGCAACTGCATTCAATATTTATTTATGTTGATTTCCATTTTGATAAATTTAAAGTAAAATGACATCTAATTTAAATGGATGGAAACATGTAAACTGTGTATCAAAGAGCAAATGAATACAAATATAACGCAACTATTTGGTCTAATGGATTCGTTCGTATATGTAGTATATGCACAGCAAAAAAAAAAAAAAAAAAAAAAAAAAACTCAGATGGGTTTACAAATGCAAGTAAATTATAAATAACAAAATATAGTAATGTATTTTTTAATGAAGGGAATTCAGTAATTTTAGTGCGTAGTGTGTCAAAAATGAATATAATATCATAACATAAAAGAGCTTTGAAAAAAGGTCTTGTATTACTTTATCGTTTTATTTACAATAACCTTCAGCACAAGTGGAAAAGGGTATATCTAAGTTTATCACTCCGTTTGTGATTTCTACAATATCCACTTTCGACTGATGAGTTCTTATGCATAGCGAAGTCGATTGTCCGTTGGTGTTCGTATTGAAGTCAACTTTACCACGGTATTAGATGAGCTAGAGAAAATTTATCAAACACATAGTTTAGAAAATTTTGCTATTGAATATCAGCATCGGTCTTAGTTCTTTGAGGAAATGGGCAAACACTATTACAAATTTTTCTATATCTTTCTTTAAACTTTCATTTCAATTTAATGTTTTTGCCGTTAAGAGCTCCCAAGCTATTAAAATATAATTTCTGACATCTCAAATATTTTGTGGCGCCAAAATTTTAAATTAATTTAATTTTTTAGAACATGACGGTGAATGAAAATACATTAGAAAATTTTTAAAAAATTAAATAAAATTAAAAACAAAAAAGAAAAAAAATATACGCCTTCAACCAGTGACTTAAGTTTTTTTTTTTTTGGTAAAATAATGCCTAACACAAATTGGACACACAAATTTTTGATAGGAAAACCCATATTTATAGTGAACACAAAATGATATAAAAAAATTAGTGAGAACATATCGCTCCTTTATTGCAACAAAGTGATATTTAAAAAAATTAGTTACTTAAGCAAAAGTGCTCTTTTAGACCTTCTGTACATGTTGAAAAAAAATCAGTTTTATATCCCAAGCCGAACCGAAGTTATAGCAATTGCAATTGCGGCAATTTTAATCATAGGACTTATGTCTTGAAAACTTAAATCGCATTTTGCCAAGTTCATGTTTTTTTGAGATATGACTATGTTGCAATAAAGGAGCGATATATAAGAGGAATTAAAACATTAAAACATTAATATTTTCTGTGATGGCGGCCGAGAGAAATAACATAGTTTAATTAAAAAAGAAAAAAATTGTTTCATTATGTTTTATTAAACGAATTACTTGCTAATTCTTAAAATGATAGCCATTTTCATGACGTATGGGAAATATATAAATTCTGGTAGAAATATTGACTGTAAACACATTTTATAATTTACTAGCTTATTGTACCCAGCGTTGCCAGGGTTTAATTTTGGGCCACTCCAAATACATCAGCAACCGATAAAATTTTTAGAAACTTATAGACCAGGATGTATCTTTATTTCAAATGTCTTCAGAATCTGATTTGATTATGAATTTCATTTGACGCATAAAAAAGACTGATTCCCCATTTACTCCCCTTCTGATCGGCTATTTGAAAATATGATTAGTCTATTTTACCATTAGGCCAAATATCTACCCGAGTTTCAAATTTCATTAAGTACATTTTTTTAAGAAAATGTACTGAATTTTAAGTCTATATCTCGTGACCTATTCGAAATATTTATTTATATTATATTTTTTTAAATATATTCTAGTCTTTATGAAGGGTTGCATGATCCACTGTCCTATGGAATGATTGCATCTAATCATTTCATTTTATACGCTCTACGACACATTCTGACACATTTATGTGTAACTCGCTTTAAATTTTGCAATTTAAATTATGCGCATAGACAAGCATTATGTGTATGTGTGACTATCTGTATACCAGTGAATTTTTTACATCTTGAAAGTGATGTGTTATGATGCATGTCTGCATTACGTTAGATAAATATTCATGCCACTTAAACCAACCAACCAAAAGAATTTTATTACACATTTGCCGTATTCACAAGTTCTGCTAAGGTGTAGGTAGTATTGCATACTACCTTTTGTTTACTTCTTTGTGAACAACCATTGTATCAGTGTGCCATTGTGCATTGTGCTTCATACGTCAAAAAGTAAATAAGAAGAAGAAAAGTGCTATTCATCATTTGTTATTTATAAGCCAAATGGGGGAGAAAACATAAAAAAGTAAATTAATAAATTTTTTGTGTGAGGATGAAATTCAAGACATTTTTAGGATGAACCTGATATACTTGCTCTCCAGTCGCAGAATTATACATTTAGGGCTACCAAAATCATCATTATGGCATAATCGGGTTTTAAGATATTTTGATGAAAACAGATTTCTTCATATGATACGACTACAGCCACAGGAATTTGCCTATATATTCAACCTTATAAAAAATGACGATGTTTTTCACCCAATTGGCGAAAGGCTCCAGCTTAAAATTGTACTTTACTGCTTGGGATCTTCAGGAAATGGTGCTTGTGTTCGTAAGGTAGCATCTCTTTTTGGTATAGGTGATGGCGGTACCATACAAAATATTAGAAATCGAGTCATTAAAGCAATATTAAATCTTACAGAACAGTTTTTATATTGGCAACTTTCAACTTTCAACTTCAACTTTCTAATAAATCAGTAAAATCAATAAATTAAATAAATTAAACTAACAAAAATATCTTTTAATTCAATTTAATTTAATATAATTCACACATGAACACAAAAATAATAATTCATTTAAACATAAAACATTTAAACAAATACAACGTTTGAAAAACATATGAAAAAAAGTACTAAGTGTTGTATCGCATGTTTGCACGAAAATTACCAACAACACAGCTAGCACCGTTGTATTTTGATAGCACTTAGCACGTACTAGGGGGCTTGTGAATAGGGCAATTCTATTTAAATGTTGTGGAATTGTTAACGTAGAATATATCCTCTCTTGGAAAGATTGGCACTTTATAGAAATTGATTTTTCGTTTAGTAAATTTTAACAAAGTTTGGCTGGTTTATATAAATTATTTTTTTATATTTTATCATACATAAGAAAATATAATTTTAAATGAATTTATCAATTTGAATTTTTCAAGTTAAAATGGAATTAATTAAAAAATTTATGGATCTTAATATGATATTTCTGCTTGTTTAGTTTCCCTAAGACAAGCAATCAGGATCAGGTTTTAGAAATGTTCAGCTTTTATGCAAATCAAGAACAATGTGTAATTACAAAAAATGAAGAATAAATAATTTTTATATGTTACATCCATATTCAATTATTATTTCTTTTTACCAGTATCTCACTTCTTACCACTGCTGCATTTTCGCCTTTTTATACACTTCACCACAAAAGTGAAAAAACGATAAATCTAAGTTTTTCATTACCTTTGTACTTTCAACAATATCCATTTTCAACCCCAAACGAAGAGACGTTTAGAGAGATTTACTATTGAGAGATTTGCTATTGAAAATCAGCAAGATCGGTTTATGTCCTTCAAATCAGCGGCCAAAACACCACGCCTGCCTCTAACTTTTCCATATTATTTGGAACAATGCATTTTTGTTTTATTGGAGTTACAATAAAACAAAAATGCAAATATATGGAGCGTTAAAGAATTACAGAATAAGAAAAAACATCAACTGAAATAATGGCGCTAGCCCATATTTTCCCAGTTATGGACCTCTTAACTTTTCATATGAAAGTATGGTTATTCAACATATTTTTGAAGATATCGATATGGGTATTATTTTAAAGCTTTTGAAGACCTCCTAACCCTTTGAGAGACGATAACATGTGTACGGAAACTTATATACAGTACTTTTTTATTTTTTAATTCTCTGTTACTCCAATGTTTGTCTCTTTGACTAAATGAGAATTACAAATATGATTAAGGGTATATAAGATTCGCATTAGCCGAATAAAGCACTCTTACTTGTTTATTCTTTACTTCAGAGTTCAGAAAGTAAAATCATCGTACACACAATGTTCTGTTCAAAATTAATCCGTACATATTTTTCTTTTCATAACAACTATGTGTGTCTCTAAATTTTGAAATTTTCCGTACACATCCATGAATGTGTTTTATAAAAACATTTATTTGCGTACACGTACGTGAATGTACGACTGTAGTTATTGTTTGTGTACGTGAGTGTAAGGAAAAATTTAAAATAAATTCGTGTACGCAAAAATCCAGCTAGCATTTGGAAGATTGTTATTACAAAAATCACCAAAGTGAATCTTTTAAGACTACCCTAGATGACTTAAAACTGATTATTTAGTTATGCGTTAAAAAAAAGACTCGAATATAATTCCGACAAACGCAAACAAAGCGTCTTGTTTAAAAAACAAAAAGTACAAGAGGCAAATGCTCGAAATTCGACTGTTTTTAGAATTATTTTAGAGACATATTAAACGCAGCCTAACGATGAAAAAATGATTCAAATACATACATATTTTCCCAGTTAGCATTTGGAAGATTGTTTTTACAAAAATCACCAAAGTGAGTCTTTTAAGACTACCCAAGATGACTTAAAACTGATTCATCAGTTATGCGTTTAAAAAGAGACTCGAATATAACTCGGACAAACGCATAGAAAGCGACTTTCTAAAAAAACAAAAAGTATAAAAAGCAAATGCTTGAAATTCGACTGTTTTTAGAATTATTTTGGAGACATATTATTATTTTTTAATTTTCGTAAAAATACATACATATGTCACTTCGTAAAAAAATAGAGACACAAATGTAAAATAAATTTTTTCAAATTTTTTTAAATTAATTTTTTTAAATTTGGATTTTTAGAAAATTAGGAATTACATGCTAACGAATGTAACACTACGCCTAGACGAGCAATTGATTTGTTCGCACATGAACAAAACGTCAGCAGAATAGATTACAAACATTTGTTCATGTTTGTCTGCGTGGAGAAATCTGCTTCGTTTTCTCGCTGTTTGAAGCCGACATGACATCGACAACGATGGTCTACAATAGCCATTTTAATGTGCGGACATGAAAATGTTTAATGTTTGAACAATCAATGGCTCGTCAATACGGCGTGTTATAAAAAATAAGTAAACCGTTGTTTGCAATTTTTAATTTTGAGAAAATATTTATTAGAAATGTTCGTATAATATGGATCGAAAAAGACCCGCATACGGCTAGTAATATGATTAAAAGTTGACTCGAAAAAGTATCGTATTTGATTACAAGTACGATTGAAAATAGTATCGAAAATGAGTCGAAAACGAGAGTCATAAGGGACTCGTTCAGAAGAGTCGCGGCTAGGGTACCATTTTCTACCGACAAAACAATCATTTTCGACTCTAAAACGAGCGCATAATCGATTATTTTAATCGTGTCGAGGAGTCAAAAAAGACTCGAATATGATCAATAATGCTAACTGGGTTTTTTTATTTTTTAATTTTCATAAAAATACATAGCCAATTCGTAAAAAATAGAGACACAAATGTAAAACAAATTTTTTCTAATTTTTTTTTTTAAATTTGAACTTTAAGAAAATTAGGAATAATATGTAAACGAATATAATACTACGTCTTGACGAGCACTTGATTTGCTCACACATGAACAAAACGTCAGCAGAATAGGTTCAAACATTTGTTCATGTTTGTCTGCGTGAAGAAAACTTGGCATTGTTAATGCCTCGTTTTCTGGCTGTTTGAACACGACATAATATCGACAACGATGGTCTACACAATCCATATTAATGTGCGCTCATGAAATTGTTCAATGTTTGAACAAATCAATGGCTCGTCAAGACGGCGTGTAAACGTTGTTCATTTTGAGAAAAAATATAATTAGATATGTTCGTATAATATGGTTCAAAGAAGACTCGCATACGGCTAGTAATACGTTCAATAAATGACTCGAAGTACGATTGAAAACAGTATCGAAAATGAGTCGAAAACGCGAGTCATACGGGACTC
This sequence comes from Gymnosoma rotundatum, assembly GCA_916610165.2. NCBI lineage: Eukaryota > Metazoa > Arthropoda > Insecta > Diptera > Tachinidae > Gymnosoma > Gymnosoma rotundatum. The sequence goes on from OU744340.1 coordinate 96,867,345, forward strand.
GTTCAGAAGAGTCGCGGCTAGGGTACCATTTTCTACCGACAAAACAATCATTTTTGACTCAAAAACGAGCGCATAAACGACTATTTTAATCGTGTAGAAGAGTTAAAAAAGGCTCAAATATGATCAATAATTCAAAAAATGCTAACTGGGAATGTACATGAAAAAATTAAAATAACTGTATGTACGGACGGCAAAAAAGTACGATAGACAACAAATTATCCATTAGCGATCGGAAAAACCTATTAAATGAAAACAATTGCTTTATTTAGCTTGATTGTAATAATTTATTAATAGTTATACAATATTAATGAAAATTAAATGCTAAAAAGTTAGTTTATAAACAAAATATGTTTATAAATTTATCTGCTTGGGACAAAATTAAACTCTTACTCTTACTAACTGTGACCAATGAATGGTAACTGACCATATGAATGGTCATTTGGGTTTTCTCATAAACATAATTTTCTTACGTTTTCCAGGTCTTCAAAATATTGTGAAAATCTGCAGAATTTAAAAATTGAGTTATTAAGAAATCATGATGTAGTATAAGAAATAAAGGAAAGAATACATTTTCGTTTTCTCTAGTAGTTTTTCTGTGAAAACTGGCCACAATTTTTGAGTCATTGCCATAACTGTGATGAAAATCTACTTGCACTATGAACAGCCGAATTTTTTACTTTAAAGCTTAAATAAATAATATATTTTTTACACTCCTTGCTCTTTTTAAATTGAGTCTAATCAGAAATTCATTTACAGCGTTTTTTTTTATAACCAGATAATTTTTGGGCTCTTAAGTCTGTAATGTTTATGTATTTGAGGTCAAATATTAGTTTTTCTCTTCGCATTGAAATTCTGTATTATTTATAAGAAAAAATTTAAAGTTTGTTAATGTTGCTGTCAAAATCATATTTATCTTGTTTGGTGCAAAGGAAAGCAGAAACTAAAAAAAAATATTGTGAACATTACAACGCTTTACTTAGAATTGTTAAGAAATAAGAAAAAGAAAAGAAAAGAAAAACAAAATATTTTAATTCTTTAAAATTTAGAGGAGCTAGTCACACACTGACAAACTGTTTGTTTGTGTGTGTGTGTGTGAGTGTGATTGTGGCAATGACTTTTAAAAAAAGTGAAAATTCGACGATGCATAACATTATATTTTGCATCTGCTCATTCCACAATTTTTCGGTTTACTAAATTTTGTTTATAGAGGTTGTTAGTTGATGCTAAGGACTTGGGATTTAAAAGTGTTTTAAGGCGGTTGGGGCTCAGGCAGCGAACGCGTTAAACGTAGTGTAATGTTATTTCATTAAAATTGTGAAATTATTCATGAATTTAAATTAGAAAAATGGATGTGGTATTATTAGCATTTTTCGGCACCTCTTATCATCATAACAAGGTAACCGGAATTTAACAACTACAAAAGCACCAGCAACAAAAGCATTATATACTATATTAATAACTACATTATTTAGCAGCAGCAGCAGCGAAATATAATGTTCAACTGGATTTAGTTAAATCGTTACTTGACGTTATTTGTCAGGTCTCATTTTGTTATTTCTCTTGTCCTAAATTTAAGGTTTATTTTCCTTAGTTTGTGTCAAAGTTTATATTAGAGCTTCCGTTGGCAGTGGTAATGGCTAACAGGAAGCAGTGTTACAAAAACCATAAATTATAAAAAAAAAAAATTTCGTTGAAATATTCTTTTCAGATAATAGAATACAAAAATAATTTTTCGTAGCTAAGAGTGGTTAAATTTTTTTTATTTTTGTCATTTGCTTACTTTTTTCAAATAAATTTTTTCTTTTTTCTATTTTAATACATTTAAAGCATGACAGAGATTATTGTAAAAATTATTTGCATAGACATTTTTATTCTTACTTTTGTTTAAGTAAAGAAAATTTTAATTTCTTATCTTAAAAGAAATTGTATTTAACTAAAGAAATATTATTATTCTTTAGATATGCAAACTAAAAATGGCATAAATGCAACTGAATAAATATTTTTAAATTTGCTTAAGATTAATTAGCAAATTTTTCAACTGAAGAGAAGCTCATTAAAAGAAAAGGTGTAGTAAATTTTATATGTATTTGGTTTGGAAATAGTTAACTATGTTTGTACTTTAAATTAAACATTTAAGGTCGTTTTCAACTCAAATCTAAAAAACTTTAAAAAAAACTAAAACAGGCAAGTCTATGACGCTTTATTCATAAACAATTACCAATCTCAAAAATTTTAGTGGTTGTAGTAGGCTTTAGCTGTTTTATTAAATTTTAAATCATTTCAATTATTTTTTTAATTTGAAAATATTACATTTATTTTTCAATCAAATATATAGTTTAGTCACTTAAATTTTTAATTAAATTTGCATCCAAAAAGAAATAAAAAACCCTTAATAAAAGGATTTTTTTCTCTGTAGCAAATAAGTTTTAGGCTTTAAACCATAGATAAAATGAATTTTGTGGTTCAGATGTTTCCTACGAGGGCTGCTCTATATATTTCTGGCCTAATAGTGATAATGCGAATATTAATAATCAAAAATGGTTTTATTGTTTTTCAAAGTATTCTCCAGCATGATTTATACACTTTTGCATGCGCTCAAACCAGTTGTCGAAGCACTTTTTCCACTCTGATTGAGACACCTCTAAAACATGGTTTTTGAACACTTCAACAGCTTCTTCTGGCGACGAAAATCGTTGACCACGCATTTTTTCTTGATGTCCGGAAACAAGAAGAAGTCATTAGGTGCCAAGTCAGGGCTGTACGGCAGATGACCCATTAATTCGACGTTTTGGCCGGTCAAAAACGCTCTGGTTTGAGCCGATGTGTGAGAGCTCGCATTGTCATGGTAAACAATGATTCGTCTTCTCTTGTTGGTTTTTCGAATTTCTCCGATGATTTCAGGCAAACAAATTGTAGTGTACCACTCAGAAGTGACCGTCCTACGTTGCTCAAGCGGAACAGTCGCCACATGACCAGTTTTGCCGAAGAAACAAGCGACCATTTGCTTCAAAGTACTTCTTCCACGAACAACTTTCGTTGGATTTTGCTCGTCTTTGAAGACCCACACGGTCGATTGTTGTTTCGTTTCGGGCTCATACGCATAGATCCATGATTCGTCACCTGTGACGATCTTATAAACGTCTTTTGAAGCACCGCAATCGTATTTTTGCAACATTTCTTTGCACCAATCGACACGAGCCTTTTTTTGAGTGACTTTCAAATTGTGCGGGATCCAACAAGAACAAACCTTTTTTACGGCCAGGTGTTCATGCAGTATCGAATGTATGCTGGTGGAAGAAATGTCCAAAGATGTCTCTATCTCTCGGTATGTCGCATGTCGATCTTGCATTATGAGTTCACGCACGGCATCAATGTTCTCTGGCACAACAGCCGTTTTTGGACGGCCTTCGCGGAGTTCGTCTCTGAACGAGCTTCGGCCAAGATTAAATTCATTATACCAATTTTTCACAGTGCTATAGGATGGTGCTTCATCGCCATACAAAGATTTAAGCTCATCAATGCACTCTTGTCGTGATAATCCACGTCGAAAGTTGTGAAAAATGATGACACGAAAATGTTCACGAGTTAATTCCATTTTTTTCTATATTAATTATTTCAAGTCACTGTAAACAACACAAATAATGGTCGTACGTAAAAACGTTTTGAGTTCGATTATGCTTAAAAATGACAAACTTTCCAATGGAAATGTCAGATTGCACTTGGCAGCACTCAGTGTTGCCAGGCAAGAAATATATATAGCAGCCCTCGTATTAAATAAAAAATAGTCTTTTAGCAGAAACACTAGGAAAAAAGTTTTCATAGTTTTTATATGTAATCTGGGATAACACAAATATTTGCTTAGCGAATAAGACAATATAGGCATCATAGGAGAATATTCTAAAACACTTATAAGGCGCCTTAAATGTAAAACTCGAACCGCCTTCGCTTACCGAGTTAGAGTAGAAATACAACCTCACGGTTGCGGCGACGGATTCCGCATGTCAGAGAAAAAACAAATAAAATGAGTTGCGGCGACGGATGCGGTTTTTATTGTCATTTTTATTATTTGTTTACTAATTTTTTTATTCTTTTTTATTGAAATATATTTAAAAATTTTTTTTTTAAATGTAAATAAGCAATATTTTGAAAAATTTCAAAATTATTGTTGATTTTCAATGACTTTTTACATTTTCTTTCTCTTCTTTTTTCGTAGTCATTCACAAAAAATATTAACAAATAGAATTTTTTGGTAGAAAAACAATAAAACTGTGGCAACATGCTGAAAGAGAAAAAATTTAAAATTGAGAGCTTGAGAGAAAACGCACTCAAATTAAAATAGATTCTAATTTTATGCGGATTCGTTGAACGTTTTTTATTGTCAAAACTCCATATAAAAAAACAACCGCATTCGCAACCATGAGGTTGTATTTCTACTCTAAAAAAAACAACCGCATCCGAAACCGTGAGGTTGTATTTCTACTCTTAATTGTAAATTGTATTTTTAAAGCAATAAAACTTAAATAATAACAGCAATTACTTAAAAGATGAACTGCAATAATAAAATTAACTACTTCATAAAGGATTTGTAAGCAAATTTAATTGTAATATTTTTAGCTTAATTTTCCGATTTCGATTCATAATAAATTAAATTTGTTATAACTAATGAACTTTATTAATGCTAAAAACAAAACTGGGACGAACGACGAATTTCGTCCAACACTGGGACTACGTTGTCAAAAATTTGTTGTGTAAATTCATTGTACGAAGTACAATAAGGACGAAAAAGCACAGGTGTTATAATTTTTTAAGTTGTTTACTTTCTGTAAGCTGCTAAGGTGACCATAAAAAAATAATATTTAAAAAGTGAAACATTAACACAAAACACAACTAAAAACTATTTTCAAATTGTACTAATAAGACGTAAACTTATAATAAATGTTGCAAAATTAAAATACATAAATTTTTTTAAGCAGAATAACTTTATTTACTAAAATACTTCGAATCTAAAGTCAAACATGGTCACATTGTACTGATTTGATCGTCGTTCGCCGGCGTAAGTAGTAGAAATAATTTCGGCGCGTATGAAGAATTTCGTCAGACGTCATGATTATGTGAATTTTCATATACACAGATGTGTTTTATTTTTGACAATTGTTCGTTCGTCCCTAGCGTAAAATGTGTATAAAATTTTAAGTCCACTTTAACTCAGTAATTTTTGATCCCAACTTAACAAGTCTACAATTATTCGACGCTTTATTTTTGTAGTCCTTTTTAACTAGATAGTTATCGCTTTTAATTAAACTAACCGCTGACTTTGGATGGCGCTTACTTTACCGCATAGATTTTGAACATTTTCTTTGAAATGAATGTAAGATGAGACTTCTTGTCGCAACTTTCACATTTCTAATCTGTTTTGGTGTAGTCTGTTGTATGGTTTCAGCCATCATAACGGACATCAATGTTTTTTAATTTACATTAGAGAATGTTCGCAATACAAATCCAAGCATGAAGCTTCTAAAAGCATAGAATGAACACATTTGGGACGAACGAGAAATTTTTCGATGCGATTATTCGCCGAAAAAAAAAAAAATAAAATACATTTGTGTTTATGAAAATGCGCTTAATCAATGCATCGACGAAATTCATCATTCGTAACGAACTCTGCGATAGGTCTATTTATATTCTTATGTCAACGAACGAAAAATATTTTCGTTTAGAGAGACCGTTTTTATATATATTTTTTTATGTTTTTTTTATTAATTTTAAATTCTAATGTTGGGGGACATAAGGATTTGAACCATCGATTTTATAAATTAATGAAAATTGACTTATTTCGGCTTTTTGTTTTTTTTAATTTAATTTCTAAACGTTTTTAGAAAGAAAAATTATTAACAAATATATGCGGACGTTTTTCAAAGAAAACAAGAAAAACTAGACGCTAGCAGAATGAAATGCAGCATTTTCTGGACCGCCAGCATCAGCATTCTTTGCATCTATCTACCTTATGTTATGTACATCGTAAACATCATCTATTTAACCAACTAATCTTTATGTTAATTTGGTGAGACGAAGTTCACACACAACTTAAAGCATTTCTTTGTCGTTCTCTTTGTAACTCGTCTTGTACATTTGTTGTTGCTTTTGTGCTAAGCGATTGGAAAGCCACGAAATGCAACTTTTTATTTTTAGTTATTCATACTTGTTTGCTCACAACCAGCGTTGCCACACAAGAAGTTTACTTCCTACCAATAATTTTCAAAAATCCTACCAAAATCGTTAACAGCCTACCAAAAATTGTAAAATGCAATTCTTCAATAAAATCAAAATTTTTATTTTGGCTTATATAGTAATATAATAAAAAATTCCAGTTTTTATAAAAAACATAAAAAATACATAAAATAACAACATAAAAGCAATATTTCATTTAGAATAACGAATGTATGTATATGTATACAAAATGTATACAGATAAAAAAACAAAAGGAATTTAAAATACAAAAAATATCACATATAACTCATTGGTTTCAAAATAGTTTTAGAGCATACTATGCAGAATTAACACCCATTCCTTTCCTGGAGCCTATCAAATTCGCTCAACCATTCGGTTCTAAATTTTCTTTTGACTCTTTCTTTACAATGTTCACTAAAAGTATTATATTATTTAAAAATGTTTTAAAACAAAAATTTTAAGAGTGGTTCTACCTGGTTGATGTAAATTCGTTTCTGAAATTATATTATTATATTATTTTCATTTAATTTTGGAGTTTTTGATAAAAATCTCAAAAAAAAATACATGCAATATTAGTAAATATTTATGTAATTAATAGATACATATTTAGAAATAATAAAGTTTAATTACTTTTCCATTTTGTCTATTAATTTTTTAATACTAACACTTTCAACCTTAAACCGTCACTTAAAAACATTGTTAATTTCAATTTCATAAAATAGTTCGTGTTTCTTAAACCAGAGATGGTTTTAGCTTTAATCATCTCTATGCAAAAAAGCAGAGATGTTTTTCAGTACACCCAAAACAGTTTTTGAAAATATTGGTAACACTATCAAAGTTATTGTTTATTTTATTAAAAGTTACATTTTTTTATTTTATGTTCTGAATTTTTAAGATGAAAAATTTACTATGCTAAAAAATTGCTACAGGAGGAAAACCTACCAAAAATTTAAAAAAATTCAACAAACCAACCAAACTACCAAACTGTTTTTTAAAAACGAAAAACTACCAAGTTTGGTCCGATTGGACTAAAGCGCCAACGCTGCTCACAACATTAAAGACGCTGTTTCAGTCTCATATTGACTGTTATGAGTTAAGTGTGAATGTAAATACGCGGTGCCTAGCGTTTGTTTTAATTTTAAATTTTTTTCCCCCATTAGGATTTGAACCATCGATTTTATAAATTTTCGGCTTTTCGGTTATTTTTTATTTTATTTATTTATTTTTTTTTTTTTTTATTTATATTGGAAATATATACCATTTTTTTTAAATATTTTATTTTAGATTCTATTTTATTTTTATTATGTTCAATTATTGGTATTAAAATGAATTTTAATTTCTATTTTATTTTTAAGTACGGGTTAAATTCGTTATTGTGATAAATTTTAAAGTTTAGTAAAAACAGTAGTCAATTGCACCTTCTTGTTTGTTACAACCTTCATCAGCATTCTTCGTATATATTGACAAAGTAATTATCAATTGTAACTAATATTTACAAAAAATAAGATATGAGAAATCTTTAGACCTTTATGTTATAATTTTGAAATATTTTTTCTTCGCAGTCTTGTTATTTATAGTAAATATTAATTGACATTGCATTATTTACCTACACTATCAAGAACTATCGTCTACTAGCATAATTTCAAATAAATAAAAGTCACATAAAAATTATTGTTTCTTTTTTTAATTACATGGTCACTCTAGCAAGTGAGATATGTAAACGAAAATAAAATTTTAAATTATTTGTAATTAATTTTTTCATTCTAATTAAGTTTCAGTCGACGAATTAACGCAAAGATGTGTTAATGACGATGTCTTAGTGCTGTGCGAAATTTGTCGGTCGTCCCAGTTGTATTTATACTATAAGTAGATAAGTAAATAAGTTGTATAAATCGCGAAGGATAAGCAGTCACCAACTGCTCCATCTAACTACTCCCCCTATTCGACTGAAAAACTCTTGGCTTCATTATTTGATATCACACTGTCCTCTTGCGTATCAGAAAACTGCAAGAGTGTCTGTTTTTAATACTCTAAGTATACTCGTCTTAAATTCTTAAGTGCGAGTATTAACTATACCCATTCCATTTGAGTATAACTGTCTACCATACTCAAGTAAAATGTTTGCGATGCAGGCTTTACTTTATTCGTACTCATATTCACAATAAACACCAAGAGAGAGATTTTAACGTGTGTAGTGAGAGGAAAACAGAGTTATCAGATCAGAATTATTAAATCAAACACAATATCAAAAGTCGCCAATGTCTAAATTAGCTAACATACATACTTCTTTGAAATTATGAAAGTTTATTTAATATATAACAGAAAATAAATTTAATAGAACCCGTAAAATTCGCCATATTTTCATTTATTAAAAACACAACAAAAGTTTACTAATAACTCAAGAATAGTTCATTGTTTATTATATTACGTTTTTGTTAGGGTTTTTTTAAGTCACACAGGAGAGAAATTTAAAAATTCTATTCGTTAACCAAATAGAATTTTAAAATTAATAAATAGGTATAGAAGCAATAATTATATTTAATAACAAAATAAAATATGTAAACTAAAAACTTTATTTTATTTATTATTATGTCTATTCAGTCAATGCAATATTACATCTGCGTATATACAGTTTTGTTAAAACTAAAAAAAATTAAGTAAGTTTCCTTTTATTCACGGATATATTTTATCATTTTGTTTTCCTAAATACTAGCACGTTTATGACAACAAGGTGCATAAACTGAAAATAACTGTTCATAAAAAACAGCAACAAAATAAGTATACCTGCTTTCAGTAGTGTACAAAAGCTGTGCCTTTAAGCGGGTTTTATTGCATTTTATTCATTAAATATGTGTTGTATTTCATACCTATGAAAACGGTTGTTGTCTGTTTTTCTGTTTATAATGTTTAAGCAATAGATTTGATCAAATTTTGTTTGTTTTTATTGTTTATAAATAGATCTGCATACAGTGCAGTATTTCACAAAACGGCAGTAAAAAACTTTAATAGGGTAAAAATGTGGCAACGTTGCTTACAAATAAAGAGAATTAAAAAATTCTCGCGTACGAGTATAAAAAATACTTAAAATTCTGATTGCGATATTTTTGATACTCGTTTTTGCAGGAATGGGTAAAATAAACACCGCAACTTTTTATTGCGGTGTATAAAATACTCGAGTATGAAAAGTATAGAGTAAGTATGCGGTGTACTCATGGGTTGCGGTGTACTCGTGCAGTTCTCTGTTGCGTATCGTTAGCATTCATGAATCAAGAAGACAAGATTGCGCATTCAGCCGTTCAAAAAATATTTCGACTGCGCATCTACGTCACAATAGAATTATAACGTGTATTTGTTGTAAAAATATAAGAGATTTTTGGGTCTCTTACTTTAATTCTGTTACACTTTCCATACAAATATTCTATCTCTACGTCACACAAAAGAGACAACAAACTAACGGACCTGCGCAATGCGCAATCTTGTTTTCTTGATTCATGGTTAGCATTAACCTATTTCATTATTATCGAATAAGACATAAATAAAGAGAAGAGAAACAGACTTACACTTGGTTTTGATTGAATACGTGGGATTATTTTGGTGCTAACGATTTCTTCAACATCTTCCCCGTGAATATTTTGCAAGTGGATCATCGTCGCTTTCACTTCAATTATCCTCATTTTCAACACTCTGTATTTTACCGCTTTGCATTAATGCGATTTTAATTTCCCACGTGTTCATCGTTTAAGAGGAGGAATAGCAAAAATATTATTGTTTTGGAAATTATCTTAAAATTTTTTCAATTGTTCGTATATTCCAGCGACCCGATAGACGTAGGACCCTTTATAAGGGACATTAATAAAAAACAAGCAACATACCGCACAAATTCTAAAACTCGTTTTTATTTTATAAATATACTAAAAAAATTACTTATACATATATATATTTTTATAAAATATATTTTAAAATACAAATACTCGTATAATGCAGACAATTTTAATATTTTGCTTATTTAGATCGTTATCCATTTTTTTTTTTTTTTGCGCAAAAAAGCACACTTGACACAATTAATTTTGACTTGTTATTGAAACAATGGGCAACACTACTAAAATATTTAATTTTAGTATAAACACATTTTCTGTGTAAATAAACACTTTTAATTGGGAAAACAAAGATTGAACAAAGTTTGAACGAAATAAAAAGTTCGTTTGCAAAAAAACGTTAATTTAGATTTTTCTACTTGAAGAGTTTTTTTTTTTTTTTGCATCGTTGTCACTTTAAAGTGCTGAATTAAAATCAGTTCGTAAATGGTTGCTTGAAACGCAAATATTGGCTAAAGGGAAAAATCTTCCAAGAATACATTAAAAATTGTTGAACGATTACTTTAAATATTATAAATAGATTTAAAACTAATTTTATTATAATTTGCTTAACAGTTTAAGAAGAAAATTGAGTCATTTCATCGAACCTTGCAAGAGACAAATTTCTTAAAATCGTTAAATTCTTTGCTAAAAGTAACCATAACGAATAAATATGCGTTTATTTTCGAAAAGCGGATTATAGGTCGTGCGTAAATTTTCATCTTATTTTTCCCTTTTCTTTTTATTTGGTCCTAATGACCAAATTGGATACAGCTTTTAAAGGAAATTTATAACACACTATTTTAGCTCATGTCTTCCTTTGCTTATTTACTTGCCGGTGTCATATAATTTATACAAACGTAGTTCTATAGCTGAACTTAAATTTACTCAATACTCTTCAGAAGTAGAATATACAATTGCTGCTAAAGCAGGAGGGTGTTCTTTCAAGAGTTAAAGTATAAACAATGAAACATAAAAAAATGAAATCTTGCTACTTCATTCAAAAATTATGCAAATACTTTGTCATTTTCATAGTTGCTACAGAAGCGGACATTTAAAAAAATTATAAAGATAAACAAAGCAAAAAAAGAAAACAACTTTAAAGTATCAAGCATTTCTAAATAACAACAAAGATTTTCGTTTTCTCTGCCTTAAATGCAAGACATTTTCATCACATTCTTTTTGCCTCCCCACACTCCTTTTTATTACAATCATTCTGACCAACTTTATTTCGTTTCTCCATTTTTTTTAACTTTTAACTTAATGAGTTCGTTTGGATTCTTTTGGGTTAATTTGTGCATATTTAAATGCGCTAATGAGAAAATTTTCCAAAAAAAAACAAAATGTATTTATGTTTTGTACGTTAGACCCCTGCTTGTTTTGTAAAGTTTTTAAAATATAATTTGTTTAACAGTTTTTGTTTTAATCCTTTTCTTTTCTTGTTCAAGAGAAAATAATCAATATTTTTTTTAAGAAGGGATGAAAATGAAAATAAATTTTTGTTAAACGAGATTTTTTAAATTAAATAACTTTAAGAACTTCATTTAACTTTATGAAAAAGTTTTAGGAAGCAATTTAAAATATTTTAATTCATTTAAAAGATCCATGCCACAGTAGCAGCAATGCCTAAAAAGTCTTAAGTATTCTAACATGAGGACGTTTAAATTTTAATATTTTAAGGGAATCTTATCTCTTGCTCATAATCCTAGATACAAATAATCATTAGGAAATACAGCGTAATGCAAAAAATAAATGTTTTTTGTATAAAATAAATAAGTGCTTATATCCGTCCTAGATTCATGGTTTGAAAGATAATTTTTTTATTTTATTGAAAAAGTCACTTTAAAGAATTAATTTCTAAGAAAATTTCTACATTTTATTTATAGGACGGATGTAAATAAACGCTGCTTTGGTGTACATCCTTCTTAGGCAGATTAAAATTTATCGTCTTGTAAAATAAATTTTTTTGTGTTTATATTTCATTTATATTTAAATATTGTTATAAAATATTTTTTTTATAAATAAAACAATAAATAGTTATGTCTTTCATTAGAAAGTAAGTTTATATTAGCGGAGCATACTACAATTTTGTAAGTAACTTTAATTATATTCTTAAACTATATCATGGTGAGTTTAATTAACCATATAATGTTTATATATAACCATAGTATATTAATTTTTATACCATGATGATATTATAAAATGTTTATACTTTAACCATAGTTATGGTTATTATTTACAATATTATTTTTATATAAGACAACAATATGTTCGAATAACAACCATATTATTATTGTTTTTAAAAATAATATAATTTTACAACAACCATATAATTTAACCATAATATGTTGCTCTTAGATTATGGTTACGTCAACCATGATTTTTCTTTGCGTGTACGTAAAATCATATTTAACTAGAATTCAACTGTTTAAAAAGCAGCAGACACTCTGTATTCAGGTATATCTTACATTTAATAAGTATTATTTAACATGATTCTTTTCTTTCTAAAAATTTTTAGAAATTAAATTAAAAAAAAAGAAGAAACAAAAAGCCGAAAATAATGTAAAATTTCAATGATTTAGAAATTTAGAAAAACATTATTTATGGTTCTTCCGGAAAGTAGAGCTTATGTCAATTATCTTCTGCTTTAAACAAGAAACATTAATCAAATATTAAAGTCCACAGCTTTTTTAATGCTACTCGATTGCATTACTTAGTTCGCGTTACTATAGCAGTTTATAATAAAGATTTTTCTTTAAATTTAGCCAAATTTTTATCTTTCTACATCATGTTTTTGCAAACTCTGATTTTTAAAAACATTTTTTTTTATCCTGTTACTGTTGCTGATAATAATATTAGTTTGGATTCAAATGATGATAAAAGTACTTGTGCTACTGATGATTCTATTCTCTTTTGCGTATTTACCCATGTACTTATGTACATATGTGGTATTTGCTGTCAGAATGAATACATATATTTTATGTTATTTTACATTCGTTGTATTTTTCTTCTTTTATTATTATTATTATTTTTTGTTATATCTAATTTAACTATGATGATGTTGCCACTCGAAATTTTAACGTTGCTACTTTTATTTGAACGAGTTAACATGTAAATTATGCTTAACGCTTCGTTGCTCTTCAATTTCCAACTTCAATGCTAATGTGATTTTCATTTCGTTCAGCAGCATATTAACATATACACACGCACATACCTCTTCAGATAGAACATGAAACAGGAATAAAATGTATAGTTTGTTTGAATTCGCTCATCATGAATATGAACTTGTTACAAATGTACACATTAACTTATACACAAACATTAATTTGTTACTAAAAATTAGAGCAAAAAAAAAACACCAACGTTGTTAGTACAAGTATTAACGTCTTGTTGTATAATCATTAGAAAATCAGCTCAGTAGCAACTTTATTCTAATTTTTGGGAGGGTGGTTAGGCTAAAGCAACCGCCCGTATTTCATTGTGCTTTTCTCCGCATGTTTATCGAAAGCCAAACTTAAAAAGGTGAAACTAGAAAAGTGGTACAGTAAGAGAAATCATGGTCTGGAAATGTTTTTACGTATGAAGGGATTGCTTGGGAAGCGTATTGCAATAAAAATGTTACAGTTAAAAGCTAAAATAATTTGCATTTTTTTTTTTTTTTTTTGCAATATAAATTTATTTTTTATTACTATTATTCCTCGCTCAAAATAGTACAAATTAAACAATGTACTTTTTATCATTTTTCTCTCTGGATATTTTTATTATATATGTATATATTTTTAAACTGGATTAAAATGTGTAAGATTTTGCTTAACCCCATTTGATACGTACTCTATTTCAGCTACCGGATTTAAAAGCTGAAATAAAGCTTACAGGAATTATTTTTGCAATTTTCTATTTTAAAGCACTTTCATTGAACTTATTTTTAGCATTGCAGCTTAGCAGTATCTAGGGTAATTGGTATTTGTTTAAAAGAAAATTCTAAATTCTTCATTAAAAAGAAAAGGAATCAGTGCCTTTAGTCAGACGTTAAGTATACCCTACAATGATCTGTTTATATGAAGATATGATTTAAAAAAAAAAAATTGCATTTAATTCGATATTTATATTTTCAAAAACATTAAATTACCCTGTCACTAGTACATTTCGGAATATTCCTTGCGTGTCCATCTTCTATTTTACGTTGTAAAAGGTCCCATTTTCATTAACATCCATATAATCTTTCCAATACTGATTACAGCCTCAACAATTTGTTGCTACCATTTGCATTTTTGGACCCATATATACTAAAAATAAAGTTCAATTGTTTTAGTATTATCAAACAAATTACACCTAAATTCGACTAAAAAATAATCTCCACATAAAACAAGGATCATGGAAATAAGTTGAAAAAATTTTATTAGCAAAGCGCTCCTTGTCTTTTCCTAGTCATGTGCACAACAATCAAATTTCTACTCCGATGTGATTTAAGTCATTCCGCCACAAATATTTGAACCAATATTTACTTTATTATTTAGTGTTCTTACCCAAAGGAAATGACTTTTCAAATTCTTTCTAAGTTTGTTAAAGTTTTAAGGATCTGCAAACGATAAATCAGGTCTTGAGAGCAAGTTACGGCGTTAAACGTTAATTAAAATTTAATAAAAAATATTAAGTTAAATTATGTAATTTAATAATGAAGTGAAATCAATTTATGAAAAATGCGCTGGTGCCAATGTTAGATCTTATTTTTTTTTAAACGAAGCAGGATATCGTGTTACGTCTGATAAGTATCGTAACCTCACTATAATAAATGATTTGTTGTTTGAATATATAAACGAAATTCATCCGGGGGAGATGTGAGTATGAAAGATTTCTTACGGCGACTGCATCTAACGACTTATTAAACTCAAATTTTGTCAAAGTTGACTTAGTGATGTGAACCTGCAAAGTGTCTTTCAAGGTCGTGCGAATCGGCACCTCTCGAGTATTTCCTATAGGGACACGTGAAGACACTGGTTTAACTTAATATATTGAAAGTTAATACTGTTCATGTTGTTTGTGTTCGAAAAAGCGGTCAAAAATTGAACATTCAAAATGGGTACCATCTAAAAAATTAAATTATTTGTGTTTTTTTTTCAATGTAAACTTCTTTTGTACTTAAAAATTACCCTTTATATAAAAAAGTACTATTTTTACAATTTATTTTATAGATGTCGTAAAATAATAAAATACTCCTGTGGCGCTTAATATTATTTGATGTATTCGAGCTATTTCTCGTTTTTTGATAAATGATATAAGTCCTTGGTTCGGCTTAAGGTTGTGTTGGGTAATTAAAACACTTTGTAAATAATATTTAATTTTTATTTCCGATATTTCGAATAGCCTTGCCATTCATTCTCAGGACAAAATTTTTAAATTAAACAAAATTAAATTAACAACATTGATCTTCAGAAGGGCGCGTATTTTTTGCACAGTAAACACAGTAGATTTTGAAGAAACATAAATAAGAAATATTATAGTCAAATAGTCTTGGCTAAGGATCAATGACCTGGCCATATAGATCATGGTGTTAAAGCTTTCTACACCAAAAGGTATCATGCTCCTTATTCTCATTCAGTTAAATTTATTTAAGACCTAATTCGATTAATTTTTTTTCAAAATTTTAATTAAATACACTGATGATATATTCTTACTTAAATTCATCCTAAGATATAAAACCATTTTAGTTTAACATTTCCAAAAAAGACTTAAATTTAAAATTTATATAGTATATGAAAAAATACTTTATTCTTTCTCATAGTAAGTATCATGATATATATCAATTATTTTCTAGCAACTATGCAATTCAAATTAAGTTTCTCAAACAAATTGTACGTTTGTAAAAAAGAAAATTGCTTTGCAAATTTATTTCTAGTAAAGTGAAAAAACGAGAGATGTAAGAGTCAGCAAAATAATTCTATTACTTCCTTAAATATATATTTATTTATATTATCTAACACCCTCTCAATTCGAATGTGTTCGTAATTTTAGTTTTTTGCTTGAAATTTTCTGAATGTATTTGTTTGCTGTTCTTGATTATTTGGTAATTCTACACATTTTCGTTATTCTTGCAATTCGATTTTTTTTTTTTGTTATTGCTTGGTATGGTTGGTTGGTATCTTTTCAGTATGAATTCGTTTTCAAATATTGCAATTTTTTTGCAACAGTTGAATAAATGTTAAAATTAGAATTTACGCTGATTAGAGTTCGCTTTTCAACAGCAGCAACCGCACTTCTAAAAACACCGCAATTTTCTCTGCCACCACCACCAACATCATCCAAAACCACAATTTTCCTGATGCTACTGAAAAAGGTTTCTCTGTTTTTTTAATTTTATTTTAGCTGTGTTATGGTTAAAGGCACATTAAAGGTAAGAGAATCATTTTAAGACTTAAGGTTTCTTGTTACGAACTTGTATTTTGTAGTAAATTTAAAAAGTGAAAACGATAGATACGCAGACATCTATCCTTTTCCCACCAATATACAAATTAAAAAACGTGTGCTTTAGATTATAATTATATTTTATACTGATTAAGACTTCACAGAAAGAGAAAAACACACAAACAACTGAAAACATTAAAAAGAAAATATAAAAATATCTATCTGCAAACGCGTGAAATTCTTCATTTTATTTTTTTTGATTTCTCTTGAACTTAAATTTATATTGAATTAATAAATCTTAAACTTTTCTTATAAGACGGCGCTTAAGTGGAAACAATTTGTTTCAGAATCCAAACGCTTTGCCATTTTCATATAACAAGGTAAAGCGTAGGAATTCTAAATCAAAGTATAACCAAATTTTTTATGTCATCGATTTTAAGACAGATTCAGCATGAAGTTGACAGTATTCCTATAAGATAAAATCGGTGACTGTGGAAGAAGCCATACTTTTTAAGCCATATTTGCTAAGTGCAGCACTGATTACATTCTTATGATTATATTTTTATTTTACTTGTTTAAAAGTGAAGTAAAAGAGGATTTCATTTGAAAAAAAAATGCTCTAATTTAAATAAATCTTGGTTAAATATATTCTGGTAATAGCCTTCACCACAAACAGTTCTACAATATACAATTCTGACCCCAAAAGTGTATATATCCTGAGCTCTTACCAATAGCGGAGTTTATTGAGGGATGTCCGTCTGTATGTCTATCTGCCTGTGTTAGTGTTGAAATCAACTTTGCCTAGGCACTCTGTGAGCTGGAAAAAATTCTAGATACGTCAATCGATCAGTCATAGTTACGAAAGAGGCGCTATTGAAAATCAGCAAGTTCGGTCCATGTCCTCCGAGGCAGCGGGCAATAAACTATGCCTGCCTCTAAATATTTCATATCATTTGCATCAATGAAGAAATTCCAATAAAAAAAAATATACGGGGCGATATAAAATTAAATAATAAGAAAAAACATCAAGTGAAAAAATTGGCACTCGCTCACATTTTCTAAATTTTGGGGCTCCAAACTTTTCAAATTTGTTAAAAGAAATGCTAAAATCTTCTAAAAAGTAATATAGTAAAATTTAGATACCGGCTAAGTGATGTACACTTTCTTGTTTCCAAAGGTTGGTATCTATTTACAACATTAGTATCAATTTAAAATTATTCTATTTGTACAACAGTTTAGCAGAAGTATGATATGAGAAACATATTTTAACATTTATTTCTAAACAAAAGTCAGTACTTATTACAAGGAGAATTTAAAAGAGATGCCAGCGCCGCAAGAAAACAGGCAGCTAAGGGAAACGTGAAATTACTAATAATTACTGCACTTGTTTTGATCCCTTTTAAATAAGTTTATATTAAGCTTTTTTAATTGATTTGAAAGGAAGTTTTTTAATACAAAATGAAACACTTTTTACGAGGGCTGCTCTATATATTTCTGGCCTAATAGTGAAAATGCGAATATTTATAATCAAAAATGGTTTTGTTGTTTTTCAAAGTATTCTCCAGCATGATTTGTACACTTTTGCATGCGCTCAAAGCAGTTGTCGAAGCACTTTTTCCACTCCGATTGAGACACCTCTAAAACATGGTTTTTGAACACTTCAACAGCTTCTTCTGGCGACGAAAATCGTTGACCACGCATTTTATTCTTGACTCTTGATATAACAAAATTAAGCAAAAAATCGTTGCAGTAATGCCATCTTACAAAATTAATTCGCCGTGATTTTTAATTTATTTTTTACGGTTTTAACCCTTAAGCGAACACCAGTGCCTGGCCAGGCATTTTTGAGATTTTTTTAAATTTTTTACATAGATAGCATAGACGGTTATAGTAAGTGTTTTATGAATTCCTCAACGAAAGTGTTTTTTATAAAAAAATTTTAATAAACTTAAAATTTTTTTTCTATGGGCGTGGTAATTTCTCTAAAAAAATTTTTATTCATGTTTGTACCACCAGGGCCCAGCCAGGCCCTATACTATTTTGTGTAGAATGAAGTAAATTAAACCAAAACAAAAGCATAACAAACACACCTGACAAAAACAAAAAACTTTGCTTGCGCTTATTTGAGCAAGTTGACAACAAAATGTTTCGTCTTTGAGAGATTAAAACAAATTATAACGGTAAATTTTGTGTTTTGTGTAAAAAGGAAAATCAATGTGCTTTTGTGTTTATGAAATTAGTTTTTAGTGTTGTGTTGGCAGTTGACAAATCAGCAGTGTTACAATGAGTACCGAAATAGACAAAATCTTAGAAACAGTTTCAAAATCTGATCCTAGCTATTATGAAAGGTTGGCAGAGGCAATTGCCAATGATATAGAAAACGAAATTCAGAATGAGGTTGATGGAAATGAAGATGACAAAGTAGAAGATGAAGCTTCTGATATTGAAGACGAGTTAGAAATTGATAATGAAATTGAAGATTCATCAGAAAGTGAAGCAGATAATGAGGATGAACTCGAAAATCCCGAAACTACCAACTCAAATTCTTATTTCCAGGGAAAAGATGGGACAAAGTGGTATAAATCGCCACCGGTTTCAAGGAAATTTATGTCTCATAATGTTTTGAAATACATTGGTGGGCCAACGACTATGGTTGTTGTTGAGCTTGAGATATTCAAAAAGTTTTTTACAAATGACATAAAAGAAATTATAGTGTGTGAAACAAATAAACATGCTATAAAAGCTTATGAATTATCAAATAAAAATAATACGGAAAAACAAGTTTGGAATCCAATGACTATGGAAGAATTAGATGGTTTCATAGGAATCTTGATTTGCGGCGGAGCGACCCACAACAATGCACAGGCTATCTCGGAGCTATGGAAAACGACAAACATACCTTTATTTCGCGCAACAATGTCATTGAAGAGGTTTAAAATTTTACTTCGGTTTATACGATTCGATGATAGCCGTACTAGGTCATTCCGAACTCAGTCTGACAAAGCAGCACCTATACGAGATATTTGGAACTTGTTAATGATAAACCTAAAAAATAATTACAAACCGCATGAAAATATTACAGTTGATGAGCAACTGTTTCCGTTCAGAGGGAGAACGAAGTTCACCCAGTATATTCCTTCGAAACCCGCTAAATATGGCATTAAAATATGGTGGGCATGTGACGCAAAAACGCATTTCCCATTAGAGGGTAATATATATACTGGCAAAGAGCAGGGTCAAATTCGTGCAGAAAAACAGGGAGAAAACGAGCTCTTGCGTCTTGCAATGCGGTACAAGGGATCAGGAAGAACAGTCGTTGCTGATAACTTTTTTACGACCCTAGATCTATGTAAGAAACTAATGGCTATTGGTCTTGCTTTTGTTGGTACGCTTAGAAGCAACAAGCGCTGTATTCCACAGGAAATGAAAAAACATCCAAATCGTGAAGTGTTGTCAAGTGAATTTGGATTTCATGAAAATATTGCAATATGCTCTTATGTTCCAAAAAAACACAAGGCCGTTATATTATTATCAACAGTTCATTACGACGCAACTGTTGTTGGCGTTAAGAAAAAACCGGAGGCAATCATGCATTATAACCAAAATAAAACAGGAGTAGATGTTATGGACCAAATGCTTGGAAAATACACAACCAAACGTAGAACAAATCGATGGACCTTGGCACTTTTTTACAACATGATTGATGTAATGGCTTTGGCTTCTTATATAATATATGACGAAAATATGTGTATAAGGAATAAAGAAGGTGCCAGAAGAAAGTTTTTAACACGTCTTGCAGAGCAGCTTGTTTATCCTTGTGTCGAAGAACGTAGCAACAACAAAAAAGTTACAGCAAATTTTGTTAGTAGATCAGGAATAGAAGCTTTTCTAAATAAAACCATTCAGGTAGTGTGAATCAAAATAAATATTTTAGAATATACTTGTATAATAATCTTTCATATATTATAGGGACCAAAAGTCACTTTGAGTCAAGAAAGCGGTCCAGATGTTTTGAAAAATAAATCCAAGTGTACTATTTGTAAGGAAACAGATAATGTAAAGCGCAACACAAGATTTTTCTGCAAATTTTGTAAAAATCCCGTTTGCCTTCAGCATTCTAAATGCGATTATATATGCTTTAAATGCAATCAAGAATGTGTTTGATGTTAAAAGTATGCTCTCTATTTTTAAGATTTTACTGCATTTTTTATTTTTTTTTATCACTTGTTTTGAAAATCATAAAAAATTTTTTGATTGTGAATTAAAACTATGGCTCATTTCAACAACCTACAAGAATATTATATTATATAGTGTGCAGTAGCAATTTAAATCCATACAAAATACAAGAAGTCCCAGCCAGGCCCTGGGGTTCGCTCACGTGAATACATTTTGGTGTTTGGTTAAGGGTTAAATTATCTTCATTACTGAAAATAAAAAAAAAATGTAAAAAATAAAAAATATACACTTAACTGCCTTGAATATTTTATTATAGATACAAAAAGTTAAAGATTCATAAAAATCTAAAAAAGTTTGCAGGAATATATATAAAAAAAAAGATTAAGAGTTGGTAAGTGAAAGGAATCATATACCACGAGGCCTTTAGATGCCACTAGGTCCACTATTATGCAAAGAAAAATTTTTAACAGAAACATGCTAAAAATGCAATAAAAACGAACCTGCTGATAACTTTAGAAATGACATATGCACTTAACAGCTGGTTGAAAATCGTGTTATCTTTCTATTACGTCATGCCTTTATTTGCCGACTGCCTTTATTTCAGATTGAAACTAACACACATATCTAAAATCTCCATTAAACAAAAGCTTCAAATGAAAGGATGGTTCTCAGCATGTTCTTTATCTTTTTTCCAGTATTTTATTTTCACGATAGAGTTCATGCTAAGTTACCTGGCCTATTTGAAAGGATCTAGATAGCCTTGTTTAACAATGTTATAGTGCAAGATGTAACCGAAATTCTTTAGGGCCGCCTAATGATGGTAATCCATATAATCTGTTGCAATTAAGCGAAAGGAAAGACGAATATTTTGACAGAACAATGTTATTTAAAGCAAAAAAAATTAATTAACTGAAACACCAGACCTAAGAAATACAGGGAACATTATAAAAAGATAATATTTACAATGCCGTTCCACAGTTTATGCATAAATAATCAATTTCCTGGAAACTGCCGTGCCTTATAATGGTTGATGGCCATCCTAGAAAATTCAATTTTAATTAATGAAACATGACTAAAACATTAAGATTTGTAAACAGTAAACACCTATAAATAATCGTATGTATATACATCAAGATGTAAATAGGAATGTGAACGTTTAAGAAAATTTATGTATGGCCTTGATTTCATGGCTCCATAATTTCTTTAGTTGATTATATTTCAAGATGTCCAAGATGTATTGTTCTTGTTTTATTTTAAGGGCATATATTAAATGTCTAATACCTGTTAAAGTTGTTAATTTAATTAAATTTAATTCTTTATTAATTTATTTATTATCAGTATGGCAACAGTTGTCAATATTGTTATCTCCTGCATTCATTAAGATAAAACTGCTCTGAACATGTTTGTTATAATTGTGACTTTTTTTTTATTGATTAAAGAGTTTTTTACACTCAAGTGAAAATTCGCCCAAAAACAAAACTTCAGAAGCTCAAAATTTTTCTATTAGGAACAAAGATAAAACAGTTCGAAGTAATATATCAAGTTAAATTAAAGTAACTTCTGCTATTTTAATTTAAGGATTTTTTTTAATTATCCTAATTACTTGGATGCTTCGGGCTATTTTGTCGTTTCACTTGGGGCAATTTTTCGTAATAAAAATGAGACCCATTTTTCATGTTTTATAAAGTAAGCAATTTTTATTAATTTTTTAATCCTTTCAATCCTTTTTTACTTGTTTTTTTATAGAAGAAATCGGCAGCTAGAAAGCATCATTTTGTTTGTCCCAAATTTTAATAATAATAATAAGAAAATGAATATAAATAGTAGACATATTTCTTAAAAAAAAATTGGTACGGCAACAAATTTCCAAATTTACTAACGCTGTAAACTTATGTATGTATATGAGTCATGAGAAACTTTACTTTTACTTTTTAGCTTTTAGTACAAAGACTTTCTCTTTGATGGTTTTTTCTATACTTTAAACTTTTAAATTTTTTGTCTCTATTTAATTTCCATTATATTATGAGAATTATGAACACCAAAAAAATTTATTGTTTAATTAATTTTTTATTAAAGGCACTTTTACTAAAGAAACATGTTTTCCCAGACAGTACTTTTAAAAGGATTTTTTTTCCGAAAATTAATAATTTTTAATCTAACAACTAAAAAAAATTTTCCCAAAATAATATCACTTTAAAAACTTACTTTCTCAAGATTTAGCTTTTTAAAACAAAATGATTTGAACAACTTTTGAAACCACTTTTGAACAATCCTATTAAATTTTTATAAGTCTTATCCCAGGAGACGTATTATTAACAACATTTTCATAGAAAATATGGTTTAATTCACAAAAACTATAATATTAAATAAGCTTTTAGAATTTTTAATTTTAAGTTCTTGTTATTGCTTAATGACTACCTTTTATCCAGATTTCAAAAGACATCTTAGAATTGCACAAGTAAGTCGTTTAACTATTCAGCTTAAATATTTGCTTAAATACTTATAAAATTCTGCAATAAATAAGTAAATTTGTAAATCATAGAAATAAAACAAAGGACGTCCTTAAGTTTTATCTTAACTTTTTATGTTTTCTATAAATATTTTAATTTGTTTCTATTTACAACAACCATCATTACCAGCATTACTACGTTTCCTTATTATTTTACTTGTCTTCCTTCGCTTTTGCTGTTAAAACTTAAACATTCATTTTAACAACTAATTACATCGATGATGCTTGTCTCTGTACATTCATTTTTAATATAAAAAAATATTAAGAGAAAAAAAGTAATTGATGGAATATTCTTAAGTACCTTAAAAGCAACTTGAATTTTTCATAAGTGGCTGTAGTATGAGAAGTTTTGTTTTCTCTTTGCCTTAGTCTTGAAAATTTCTTATGGTCATTATTTTTTATTACTTTATTTTTTTTTTTCTTCCTGCCTTTCTCTTTAGTTTTAATTTCATTTTTTTTAAAACTTTACAGGACTATAGTTTTTAATTTCAAAACAAGAGTAATTACTTTCAAAATGAGAATATTAAATTTCAAAGTAGATTGAGACATAAATATCATTACAAATGAAATAATAATTATATAATTATCAGGTTTTTCAAATATTTTTCTTTAATCGTATTTTCTGTTAATCGTATTTGATTCCCTCCGAACATTCAACTTCTAGCAAAAAATAATTTGGAGATTTTTCTCCCGATATATTCATTACCTGAGATGCGACGTCGGAAAATAAGCAGAAAACGACGTTATTGCTATGGAGAACGCATGCTCATATGGCCCGTGCCCTTATGCTAGGGTATCTCAAAATGAATAGATCACGAAACACATTAAAGGAATAAAGTAATCACGATGAACACTATATAATGTAAAATGTTTCCAAATAAATAAAGAAATATTTTTGTTTTCATTCTCCGGAAAAATGAGACAATAAGAGAATATACATATTTATATTTTTCTGCAGGAAATAACAACTGCTAGCTGCGGTGTTAGGTGGCTTTAGATCTCAAGTATTAAGTTTTATGCCAATCTCACTCAAAATTTATTAATTATTAAAAATTTAAAAATAGATTCATCTGCAAAAGGGTGAAAGTTTATTAGTTTTGTGCATATTTCTTTTTGAAGGTTCCGCTATTATATTTTTCGTTAGAACAATTATTATTTTTTCAATTGTATTTAGTAATTCAGTAAAGAGTTTCATTAAAATTTTATTACTTGAAGTAAAAAAAATATAATCAAAATAAAATCATTACCATTAAATGGTAATTAATTTTTTTTGTCATTATTTAAAACAATGCCAATGAAATTTCAATGATAATGAAAAAAACCTACTTTGATTTTTTAAATTCCATTTTCGATTTTGTGCTTAGCAACCAATTCTTATTTAAATATGTAAAAAATTAATTTATTTTTCATCTGTTTGTTTTAGAGACGATATATATTTTTTTCACTTTTATTTTTAAACTGTATGCGATATTTTTTCGCATTAAGCGTTTTCAAACTAAACGATGCCAACAAACGTAACACGGAATAAAAATATTTGCAATACGAACAATGTTATCATATTATGTTTTTTAAAAGTATATTATGGTTAAAAACATTATATCATTTTGTAATAGTTTTTTAAATTTCGCCGTGATTAAATTAGAGGGAATTAGTTTATTCAAGCCACCTATAAGTCATCTCTTGTGTGTAATAACTATTTAGTGATCAAAATTCAACAAAATTATGTTTTTCGTGAGTACAATATTAAAAAAATACAACTAATTTTAGCCATTAAAGACAACAAAATATGGTTCTTCTGATCAAACAAAGCATCTTATGAATAAATACGAAAGAAGTTAACCTCATATGCAGACGAGAAAATATCAGTCAATCATTACAATGTACCGAGATTCTATTGCTATGGCAATGATCGAAATTTAGGAAAAAGAATACAATGCTGTCTGATTAGAGGATTTTCTTCTAGATACAATAGATATTTTTTTTTACCTTTAGGCGTAACTTTGGGGATAAAATTATGCCAGTGAAAAAATGTAGGGGCTGCAATATTATTTACGGTTTTTTGTGTATTAAGAGATTGCTTTTCTACAGAAACTTTCTTTAACATTAATTTCCGCCTCGAAAATTTTTTACTGTAATTTCTAAAAATTTTTAAAAAGTTAGGCACCAGCAGAATATAATGCATTATTTTCTGGATCACTACACCCACCATCAGCTTTCTTCGAATTCATGCTTACTTCTATATTTAGCATAATTTCAGGGGTTTAATATTAATTTTAAGGTGATATGAAAAAATATCTGGCAACCTTTCCGGAAATCTTCAGTCAGCGAAGCTAGTGTTGGTTCTACCATAAAATAGAAAAGCATTGCGACCGGTTGGCTATGCTGGAAATCAATGGTGGGCGAAGCAGTTGTTGTTTTTAGTATCGATGTTATGACACTTTCATCAGTGACACTTTGTCCATACTAAAAATTAAATAAACATCGGCTTCGCTTACTACAGATTTTCTGCAAGCTTGTATATAAATACGTTACATCTTTATTACATAGCATGCCATAAAATATACTTATAATATCCATTAACGTTATGTCACTTCTGTTGCGACTTAATGTCTATGGGCATTATCTCCGTGGACGTTATAAAATGCTGCCGACTGCAAAAAATAGAAGAGACACTCATCCTAAGTTATTTATTTTAATTGGGTGGTCCTCTGTATACAAAAAAAAAAAAACATTATTAATTTCTTATTCACTAACAATAAGTAAATTCAATTACACTTTTTGTTAAACTGTGTAAATTTCATAGCAGATTATTTCTTTACAGTAAAACTGCCATTAATTTAAATCTAACTAGATGGTGCTCATCAATTTAGCTGTCTTTCTTAAAAATTTGAATAGATGTTTGACCATCATGTTGTTAAGATTAACAAAATTTTAATAAAACTACAAAACACAAACACAAAAAGTTGTGACTACAATTTTCTTTATATTTTACTGGTTTTATGAAAGCCAAAGAGCGCTAAATGCCATAACGAACTTGTTAAAAATGATAGCAAAGAATTTATAAAATAATTTAAAAACTGACTTGATATGACTGGGGCAAATGATGTTTAGCACTGACATTGAGTAACATAGAAAACGAAAAATTTTTAAAGAAATTGTTAAGATAAGAAATAAATATAAATGACATTATAAATGTTAGTAATTATTATTCGTAATTCATTATAATATAATAAATCTCCAGGTTAGGGAAAGAAATTAATGATCTCTTTAGTGGGAAACTCGAAAACTTAAGGAACAAGAAAAATAACAAAAATTTAAATACTTATTTTTTTTTAATAATTTGCAAATCAAGTCGTATCCGGTAGTGTCTTATGGATTTAAATTAAACAACGGGAATTTTCTAATAACTTAAATACTTATAAAAAAAAATGCTATTTTCTATTATCCCGATTTAATAATAAAATCACTGATATTGTTTATTGAGGTCTTATTGTGTTGTTGTTTTTTTCTATGCATTTGTTTATTTAATTAAAACTTTTAAACTATCAATCAAGGCACATAACTTTACAGGTAATAGCAGTTGTTATAACAACAATAATAAAATTCATGCTGTTTACTTATGGTTGTTATTTTTGGCCACAAAATTTTGATTTCTGTATGTATAATCTTCCATTTTAAGCTAATAAGGCCTAAATTGAACCATGTAAATAAAAAAAGCAATTCTTTATTACATATTTCCCCAACGTTTCGTGAATTTTTAGTTCACTTTCTCAAGGGGTCGTAGTAAGACAATAAAGACACAGACAATTTAAGCGCCAGTTATAAACTCGTATTAATTTAAGCTACAGTTTAAATTAAATTTTTGTGCTTATTAATTCTTGTTTTAATATTGTTTTTTATTGTTATTTTTATCAAAAATCTTTCATTTCTTAATGTAGACTGTACTGTCATACTACGACCCCTTGAGAAAGTGAACAAAAAATTCACGAAACGTTGGGGAAATATGTAATAAAAAATTGTTTTTGTATTAACATGGATCAATTTAGACCTTATTAGCTTGCTTCTCAGTGAATCTACGGATGGCCCTAGGGTGAAGGGGGGCTTCTGGGTAGGGCACCTAATTTAGGTGTGGTGAAAAGGTCATAAAATTATTATTTTTAACTAAAATATTGGGAGTTTTTGAATTTAATCAGACCTTGAAAATATCTATAAAAATGTGCTTAAATATGCGGGGAGAAAATTGGCTTACACTTTTTTGTTTTGTTAATTTTGGCCAACGTAAACTTAGTATTTCTGGCATAGTACGCTTATAAATAATCAGATTATTACTTAAAGAAGTTACAAGAGATAATGTAAAAATATCATTTTTTTTATTTTCCCCAAAAAATTGGTATTATTTATTTTTTGCTTATGTAATTTTAATTTACTTTAGTACTAGCAAATTTGTTTAAACCGTGTTAAAGGCAACCTATAGCAAATGGGAATAAAAAAATAGGTCAACAATTATAACGGTTCACTCTCCAGCCCTTTCCAACATTGCCGATTTTGAAACAGAATTTAAAAATTATTGTAAAATTCTTCGGGTTGAAAGGTACCGTTTAAAAAAGGGGGGCTTTTAAAGCCCCGAATTTAAGCTACACACTCTAAACGAATTCGACAGCCCCGTAATTAATTAATTCAGGGTATCCTCTTTCGTAAAAAAAACTATTTTTTCCCCATTCCGGTAATGTATATGTTAAAACAAAAAAAATTTTAATTTTATTTCACTATTCTATTAAAAATCTTTTAGCTATACAACTTCATAATTTTATAGGAATAGCTCGATGCATTATAATATTGTGGCATTTTTAAATCCATATTTAATTTCTCAAAAAAGCACCTTAACAGATTTTTTCAGTTTTCGAAAATGTAGCGCGAAAAAACAAATTGCAATATGATTTATTTAGATGTCATATGCTTTCCATTGATGCTACTTACATATCATAGTCACTTATGTACCTCTTTCAATACCGTTTTTATAATTTTTTTTTAATAAATACATTTTTAAACAAACGTACTGTTTTTCAATAATTATTATTGCTTCTGGTTTAGAATAAACCTCTTTTTATAATTTTATTCTTAAAATAATTATAAAAATTTGCAGACAACTTTAAAATGCTTACTTAATTTTCTATTTACTTTTCATTGTAGAGCTTGTAGTTTGTATAAATTGGCTAGACTTTATAATGCTAATGACTTGGTTGAGTCTGGATGTCATAATTTGTACAATTATTTTTCTCCTACAAATTGTTTATGATTTTTACAGTTGAGCAAAAGTCCACTCAATTGTATTACTTCCTTTTTTTATATACAAGCACAGTTATGAAAAAGGAAAAATAACCAGCCTACTGACTGCACTTTGCACACATTAACATTTGAATATGAAGAAAATAACAGCTATTTCTTATTGTTGTTGTTTTTCTAAGGAAAAACTTTTTGCAACAAATATGCAAATTACTATAAAGTTACTTAGTAACGGCTACGATGCAGAATCAAATGCCCTGGTTTTTATTATTTTTTCTAATATTTTTCTAATGTTTTGATAAAGACAATAATGCAAAAAAAGACGTCAACAGTAGCAGGAACAATAAGAATAAATTAAAACAAAAAAAAAGTAAAATGATAATAGAATACACTGCAGGAGACAGGAAGTATGTAAATGTAACATTAACAACAAACAACAATAACAACAACAGCAACTACTGACTTAGCAACTTCTGACTGTATAATAATATTTTTAAACAACAACACAATAACAAACAAATACCGTAATTGTGATATTGATAGAAGAGAGTTGCAGCAGTAGTCGCAGTTGAATTCTAAAGTTTAAAACTCACAAACAACCAAAATAATATTAACAAAACAAAACAAAAGCAAGGAAAATATGCAAGAAAAGTTTAATGCCTCTTGATACTGTTAGAAATCAAAGAGATGGAAAGAGACAGAGTGTAACCGAACAAAGACCTTTGCCTTGTTAGATACCAGGAGTGCTCTAGCAAGAACTCATTCAAATTGTAGGTGAAAAAAAAAAATGTTTACAAATATTTTGCAAAATCTCAAACTATATGACATTTTTAAATAGTTTTATTTCTTATTGTGGCAATGGAAAAAAAAGTGGAGAAAGTAGAAGAAAAAGTAAATTTAAATTAATTATACAAGCAAAGATTGCATCGTTGGGAAATTAAATGAAAATGATAATTAAATTTTTCATAAAAAAAATTAGTACAGTAAAGCTCAAATAAATCAGTTGAAAGTTGAGAATTTTCTAATATCTTTTAATAAATAAAGAAAGCGGTCGCCGAACATCCAAAGTACACAGCCAGTGACGACGGTTATTACCGAAAATTATAACAACAGTTTAATATATACTGGCGGAATCAACCCAATTAATTTAATACCAAATAAAGAACTCTTAAAATTGCATGTTTTACATAAAGCACTTAATTTAAGAATTATTTGCAAATTACAAACGGTTGTGCTAAAACTGGAAATCTTTTAACCTCGCCATTTTTATACCCTTCACCACAACAAGTTGAAAAATGGTGTATCTAAGTTTTTCATTCCGTGTGTAATTTCTACAATATCCATTTTCGGCGCCATAAAGTATATATATTCTGATTGAAATGATTGATTGAAGTCGATTGAGCGATGCCTGCCTGTCCGTCTGTCCGTCTGTGTTAGTGTTGAAAAAAAAAATAAATATTTCTATCGATCAGATAAAGTCTCGAAGGAGATGCTGTTGGAAATCAGAATGATCGGTCCATGTCCTTCGAGGCAGCATATATAAAAAAGCGAGAATATAACATTCTCACTTTTTTTTAATTTTTTTTTAGTTTTTATAATTATAATTATTATTATTATTACTATTATTACTTCTGCATTAGTTCTTTCGATTTAGCATTAAACCTCGAAAGACGCAAATATGAAAAAAATTTGATAGAACGCGTAGATAAAAACTTTTTGAGTCATTTTACATTTCTCAGTGACGACAATTGTTATTTCTTCAATCAATTAGAAAATATCAATCTGTCGTTAGGCCGGTGTTATTTTATTTTATTTTAATATAAATGCTTTTTTTTTAAAGAGAAGTAGCACTTCAGGCATAACCTATTTAGTTATTATTTGTAACCATGCTAAATTCTTTAAGAAAGGTGTGGATGAGAGAAGTATGAACGTTCTTTTAATAGCTTATCAAAAAATAATCCGAACACCTAAAAAGATCAACAACAGCAACTCACCGAATTTTCCATAAATTATACAATATAATTATTTCAGCACTTACCTAAAAATTAAAAAAAAATATATATATATTAATTATTTTGCATTTGTAGATGATACTTAATGAATTAATATATAAAATAAAAAAATTCAGTAATTCGAACTTCTCTAACTATTGCTTTTAATATGTATGAAAAACGACAAGCAAAAATTAATTTTTATCACATAAAATTTTCATTTTTAAAAAGATATTTTTTATATTTTTACTACAATTTTTTTTGTCCACATATTTTTGGAATTATTTCTAAAATTGTATTTAAAAAAATTTAAGTTTTATCGCTGATCTTGAGATTAATTCAAAACAAAAAAAATATATTCTCGCCTATTATTTGTTACGCTTATTTTTGTTAGGTATGTAAGGAATTTATTAACAATTGTCCTATTTTTTGAAAATAAAAATTTTTTGCTATCACTTATGTAAAGCATTATACGTAGGATATAGAAACGCAAGGATATAGCAAGCGCAGACTATATGGTTTGTTAGGATATAGAAAAGCACATCGATATTTTACGTACAAAAAACAAGTCGAAGCAATCACCCAACTCTCCTATTGTGATAATTTTCGAATTTATGGTTTAGAATAATTTATGGATTATAACAAATATTATTTTAGGATTAGCCAATAAAGAGATATGTAAGCAAAAATTTAAGTGGCTCAAAAATTAAAAAAATAAAAATAAAATTAATGAAATCAAAGAATAAACAGACAACTTATCTTCTGAGGTTAAATGTACTTTTCAACATATATGTATATAGCTCTCAGATCCCCACGATAAAATTTAATATTTAATTTGGAATGGACGAGAAGTTAAAATGATCTCAATGTTTGATCACAAGAGCATATCGCATGACTCAGTGATTTAAATTTTTCACAGAAGAATTTAATAAGAAAAGGCTAACTTAAAGGTGGATGTCATTATTGCTCACAATTCAAATTACCGTAATTATGTAAGGAACTCAACAGTTTGTTTATAAAGTAACAAATTAACGTCAAGTTTCAACCATTGAAAGGAAGTGCGCTTAAGCAGCGCATTGAGATTGTTGAAGGTTTTTACGAAAATGCGCTTTCAACTCAAAATGCATTCCGTGCACTTCGTATTATTTTTTTTATTATTAACGTAATCACAAATATCAACAAAGCGGCCTGTATGAAAGGTAAAAATACCTGTGCATACTCGCACAACATTGGTGCTGTTCATGATAGTGCGGAAGAATGGCCGACAATCTCGACTCATCGTCGTTTTATGATTTTTAGTAAAGGCTCCTTAAGTTTTTATTAAAAAGCATTTAATAAGCTAAAATATCTATTAAAATATAAATAATCAATCGTTTAAAAATACAACTAAATACTTTCACCTTTTTTAATTAAAATAAAAGCATTTGTTTATAAACCTTTTGTTGCCCTCTAAGACAACTAATGCAAATGCAAAATTTTAGTTTCGTTTTATTTACAAAACAAACGAAGGTAAGAATAATATCTTAACTTTTAATGGTATCAAATATGGACCCTTCAATTATCTTTAATTGATTTTTCTTTATTATAATTGAAAACGGCAAACAAAACAAACTAAAACATTAAAAATAAATAAATAAATTAGAAAAAACATCAACAGTAGCAATAATATTTAACTGTCCAAACAAAATAAAAAACTTTTATACATAAAATAAAAAAAAAATGTTGAGAAAGATAAAATCTATTTCTTCTTTAACAGTATTTATACACAAACACGCAAACAAGAATGACTACATTACCACGAGGGCAGTTTTAAAAAACAAAATAAATAAAATAAAATAACAAATAAAAAACATCAACCTTCAGAATAGAATAGAAAACAGAATTGTATAGAATAGAAAATATATTCGGTGGTGCGTTGAGGTTTTTGGCGCTCCGACTGACATCAATATTTTCACATATATCCACAGAAAGCTATCAAATATGTATGAAATAAAAAAGAATAATTCAACACTCTGTCTATAACGGTAAGAAAAAGTCTGGCCACATATATCAATTCAAATAAACTATTGGGACAACCTTTGATTTGCAAATAAAAATTTTATACAGTTGTAATACCGACTCTGTAACACAGCTAGTAAATTGCAGCGATCGTTATCGGGCCATGTTGAACGAATTTTTGTTCACAAAAAACTGAAGAGGAGGATATTGCCAATATTTGGTTTCAATAGGACGGCGCTACGTGGCATACAGCCGAAGCTACACTGTTTTCTTTTTTTTATAGCATTTTCAAAAAAAAGTTATTGGGGGGACCCATTATTACTTTATGCTATTGTATTCTATAGTGATACTCAGTTTTTTTTTATTTTCAAGTTGTGCCCCTTACGGTTCATAAAAAAGAAACAAAAAAAAAAGATTATGAACTGTTTTAAGACGAAACCAATCTGTAGGCATAACCTTTCGAATAAAAAAACTTCAAAATCGGTCCAGATATTATTGAGTTATAGAAGCGCAAATATAAAAAAGCAACATTCAGTAGAACTGCTAACCTCCTTCTTTTGTTGAAGTTCGCTAAAAAAGAAAGAAAAATTAAAAAAAATTCACCACAGTACATAAAATTCCATAATAAACACAAATTGTCTTTTTCTACATAAACTAGTTAACTTTTAAATAAATTCTGCATATTGGCCTGAAGCCGTGCTAAGGAAACTTACCTCAGAGCATAACGTTTTAACCACCGCGTTTGATTGTTTTTTATCGTATCCTTATCACTTCCCATAAACTATCCATCGAAAAACTTAAATTCATTATTCCAAGTTTTTGTTTTTTTTTTCAAATTTTGTATATTCTTCTCTAGGATGAATGGCCTTCATTGTACAAGTCATCCTCGAAGCATTTCAATTCCTAGCGATTTTTTATAGATCTGCATGAGACATCACTTTTCTAATTTTGACTTTTTTGGTTGTTGTTCTTCTTTATTTTTGTTCTAAACTTACTGAAATATTTGGTGGAGTTATAAACTTTTACTATAGGGCAATCGAATCAAAAATTTTAATAATAGTCTTACTCAAATCTTTTAGTTTATTATTGTATTGCTGTACTACGCAGCTCGATTCAATTAGAAACTTAATTATAAAATTAAAGTATTTTCTAATACTTGTCGATAATATTTTTGGAAGCGTTTAAAAATTGGTTAAAATAATAATGGCTGTAATTGAAACATGTTTTATTTTCGTTTATATCCACAGCAAATTGTTGAGCAAAATTGTCGTTAAATATACAACAGTAGTAGAAAATTAAAAATTCGATGAAGTTGCGAACACGTTTATTTACATGATCACCACTATATAATCAACTTAACAATGTTTCAAAAGTTTGACAACTGCTCTCGTATATTTATTATAGAAAAATAGAAGGCACACTAGGGGAGTGAGCAAATTAAACATTGCGGAAAATAAAAAAAAATTGGGAAAAAGTTGTGTTCATTTGGTCTAAGATAAAGAATAAATAAATTAAATTTTGTAACTTTTAGTTTGATGATTGCTGACATTTAATCTTCTTTAGCAACAAATAGACATAAAATATAATACGACACACAAAACTGTAACAATTGTAGGCATCCCCTTATGCTCTCACTCCAGGATCAATTTAACACAGCCAATCATAAATTACGGCATCATTTCTTTAACTTTGTTTGGTAAGTTGAATGAAGGAAAAATTAAAACAAACATTAAGTATTAAAGAATTTTTTTTTGTTAAAACAAAACTTTTTGACACAATTAGCAAACGCATTGCAGTATATTGTTAAATAAAATAAAATGAAATAAAAAAAGAACAAAAAACTAAGAGAAGAAACTTAAAAATTATACAGAAAAATAAGCATTATTCCAAGTATTTTATGTTCGAGTTTGGTCAAATAGTTTTGTCATTGTCTTCAAATAATCATAAGATAAAATAAAAAGCATAAGAAGTTTTCCCTAAAGAGAAAAACAAACAAAGAAAAGTATAACTTATTTTGTCTGTCTTTACACCAGCTAACAAAAAAAAAAAGGAAAAATATAAAAGAAATACTAAAATTATAAAAACTACAGCAATGTGGTGGTTGTGTGTTAAGTTCAAAAGCCTTGAAGTAGGCTTTGTGTTCAGTTGAGAATTAATCAAAATTAAGTGCTACCAACAAAACAACAGCCATTCATGAGCAACATGTTCCTCGCAACATGCTGTTAATGAAAGTAAGCACATTGTTGTCAATTGAATGATTACTTTTAATCTATAGTCTAGTACTCTGTTTGGTTTTGCGAAAAATGTTAAGCAACATACATTATTTCGCTTGAAAAATTTGACGATAAGCTTGTAGTGACAATACAGCATTTCAGAAGATAATGGTCGCTTTTATTGCCTTTAAGTATGTCACATGGTTTTAACAGTGAAAACAAAAAATATGTTTAAATTTTGTGTCTGAAAAAAATGTTTTTTACTAGTTTTGTGGAAAATATTAAAAACAAATGAATAATAATATAATATAAGTAGCTTGTGATGAAGCATAACAATTATTACAAATTGCGATGCTTACAGAAGAACGTTTTGAAGACACATAGTCTGATAAAAGCCCTTACTTCAAGAAAAGAAACGATAAAGAAAGATTTGCTTCAGATGTAAGTATAATTTTTGTTAATAAATATCCATTTAATATATAATTCAAAATTGTATGTTAGCGATGATATGGTAAAAAACAAAAAAGGAAAATTTCCATATGGATTTATCAGGTAAAGCCTGGTACTCTGTTCGATTTTGTGAAGGTTGTAGATCAACATTGATTATTTTATGTGAAAAATTTGACATTTAAGGTGTGGTGTCTATCTCGTGATTGAGAAGAATTTAACGTTTTAAAATTTTCACGTGGTCTACGTGCTAAAAAATGTAAGCAACAGATATATGAACAGCTGCTGATTAAAAAACTCCGCATGAAATAATGCCTACTTGCTTTATTTTACAGCTTTGATAAAATGTTGCCAGAAACATTTCATATGAAAAATTTTTTCCTGACCTTTTCATACAATTTTTTTTGTAAGTAGTTTGACAGCATTTCGCATAAAAAACTGAACAGTAATTTATTTCTTACCGGGTTTTCCATTTTCCACAGCAATTTGTATCCAAGCTGCTTTTATGGCATTGCGGTTCCAATGCATCTTTTGAGATTTATCCCATATGTTTTTGATTTTGTGCCTATTTCTCGAAATGCAAACGAATATTTCAGTCGTCTATTTAAAACAATTTCTTATATTTTGGTTTTCTTTTTACTTACGTTTATATTTAGTAAAACAGGCTTGCATACTATTTATTATAGCCCAAATGAAAATCGGATCAAATTTTAAATCTTAAGAAACATCGATAACTTTTCCCCCTTAACAAATATTTTTCAATTCGAGCTATTCTACTGTTCAAAATATAATCTGGCCGAAAACTAATTATTTGTTTTTTTTTTGATGATTCTTAATAGATGTAGTTGTTTCGACTTGGAGTTCAAGTGCAGAGGATTTAATCCTCTTACTTCGGCAAGGAGCACAGGGCACCGCCTGGTCAAGGTGCATCCTGAATATTAACTACCTGGAAGCATTGCTGGCAGCTTCAGTTTTTATTTGGATGCTTTAGTATAATCAGCCATTTATCTTAAACCAACCCTGACTAATGAAACTGCAATTGGAAAATACCTTGATTGAAATATTTTTTACTATTAAAACATTTTCCCAAAAAAACTGCTAGAACAAAACCACAGTAAAATCCATTTGCATGTTCAAGTTCTTGTAGTTTTTGTTAAACCAACCTTGCTACAGAAAGCTTTATGAATTTTAAGGAAAATACCAAATTGTTAAACAAATAAATATCTCACACTCAAAAAATTGTACAAAAAACCTAAAACTTTTTTCATGAGTTATCTATCACCTTCGCCTTACAAACATCCACCATTTTCAAGCCTTAGTAAAATTTTTCAATTTTGTTTCTGTTGAAAATCCACTTTAACATTTTCTACTTAAGTATTAGTTTTGTTGTTTAAAAATGTAGCAT
Organism: Gymnosoma rotundatum; assembly: GCA_916610165.2. Lineage (NCBI taxonomy): Eukaryota > Metazoa > Arthropoda > Insecta > Diptera > Tachinidae > Gymnosoma > Gymnosoma rotundatum. Next base: position 96,903,851 of record OU744340.1, read on the forward strand.
TGAATTTATTGTTTTTGTAAATAATTTATTTTCCAAAAGCATTTAATTTATACTGTAAATTCAAAGAATAAACAATAACTCTGTTATTTTATAAAATACTTTTGATTTAAATTTCATTAGGTTATGGGCCCAGACCCAAACCTTGTAAAGAATTAATAAGTGTGTTATATATATTCAGGTATAAGAATGGCAATAGTATCAGGAAGAATACCTTTGCTAAATGGAAACAATTTTTCTACTTGGTTACCGCAAATGGAAGCGGTGTTGCATAAGAATCGGTTATTGCATATGGCAAGAAATCAAGAAGCCAAGCCAGAAGAAGTCATCCTCAGAGACAATGCAACAGCAGCAGAAAAAAAATTGCACGAAAATTATTTAAAGAAACTGCAGGATTATGATAATGCTGATCAAGATACCCGTGCTGAAATAATTATTGCTTTAGAACCAGAAATCGTGCGGATGGTAAAGAATTTCAAGACATCCCATGAAATTTGGTCGTATTTAAAGGACACATACGATCGTAAGTCTACGCGAAAAAAGGCAGAACTATTTCGAAAACTGCTGAATTTAAAGATGACGGAAAATCAAAATATATCGCAATATTTGGTGGAATTTGACATTGCAGTATCTGAACTTCGTGAAACGGTGGTTAATTTGGATGAAGATTTTCTTACTGTGATATTGTTGGATGGTTTGCCAGGAAAATATAATGCGGTTAAAGCTGCATTTGACACTGCTAATGAGTTTCCAACTTTGAATGTTATACGCTCAAGACTATTGGAAATTGGTGACAAGCCAGAAGAAGTGAATTTGCCAGACAGTGCCCTGAAGGCGTTTCAAAGTGGTAGTAAAAAGAAGCATGTCAGTTTTAACAACAAACCGGAATATAAAGGTATGAAATTCCCTTTTAATTGTTATAATTGTGAAAAGAAGGGCCATATGGCCAAAAATTGTAAGGTTAAAATAAATAAAGCTAATGAAGCATATGCGTCATCAGGTTTTGCTTATTCAACATTAGTTGCCAGTTATTCGCTTGCTACATGTAAAGATAAGTCTGTTTGGGTAGTTGACAGCGGAGCATCATCCCATATGACAAGCTTAAAGTCACACGTTATCAGTTTGGACGAATCTTTTAAAGGATCCGTCCGCCTGGCAGATAATAAAAATTTGGAAGTCATGGGAAAAGGAACAGCTCAAGTCAACGTTCGTATTAATGGGCGCATTAGTACCGTCAATCTCTTAGAAACCTTGTATATACCCAAGCTAAGAAGCAATCTTTTTTCAATAGGAAAAGCAACGGATAACGGTTGTAATATAAAAATATTTTCGAACAAGATCTTAATATATAAAAATAGCAATATTTTAATACTTTCCCAGAAAAATGGTGGTATATATTGTTTTAATTCTATTAAAAACTACAATGATGTAACTTATAATGCGCAAGAATCCGAAAATGAATTAGAGCTATGGCACAAACGCTTTATCCATTTGGATCTAGAAAAACTTCAATCTCAAAAAATGGTTTTTGGCTTACCTAAATTCAAAATCAAAGGACTCAATTGTGTTAGTCGTATTCGTGCTAAGCAAAGTAGACAAGCCTTTCCTAGGAAAAATAAAAAATCATCAAGAGAAGTGCTACAGTTAATACATACTGACTTATGCGGTCCAATGAAAGTAGAATCTATCAGTGGAAAACTCTACTTTGCCACATTTATTGATGATTTTACCAGAAAGGTATATGTTAGATTTTTGAGAAAGAAGAGCGAATATATAGCTGTTTTTAAAGATTTTAAGAAACAAGTTGAGTTGGAAACAGGTAGGAAGGTCAAATCTGTACGGTCTGATAATGCAAGGGAATTGACAAGTCATGACTTTGAAAAATTTTTAAAAGATTGCCGTATTACTCATCAGCTAAGTGCAGAATATACTCCTGAACAAAATAGGGTAGCAGAACGAATGAACCGAACTTTAGTTGAAATGGCCAGAACAATAATGATAGAAGCCAAATTACCAGAATTTTTATGGGCTGAGTTAATAATCACAGAAACAGGTGCCCAACCAAATTAAATAATGATAAAACCCCTGAAGAATTGTGGTCAGGAGAAAAGCCTACTATTAGGCATTTACGGCAAATAGGAAGCAAAGCTTTCATTTTAAACAAAAGACCAGGACGATCCAAATGGCAACCAAGAAGCTCAGAATACGTACTAATAGGTTATTCAACATGTGCAAAAGCTTATCGTTTATGGAAACGTGGTTCTCCAGAAATAATAAAAAGCCGTGATGTAAGATTTATAGAACATAATTATGATGTTGACATAAATGAGATAGAAAATAAAAATTTGGGTTTTATGAATTCGATTGGGATCGGGCTGAACTAAGCAAATTAAAATCTTCAAACACAAATTGTAGCGATTTGGAAATAACTGATTCCACTAACCAAAATCAATCAACTTTCGAGAGAGACCAAAATCCAATCCATCTGGTAGATGTAAATAACGGAAACCAATTAGAACAAGAGGACCGGAATCTGCTTTTGACAGACGAAGAAGATGAAGAAGAAATTATTTCGAGCAGAATTGAAAACGTACCTGAGGAACCTTCATTTAAGGAACGCCTAAGATCATGGTCAATATTTAGAAGGAGAGAAGAAGCTAATGCTACGATCGGCTACAGCAAACAAGATCCAAAAACCTACAAAGAAATGTTGAAGTCAGACAATAAAGCAGAATGGAAACGTGCAACTGAACAGGAATATGGATCATTGATACAAAATAATACTTGGGAGTTACTAGATTTACCTAAAGGTAGAACAGCTATAAGCTGCAAGTGGGTTTTTAAAACAAAGTATAGACCCGATGGAAAAATTTACAAATGAAAAGCTTGTTTAGTAGCAAAAGGGTATTCCCAAGAATATGGTATTGATTACAGCAGTGCATTTGCACCAGTCGTTAGACAAACTTCATTGCGTTTGATATATGCACTTGCTGTTGAAAAAAAAAACTAAAATTGAGGCAGCTAGACGTGTCTACAGCTTTTTTGAATGGAAATTTAGATGAACAAATTTTTATGAAACAACCTGAAGGTTTTATTAGCGATGTGAATAAAAACAAAGTTTGTTTATTGAAAAAGGCGATATATGGTCTTAAACAAGCCAGTCGACAATGGTATAAAGAGATAGATTCAGTTTTAAGAAAATTTAATCTTAAAAAATCAAAGTATGATCAATGCGTTTATTCAATAAATACAGCCGCAGATTCAGTTATAGTGGCATTGTATGTTGACGATATAGTTATTGCTAGTAGCAAAATTATGGGTTCTTTGCTACATCTGGCAGTATTTAGTAGACCAGATATTTCCTGCAGTGTAAACAGGTTATCACAATTTTCTCAAGACCCCAGAAAACAACATTGGAATGCAGCCTTGTCAGTTATTAGATATTTAAAAGCAATCAAAGTTTATGTCCTTATGTTTGTCTTTAATGAGGTTTGTAGATGCAAACTGGGTGCAGGATTCTAATGACCGAAAATCTCAATCTGGTTTTTGTTTTATTTTCGCAGGAGCAGTTATATCCTGGGAATCTCGTTAACAACGAGTTGTTGCAATGTCTAGCGCTGAAGCTGAATATATTGCATTAACAGAGTGTGCAAAAGAAGCAATGTATCTAAGATATTTATTGGAAGAACTCGGTTATGCTATCGATGATCCAACTACAATAATGTGCGACTCTCAAAGTGCTCAACATATGGCTAATTTTGGAAGTCATCATTCTAGAACTAAGCACATTCACTATCGGTATCATTTTATAGGAGAAGCTGTTGAAAATGGTGCAGTCAAAATAGAGTACTTGCCAACGGACAAAATGATTGCTGAAGTTCTGACGAAACCAGTTCCGAAAATCAAACATCACTTCTGTATCAATAAGATGGGGATAACACCAAAAAATGATTAAAGTTGAGGAGGCGTTTAGAAAATCCACTTTATCATTTTCTTCTTAAGTATTAGTTTTGTTGTTTAAAAATGTAACATTGAATTTATTGTTTTTGTAAATAATTTTTTTTCCAAAAGCATTTAATTTATACTGTAAATTCAAAGAATAAACAATAACTCTGTTATTTTATAAAATACTTTTGATTTAAATTTCATTAGTTTCGTAATTTACCAGTTCATCCGCGAATGCTTATAGTAGTAATTATTAAATCAGATTCAATTCATTTTCATTCGCTATTTATTTTTCTTTGTTAGTGAGGTTTTTACTCAAGAAATTATCTTGCTGCAATCTTCCCCACTGTTTCCTTTGTGGAATACAAATGAAGCAAGAGCCTACGTATTACAATTATTAAAAACAATGCTAATGACAAGCGTAATGTGTCTCGTTTTACGGAGGTAATATTAAGTTATTTTTGGTGTACTTTTCGACACAGAAAGAGTTTTTCATTGTGTACCTCAGATAAAAAATAATTAATTTGCTTCTGACTAAGCAACCAACGTAATGCTTTTACTTTAAGTTGACACAATGTCGTTTTTAGACTTTAGACAGCATAAATTATTTAGGAACAAATCTATTGCTTTAAAAAACTTTTTATGCTTTTTATGCTTTTAATCTATATTCTTATAAACTGAGTTTTAATGAAAATTGAAATCAATATTTGACGCCATACCCTTGAAACAAGCATATCCCTGATGCTCGATTCCTATTGAGATATTTATCTTGGATAAGTCTTGTTCACTGTAATACACCAAAAAAATTGTTCTAGGAAATTGTGCTAATCAAACTATTAATAAAAACGAAACCTTGACTGGGGATATTATTTCCTTTTTTACAAAATCCCCACAAGTATTTTACTATACAGCTCACATATTTCAAAGTTTTAAGTAAATTACAAAAAAGAAAAAATAAATTAAATCTAATTTGTAACATTTCAAAATCTCTATCGCTAAGAGTACAACAACACTTTTCTAAACATTTAGTTTAGTTTTTCAGTTTATTCTTTGTATTCTATACTATTGTAACGAAATGTATAATTTAAACAAATGATTATAAATTATGATGTTTTCTTTTAAACTTTACACTCTGTATCATTGTTCTTACTTTGCTTGTGTTTTACTCATTTTTCAAATTTAAATGATAAATAGTCTAATAAGACTTAAGGATCTATTCTAGTGTATCTGCTTTTTGTGTTTCCTTTTCAAATTTTATTTTTACACTGGTTGTTGCTATTTCAAGCTGTTTTCATCATTTGAAACTGATAAATGTGAAGAAATTAACCTTCAAACTGACTTAATATTATATTAACGACTTTGTTATTGCTGCTCCTTTTGTTTAAGTGGAAGTAAATGTTTTTTATGGCTTTAGGTGTTGATTTTTTTGATTTAGAATTCTTTTGCACAAAGTGACTGTATTTAAAACAAAGTTTGCTAAAACAAATCAATGTATTTAACTGCACTTGGGAGCTTTTGCAACTTTTTAAAATTGGCAGCACAAGAAATAACGCCAAGGTTTATTTTGAAAATAGTAAACCAAAATGCCTGAAGTGATTTCTCTTAAAAGGCATAAAATATCTTGAGAAATAATTTATTCTTTAATTCTTTTTATATCTTTATGATGCACATTATCTTAGGTTTGAAATTATGATTTTTTAATTTAATTAAAAAATTTTTACTAAATTTTTTTAAAAGTTCTTTGCACGTAAATCTGATTGTTCTTTTTTACCTGCTGCTAGTTCTACGGGTTATTAAAAACTAGAAAAGAGAAATATATATATATAAATGATAAAAAGGGTCATATATTTTGTGCAAAATACTTTTTACTTAATTTTAAAATACTTTTAATATGGGAAATTAATACTCTGATTGTTGAAGTAAAAGTAATCGCATTTACTAAAAATTAATATTTTAATTAAAACATAAGGAATGATATCAGCAAAAGAGTATGGTAATCGATTTCTCGAAAGGGGTTATATAATTAAGTTTGTTATTTTCGTTGTAATTCCCTTGCTATAGGCTCGGAGGCTACCCATAAAACTCCTCTGTTGAGAGTGCAACAGCACACTTAGTTAGTAACTCACTAGACCTGCGGACACCAATTTTAACCAACAGCCACCTCGTGTATCCCGAAGGGACCTCACTAACAACCGGCTACAGAGATGGTCTGCTCTCGGTACGGGCTATCGGTTCCCGTGGTGCCAGTTTTTTAAGGACACTGGTGCATCCTTCGACAGTATCCCACTGTTTATCCAGATTTGCTGCCTGCACGCCGGGGGACTGGTTCCCTCATATAGCCCAGAGAACCCTCGTCTGCACCTTGGTAAGTTCAGCACAGACTCTTGATGCCTTCGGGGAGAATAAACAACAATTGAATGGGGCGACAGAGAATTTCAAATCAGGAATAAACATTAAGAGAGGAAATTAGCGTTCGCCCATGTTTTCATCTGAAATTTAAAATTTTTTTTAATATCAATATGGGTATTATTTAAAAGCTTTTAAAGAAGTTTTTCAGGAAATATTAAAATTAAAAAAAAAAACTTAACCCATTAAGATACAAAGTATTTAAATGTTCGTAGAACCCACTATTGTGTGCTTTCGCGCAGATGTATGAGGAAGCATGCTAGTTTATTTTAAATTAGGTTTAAAAAAGAACTAAGAGATCCGATATTCTCGACATAAAAGTTCAATGCGATTTTCGGTGGAATAGGCATATACATATAAACCTAAGCAACTTTTCCCCAGTAAATACTCATGGTCGTATATGTTCTTTTTCAATAGATTAATGAAAAATTTCCCTTTTATTTATTATTATACATATAGTCTACATACTAATAATAACAACAAAAAATAAATTTTATATCTTTGGAAGAAATTTCAAAACAAAAACAAAACTAACTTAAAAATTCGCTGTTCGAAACCTAAGCAACTTTTACATTGTTGCATTTGTTGCGAAATATTAACTAAAACAACAACAAAAATTTGAAACAAAAATTTTAGTCCCGTTATGATTGCTATTGAAAAAATAGTTTTTGTCGATTTTATGCATTTAAGTAGTACCAATTCTTCAGAAGCGCAACCATGACGCAAACACGTTATGGATCAGCTTTTAAGCTAAAGATTATTGAACATTTTAATAACGGTAAATCCCAAATTCTTATAGCAAACCAATTGAATATTAATAAGTCAATAGTTTCCCGACTTATCAAAAAGTATAAAGCTACTGGGAAAGAAGAGGAAGCCAATAGCGGTGGGCGACCTCGAAAAACTTCTGAGGGAACAGTCCAGAAAATTTTCCGTCTAGTTAAAAAAAAAATCCATTTATTTCGTCGAAGGACATAGTGAACGAGCTTGAACTTCAGATTAGTTCTTTCACAGTAAGAAAACGTTTATTGGAGCAAAACTTAAGGAGCTTCAAGCCATCTAAGAAGCCTATGCTGACTAAGAAGCATTAAAAAAAGAGGTTTGTTTCATTGATTGCAAGGTAATCTCTGATTTTCTCAGATTTTTGTTTGTTTTAGGTTGGATTTTACTAGAGAACATATGGATTGGACTATATCCAAATGGAGAACTGTTTTGTTTAATGATGAATCTAAATTTAACTTACTAAATTCAGATGGAGTTTGCCACGTGAGAAGACCAAAAGGAAAGCGGCTACAAGCCACAATAAAACATGGGGGTGGAAATGTGATGGTTTGGACTTGTTTTTCGGCCAGTGGTGGTGGTCCCTTTGTTGAAATTCAAACAAAAATGGACTGTTTTTTTTACAGAGGCATTTTATCAACTCACACGCCTAACTATGCTGAGTGGGAAATTCCACTTCGATGGGTGTTTCAACATGACAATGACCGAAAACACTCATCGAAGTTAGTCAAGGATTGGTTATCAGCTAATGGGGTTCAAGTTTTGGATTGGCTTTAAAAATAAACATGAGTTGATGAACTGTCTAAAATCAGAGTGGGCAGCTATACCAACATCTATTCTATCGAATCATATTAAATCTATGCCCACAAGATGCGCTGAGGATGTAAGAAACAAAGGATATCATATCAAATATTAAAAGCTGCTTAGGTTTTGAACAGAGAATTTTAAAGTTAATTTTGTTTTTATTTTATTAAGACTTCCAAAGAAATGGAATTTAATTGTTGTTGTTATTTTTTTTAGGTTATAGACACATTGTGTAGTAGTAAATAAAAAAATATTTTCTATAAATTTATTTAAAGAAAAGATATGAGTCTGTTATTAGTTAGTCGGAAAAAGTTGCTTAGGTTTCGAACAATACTGTATTTCCGGTGGCGAAAGAAGGTTTCTAGTGCCTTGGTTTTTTAAACAATGCAAGAGATTTTTAGTTTCATATTTATAAAACTAAAACTAGATACATATTTCACGTATAGGCCGACTCCTAAGAGGCTATTTAGGACCTACATAACTGCTTGAAGAAGAGGGCGAAGAAGATCTTCGATGACAGTAGCATATTTAACTCAACTATGCAGAATCAGTTTCGCTATTTCACCATAAAGACCCCATATATTTTTAGACTATTGCGTAGCATATCGACTTATATTTATTTAATGCAAAACTCCCTACAAAAGGTTCACCTTTAAATTTCAAAATGGAAAGCGAATACAATACATAATAGTCCTTTTACTTATAATGTATTTTTTAATTCGGGTATGGTAAATTGCACGAGTAGAGGTCATAGTCAGAGTGTTCCTCATTCCCAGGATAATGGATACTGTACCTGACGTTTTTTTTTTTTTGAGAAATTTATATTTTTTTCTAAAATTTTGGTTTTTGAGAGCTTTCGATATATGACTGATAATTGAAGTATTTGTTAGTATTTGATTCTCTATAAGGTTTTAATTTCAAAAATAAATTTTTTGTGAATCTGCGGTTCTATATGAATTTTAATAATAAATTTTTTTTTTCAAATTATTTTTTTTTTGTTTTGTTTTTTTTTTTTTGCGAAGTTTTTAATACTTTTTTTATATTCACATATGTCTTTTATTTACATCTATATGAAAATATGATTCTATTTAGGAGCTTAAGTTTAACATTATTCAAGTTTTTGTCATTAACAATCAAATTTTTCTTTTTAATTAGGTTCATTTGCGTTATTTATGTGATATACTCTGAGAGCACATACAAAACTCTTTTTACTCTTTTATATTATAGGTAAATGTTCACAAATGAAGCCAAATCTGAGTTAATCATGATGTCGTCTACCCTATTTGTGTTCTAACCGAAAATTTGTGTAATGGTTTTAAAATGTAATTTTTTGCTTATTTTACTTTTCTAATCTCTTTAATCAAGCCAAAAGTTGTGTATTTATATTTTGTTGAGCAAATGAAATAAAATCATCTTAATCGATTTATTTTTTATTTAGGTAAATAAATGTCTAACTTTTTAAATGTTCTTTGATTAGGGTTTGCATTTATTACAACAACTTTGTAAGCATTTTATCTTATTAAATGTAATTAAAGTTGGAAATCAGTAAATCACCTCAAATAAAAAAAGCTATAAATCAAGTTTTGCTTGTTTTTCAAATAAACTTTTAAATAAAACAACTTAAAACAAATAGGGGAATATCGTTTGGGAAACATGATGATTAAAGCAGAGAAATGTAAATTTGTTATTCGGTAGTCAAAGGTAAGCAGATTTAGATTACTGCTGAGAATTAATTCTTTTTGGCATAAATTAAATAGAGTTTTACTGAGTAAAGACAATTTATAAACTAGATTGAATGGGAAAAAAATAATATATAAAACAACTTATTTTTTATTGGTTTATTTTTAGTTCTTCTATCGTAAGAGTTCTTCATTTTTCGAAGGTAAATGGAAAAGGGTCAATGTTAAAGTTGAATTTTATTTAAATTTGGAGCCATAAGTTTTCTGGTGAAAAAGTTAAAATATTTAGCTATTTTATAACCTAATGTAGATATTAGATTGCTCCTCCTTACACGAATACGCTATTTAAAGTATCTACTGTAAAACTTCTAAAATCGTCTATCTTTTAGAAATGAATATCTTAGATTAAAAGATAAAAGTATTTAAAATATTAATATTATTTTTTCTTTAAAAATTGTTAAAATTCTGCTTTCTTTCTTTATATTGTTGAGTTTCAACTTTATTTATTTATTTTTCTATTTCATATCATCTTGTCAAAATACGTTTCTGATTGGTGTCAATCGAATAAAACTTTTGTTTAATAAAATTTAAAACTGATTACTAAAAAGTTTTTTTGCTTTGAGATTCTTAAGGTTCAGGGGTATGTTGAAGTTAGTAAAAAATACCACGAGATATTAAAATTGTTATTGTATTAAATAAGTATTTAATAAAATAACAATTTCAATTTCTCGTGATATTTTTAGTCGAAAAAATTTCTGCACCCCTATTTTGTATAAAATTTGTTTACAAACATTTTAGAAATTATGTTTAAAGCAAAAAAAATTTCGGTTTTTTTACAGTTTATTTCCACAGAAATTTCCTAGTTTTTCGAAAGGTATTTTATACAGAGTGAGGGTATTAAAAACGAAACTTAAAGTTTACTAACATTCACAGCCAGTGTTGTCAGTTATGGCGATTTCTCGTGGCATTAAAAAAAATATTTTTGGCGATAAAAACTTTGAAATGGCGAGAGGCGAGATGCGAGATACTTGGCGGTTTTAAAAATACTTGGCGAAAATTTTTGGCAATATCTTTTGACTTTCTCTACGATAACATTGCATTAAAAAAAAGATAAAAAACTGTCAGCTTTATTTTTTATGTTTAAGGTTACCTAAAAATGTATGTATTCGCTTCAACTCCTATATTTGTAGTTACCTTTTTATCTGCCTGGTATATATAAATATATATTTATTTTTTAAATAAATGTGAAATAGTAAGGGCGCTTATAGCAGAGGACAGTGAGATACAAACATCAAGATTGTTAAAATTAAATGAGAAATGGCATCGAAAACAAAAAAGTAATAATAAAGAATAAAGGGATGATATATTAAAACCGACTTCAAAAAATGAAGGAGATTATCAATTCGTTTGAATGTTGCTTTTTTTAATGTTAATGCCTGCAGAACGAAATAATTTCTAAACAGGTTTTGAAAATTTTTTGTAATATGATACTGATTCATCCCGTTTTAAAAGCATTTCATAATCTTAACGTAGATATTTTTCACGTATTTTATGAACTGTAGAGGGAACTTTTTTAAAATTTAAAATGACTGCGTATAAAATATATATATTAGAGTAAATTTTAAAAATTTGATTTGCGGATAACATCAATTTTTTGAAGGTTTTTGGACAAATAAAAATAATGGCAGTCTTTTTTTGGGAAAATTTTCACTCCTTGGGGTGATTCAACCCACCCAAAAACGCGGAATTTGAGCTCGTTTTTCAGCAGAGCAAAAACGGTTTAATATATGTCAAATCTGATTTCAGCAACCGATTCTGCAGCAAAAATTATTACAATAAATGTTTTTTGAATCCTCAAAACAGTTCCAAAAACCCTCAACAGAGGGCGTAAATGTCATTAACAAAATTTTTTTTTATGATGATTATATTTTTTTTAGGTTTTTGTAAACATGCACGAAGAAGAGGCATTTTAAACTAGCAAAATGGTACCAATATAATATTTTTATCACAACCCGTTAAAAAGTTATGAGACTTCAAAATTATTTCATAACAAAAAACAATTAATTGTTAAAAAAAAGTTTATTTTTTTTTAAATTTTTCTAACAACTTATTATTTAGCCTTAGCAAAAAATGTTAAAAGGCATATAACTTTTTAAGGCGTTGTGATAAAAATAAAATATTGGTACCGTTTTGCTAAGTTTTAAATGCCTTTTCATCATGCATGCTTATGAAAACCTATTTTGTTAAATGACATTTGCGCCCTCTGTTGTGGGTTTTTGGAACTTTTTTTAGGATTCAAAAAACGTTCATTGTAACAATTTTTGCTGCAGATTCGGCTGGTGAAATTAGATTTGACTTATATTTAACCGTTTTTGCTCTGCGGAAAAATGAGCTTAAAATCCGCGTTTTAAGGTGGGTTGAACCACCCCAAGGAGTGAAAATTTTCCCAAAAAAAGACCGCCATTATTTTTATTTAGGTAAAACCCTTAAAAAAAATGATGATAACCGAAAAACAAATCAGGTGACCTGGTCGACAAACGAACTCTAATATATATATTACTATAAATTACTATAACTCCATCAAAAAGTAAAATAAAAATAAATCTAAAAATTAAAGTGTGTACCCATAGGTGACGTAAATTGACCTACCTGGGCCTGTCTTTTCAATCATTGCAGACAAATGTTTGAAAATTGTACAAAATGTCGATTACTATGTACGTTATAACAAGTATATATTTTCAAAACTTTAAGTTAAATGGTGTCCCAATAGTTAATGTAATTTAATATATCTATATGGGCAAACTTTTGAACTGTTATAGCCACACAGCTGAAATTTCCAAGGAACCTGCATTGATAACTTCGCTATAATAACAGGTATAAAATTTGGATTTTGAAATACAAGGGCATCCGAGAAGTTAATGTAATTGGATGCATGCGGCCGAAATTTTAACAAACGCTAGCAAATTGAACAGAATGTCGATTGCTATGACCGTTGTAGTAACAAGCATTTATATTTAAAATTATAAATTAAAGGACACCACATTTAATTTGTTGTATATGGCCATACTTTTAATTACAACGAACCTGTATTGGTAACTCCGCTGTAATAACAAGAATAAAATTTGTAATTGGAAGTAATATGGTGTCCCATAATTTGTTGTAATTTGATGTATGTGGCCGAACTTTTGAACCGTTATCGACAGACAGCTGAAACTTACAAGGGACCTGTATTGCAAAGTCTGCTATAACAAGAAGCTTACAATTTGAATTTAGAAATTGAAGAGTGTTCCTACAATTAATGTAATTTAACCTATATGGCTGTATCTTTTGAACCGTTATATATAAATACTTCGAAATTAGACAGCATGTTCACTACTTTGTTTGGTATAATAAAAAGTATAAATATCAAAAATTATAAATTAAAGAGTTTTACAATAGTAGATGTAATCTGATGTATATGGCCAAACTGTTAAACTGGTTTTAACAGACGTTTAATATTTACAAAGAATCTGATTTTTATGTCTACTACAACAGCAAGTATATCATTTGAAATTGAAAATTAAAGGGTGGTACTATAATTGCTTTAAATTGATGTATATTACCAAACTGTTGAATAGTTGAAAAAGTATTAAGTTTGGAGATGAAATAAAAGGATGTCTCAATAGTTAATATAATTTGATGTATGTGGCCGACAGACGAAATCTTTTTTGTAGTCGGTTTTTTTTTTTGGAAAATAATTAAATATGGACAACATTGATTTTGGTTTAGAATGTCAATCTGAATTGAAAAGGACTGTTACATTAATTTTAGAAGAAAGTTTGTTTCTACATTTAAAAAAGGTGCTAAAAGACATAATTGATCGGCTTTTAGAAGTTTTTGTCAATTTTCAATTTCAAAATGCTGTAACTCTGTAAAAGAAATTAAATTTTCTGCAGTTTAGGAAGTTTTTAAAAGATTCATTAAGTGGAATATACATATTTTTAGATAATAAACTACCAAAAAGCACCTAGCAATAAATTTTTGAAAAGGTAATCGAGTGTGAAATTAAGCATTTTTGGCAAAGGTACTTCCCAACTAGATTGCCAACTTAATGATTTTAACAAGGCATAAATATTTTATAATCAATTACTGAGAATCGATTACATTAATAATGGTAGGAAATAATGGGTACCATTAGTACGGAAGTCTCTTTTAACATAAAGAACTAGGTCCATTAATACTTCCTTTTTTGGAAACTAATGTAATGTGTTTTGTAAGCGAGTAACAAAATATGGCAATCACAAATGTAAGTCATTATATGGAAAGTACTTTTTAAGGTAATGTCTTATTTTTTGCTGGGCATATGTGAGTTCTGGCATAAAGTTTACGATTACCACAATGCTGCTGGTATTTAAGCAGTTGTCGTTCACCGTTCCTAATATGTAAAGAATTCTATGAAAACGTAATTGAGAAATAAAATGCAACAAATTGAACAAAATGTGTATGAAAGTTTTTATATCATTTATTAAAATAATTCAATATACCCCTATGATCCCGAGGTGAAGGCCTTAATTATAAAAATTATAAAAATAACTTAAACCCTAAAAATTGATCGGCCTTTCTTTTTTTGAAGTAAGTATTTATTTTACCTAAATTTGTTTTGTTTTTTTAAATGTTATATAAAACAAAGGTGTACATTTTACAAATTAATTCCTTTATACAAATAAATTTTTTAAGATTGTTATAAGCAATGCAATTTTTATGTTTTATGATAAGGGAATTAAATAAAATAAAAATGTTTTTATAACAATATTTCGAAAAAAGAAAACGGCAACACTGTTTACAGCTACACTGAAAATAAGCACGCATCAGTGAGCACAGAAATCTCCGGTTGAAAACTGGCCAGAGGAACTGTTATTTTAAAACTGCTAAAGTTAATTTGAATAGTTTCATAGCTTGAAAACAGAGCAGTGCTATCGATCTTAAAATAATAAATATTGCAATATCCAAACGAGAGAAAAACTGCTGTAATTTAAAATTATGTTTCTATAAATTAATTTTTAAGCAAAAATTTTCAGTAATATATTTTTGTGATTTTATACATGTACTCGCACAGAAACAACGGTTTCAATATGTATGGAATTTCTTTAGTCATAAAACGCTCCTTGTTTATTCGTTGCATGCAATATCCTTCAACGCACTTTAAGTGCAGAGTAATAAAATGGCCTTACAGAAAGAAAAACATTCTTGGAAAGAGAAAAATATTATTTTGTGCAACAAAGTGGAAAAAAGGAATGTTTTAAGCAACGACATATCAAAAAGAGATTTTGCCGGCTTAAATGTAGAAATTATGTTTTACTACACTGATTTCTGTGTCGAGTCGAGTCGGGCCGAGCTGAGTTAAAATGCAATGCAATCTTCATTAAAGAATTTTTTATAAATAGCAACAACAACAGATATACAACAACAGCATTGCTACAAAAAGGCACAATACATAGAAATAAAAAAATATTAAAAACACACAAACTAAAAGAAAATAAAGGAAAAGACGAAAAAAAAAATTATGAAAACTGCCTTGGCCCTGTTTATATTTTCTGTGTGGCAGAACTAAAAAAGCAACGAAAACAAGCAGAAAACTACTAAAAACGAATACATGAAGTGTATGAAACCAGTGAATACGCCTCAAGCTTACAATAATAAACATTTCGCATACACCCATCATGTTGCGTACACTACATTTTATTTCTTGCTCCTGCTTCTTTTTGGTAGGCATGCGTTTATATTATTTTTTGTAAGTGTGTATGTGTGCTTTTGTGTTAACAAATGAAAGTTTTTTTTTTGCAATTATAACAAAATAAAAAAAAAATGCTACATCAAGCAAATAAAAGAAAAATACACAATATTTTTATTATTGTTTTTACTTATTTTTTTTTCTTTTGTTTTTATTTTAATACACAACAAAATTATGTTACAAATTATTTTTAGAGTAACAACTTAAAGCTTGTAATTTTCTTGTACCAATGTAATGAACAGCGAAATTATTAACATTTGGATTTCCAGAAGGTCCTTTTTAATTTAATTAAATTTCAGTAAAATTCAATGAATAAAACAATATAATGAGAAAAAAAATATTTTTAAAATACTGTAGGAAATACTGAGTATTAAATTGTCATGAATTGCGTTACGGAAAATTTATTAAAATGTTTACTAACAATGAAAAGAGTGATAATATCTGTGGGGGATATGGATACGTTATATGCCGGATGTATTTAAATGATATTACACGACATTTAAACCTGAGACTCTTTTTAATGCCAGGAAATGTAAAAACCAGTGAAAACAATTGAGGACATCAGTAGCTGTGCCTGTGATATCCTTACAAGAATTCCCTTAATTTTAACATGCTTATACAAAAAATTAATTTCGTACTGCGTGAGTGGATAAGTCATGATATGTAAGATTTTTAGAGTTCTCCGGCATTTTCCTTCTATAAATCAAAAACGAAGCTGATTAAACATTATTATTAAAAACAAGTATGAATAATTAAAAATAAAAATTGTATTTTGTGACTAACCGGAGGTTAGTACGAAACCAAATAAATCAAATGTACAAGACGATTTACAGAGAGAACGGCAAAGAAATGCTTTAAATTGGGTGTTGACTTCGTTTCACCAAACTAATATGAAGATTAGTTGATTAAATAGATGATGTTAACGACGTACATAACGTAAGGTAGATAGAGGCGAAGAATGCTGATGAGAGATGTCGCGGTGCAGAAAATGCTGCATTACATTCTGCTAGCGTATAATTTTTCTTGTTTTCTTTGGAAACCGTCTGCATACATTTGTATAGAATTATTCTTTCTAAATATGTTTAGAAATTAAATTTAGCCGAAAATAAGTCAATTTTCGTTACCCCTTGACATATTTTTTTAATAATACAAATATTGAAGTATCTTTTTCGAATTTTATTATTACATGAAATTATATTATATTTTAATAAAAGTAAAAATAGATTATATTTATTTATGAAAAATAATAATGAAAACCATACATGAATGTACTTGAGAGCCCGTTTATGGGACTACGTATATAATAACAATTATGATTACTATTTGTTTATTTATAGTTTTTAGCTTATAATTCCTTTTTGCGTAAAATAAACAATAAAAACAAAAAAAAAAAAAAAATAAGTCAATTTTCGTTTATTTAAAAAAATTACTTTAAACCACTACAGGCTGTTATAGAACTAGATAATTGTTTGTAAGCTTGTCCTAGTCAACTCAAGATGGCGGCATCCGAAATGGCAAGTAACAATAGTGTATACACATTGATATCTTATTACAGAAAAAGTTTTTCTTAATATTCAAGAAAGACTCCACGTACCTTCCAAATATGTTTAGGATCGTATAATTTATATGTAAAAATGCTTGAAGGATTTGATGATACTTGTGCTAACTAACCACAACAATCAAAATGGTAGTATATCTAAAAATTTAAGGGTGTCTTCAAAGGTGACGTAAATTGACCCATATAAACTTTTCTATTGAACCGTTATAGGACAAACGCTTGCAAATTGGACATAATGTCGATTGCTATGAGCGTTATAATAACAAGTATTAATATTAAAAATAATAAATTAAAGGGTGACCCAATAGTTATTTTAATTTGATGTATATGGCCATACTGCAGCTGTAGACAGATGCTTTTATTTAATGACAACGAGTATTTTAATTTCGAAATTAAAGGGTGTCCCAATAATTGATGGAAATTGATGTATTGAATTGAACCGTTATAGACAGAACGGTTTTGAAGTCGGAATTTTTTGCAAGAATTATTTTAGGTAGTTGTTTCACAATTACTGCCAACAAGAGGAGAAAACCAAAAACTATGAGAAAACTATGTTCGTTTGAGTGAATGGCTAATCTAAACATGTACATATGTGATATGTTTGGTGACAACCACCTCGAAGATAATATTTATATTTGGTTGTCAGGTATTCCAGACTGTGATGGCGTAGGCCCTTTAGAAGAGAGAATAGCATTGAAATAATAACCAATTTAGCATATATATGAAACTTTATTTACTTGAACGTAAAAGAGGACATCCAAGCCATTGAAATAAATTTAATATTATTCCAAAGCAATCTGGCAAAGAAAAAAATTTTTGTATAAAAAGTTCAGTTCATTTGCAGTAAATACAGCAGCACATGGCTTCTTTGTGCTATATCTTAAGGAGAATAGAGCGGCAGCTGCAGTTTGGTATTTCACAGGCCTGAAAAAACGAAAAAGGGGCACCTGAAGTCTGTGCAGTAGGTAATTACTCTTATCATTGAAATTGGTAGGACAAAGGTACTAAAATCCCTTGAAGGAAGTAAGTGATTTGATTTAAAAACCAGAGACTGTTGCAGTGTAAGTTTGGATAGTCTTCGGCTCTGCAGCAAGGGGTAAACCATGGTCATGATACTAAAATGCCTACAAAATATTTTGTTCTATGGCAAAAGATTTTTGGAATGTGATTTCAGTTGAAAAGCGCTGTATGCCAGTTTTAACTTTGAATAGTATAGTTATCGTACATCAGATCAGAGATTAATTCATTTCACTCTTGGCATGAAATAATATATTAACAAAATATTAAGTTTTAGTATAACCTTAATTCCACAAGTGATTACACAAGTGATAATTTGCAAAGAAAATTGCTAGATGCAGAATGTACTGTATTTTATGAAACACTTAGTCCTTTCATCTTCATTCTACAAATTATAAGCGCCACTGTAAATAAGTTATTTGTCTTGTTTAGATTGCAATAAAATCTTAATTTTGTTGAAATGTTTTTCTTAAATGTTTTAAAAACAATTGTTGTTTTAAAATTTTTAATATTTCAAAAAAAAAATATGTTAATTATTTTTCTTATTTCTTGTACCTAAGCGACTAATACCTGTGTTCTTATTTCTCTAAGTAAAACAAAATTTCAGTGTTTTTTTTATAAAAAGAAAAACTATAACAACTTAAAAGCTTTAAACTATTCTTTTCAACATCAAAACATTTTTGAATTTAGTTGTACTTGTTGTTGTTTTTATCGTTTTGTTTTGTTAAAAATAAATGTCTTTGTTTAATAGTCCTAAAATAAAGATTTATATCTTTGAAGACACATCCTCAATTCGGAGGACTTAAAAAATGTTCATACGAATGTTTGTGCATGTGTGTATAAGAAGATAAAAATGCTTGCGTCCTTTTGTGTTTTTAGAGATTTTTTTTAAGTGTACTCATACGAGTACACAAAAAAACAAAAAAAAAACTTTTCTCGTTGATTGTTTTAAAAAAAATTTCGTTACAAACGGACGAAAAAATTAACAAAGAAATAAAGTGTGATTACAAAATCTTTTATTTTAGACAAACTTAAGTTTTACTTAGTATAAAATAAAGTACAGAAGTTTTTAGGCATTTAGATTATATATTTTAAAAATTGAAGATTGTTCTGATTACCAAATTTCGAAAAATTTAGTAGTGGGTGGTAGACCTTTTCTCACAAAAAAAAAACAAAAAAAAAAAAACAAGAGTTAGTTTTCTTCTAAACAAATTTTAAAGAATTTTAAAACTTATGTCGAGATATGTTACTTTTAGGCATAGCAGCGCCTTCTGTTATAGCACTATAAGGTCCAAGTTTAAAACTTAAACTCATCTACGATCAAGCTAGCCGTTTAGAAACTGCATATTTGTTCTAATTTTTTTTTATTCGGAGGGAGCGTTGTTAAGTGAATCAACGTAGATTCCGAGTATTCTGCGCCTTCGGTTTAAAATTGGCTGCGTTTGTTTCAATGCAGAAAAAATTTTTAATTATTTTTATTCTAAGACACCAGTCTAAATGCTGTGCAGCCAGACTTAATGCCTTCTCACGCTGGCTCAGGCTGGATATAGGGCACTCTAAGATTGTCGTTCCGGATGTGCCACTGCCATCAATGGTGTACTGCATCTCTTCTTCTGCCGGTCTGGACCACGGGTTTCAGATTCATATTCCGAGTAGGGAGATTTGGGTCCGTAACGAAGTGGTTGTGGGCGGTACTGTTGACATCTACACCGATGGCTCGAAACTGCACGACAAAGTCGGTTGCGGAATCTTCTCCAATAGCCTTGGACTTATCCCTTAGACTTCCTGACTACTGCAGTGTCTTTCAAGCCGAGGTAAAGGCCATTCTGAAAACAGCAAACATAGCGCTAAGGGACGATCTTTCTGGCCTTGCCATTCGGATATTTTCGCACAGTCAGGCGTTAATCAGGCTGCTTGCTGGTGCATACAGTACATCTAAGCTAGTCCTGAGTTGTCGCTCATTACTGAACACTCTATCGGAGCGATCGCAGATTGACCTGTATTGGGTCCCTGGTCACAGGGATATCCAGGGTAACTGTGAGGCCGATGATCTTGCTAAACTAGGCACACTGCTTCCTAACGTCTCCTCGCTACCAGACGTTGGATTTCCTCTGGCAACGGTGAAAATGGCCATAAAGAACCACTACCTCAATTTGTCTCGCAAATTATGGGTAGAGGAAAGTTCCTGTTGTGTCTCCAGACAACTGTGGACTACACTGGACCTCAAGCGGACCAGGCAGCTGCTCAGACGGGACAGAAAATCCATAAGTATCACGGTATCGGTACTCACTGGACACTGTCTAATCGGCAGGCATGCTGAAAGACTCGGTCTGCCCTTTAATGATTTCTGTCGCAGCTGTGGCTCGGAGGATGAGGAAGAGACCGTACTGCACCTCCTGTGCGATTGCCCATCCCTGGCTCGAAGAAGACTAAGAACTCTGGTCTCTTTTCTTTGGAACTCTTACGGAGCTATCATCTCACTCTATAGGGGACATAGCGAAGTTCATCCGTGAATCCTCATGGTTCTCTGCTGGGTAAGGGGAGTCGCGCCGCCTTCCTTGTGGTATCACACCGGGCCATTCGATTGTACTCAAGTGAGCTTCGTCGCGAGAGGCTGCCACTCCTAACTTACTAACTAAGACACCACTCTTGTTTGATTCATTTAATAAATAAGTTTATTTACATTTTATGAATATTATAAATTTAATATTTAAAAACACTACAAATGATGTGACAAACTGATGTAATTGTACAACTAGCTTAAAATATAAAAAACAAGCAAATAAAATAAATAATAAAACAATTTGAACAAAATATTTTATAAATGTGGCAGTGTGTTTTTATGGTTATTGTTCTTGTTTTGTTTTTATTGTTTTATTGCTACATCGTCTGTTACTGTATATTTGCTTGATAACATTTTTATTTTCCTCTTTGTCTTGTGAATTCTGCTAAGAAAAGCAGATTGAAGAAATGAAAAACTCTAGTAAAAAGATAAAAAACAGTTGTTGTTGCATATATTGTTGTAAAACAATAAAGTGTTTTCTATATGTGTGTTAATAGAAGTTTTAAACAGTTAATGCAAAAAATTTTGTTGTTGTAAGTAGTCAAAGTGTTTGTAACAACTTAAAGATGAAGTTGTTTTTATTTTCATCTAAATAGAAACTATATAATTTTTTTTTTCTTATTTTGCCACCATTACTTCGCTGCTGTTATGTTTATACAGCAGTATTTTTTTAGATTTATTACAATTCTTATTATTATAGATGAGCGAGAAGTTAAAGAAAAAATGTTGATGAAGAAGTTAATATTTTGTTTTTATTTTTATGTACAAAAAAGTGCTGTGTTTTAAAACACATACGATTTGAAGCAGTATGCAGTATGTATACTTGTTCAGAAGAACTCTTCACTACATTAAATATAATAATGTTTTTATTTTTAGTAAACATTTTCAATGTGGCCTAAATAGCGCAGTCTGCTTAAATAAAAATCCCTCATCTTTTTAAATAAATAATTTATAATGTCGGTTTTAATAGCCGTTTGCAATATGTTGGTGCAATAACAATGTTGTAAAAACTAAAGCTTCATATCTTTCACTGACTGATAATCTATATTCTCTACTCTGTCCGTTTCCAAAGAAGGTAACACAGTTAATAAGAAGGCATTTTTGCATGGGTATTGGTTCTTTAACAAAAAATTAATAAATACCAACAAATGTAAATTTTGTTAATTTTTATAATAACTTTTAAATGGTATGTTACACTTTCCATTAAGTATTAAATATTTGATTACTATATATTTGCGCATTCTATATGAAATCGGTGCCACGATTCGTCTGTTGACCCCTGTACTTAGACAACTAACGCCCCACCTGCCGACTCTTCAAAAGTTTAAAAAGTTTGATTTTACAACCAGGTTTTGGAAAATATTTGCAGTATATTTTAGATCTGCATTTTTTTGTATATCTATTTCTTCTTCTAGATATGTACATTCGCCTACGAAATCAGTCAGATAGCTGTGTTTTTTAAAATGTTATGATTTCCTATACCTGGAATTAACTGCCCACTGCGAAGCACTACCAAACTATTTGACTTTAACCATAATGTTTGCTTTACTTATTCACGCTGAAGCATTTATTGCGAACGTAGGCAAAAGTAAGATTTAGCTTTTGATTGGTATCGGTTAAATTTATGCGACTATACAACATTTATTTAGACCTCTTTGTTCAATTGTAACTCAACATCTGAGTCTTTACCATCGAAATGCTTTGTTGGGTAGAATTTAGATTTAGCAACTTTATAACCATTTCTGGATTTATATTAAGTTTCCCGGCTTTTTTCTTGTAGATAGAGACCTTGACTAGAACATCAAAAGTTATTTTTTTATTTAAAAATCTCGGCTAGTTAAAGAGTGCTATCAGCTTTGTCGAAATTTATTTACCCATCACCATAAATGTATAACCTCATGTACATATAAATCAGCATAAAAAATGCTTTTCTGCCATTAAATTTTTTTTTTAAAAACAAGCGGCGAAAATTATGTGTCGCTTAGGATTGTTATCCCAACTACTTTAATTGTGCTGAAAAATAGTAAGAAGTGAATAATAAGTAAAGACATACACCAGCAAACGAAATATGAAAAAAAAAGATATGGAAAAATTAGAGGTAGGCGTGGTGTTTTGCCCGCTTCCTCAAGGGACATGGTCCGGTCTTGCTGTTTTTCTATAGCAAAATTTTCGAAACTATATCTGATCAATTGGCGTATTTAAATTTTCTCTAGTTCAATGTGATGTGTGAAAATGGCTTGCTACTAGGCAATATTCATGGACTCTGTCGTTGTAAGGCGTACCGGCGGGAATATGGCTGCTGTGGCGGAAAACATACAATCTAATACTCGCCATATAATGACTTACTTTAGTGATTGCCATATTTTGTTACTCGCTTACAAAACACATTACATTACATTCCAAAAAAGGAAGTAGTACACAGAGAAAAGAGATTCGTTACGACAACCGAATTTGTTTCCAATCGAATTTTGGCGGTTGTGAGTATTATTTGAAATTCGGTTATGATGACTGAATAAAATTCATTCGACAGTCGATATTAAATATTTTTGTGTAGTAAATAAAACAAATTTAACAACTTTCATTCCAATGTACTTTTATTTAAAAAAATAAGTTACAGGAATAATAGGTATAACGAAAATTTCATGATTGGAACCATACGAATCAACAACGCCACTCTATGTTCTCCCGATTTCTTCCTTTCCACCCACTTTCTTTCATTTTACATTCTATTTGCAAATACCGAAATTCTTGTCCCTAAGAAGTAAATGAAACATTTTATTTTTATTTGCAAATATCTTTTTAAGACAATATAAAACTTACCTTTTAAGGATCTTGAGGAACTTTTCGCTATTTTCTTTAAATTTTTATATTTTTTAAACCTAAATATCACTTACATTTTTTATTATATTTATTCTTTTATTTATGTCAAAAGCTTTTTTGAAGAAGTAAAGCCAACGATTTATATAATTCTAACTACCAAAATTCTGTTTTCAGTAGTAATGTGCTGAATTACTTTGGTTGCCTCTCTCAATTAATAGAATTAATTTGAGTAAAGCCATAAATCAGTAAGGTAAACTTTCTGAACAGTTGTTGCAACTAACCTTCAGTAATAAATATTACTTTTTAGTTTTTAATATAAAAATTATGTCATTATTATATTTTATTAATAACAAGAAATAAATTGTGATAGTAGTAGTTAAATTTTTAATAAATCAGCCGAATATTTACAAATCATTTTTTTGTGTGTAATGGAACTAGGTCTTTATGTTCAAGAAGACTACCGTACTAATGGTACTCATTATTTCGTACAATAATTATTGTAATCGATTCTCAGTAATTGATTATAAAAGTCTCATGCCTTATTAAAATCATTAAGTTGGCAATCTAGTTGGGAAGTACTTCGGCCAAAAATGCTTAATTCCACACTCGATTACCTTTTCAAACATTTTTTGCTGGGTAACTTCGAGTTGCAATTTAGTTGAACAACTCTGTATATCAAGCTCCAGCTATTGAGGAAATTGCAAAAAGATGTTGAGGAAATTGCAAAAGATGTTAAGCATAATAGTGCTCAAAACGTGTTGACGTACGACGATTATTTGTGTTGTTTAAAGTGACTTAAAAAAATTAATATAGAAAAAAATGGAATTAACTCGTGAACATTTTCGTGCCATCATTTTTCACAAACTTCGACGTGGATTATCACGACAAGAGTGCATTGATGAACTTAAATCTTTGTATGGCGATGAAGCATCGTCCTATAGCACTGTGAAAAATTGTTATAATGAATTTAATCGTGGCCGAAGCTCGCTCAAAGACGAATTCCGTGAAGGTCGTCCAAAAACGGCTGTTGTGCCAGAGAACATTGATGCCGTGCGTGAACTCATAATGCAAGATCGACATGCGACTTACCGAGAGATAGAGACATTCTTGAACATTTCTTCCACCAGCTTACATTCGATACTGCATGAACACCTGGCCGTAAAAAAGGTTTGTTCTCGTTGGATCCCGCACAATTTGAAAGTCGCTCAAAAAAAGGCTCGTGTCGATTGGTACAAAGAAATGTTGCAAAAATACGAATGCGGTGCTTCAAAAGACGTTTATAAGATCGTCATAGGTGACGAATCACGGATCTATGCGTACGAGCCCGAAACGAAACAACAATCGACCCTCTGTGCCTTCAAAGACGAGCAAAATCCAACGAAAGTTGTTCGTGGAAGAAGCACTTCGAAGCAAATGGTCGCCTGTTTCTTCGGCAAAACTGGTCATGTCGCGACTGTTCCGCTTGAGCAACGTAGGACGGTCACTTCTAAGTGGTACACTACAATTTGTTGGCCTGAAGTCATCGGAGAAATTCGAAAAACCAACAAGAGAAGACGAATCATTGTTCACCATGACAATGCGAGCTCTCACACATCGGCTCAAACGATAGCGTTTTTGACCAGCCAAAACGTCGAATTAATGGGTCATCCGCCGAACAGCGCTGACTTGGCACCTAATGACTTCTTCTTGTTTCCGCACATCAAGAAAAAAATGCGTGGTCAACGATTTTCGTCGCCAGAAAAAGCTGTTGAAGTGTTCAAAAACCATGTTTTAGAGGTGTCTCAATTGGAGTGGAAAAAGTGCTTCGATAGCTGGTTTGAGCGCATGCAAAAGTGTATAAATCATGCTGGAGAATACTTTGAAAAACACTAAAACCATTTTTGATTATAAATATTCGCAGCAGCCCTCGTATTAAGCTTGAATCTAAATGAGTGCAGTAGCTACAAAAAAATTTGTCTAGGGGTAGAACGAAAAATTTTCAGGAGAAAATATAGAGTGAAAAACTACAACGGCAATCTATATTTTCCGAGTTATAGATTACTAAATTCGTTTTTATAAATAATTTGTGTTATCTGGGAAACTGTGTATGCGATGTGGAAATATGAAATAATAGGGGAGGGGAGCTTATCAAAATTCATAAGATTTGTAACTTAGTTTCTTAAGAATCAAAAATGAAAGAAGCTGAAATGTATTATTATAGACTTGAAAAATTGACTAGCTGCTTTTTTCTCGAAATTTTCGACTGAGGCGCTAATCTCTATTTTATTTTAATAATGGAAAACATTAAATATTTTATTCAATTAAATTAAAATAAAAATAGAAAAGTTTCTTGTCGCTCTGAAAGTGTTTTTGATGGTACTAAGATAAAGATTCGTACAACTACGGATTTCTACTAATTCATTTTTTATTGGATTTTTAGACCTTTAGTTTCCTGCATGTTTCTTTCGGCGGCTTATCATAACGTTCAAGGATTATGTCCTTTAACGTGGAGTCATAAATTCTATGGATATTATAGGTATATTTTATGGTATTCTATGTAAGAAAGATGCAAAGTCTTTAAGAAATACCTTGCAGAAAATCCTTGGTAAGCGTAGCCGGTCTTAGTTATACAATAGAGCAGAATATTTTTGCACCCGGCCAAAGTCTGACTATTGCTATGCTTTGGTAAGCGAAGCTGTTGTTGTTTTGAGTACGGACATTTGACACTTTTATAAGTGGCACTATACCCATACTAAAAATGACACAATGTCCATGGACATTGTATCACTTTTAAGTGCGACATGGACATTATAATCTTGGACACTTTGATATGACACCTTTCTTTCTCACTACCATAGTTTTGTTCTGCGAATTTTTTTTCAGATTGACCAAAAATAAATCAACGGACTTATTTCTCTTCGAGAAGAAAATTATTTAATTCTTTATGAAATAAAATACGAATTCTTCTTTTGCTCAATATAATGACTAAGGGACTTGGATCATTCTCGTTTTTTTCGGGAACTTAGTTTAATGTGGACTTAATTCGTAGTGCTGGCCCAATAAACTGCTGGAATTAAAATTGGCATTAAAAGTTTGTCCTTTATAAAACAATACTTCTCTTTTAAATAATACTTTTAAATTTCAAGAAATGTTCAATAACTTGCCGGCCATGTTCAGTTTAAACTTGTATCTTTTTCGAACAAACTTTATTTAGAAAAATATAATTGGATTTTCTTTATTACTTTTGAAGGTAAAATATTTTTTTTTAATAAAAACGGACTGAGTAATTTTATTATTTTGTTAATGTTTTGCTGCTTTTATTTTGTTATAAAAAATTATTTTTTGTTTGTGCTGCCGTTTTGCTTTGCCCATCTATTTTTATTTTGTAACATTTTGAGTTGTTTGTTGTTTATTGTTTTGTGTTTAAAGTTTTTTTTTCTTTCTTTCTTAAAAAGAATAAAAACACTTGATAGGAAATCGATGTAATAAATCAAAGGAAACACAAGCTGTTCAACTATTTTTTTTTTGCTAAGAAAAGAAAATAGTATTTCAGGGAGACTTACAAGAAAAACACACTTATTTACTTAACTTTCCTGCCAGACCAAAAGTGTTCAAGAATAATATTTTATTATTTTATTGTAGGAAGAAAAAAAATGTGTTTTACTTTATAAAATAGAAAAAAAAGATAAAGAAAAATTGTAGCGGTATGTGTGAGTACTAGTTTTATTAAGTACTTTCCGCTAGAAAGCCACACAAGCTGTAAGATAATCAGGTAAGAAAAGAGATAGTAGAAAAGTGAATACGAGGGCAGTTCCTAAATATGCCAGTCTCTTTGCTGTGAATTTTAAGTCAAGTATAAAAGTCTATAACTTTATTTTTAATAAACCTTTTGTTTTAAAGATATCAGTGCAGTTGATATGAAGGAGATATTTGAGGTATCTTGCACTTTGTTTACAACAACAAAGAGTCTGAGATAAAAAAGTTCGATAGTTTAAAATAAACAATATAAACATTTCTTTTTGCAGTTTCTCTTGCGGCTATAGGGCCATGAACATGGTCATCATGAGCCGTTTATATAGCAAAAACTTAACATTGTAGAACCAAGTCGTAAAGCATGTAAAGCGTCAAAGTAGGTATTCTCGAATTTGAAAAATGTTTCAGAGCTTATAACTTTATCAAAAGTGAACCGATTTCAAAAATTGTTTTATTTTTAGTATTATAAATAGATATGAAAAGAAAAAGGAACTTGTAATTTGCATGGTATCTTTAATACTTTTAGAGAAATTAAACTTTTAAATTTAAAATACAATTTTTTTGGCATTTTTTAGAGTTTCACCTGTAGTTTTTTTTAAAAACAAGAAAGAATGTTTAAAAACAGATTTAGAAAGCTTATACTATAAGAAATAACTTGTAAAAAGTTTTTTCTTTTTACTTCATTATTTTAGTGTAACATTTTTTTAAATTTAAATTTCATAAAAAGTTTTAAAAAATGTGAAATTTTGGTAGAAAAGCATTTTCAGTTCTTTAACTATATTTATAACATTTTTAATTTAATATATAAAATTTCTTACTTTTTCTATAAGATAAGCCCTTGTGTAATCCATCTGATGTCTTTTTATGGACTTTTTGTGAACCATTTTTCGAATATGGGCAATTTTATGAACAAAAATCTGTAAAAATCGAGACTGTAAAAAAATTGCACCCAGATTTTCTTTATTTTTAAAACCACCTATTTTATAATTACTCGTAGTTTTCAGTAGTTAGCCAAATTTTGTAGACAATCTGCGATTAATGGGATATGGACAGTTGATTGAAAAAAAAATTACAATTTTTAGGAAGAAAATTTTGTATCGACACAAAAAATAATATTTAAATTTATTGCTTGCAAATATTTTTATTGATTTTAGTTACATAAATATTAATCTTTAATGAAATAAAAACCTTATTAAACACTTTTTATATGTTTGGAGATATTCAAGGTAAATTTCATTTACAAAATTTAACTTTTGATCTTTTTTTGTGGTTCTTAGCGGTTTTTTACAGCTTTTTTTATTTGATAAACTACAACAAAAAATTAATAGCTGAATAGTGGAAACAATTATATATCTACTGACCTACAGTTTGTACAACATTTTCATTAAAACAGCTGTAAATGAGGCAAAGAAATATGGTACCTTGCGCAAAAAATCTTTTTTTATTGTGTTCTTCTAATAACTGCTTCTACTTTTTATTAATTTCTTCTTTGAAATCAGCAGGTGACTTTGTTTTTATCTAATGGAGCAAGTAAATATTTTCATGAAAATCGGGTAAATAGTTTAGAAGTCTCAGACTTTTATTTCATTTTTTTACTTCACGTCACTTTGCGTCGCTAACTTTACCTACTGGGTCGGTGAGACTTTGCTCAGTTTCATTTAGAAGGCCATGTTCTATAATGCTCTAGGTACACGCTGATTATCTTTTACTTTGTGTGGGAGATACCACGCGCACTGTTGCAATAGAGTTCCTTGTGCAAAATTTAAAGATTTTATCTGCTATCTAGTAATCTAGCTACTCTGTAATAATTTTTGACTTTGAATAGGATGTATCACGCCCACTATTCTAATCCAGTTTATGTTCGGCTATATTATGCATGTTAAAACAGAGTTATTTGAGTATAATTTAAAGGTAAAATCTATTAAAATTATTAAGTAACACGATAATAAATTTTAACTTTGTTTAGAAAATGCAAAGGAAACGTAAAATGTCAAAGCCAAAGTACCCAATTTTAACAACTGCTTATCTGAAGAAAAAAGATATGTCCACTGGTATAGGCAGCAATAATTTTTCCATTAACCAACACACCCACTTTTTTGTTTTATATAGAAGAAGAATATTATTATAGATACGATCTAAAACCAAATTTTAACTGTCCTATTTCTTCTATTCTGTTAAATTACTTTCCAAATAATAATATAGCCTGTATTTGTAAAGTTTGCCTTTGGATAGCACCGACAGCAACGAAAATACAAAAGACACAAAATATAATATTACTATAAAAATTACAAGTATACAATCGCGAACACAAAATGGGTTCTGTTGCCCATATTCGCTAGTGGTTAATTAAATGGTGCTGCCTGAAAAATGACTTGCAAAGGACCGTTCAGGTCTCCATATTATCAGAAGACCGAATAAACGAGTTTATACTAGAAACATTAAAGACCGGTAGATCTACGATACTATGCAGTCTCGGACTATCATGAAGAGCTGTTCAGTTCCTAGAAAGAGCTGGACAATGACAGAGAAAATACTGCATCATTTCCTCCTCTTTCTCATCCTGACAACTTCTACAGAAGTCATGGAATGGAAGATTCAGTCTCCCAGCATGGGTAAAGAACACAGTGCCCTGTCAGCAAAGTATTCATTGTGCCCACCTGTCCACGGGGAAACCTTAGTAGATTCGCAGATCTCCTATTGTCATACTGAGGACATAATGTCCTCAAATTGTGCAGGTATGCCCGAGTGTTCCGGCATCCTAAATAGTTCCAGATTGGAATATCTCGCCATCTCATTTAGAGATGTCGGGCATTCATGGACCAATCTGGATGACGTATAAACACCCTATAAGGAGTTTATTGCGGCTTTGCTGTCAGTATAAATCCGGATATCTTCTCCGTATATTCTACATTACATTGATTTTGTACCCTAAACCTGATTTTGTACCCTAATCATGATCTGTAATTTAGGTATTAAGATGCCTCTCTCAACTGCAGTCTCTGACTTTAACCCGCCTGTATAGACATTGAGCTCATCTCTCTAATGATTCGTGATGATAAATCATGTTCGATGTGCCCGATACTGATAATGCGAATCCAATGTCAGACATGGGGGTGGGCGAGCAAAAATCGATATTATCGGAAAAAGCTCAGGCACATGCCTAGACGGCCACATGGCCAAAGTACTGTGACCATCATACCAGAGCTGTTTTCAGCCTAACTGCCGAATTAATGGCCAACCCCTCCAAACCTTAGGTCCTTTTCCAGTGTTTATAAAAAAAAATTTCGCTAAAAGACTTTTTGACAATAAACTATAAGCAAGCAAGAGAGCTATATCAGGCTATACCGAATCTTATATACCCTTCACCATGTATGTAGATCTAGTTTAGTGAAGTAACTCCAATCAAAGAACCAAATATTGGGGTGTCAGAGAATTCACAATTAAAAAAAATCTTTGTACTGAATAAATATTATTTAATATAAAAATGCCATTGGCTCTTAATGGGTTAAGCATTTAAAAAAAATTAGTATTTTCTTATATCTCTTAAAAAGCTTTAAAATGTACCCATATTGATATTTCATAAAATTTGAAAATTTCAAGCCAATCGAACTCGTATTATTCAAGAACTGGCGTCGTACGTTAAAAAATAGGAATTTTTGCTTGTTTGGCCATTTTTATTCTTACTTTTTTTTTAACAATACTAGTTAAATAAATTTTATAAATAATAAACATCAGTTAGCTTTTAACAATTGTTGTTTTCTTATTTGGGTGCGTTGTTTTTCTTATTTCATATTTTTTTCAAATACTTTATTTGGGTTGAGGTATTCATGCTTTTGAGTTTTTTTATGTTTTATTTTATCGAACATAAAATTTTTATTTTTCATTTTCAGATTGTTAGGCATTATTTTATTTATTTGTTGTCCTTTTTTAAGTTGTTTTTTTTTATCAGTTTTTTATGGATAAAATAAAAAGTATTTATTGCATGTCAGTTCATGTTGTTTACTTAGTTAAGCAACAACACATTGATACAATGTTGTTTACTTAAAAAAAAAATTAAAAATAAATATTGGTAAATAAAGACTATTAAAAAAATACACCTAACAGAATAATAATTAAAGGACTAAAATTAAGAAAACTAGAGCATTTTATAGAATAAAGGAAGTAAATAGCATAAGAAAATTGTGATACAATTATGGTGCTGTGCTGAATAACCAATTTAAAGAAATTTTTGTATTTTGCTACAAGATTATATTTCGTTCTGTTTATTGTTTTTATAAAAAAAATTATCAAGAATACCATCGCCATGTGAACATATTGCTTTTAAATAAAATACGGAGCATGTCCAAATATGCCGGAAGGGACTCAAACATTTCGAAAATTTTTAGCAAAATATTTGTGCTATTTAGATAATAAGCACATTTCTGTTCAATTTTCTTTTCACTTGACACTTTTTAGTGATTTTCTGCAATATTGCTATTTGCCTTAGTAAAGTTTGCACTGATTGAATTGATGGCTGCCCTCAATCAATTATTTTTGCGTGAAAATATTATTTGATTGATTTTATATTTTCAAGAGATAATAGAAAATACAAGTGTTTTGTTAAAAATTGTTTTTATGATGACTTTTTGAGAAACTTTTATGTATAAATTTTTTAATAAAACAACAATTTTAAATATACTTTTTATACACAAACATTAAACTTAAAATGTACTTTAGCATGAATTATTCACCCCTAACTCGAATTATTTTCCACCGGAAATTTTTTCACATTTCACCGAAAATCAGATTTCCCTTATCATGAATGTTTTCTTTTTGCGTGATATCTGGAATTTTTTCACTGCTTCTTTCACTTTGCTCTTGATAGTGGAATTCATATATAAGTAAGTATTTTTCATCTAACAAGAAGTTTTAGGTATGTAAAAAGTAGTTTTAGGGTAAACTTGGTGAATAAAATTTAAAGTGACATTCTTCTTAACAAGATTTAAGGTAACAGGTCAATTGGTTCGATATATGCCATATTAAACATGCAAGCATTGTAGATCCGTCACGGCGTATCTAAGGGTCAGTCCAAAATTTTTTACTTCACCATATTTGCTTAAATTTGCATTTTATACCCCGTATAACAATATTCAAGTTGTGGAAAAAATTGTTCACATGAAATTTCCGATACCAATTTTCAGTTCGGATGGAATAAAAATTCCTCATGAACAAAAATTTCACATTTTATTCACGACAGGGGTGATTGTCTTATTTTTTTCTCGTTTGGTAAAGTGTTACTTAGTATTGCCATAATGATGCTAAAGTCTAAATTTGTGTGTGTGTTTTTTTTTAGAATCAATACAATCTGTCAAAGGGGTCTGACTTTGGATCTGTAATAGCTTGAAATATTTAATAAAAGGTAATTTTATTACCGCTACAACAAAAAATTATATAATCAATTGAAATTAAATACTAAAGGGTTTTTCCACAGATACGTAGTTTTCACCTGTCTGTTCTTATCTTTTAAACCGTTATATGAGGTGGAATGTCATGACATCCAAGGAAAAAATGTCCAGGGACATTATGTCGCAGCAGAATGTGACATAATATCCAAGGACATTATGTCACTCTGCGATGCGACAAAATATCAAACTACGATGCGACATAATGTTCATCAACGTTCGACTATGCAGAAAATTCGCCAGCGAAGCCGGCGTTTATTAAAGCATAGAGGAGAAAATTTTTGAGGCCAGCCGAAGGTCGGCTAAGCAGGAAATCTTTATTAAGTGAAGTGTTTTAAGTACATTATGACACTTTCATAAGTGACACTATGTGTATACTAAAAAGGACACAACATCAATGGACATTTTGACGTTTTGCAAAGCGACATAAAGTCCATGTCATGGGACTTTTTATTGAACTCAAAAGTAACATTATGTCAATGGACAATATGACATGCCACCATATTTTATATTAAAGAATACCCAACTTGTGTTTGAAATTATAAAAATATTTTGGGATTATACAAAATGTTGATAAAGAATTTTTCAATGAATTTGCTTAGGTGACAATTAAAATCATTTTATCCCCTGAAGAGTTAGAGGAAAATTATTAATGTGGAGTAAGCACCGGAAGAAAAATTTTGAATACAGAAAACCAATGGCCAAATATTTTTTTTGTGGGTGACATATTAGTAGTAATTTGCTAAAACTTCTCCACTGCTGTATCTGTAGGTATTTGTGCTTAAATTAATTTTTAGTTACTCAATCCTTGGAAAAAACAACAGAAAAATATATCACTTAAACTGAAGTAACTGTGTCGTAAGTGTGAAGATTTTATATGAGTTACAGTTAAGGGGCGACGCTGGTTTTAGCCGTATTTATTTAAGATTTTAAACCCATAGAATAGTTTGGGTAATTTGCTTGTCGCTAAGTTTGAAACTATCTCATCTCTTTTCTGATGAATACTTATCATTTCGTTACATTAGTTATAATTTTCACTTCTTTAATCAGTTATCGTAAGTTGGAATACAACTTAAGAGCGTGAAATAAAATTAGCGTTTATTTTTGTAAGCATTTATTTAATTCATTTAAATTTCATTTAATATAAATTTTAAAAATCTTTTAAAGTTTAATTTTAATTTGCCTTTATTAAATTTCAAATAAAAATTACATCTCCCTAAAAAGATTTCTAACCGACCACTAATTAGATTTGCTAAAATACGATTTACTCTTTCACATTTTTTTTAAAACAAAATTTGCATTAAACAATGTTTAAATAAAAATTTGAAGGGTGCACGACTTTTATTTTGTTCTCTTATCTTTTTTATAAAATTTGGCATTCAGGCTAATTAAATTAGTTGCTAGTTTTATTTTTATTTTAACTTTTTATTTTAGCTTATTCATTTATACATTCTGTTGCAGAACTAAAAATGGAAGCAAATAGCTAAACAAATAGTAAACACAAAATAATACAAAGTTTGTGTATGAATATTCATACAAATCTAAAATGCACCCAGCTAATTTTATGTTTTCATTTAGAAAAATATTAATAAAAAAAAAAAAAATCTGCCGCCATCCATCCATCCATTAACCGTTCATTCATCTATTCATCTAAGTATGAATGCCATGAATTTTCATAAAACAACAATTTATTTTTTTCTCATGCTTGTTTTTGTGTATTTGTGAGAACCATGCAGTACAGTGTGTGTTGATTTCTGTACGAATTTTTATTTTCGAGGCCATGACCATTAATTAGAAACGAAATTAAATTCAGTTTTACATCGACATCAACTCAACTTGTTTTACTATCTTTTGCATAAATGTTAAAGATACATTGTGGTCTAACATACAAACATTCCAGTTTTGTGTCTCTATCTCTGCATCTCTTATTTTCCCTTCCCTATGACTTGCATAAGAAAATAGAAAAAATTTTACGGGGTCATCACTAGTTGTACAATTACTTTGTAACCATGTAATTATTTTGCATGCGAAAAATTTTTGGGGTATTTAGTCATAAAGATTTTAACCTACGACTTTTGGTTCGAAAGGGACACTTATAAAATGGCTGTTAAGTGAATAGATATGATGGGTAGCTCGAACGGTAAATAACTCGCGTATTGTATTACAACGTTCGACGATTATTTGGTAAGTATCATACAGAATTATTGTGTCTAAATAATTCAAAATATGAATATGGTCATTGGCAGAGAAGGCCAACAGAACAATTAATAGCTAGTTGATAGCTGACATTGTAAAATTCCTTTAGGACGATCTAGCGGAGGGATTTCGTAAGCTAATAGACTGTCTGATTGGTCACTTTTACTACTAGATACATATATCTGCAACAGATACGACAAGTAGAGTCTAGCGTTGGCATAGGAGTTGTGTCAGTGCCCAGCATTCCAACTATACAGTACATAAAACATTTTAGATGCTTTGAATGGAAGGTATCCAGGAGTTTCGTTTTAGGTGCTGGATTGAAATTTACATGACTGCAAGTATTAAGTTAAAAACTCTTTTATTATATGATTTAGTTTTTAACTGACTTAAAAAAAAGTCAAAACGACTAAATATTGGTTATTTCATGTTTGTGCCTTCATAACTCTGTCTGATTTTGAAAACTTTTTTCTCGTTTTAAAAATACTTCATAATCTTAAAGATTAAAGGGTGTCCCCATACAACATACATGTGTTTAAAATAAAAACTGTGTATCTCCATAACTCCCAATTGGAAAAAGTAATACAAAAATGAATCTGAAAATTAAAGGGTGTCCCCATAAATGATGTAAATTTACCTAAATTGGCCTGTGTTTTGAACCGTTATAGACAAACGCTTCCAAATTAGTCAGAATGTCGAATGCTATGAACGTTATAATAAATATTATTAATATTAAAAATTTAATTTAGAGGGTGCCCCAATAGTAAATTTATTTTGACCTATATGGGCATAATTTTGAACAATGAACCTGTGTTGCAAACTCCGCTATAACATGAAGTAAAAAAATGTATTTGAAAGTAAAAGGGTGTCCCAATAGTTTATGTTATTTGATGAATGTGGCTAAATTTTTGAACCATTACAGACAGACAGCTGAAACTTACAAGGAAACTGTATTGCATAGTCTGGTATAACAACAAGCTTATAAATTGAAATAAGTAATTAAAGAGTGTTCCCACAAATAACGTAATTTGATTATATAGCCGTATCTGTCGAACCGTTAATACAAACTCTTAAAAAATAGAGAGAATGTCCACTAGTTGGTTTGATATAACAAGAGGTATAAAAATTTTAAATAATAAATTAAAGGGTGGTAAAATAGTTGATGAAATTTGAGGAATATGGCCACACTGTTGATCTGTTAGAGACCGACGTTTGAAATTTACCAAGAACCTAATTGATAAGTTCAATACAAGTATGCAATTTGAATTTGGAAATTAAAGGGCACCCCTCTAGTTGATGTAATTTTATGTATATTGCTAAACTGCTGAAGAGTTGTAGACAGACGATTGAAATTAACAAGGAGCTGTGATAAGTTCGCTATAACAAGTATAAAGTTTGGATATGGAATATAGGGGAATCCCAATAGTTAACGTAATTGTATGTACGTGGCCACAATTTTGAACCGTTATAGTCCGGCAGATGAAATCTGTTTTGTAGTCGGTTTTTTTTTGTTGCGAGAATTATTAAAACTTTGGTTGTTTTTCGCTGTCTCATAAAAATTACTAATAAAAAAAAAACTTCAGAAAGGTTCGTTTACTCCATCCTCTTTCTTTGTACTTAATTTTATGTTAAAAACATTGTATTCAAATTAAGTTGTTTTTAAGAAACTTCTTCTCTTTGGGAGTTTATAAGTATTTTTTTATTCTTTCTATTTCTTTTGTTGTGCAAGTTTTTTTTAACTTTTACCACTTGCTAGTAAATTTTAAGCTGGTGCAGAGTAGCCTTTTATACAAGACTTTTTTTAATTTTTGGAAAGTAAATATTTTTAATAAAATACTGAATCATAATTTTTACTGCCTTTAAAGTCGAATGAAGTATTGTAAGTTGCACAAGCTGTTATTGTAAGAGAACTTAGTTTCTTTTAACCATCATAATAAATTTTATAAATGTACTACAGCTAACTTTAAGCTAACATTTTCAAAAGAAATTTTCAAAAAGCTTAGTTGAAGAATAAAAACAATAGCTCTCAGTTTACACAGCTGTTTTCAAAAAGATTCAACCGAAAATGACTGTCTGCTTAAGTTTTCAGTTTAACAATCAGCTTAAAACAAATCTCATTTCAATGACAGTTTTTTTTAAATAAAATACCACAAATTTATTTTTAAACAAAACTCCCTTTAATTTCCACAGTGTGATGTCCAAACTGAAAACAAAAAGCTTTTATGCAAGTACGTTTTGTTGCCATAAAAATATTTTTATAGCACGAATGAGATTTCTCACAATCTCACAATCTCTAAAAAATATATCAAATGTACATGACATCGTCAGTGTTTGATAGTCAGGCGACGTAGTTGTGGTAGTAAATGTCGCTTAACTTTCTAATTTCAGTGTGTTTGTTAGTGTTAGTGTTACTGAATGTTTTGTTATGGTAGTAGTGATATGTTAGTGAGGGAGATTGTATATTTGTTATGTGATCGGCTAACAAATCTTTGTACACATGTTGTTCATTCTTAAAATGTGACAAAATAAAACAAAATATATACAAGAGACTAACCGAACGTGATTTGATAACAAACACTAGAGTATTGTGAAAAACTTAAGCGTTGAACATTTACGCCCCAGCAACTAAAACCATTAATGTTTGGTGATAAATTTAATATTTAACTTAAAGTGAAGTATATTTTTTGCTTAATTTTTCACTCATTTTGTAAAATGTAAAATATTAAACTCTTAATTAAAATTAATGAACATGAAGTTTAATTAAGTTCTATAGTCAAATTTATTTCCTAATGTCATCCCTTAGCACTGCCGCTACAGTATTTGGGTTTGCTTAATAGAAATTTTATGGCCATGACTTCTTTTTAACAATTAAATAAAACCTGGCCTCTTCTTTTAATAAAGGTACGAGTATAACAGTGACAGAAGGAAACAAAATTTGATAAAAGCTACAGGAAAACTAAAAAAAAAAAAACAATGTCTTTGAAAACATTTGACAATGAATGTTGAATTTAATTGAAGATTAATTAAATTGTAGCTTTTATCTCGTTATTTACTTAGTTAAACTAATGATGCTTCTGATTAAATGCAACAAAAGAAATAATAAAGAACAAGTATGGAAATTTATACTTTGCCTTCACAAAATTTTTTACGTTCTGAATGAATGAACTTTAAAAATTTTAAAGTTTATTTAAAAAATACATTTTGTCTTAATTAAGAAGAAATTATACATAAAAACTCAGTTTTAATACGAACAATTTTTAATTTAATTTCTAATTTGAGTTTAACTTTAATTAATCAATTTGACAACAGGTGGCGAAAAAGTAATGTAGTGTCGCAATGTGTAGTGGCTACAATTTAGTTAAAAGTTAAAAAAAAAAATCAGGTCTACTTTAACGGAAATTTATGAACAAATTTATATCTGTCAAATAGCCACCCCTCGATTTATCGCACACTTGTGTTCATTTTGCAGTATTTTAGATTGTTGTTTCCAAAACAGTTGGCTTCAATTTAGTTATTTATTCTTCAAAGTTATCTTTAATGACTTACAACGTTTGTGTTTAGTTGTGCTAAATGAAATATATTACAAGGCCCCAAAGAAGGATATTGACATGTTGAGAACTATAACAAAATCTACGTTGTGTAAAAAATTAGCAATAACTTCACTTTATTCAGATTTGCAGCAGTCTATTGGCATTATACAGTGTGCTTTTAACTGACTTCAAAAAAGGACGTTATCATTCTGTGTTATCAACTTGTGTAGTTTTTACTTTACAACTTGGTCATTTTTGAAGAAAAAAAATTTATTGGAAATGTTATCAATAAAATTAAAAAGCTTACCAAGAAATTCATAATTTTTATAGAAGAATAATTGAAATTAAAGGATGATCCCATAGAGAAATTGCTATTTGAATCAAGTAGACAAACATTTCAAATTAAAATAATTTGTGTTTAATAACAACCGCCACATTAATAAGCATTAAAAACATAAAATTTTAAAATCAAGGTGCCCTACTTGGAACGTGACTAAGGTGTACGTGACTAAGGTGTACGTGACTTTATCTTGTCAATCTTAAAAAGCAGACAATTTAAATAAAAGGTGTTCTGATGGAAACGTAATTTTGATATATTTGACTTCATTCTTTTACATTTATGAGCTTCTCACAATATATATGCTAATGTAGTCTCTGAAGCTTGCTTTTTTAAAGTTGTGCTTACAAATTGATCCAATTTAAATTTTACTGTTAGAGGTCAATTTTTTGAAGAATTAAGTAATTCAATCCTTTTGTTTTGTTTTTTCTTTTTAAATACAATTCTCATTCTCATTTAGTCAATGAAAATTTAGACATAAGAACGCCCAATTTAAACAAAACTTTTGAGTAACTGCTAACCCTAAATTAGCGCGTAAGACGCAAAGCAGTGTGATTCATAGGTCTTGCGCTGGAATGTAATCCCTAAATAAGAGCGCCAACTTTGTGTCTTTAACATTAATTTTAACTCATTTTATTTTATAAAACCCGCTGTATAAGAATAAAGAAGATATAAAACCTTTAGATTGCCTTGAAAATAACTAAATTGTCAACCATAACAAACAAAACAAACCAACACGCAGCCAACTTCACTTTCTAACGCACTGTCAAAATTTGATTTTCTAATTGTTAAGCGTTGACGCCGTGCTATTTAGGGATGCTTCATACATTGTATGTACATGAGAAATTTTGACAGATATATTGCGCTTTACGCGCTAATTAAGGGATGGCAATGAAATCCTTCAACGAGTTATGTAAATAGTAGCGAAATAACCTCATAAATATTCTTTAAACACAACAATAAGTATTACGTAGCAGGATAAGCATAAATTACAACTATAAGAGATAAAGTCATTGATTGTTTCTTTTCAGCAAACACAGCTTAGATCAGATCAATTAAATGTTCGGTAAAATATTCGTAGACAGTAATTTAACATTCTCAAATACACACTAAGGAAGCAAGATTCCTTCTAAAAGACTACAGGTATAAAATAGATACTTAGTATAATAATAATATTAAATAAAATAAAACGAAATATTTATCGTTTCGATCATTTTTCACGCTGGTGGCATCACTAAACATTATTTCTTAAAAAATGTGTTATGGTCGCTGGAGATTGCTACCGTACCATGATGTTTTGCTTGAAAGTCAAGATGTGGTTTCAACAAGACAGCACTACCTGTTGTACAGCGACTGCAATCATCGACTTATTAAAATATTAATTTGGGAATACATTCATTTCAAAAGATTGTCCTGTCAAGTCCAGTCCAAAGTTGTGCAATTTAATACCTGTTGATTACTTAGTGTAGAGATATGCGAGGTCACTAGCGTATGCTACTGGTTCATTTTATTTGTGACATAACACCAGCAATTCTCGAAAAAGTGGCCTAAAATTAGATGTTCAAAATGCGTTTCGTTAAGAACTTTAGCAGTGGCTAAAGTTCTTAACGATATTTTTTTTTATTAAAATTTATATTCTTGTGTTAGTTACTATGTAAATTTTAGGTTCTATTATGTATAAAGTATTCTAATTATTTATTTTGCAGTGGTTTTCAGTTCACTGTGGATTAGTGCGGGGGTAAAGTGCAACGCCTCATAATCAGCCTTATTACGGTTGTCGTGTTCGTGTCGAAAATAGAGTCGAAAGAGCTGCTTATGGAAATCAGCATGATGGGCCCATGTCCTTCGAGGCAGCAGACAAAACACCGCGCCTACCTCTAATTTCTTCATGTCATTTGGAACCATAAAGTAACTTCAACCAAAAACAAATATATATATGGGGAGATAGTGAATTAAAAAATAAAAAATATCAATTAAAAAAATTGGCGCTCGCCCATATTTTCCGAGTTACGGACCTCTGAATTTCCAAATATTTTAAAATATCAATAAGGGTATCATTTAAAAGCTTTTGAAGAGATCTTAAAGGAAATACTAAAAATTGTTAAAAATGCTCAACCCATTAAGAGCCGATGACATTTTTATGTAAAATTTTATATATGCAGTACCATATTTTTTTTAAATTCTTTGTCACCCCAATATTTGCTTTTTTTAATGGAGTAACTTCACTAAACTAGATTTACATAGATAGTGAAGCAGTATATAAGATTCGGCATAGCCGAACTCTTTATTGTTTATTTTAGGCATAAAAATAGCAATCGTAAGCAGTTCAATCTGCTAGTGGAGCTTATGGAGGAACATCAGACTTAGCTAAAGGCCTTAGTTCCAGTGTCAGTAAAATTGAAGCTAAAGAAGAGTGAAAAAATTAGCAGCAAAATTAAGCACTCAAACAGAACTGTATACTAAAGTTATGAAGACGTTAAAAGAAATTGAAAGATTTAACAGAAAAAAGAACAGAAAAAAACATATATAAGAAAGAAAATTAAAAAAAGAAGAGCATAGAAAACAGCATTTAAAACTTACGTCCGATAAAATCGAATTAAAAAACTTAAAATTGAATTGGAAGAACTGAAAGGCATGGTGCGTTTTATTCTACACTAATTTCAAGTTTTTTCTTAATCTATACATATAATAAAAC
The DNA here is from genome assembly GCA_916610165.2 of Gymnosoma rotundatum. Classification (NCBI taxonomy): domain Eukaryota; kingdom Metazoa; phylum Arthropoda; class Insecta; order Diptera; family Tachinidae; genus Gymnosoma; species Gymnosoma rotundatum. Next base: position 96,945,121 of record OU744340.1, read on the forward strand.
TCTAGCGGAGTCATTTCTGCACAGGAAATATTTTTTAAAATATTTTGATATTGGTGTGGATAGTAATCGCTATATCAAATACAAAACACCTATTTCTAGAATTTTTTGGTGTCTGTGTTCGCACCATGTAAAAACTACTGCAAAATTTTGTAAGTAGGTTCCGTAGAACCTTGATTCTAATATTGAAAAATTTTTTTCGTAAAAATAAGTCATTTCATAGAAAAAAAAAGAGATACAACTGTAAGAGCACGCAATTTTACCGGTATAATGGTATTAAAACAGTTATCTGCACATTTTACCTTTGTAAATGAAAATTTTGTTTTATTTAAAACACATCTTTCTAAATTTGAATTTTAAGAAAATTACAAATGAAATATAAAAGTTTGCAAATTGAATTAAGAGCTAGTATTTTTTTTCTATTGTTATTTTTAAGTGTAAATTTATCGCCTAAAATGCTACTGCAAAAAATTTTTAATAAAATATTATGTTTAGATCTATTACAAAATATTTTATTGTCGAAAATTTTACATAATACCAACAAAACTAACTAACGACAACTACTACGACTATTCTCGAATGTCGTTTTCGACAAACGTAATACGGCTGAATATTTTCTTAATTTTTAATTGTGAATTGTATGATTTTTTAAAAAAATTAATTGGAAAAATAATGTTATGTGAATGTTTTGCTTTCATACACCAAATAAATTACAATTGCAACCAATTTCAAAGATTTCCAATTTAGTTGATAATTTGTGGTACAAATGTAGGAAGACATATAAATAGCATCATATTAAGCCATCTTTTGAAGCATAAATCTATTTGTGAACTCTTAGTTAGAGTGTATACTATATGTCTGCCAGAATGCAAACACATGCACTACACTACTAAAATAGAATTATTATTAGTACATCAAGCGAAGACAATTGGAATACCATAGAATAACAGACAGTTGTCAGGATTTCTATGTTTGTCGTACATTTCATGAGATGAATTCATACATTTACTAGAACACGAAAAGAGGAACTGACAGATATTTTTATACTGTATTTTTTTTTTGTGTCATCGTTAGAGTTTGCTATATTTCTTGTATCTACAAACACACTGAAAACAAAATATACATACATATATATGTATATACATACATACATATATATGTATGTATGTATATTTGTACTATTTTAGTTTTCAGTTTTCTTTTGTTTGAGAAAACGGAAAGAGCAGAAAATAAAAAACGAGTCTAGCAGAAGAAAAAATTGCTGCTGGACATTTTTCTGGATCGTGATGACAACACAACCAACACTTGCCTTTTCATCAATTTTATTTTGTTGCTATATTTTTATACAGCAAATATGCAACTGCACAAAAATCAAATACATAGACAAATGTACACACACTCTGACAACACATAAACGCACAAACTATTCATATATATCCAAAACATAAACACTGCCAGCTCTTTATATAAACTTAGCATATTAGTATTTGTGTAGGCTTTGGGGCTGTGTTTGTTCATGTACATATGTATGTATGTATGTATGTATAGTTGCTTATTTGCATACATGCTAGTTTATGCACTGTTGCTTTTCATTGTTACATCAGCTGCCTTAAGGTTCTATTTATGCTTATGTGTTTGTAAAGTTTTGCAATTCGCTGTAGATGGACCAGAAAATATCACCAGACAGTCTTGGTTGCTTGATGTAGATGAAGGATGATGATATCTTGTCACTTGTGCCACACATACAAGTGTATGTGTAAATTTGCTTGTGCACAGATAAAAAAAATTGTATTCATTTTTATTAATTTAAAGAAAGGATATCTGATGAATAATGTGCCTTAAGATTAATGTTTAAACTATTGTGTCAGCCTGCTGGCACCTAAAAATATATTAAAATTAGTATTTCTGAGTCCATCATGGTAGGAATGATGACTTTCAGCTCTTCGCAAATAAATGCTGCAATAACAAAATTATGCTCAATAATTGTTTCAAGCTGATTAATTTTAAACATAAATCGTCGGTCCTTAATCATTTACTATCAACCAGTCATTGAACACCATTGATCCTTTAAGTAATAGATTATTGGCTAAGCTGTTAGCACTTGAGAAATGGGTTCATCAAATGTAGTTTTGTTTTTGTTTATTTGACAAAAATGTTTTAGAAAATATTTAATGTAGAATATCTGTTACATCAAAAGGCTGGATTAAGAACGAATATGAAATAATTTTTTGGCGACATAAAAAATTACAAAAAAATAATACCTGAAGGAACCCTGTAAATATTAAAACGTGGTAAACAATAGTCAAAATTAAAAAGAAAAATTTAGAAAGATTATCTAAAAGGTATTGGAAAAAGTGAAAATAAATAGCAAAAAATTAAGAAAATATAAATATCTAAAAATAGCCAGCACCAAAATACAACCGCTAAATCAAACAAATTTAATTACCCAAGACAGAATAGAATAAATCAGCCAAATGTTAGTTGGACTCTCACATGTGGTGTTCGAGTCTGTGTATGAGCTACAATTTATTTTAAACTTACTATTTTTGTTATTCGTTTGTTTCTATATGGTCCTGTTAATTTAGATTTTACCCTTCACCACGAGTGAAAAAGGTCATTCCGGATGTAGTTTCTACATTATCCATTTTCGGCCCCATACATTATATGTGACCATAATTATGAAAGTGGTGTAAGTCATATATTTCTTGTTTCGAGATATTAAATGAATTGCATTTGAATAAATTAAAAAAATATTTTTACATTATGCGACAGCCACTATCTAATGGTTAATTTTTGTCAATTTCCTTAAAATTACATCGAATAAATTTAGTTTAAAATAATGTGGTATGAAAATAACTAGTAAAATTATTTTTTTTTTAAATTTGACTTAGGCCACTTTCATAATTATGGGCACATATATATCCTGAGTTCTTATGCATACAAAAGTCGATAGAGTTATTTCCATGTTCATGTTTAAATTAACTTTGCCACGGTACAAGATGAGCTAGAGAAAATTTAAATACACATATCGATCAGACATAGCTTCGAAAATATTGTTATTGAAAATTCAGCAAAATTTTGTTCATGTTCTTTAAGGCAGCGGGCAAAAGACCACGCCTGTCCCTAATTTTTGCATATCTATTTCTCAACTTTCGTTCGTATTTTTAGAGGTGGTTCTGTTTACTACTTATTGACCTCTTGCTACTTACTCACCACAATTATATTAGCTGGGACAACAACCCAAAGCAAAACTTTAAATTTTCGAAGCTTTGTTTGAACAGAAAAGTTTATGGTAAGGAAAGAATTTTGTATGCCATACATTTATGGTGAATGGCATAAACGATTCGGCACAGTCGAATATGGCACTATTGTTTGTTTATACTTATTATTACGAAAAAAACACAGTCTGTGTGCATTTTTCTATGGGGTTACGCTTTTATTTTAATTTACTGGGCAAATTTCAAATGTTTGCTTACAAGGGCTTATAAGATATGAGCATAAACGTGAGAATGACGTTTAGAGACGTCTTTAATTTTGGACTGATTTTTTTTGAATTTAGCGAACATGGTACTAAAAATAGAAAAAGCTAAGAAAGAAAAAAACAGCAATCAGAAGAAACTATTAAAACCGATTATACTAATCGTTAAACGAGTATAAAAAATATAAAACAGGGGAAGTTTCTAAACTAAAAATCGGCAATGATCATGTGTTCTTCAACTTTAAAGTGGAATTGTGTTAAAAAATATCATTAGTTTCTTTGAGAGAAAGAAGGTTAACTCCTCATTAAGATCTGATCAATGTATTTCAAGCCTTTTAACAATTTTCTTTTAAGGTTTTGAACTCCAAATTTTTTATTAATTTTTAAGAATTTTTAATTTAGTTTTAAACTTAAATTTTTTGCAGCAGGAAAACAAAAGGAACATCTGAGAGTAAATATGATAGCTGATAAAATAGATAGTCTAGATATAAAAGCAACAGCATCTATGATTCTCTGATATTTAAAGGATAATAACTTTATATAAAAAATTTAACAATTATTTAACATCAGTAATAATAAAGTAAATGTTAATTTGAGTACGATTTATACAAATAATATTTTGTATAAATATTGAATGCTAAAATTCTTACAGAGTAACTGCACAAGAAAAACCATGTGCATTGAACTTCTTCCGAAATATACCTCAAACAGGAAAGGAAAATAGTATTTGCTGACGAGTCAGGCTTTTAATATATTAAATAAGTTTACGATATGGGACTGCTGATGGTTTTGAATAAAGCAGAAACGGTACTCGACATGATTACTGAAACAACTCAATCCTTAATTATTATTCCGTTTTACTTCCCAATAATAGAGCGCCAGAAAAAGGTGTTTTCAGTAAAGTTTCTTTAAAAAATATATTATGGACTCCATTGATCGCTGTGAATTTAATAAATAAAATTGATAAGTCGGGTGCAAAAGTTACAACAACTTATTGTTATATCATAATCATAATGTTCATGGATGTTATAGGTCTATTTTATATCATTGTATGTAAGAAGGATGTATTTTTTTGTAAATGGGCTTGCTTTGGTAAGCCCAGACGTTGTTGTTTTAAGTGCAGACGTTATGACATTTTTACAAGTGACTCTATGTCTATACTAAAAGCAGCATAATGTCCACGAGTGTGACATAAATTCTACGGGTATTATGTCCGTGGACATTATAACATGCCACCATTTTAAAGGGATAACATTGTATTAAATTAAAAATTTTTATTTTTAATACACGGCATTTGCTGAAGTTAAAATTATAACTCGATTTCAATTAAGTTTCTCTTTACAATTACTACCTGTTAATTTCCAGGTGTTTCATTGTGTGAATTTGAAACCAAAAGCATTTTACTTTTTCGAATTCTAAAAAAAACTAATTCGATATTAATAAAAATAAAAATCGGAGTTTAGCTTACAAAGTACTATTATTTCTACAAATATGTAGCAATATAGTTAGAAGAGTGAGAGACAAATTGTGAGAAAACAGGAAAAACCAACAAGAAAATAATAAAATTTTCTAAGCAGTATTATCGTTGAACGATAAATTTTGGCATATTTTTATGGAAATGTCGATGGCATGTCATAGTGACCAGAATACATACTGTCAATGGACCTTATTTCTTAGCTTTATTGAAAAACGACATAATGTCTATGGACATTGTATCGTTTTTAAAAACTTAAAACAACAGCGGCTTCGCTTCCAAAATATTTCCTGCGTAGCCGGCTTTCGGCCGGGCTTAAGGATTTTCTCCTCTATATAATAACCAAAACCAGTTCATAAAAACGTTGCATCTTTCTTACATAGAATACCATAAAATATACCTATTAAATCAATGGACGTTATTACTCTAAGTTATGGAAATTATGTCGCATGTGTGACGGTGTTCATGGACTAATGCGTGGACATTATGGCCTTGGACGTGATGACATACCACCGTAATCTCGTTACCGTCATGTCCTAACGTCCTAACAACAATCATATAAATTTGTCAAAATAAACGTTTTTTATTTTACGCAAATTGTGTTGACTTGATATAAAATTATTCTTAAGACTACCATGTCACAATTTTTCTTTCAGTGCTTATATATACATATATATTCATGTACATTTATGTTCATATTGTATGTATGTACGTGTGAAGTTAAATTCATATTCTCTATATTTTTGATGCGTTTTATACTGAATTACGTGTACATATGTATATACATACATACATTAATATGTATGAATTTTATAGTAGTGTGTGACTGTCTGCTTTGAAGCCATGAAGGACGTTAAATGAAATTTACATTTTGTTGCAAGTTATGAAGATTTTTTTTTTATTCTTACAAAAAGAGTAAAAATAAAAAGTCAAATAAAAAATGTAGAGCAAACATTTGATGAAAGGATTTTGTTGTATATCTCTGTAGTAGAAAGAAACGTGATGACATTTTTTGTAAAGAAGGGAGTTAAATCGTAATAAAGTTTAAAGACTTTAAAGCAGAAATTTTAAAGCGAATAATTTTAAGTGACAAATTTATTTATTAAAAAAAATTCCAACGGAAAAACTTGGAAGTTTATATCCTAAGTTTCTTTTTAAAGATTATTGCTACTTTTATTGCTAAAATGTAAACTAAAATATTTCTTTAGTTTACAAACTTTTTATAGTATTTTTAAATATATTAGAAAACTAAAATTGGAATATTAAATACCTTAAAATTCTTATATCCCAGCAAAAAATTAGAAATTACCTTAAAAAGTACTTGCCATATAATGGCATTGCCATATTTTGTTACACGCTTACAAAAGACATTACATTAGTTTCCAAAAAGGGAAGTATTAATGGGACGAGTTCTTTATGTTAAAAGAGACTACCGTACTAATGGTACCCATTATTTCCTACAATAATTAATGTAATCGATTCTCAGTAATTGAATATAAAAGTCTCATGCCTTGTTAAAATCATTAAGTTGGCAATCTAGTTGGGAAGTACTTTGGCCAAAGATGCCTATTCCTCACTCGATTACCTTTTCAAAAATTTTTTGCTGGGATAATGTGTACGAATTTTCGTGCAAGATATGAAAATGCCGCCATTCTTGCAGTAGAATATAAGATGACAAAAAAACAACCAACAACTTAGAACTATGAAGCAGCAATAACAGCTAGTCCGTGTCTAATTAACATCCAGATTGTTTTAAGAATGCCGGATGACCCTTAACGAGATACCGAGAATACGAGCTAAGACTTATTAACACAATCATCCAGGCATCGGGGTAGTTTGAATCTGATTGGGGACTGTAGGAACTGTAGCACTCACTTAGCAATCACAAGACAACCGTAAGGTGGCAAGTATATAGCCCTAATTCTTCGGTTAGGCTGACGTCCTATGAATCTCATGTAACCTATATTTGAAAATAGAGAAAATGGACGTTATTTAATTTTTTTTTTTTTTTTTTGCAGATTTTTGAAACTTAATTTATCAGCGATGAAGTACATTTTCACCTAAATGGCTCAAATGGTGACGCAATTTCGCAATCAAACACTGTTTACTATTGAATGTAAACTAGACGTTCTTGTGAAATATAAGGTTGGCAACACGGTGTCTGCTTTATTTGGTTAATATGGTTGCATACGTCACATGACTTTTATTCATTTCATTTCATTTTCATTTATTTATAAAAAATTTGTAATAACAAAAGCCTTCTTTAATATCGTATTTATAAAGAGAAGACTTGATAAGAGTTTCCTGTTTTCTTTAAAGCACGTCAGCGAAAATGGGTAAACAAATTTTCTTTCTAAATTAAAAATAAAAACTTAAAAACAAAAATTAAATGCTCAACTAAAAATTTAAATAAAAATATTAATATAGTTTTTTATTTGATCTTTTTATTTATTTATTTTTTAATTTATTATTCAAGCACAAGGTCTTTTATTTTTTAATTTTTCAATAATTCGCTAATCCCTTGTGTAGCATCATCAGGACAAATAAATATTTCTTTGTCCTGATGATGCTACACAAGGGAGTAGCGAAATATTGAAACAATAAAAAATAAAACGTAAAATCTCTTGTGCTTGAATAATAAATTAAAAAAAAAAAAAAAAAAAAACTAAATAAAAATAATTTTAATAATAAACACAAAATGAAATAAAAAACTAAATAAAAATATTAATAACAAGTCGAATCTTATATACCCTTTTCCGTTTATGTAAATCTAGTTTAGTGAGGTAACTCCAATCAAAAAAACAAAAAAAAAAAAAAAATAACATTGTGGTGACAGAATTAAGAAATAAAAAAATTAAACCCACTAAAGCATCAGCTTTTAGTGGGTTAAGCATTTTTAAAAAATTTAGTATTTATATAAAGATCTCTTCAAATGCTTTTAAATGATGCACATACAAAATTTTTCAATTGATGTTTTTTTCTTTCTCGCAGGACATGGACATATCTTGCTGATCTTCGATCGGTATGTCTGATCGATTAGAGCATTTAAATTTTCTCTAGCTAATTAAGAGCCCTGGCGAAGGTTGTATCAACCCGAACACAGACGGACAGGCGGACATCGCTCAATTGACTTCCGTATGCATAAAAACTCGGACGGAAATGAATATTGTAGAAATTACACAAGAAATCACAAACTTAGATATAACCTTTTTCCATTTGTGGTGAAGGGTATAAAAACAATTAAAACGGTAATAAAATTCAAACTTAAGCTCAAACAAATGTTTGTCATAACAGATTTTTTCTCTAGCAGACCCTTATATCTTTAAAATGGGATCCAACATATAATTAATATGCGTAAGCATACAAACTTAATACTAAATTTAAAAATAATAAACACAAAATGAAATGGACAGCTTAAAACCAAATTTATAAAAATAATATAATGTTTGTTGAAATAAAAAAGTATGAAGCATTTTTACTTTAATATAAAAACAATTTCAGGAAACCCATTTTCAGTATTCCCTAGCTGTATTTTAAATATGAAATATAGTACTGAAATTGGAATGGCAAACGCCACGCCTTCTATTTATATTGAATTTGAATTATTTTGCCATAATCACTCAAGTCTGTAGTGTACAAACAAAAACGAAATTATTATAATTCTATACTACAAAATCCTAAAGATTTCTACAGTTCTGGAATTAAAAGAAAATTGGTGTAAATTTATGTAACGCTGGCACCTTCAAAAGACCAAAGTATTTTTTTTTTTCATTAAAAAAATATTATAATTAAAAACGTATACTTTGTTTTTAGCTAATGACTTAAGTTTAATTTACACTGGATTTACACTTGACATATATTATAGCGACAAAGCAAAAACATTAGCAGCATAAGACAACAAAACTATTTCACCGACCAAATCCGTAAATGTAACAAATCGACTTTTTAATTGTTTTTCATTTATCGTTAATTCAGTCTTGTTTTTTTTAGAGAGGAATGAGTGGATACTAATTAAAATCGTTCCAAATTTAGGACTTAAATATCTACTATTCAGAAAAAGCAACACAACACGGCGCCAACTAACACGTCTTTGATTGTTCCTGTTATAGAGACTCAGCCAAGTCACCGCCCACGGATCGTTTGTTGGCCCTTAAATTTAACAAGACATCGAAAGATCAAGTTTTACTACTTTTAAGATATAAAAAGTCTCATGCATTAGAAGAGGTGTGTTATACTACAGATATAAACACTTGTCGATAAAAAAAAATAGCATGTGTTCTTTATTTGAAAGTTGATATGTAATATGAAATTAATTTTACTGCTAAACGAATCTGTACAGAAAAAAAAGGCTTTATATTTTCTTAACAAATTTTAAAGTTTAGCATTTAAGAAGCATTTATTTATTCATGTAGTCATTATTATTCCTAAGGCGTCAATTATTTTAAAAACATGATATTTAAAAGTGTTTAATCCCTAAATACTATTAGCTTTAAATTCTAGACTAAAATAAAAAAAGGAATAAAAACTGCAACCATATACAGGTGCGTATAAGAATATGCCAGCGACCATAAATACTTCTTTTAGTAGAAGGAAAAAGAAAAAAAGTAAAACTTGATGTTAAGTACACATGATAGAGAAATTTATATAAAAAAAATAAATAAATTTATAACGTATGAGCAGCCTGCTTAAGCGTTGCAGCCAGCACCTTTGCCACATATTGAAAATAAATATTGTGCAAGTTCCTTTTTTTCTTTTTTATTACGGCTTCTTTATTTTTACTTTTGTCTTTGTTCGTTTTTCTATTATTTATGCCACAAACATTAAACTCACATATAAAAAGGTTCTTTACCAACGTTTATTTAAAGGCTAAAATACTATAATAAATTTTGCCATCCATAAACTGCTGTAGCATGTTGCAGTAAAGAACGTTTATGTGCGAATGCATCTGTATCTAACAGGGGGGCTGAAGTAGAAGTCTTGTGCTCAATATGTATAGAAATAAAGGAGTACAAATATTCGATTATAAATCTATAAAAAAAATAATTTATTGAATAAGACAGCTTTCTACTTTTACAATAAAGAACTTTTTAAGGCAGTTTAATGTTATCATTTTGTTATTTATAATAAAATAGTTAATATTAAATTAATAGTTTAATGGAGTTGGTAATGTCTTTATTTATTTCAGTAGTGTGATCTGCTTAAAAGATGTGTTAGTCTTGTCAAGCATTGAACAGTCGCCGGAAAATTTTAGTCATGTTACCAAAAAAAAAAAAAAAAATAATAAAAAAATGATAATATATTCTTAATCTTCAAGAACCCTTTAATAGAAAAAAACTCTATCACATTGTTTTTATTTTACTATTAAAAAAAATTTAAGCACTTTCGTGTTTTTCTGTCAAAAGAGAAGATCTGCGAGGTAAAAATTAAAACCTTGGAAAAAAGTTTTTTTTCTTTTTATGAGTCTGCACAGGAGTTTAATTTTTTGCTTTTTCAGGAATTGGAGTTTATGTGGTCAATGTGGCAGTTTTATGACGCTCTAGATATTTTACAGCAGGCAGCTCCGTCATGAATTGCAAATATGTAAGTGAAGAGACATATGACAGTTTTTAGATAGCCGTAAAAATTATTAAAGCGATAGTTATAAAGTTTAGAACCTTTTTTTGTATTGTTTGTTATCTGAATGGAAGTGAACACTCAAAAGTAATTACATAAAATTGAATTTTAACAACATTAAACTGTGTAAATAAAAAGGAACCCAGAAAAATCGTATGCTTTTATTGAGCTAAATTGAACTTTAAACTGTGTAATTTAATATTCAGTATTTTATAAATTCATTAAACATTAAAGTATTTCCATATTACTGGGTACTCCTAAATGTATCCATGCTTTCTGGAAATCCTAACATTGACAACATTGACATTATTAATTGTATACCACTCAAGATCCCTTTTTTATAGTGATATCATGTGAAACAAGCTGCTTTTGAGAAACTCCGTAAAGATCACATAGCTTACCACAAAAAGCAGCTTTTTGGGAATTTCGTTTGGTTTTAGTTCGATCTGGCTATTGTTCTTGCATGCCCATAGCCACATAAAATTCTGTACCCCGAAGTTGTATGGAGTCTGCCGGTACAAAGTTTCATCAGCCATCACACAAAAAGGGGTATTTTTTTATAAAGTTTTACCACGATCATTTTTGTTCCTAACTTCGGGAACAAACTGTATGAAAGACTTGCTTCGATCCTGTTCCTTACCAATATCAGTTTTTTTTTGTTTTTTTTTACGATCCAGGTTTCTTTCATTGTTAGCCTTGTACTCTTTACAGAGTGACGGCACATTTTTTTAAATTTTTTGAAAGTCAGTTGGATTTTTTGTAGGAGTTTCAATAATTTTTCAGTCCATTGTCTTTGAAATTGCAAATAAAATTGGTGGCAAATTACGGCACTTGATATCGATCAAAATTTCAGTAGAATTTAAATGTAAATTTCGATCGATATCGAATGCCTGAGTGCTTTAAAACAAGATGAAACAAGGCATTTTTAAAAGCATTATGTAAATAATAATTTGAAGAAGAAATTTTGCCTGGAAAAGTGCGTAAAGGTTTTTTTCCCACAAATTTTACAAATTCAAAATATGAGTTTGATCCAGTTCTGAACTAATGCTTTAAAATCATGTAAAATTATATAATTCAAATTTACACAGCTGCATTACAATGCAATAATACAACAACTGTTGCATTATTATTGAAGTAAGCTCCGAAAATAATATAATTTTTTTTTCTATTTGCAAAAATTTACGCTTAATTTAAATTTGGGCCACAAGCGATTTCCTCAAGCTGTGGTGTACGAGTATGAACCCCCTAAATATTGATTTATATTTTGATTATATAAAAAAATTTGATTTTGTATAATTGCGTACTGCCTTTTTTTTTAATTTTCAACTTTATTGTGTGATACTCGTAACAAATTTAAAATTTGTTTATGTTGTAGCAACGGTACCCACATTAAAATAATGAAAGCATTTAAGTTATTACCAATACTCAAATCTGGAATTGTTAAAGATTTTGTTTGCTTTAATGTTGAAATTCAATTCAATTGATCTATTACTATTATTTTTTTTAACAACAAAGTAAATATGTAATTGGTCCAATTAAAATTTTATGTGAACATATTTTTAAATTTAATATATACTTGGGACAAACGAAAAACTAAAAAATAGATTACAATCTGAAAATGATTAAACAATTACAATAGCTTTTATTTCGTGTGATCATTTAGGAATATTTAATAGAGAGAGGTTTAGATATATCTTAGGCACGTAGTGATGTAGATACATCTTTTGTATCGTCCATTATTGAAACAATATTTTACGGTCACTTGTAGCGATGAATTGTATTGCACTGGAGTCGGTGTAGTGTAAAGTATGCAGGAGTTGTTTTAGCAACCACGTAAAAAATTATAGAAAAGGTAATCGAGGGTGGAATTAAGCATTTTTGGCGGTAGGACTTCCTAACTAGATTGCTAACTTTTTGATTTTACCAATGCATTCGATTTTATAATCAATCTTGAGAACAGATAACGTTTATTATTGTAAGAAATACTGACGATCTTTAGTTCTTATTTTAAGGCATTCTTGATTACCTAAAAGAACCAGTTCAATTACTTCTTCCTCATTTTGCGAATTAATATAATGTGTTATGTAAGCGAGTAACAAAATATAGCAATCACAAAAGTAAGTCATTATATGGCAAGCACTTTTAAGGTCTAATGTTTTGCTGGGAAGAAGTAGAATAGGATGGTTATTTATCTTTGCTAAAACGTTGACAAAGATGTAACAATCCTTGAATATACAAGAATTCTTTACTCTTATATGTAACTGGTATAGGCAAGAAAATTAATATTGTATTAGGTCATGTCACAACACGCCAATATGCTTTCAGTTGTTATATCTACCCTCCTATTTTCACAATTTTTACTATATCGGTGTAAGCCATAAACCTAGTTTTATTATTTTCCATAGATTGAACGCAATTTATACGAAGAAACCTATTTTTTTTATTTGTTTATTGGCAATTTTAATAATTAATATGGAATATGAAAAAAAAGATTAACAGTCTTATTCACAAAAATTTTAAACTGCTTAATAAGAGGTTAATAAGAAAAAATCGCTAAAGTAGTATTCACAAATGCTTCATAGCACTCTTACACTGTTATTAATCAATAATAAATTTCAAAAATTTTAATGTAGCAGTTAGCCTTCTTTAAAACTTTAATAAGTCGGTATACCTGTTTTGAAAAGCATTTTTCCCGTTTAATTTGTTACCGAAAAATGTGAAAAACTATTAATAAAAAAAAATACAATGAACAAATTTAATTTCTACAATAGATAAGTTTTTAAAATATACTTAAATATAAATGCAAATATTTCATAAAATGGAAAATTATTGCAGATACTCTCCTGCCCAAAATGTCAAAACGTCCTAAAAATTTTAATAAGAAAAGAGGTCCGTTTCAGTTACCTAATCATCTATTTAATTCAACATACAGGTTCAACAAGAAAACGGCTCAAAAAATTATAAACATGGCCAAGGATGAGATAGAATTAGATAAAAGTTACAGCCAAGTTACAGGTTTTGGTGGTTTTCCGTTGTTGGGGCCGAATAGAGGTAAGAATGCGAGGCGAATACTTTAAGATAATTACAAAACACATTTTAGGTTCAGTGGCAAGATCGAGAGGCAGTACTTATGATTACCGAATCTTTAATAAATCAGTTATCAAGCAACGTTTTAAAAATGGCGATGTAAGAGGACGCTTGTGAGGTAACTCCGGGTATAAATTACAACTACATATATGTATTTTCGTTACACCATTTAGGACCAGAAAATGCAAATGAAATCAAATACAATATTGTTTTCGCGGTTTATTTGATGGACTTACAATTAGTTTTTCAAATACAAAAAACTTAGTTATCACTTTATCTGTTTTGTACAATATTGCAATTAAAGGTAACAAATATCAAATTAACTATTAATATTTGGGGAAAAAAATATGTTTAGAATAGAGTAAATATCATAATTTAATTAATTGTATTTTCATAACTAAAGCATTGTATTTTTTTGATTTGAAAAATGAAATAGTAAATAAAAAATTCACAAATTTGTATCGTAAATAAACAAAATAATATAGTGATGTACAAACAGTATTGCCAAGCTCAGAATTTGGATACTTTTTTGCACTCGTTCAGTGAATCATTCTATAAAAAAAAGGTTTAACACCATTTTTTATATTAATTTTAATTTTTTCTAATGATAAGCAATAAATAATGATAATTTAAATTATGTCAAATAATATTATTGCTGATTTAATTACTCTTTTTGAATTATAAAATCATTATTTAAATACATATTTGGTTCATTATTGTATGCATCACTTAACGTAAATTGACATATAATATGAAATGATGTTGCCAACATGAAACTACAATACCATAAAAACCGTTAGTAGTAATTTTGCGTTATTAAATGTTTGTGAATAAAAATTCTTATTAATGGTTAATAAAACAAAAAGTATTTAGTAACTAATGTACGAAGCTTACAATAAAAAAATTTTTGTGAATAAGACTGTAAGTTTATAACAAAAGCAAGTACAACATAAAACTGTAAAAATTGTTGTATTCAACCGAATATCTCACTCTTTTATAAATCGATTATTCGTGTAAGATTGTAATTAAAAATTATTTAATTGACTAACTTTGCCGTTCTTGACCTGAATAGATCTAAATTTCACATTTTATTATACCTTTTCCCAAATTCTTAAGTTGTTTTCAAAAAATAATTAAGCCAAACAAAAGTTAGTATTTAATTAACTGTAAATAATTCCATATAACCAGTTGTTAAGACAATAAAAATACCGATAATTGCCTTCAGCAAATTAATGCATTAAATACTTAGCCGACACAAATTTTGGTATTTATCCTTTTCAATTTCAAATACTAAATATTATTTAAAATTTATTTGTTGTGTGAAAATAAAATGAATAAAATTTATAAAATGTACTTACCTCCAGCTGGTGCTACACAATAGAATAAATGGGCAATCACGAGAGCCCTAAAAGGGACAGTTATTTGCATTGCGACGTTAAGTTTATAACAGCTTCAACAACAACAGCAGCTCCAACAGCAACGATAGAGCAATATATAAAGCGATTTGATTTGAGTTATTTTTTTTTTATTTTTTTTGGTTAATGCAAGTTTTTTATTTTTTATTTTGGTTCTTTATATGAATTTTGATGAAACACTTTTGCACAGTTGGGTTATAAATTTTATTTTTAATGGATTTCAATTATGAATTTCTTATGGCTATATTTATTTTTTGTTTTTTATGTTTCCTAAGCAGATGTGAGTTTTGAACACTTTTTGGTTTTTGGAAGTAGACACAAACAAATTTTGCTGTTATTATTTTTTTTTTCTTTGAAATAATGACGTTATTTATCGCTTATATTGCACAGAGTAAATGGATTTTGAAAAGGGTCTATTAAGTTTATGCAAATGGATGTAGTAGTAGTTGCGAAAGGATGTGTTAATTTTTTCTTTTAAACTGAGTGCTTTTTAATGCCAAAAGATTGGATTTCTATTAATTTTCTTAAATTTTAAATGATTCGAATTCTTAGAGAATTTGTTCGCCTTTAGTTTAGAAAATTATTTTAGATATTATGTTTGTATAGGTTGAGCAGCCAAATATTTGTTTTTGTTTTTAAAGTGCATTGTCTGGAAAAGTCTACAATACCCCAACATTTTCATACGTGTGGCCATAAATATAAATATTTTTTTTATAAAATTTTTTCGTTTTTATTAGTTGTTGTTTTTATAATAATATGTTCGTGTCTCTAAGAAATGTAATTAACGAACGCAACATGCGACCGCTTTAAATTCTTTGATAGAGAATCAAATTATTTTATCACTTGTTACCACTAACAAGAACAGTACCTTTTTCAGCGACATTGCCGACAACATCTTTCTAAAAATCACTAAATTGCGACAACAACAACAACTGGAACAACTGTCAAAGACCACCAACAGCTAAAAGTGCTAGCAGAAGCAATCGATGAGTGAGTCCGTAATAAATAGAGTTGCATTTTTTATAAGCTTAACGGCGCCATAATTTATTTTTTATTTTTTAACGCACACTCTAACAGTCATTCACAACCATACAAACATACATTTGCAGATTTAACACACGCTGACATATACTGATGACTCTCTATCATAAGCATTAAATGTTTTTCTTTTTAGTTTTTGTTTCACTTTTTTTTTGCGTTGTTTAACTTGTGTTTTTCCTTGAAAGATTTTATTTGCTTCTTCAATATGACTATATGGAGAAACAGAATTCAATGTGTCGGAGTAAAGGGGGCACTTATGCTTTAAAACCAATTTTCCTTTTCGTTCTGTTTAACGTATGTTAGTGGTTTTTAAAGCAGTAGTAGTAGTTGTAACGGTAGTAGAAATAGTAAGCAGTTGTAGTTAGTTAAAAGCTGTATGACGTGGTATAAAAAAAATTAAAAAAGGAAGCTGCTTTTCAATGTGTGTTTATTTGTTTTTGTTTTGTTTTTATTTATTTTTCAAAGTTGTAAGAACTTTGTAATTTTGTTTTACCACTACGTGCCGCATTATTCTAAGCATCATTGTCAACGTTTGAAAAGTTCATCTGAAAGAAACAGAAAAGAAAATATTTTTTCATAAAGTTTGTTAAACTATAAAGTTTGTAAATAATTAAAAATAATAATAAAAAAATCGACTGAATATTTCAATATTCCTTAAGAAATATTAGTATATGATAGAAACTTCCTTTGAAAATATATTCATCCTGAATTTTGTCACTTTCCATTTTGTTAATCACAATTATTTCTCCATTCTTTTATATATTTGTTTTTCCCCTTAAATAAAACTTAAAAAGCTATATTCGCAAAATAAATTATTTTTCTTTTGATTGCAACTATCGTCGATGTTTATTGCAGCAAAAACCTACAATAATATTAAGCATCATTATTTTTTTTTTTTTTTTCAAAAAGTATGCTAAAAGTGAAAACTAATTGTTCAAAGAAGATAAATAAAATGAAGAAAAAATAAATCAAATGAAGAACAGTTCTCTACCCTAATTATAAAAAGTACAAATTTAAATCAAGTAAAAGTATTATATTCGGCTATGCCGAATTTTATACTCCCTTCAACATCTATTAAATTCTGGTGCAGTGAAGTAACTCCTATCAAAAAGGCAAATATTGGGGTGACAGAGAATTAAGACATAAGAAAAAAAAATTGAGTATATTTAATTTTACATAAAACTGTCATCGGGGGCAAACCACCGCATTCGATAACGAGTACTTTGTGATTGAGATATTGTCAACGTGGATCACGGCAGTCGTTATTGAAACATATTTACTCGTAGTTGCACTCGATTAGTAATGTAATTTTAAATGCTTTTAGGGAAAGTGAATGTGAAGACAAAGATTTCCCAGTGCAAAAAAAGTCATTGTACTGGCAAGCTGCAAAATGGGCGGTACACTTGTTGACATATAGCCAGATATATTTATTTTTGAAAGCACATACTTAAAAGCATCTTTCGACAGACGAAAACGTCTTTTAAATCTATGATTGTTAGTTCATTTAGTTTATATTATTCACTTCAAAAGCCATAATCAACTTACTCAAATTCAGCTAATGGAAAAAGATTAAATTTGTCACGAATAATTCTCCTGATGACTGCCATTTTAGCCTCGTCGTCCGATTCCGGTGATGAGGAATGCCAAAATATATATACATATGGGTCCATTTGAATGAGTCTTGTTTGTTTATTTTGTTGCAGTGTAACAACACTGTTTTCACTAATTAATTTATTTTTTGTTTTGTTTTTATTACTGTCATATGTTTGCAGCAATGTAAAAAATAGTAGTTAATAGATAAAAATACGATCGAATACTATGATCCAAAAAATTACAGCCATCGAAATATTACTCGACACGAATGAACACTCGATATCGAATGCGGTGATTTTCTCCTGGCTCTTAATGGGTTAGTATTTCTTTATAGATCTCATCGAAAGTTTTTTAATGATATTTTAAAAATTTTTTTAATTTCAGAAGCCTGTAACTCGGAAAATATGAACGTGCACCAATTTTTTCACTTGACGTTTTTTTAATTCTCTATCGCCGCATATATTTGTTCTTTTTTTTTGTTGTTGTTTATATGACTTACTTCATTGTTCCAAATAATATGGAAAAATTAAAGGTAGGCTTGGTGTTTTGCCCGTTTTACATTGATGTCTCTTAAATCTTAAGGTAAACTATTCAAAAGCAAATTTTTAGCATATTCCACTCCCTGTTGTGTGGTTTTATATCTACTTCTTGTTGTACTAAAATTTGAAAGGTTTTTGTGTTAACTGTTTGGTTACTATCAAACTTTATTGTTACATGTCCAATGTTGTGGAGTGATTTTAATACAAATAAAAGAAATTGCAATTTATGCAGACCATTAATAGGCAAAATTTGTTTTGAAATATCTTTGTACAAACGTAACGTAAAATGAAAACAGTTTTCAGTTTTTCAGTGCTTTATTATGAACCGTTTGCAAAGCTCGCAAATCAACACTATTTCGACTGCCATATATAAAACGTAGCAATTGATTTGACTCTGGATTTATGCTTGATAAAGTATCACTTTTTTTTTTTAAATTAATATTTGTTTAAAATTATTCCAGGCATTATTATAGATTTTAGTTTCTAAATATGTAGGTTCCAAGATATGTCAGTTAACAAACACCCAAATACTTGATGTATTCAGATTCAAAGATTTTTTCTTCATCAACAAAAATACTGAGATTTCCGCAATCAGGAAAGCTTTATAGCTTGAATCTTATTATTTTGGTTTTTGAAGGATTAATAATTGAACTTATCTAATCTCGCATACTCAAATACTAAATTGTATTTAAATTGTATTTCTTAAAACTAAAATGTTAAGAGCTATTCTAGAATATGTGCCAAAAAGTGCAAATTTATATAGATACTAAATACAAAAATAAGTCGAAACATATTTGGTAACTGTGATTTTCATTAAAATATCAATTATAAAAATGTTTAAAGTTTCTTATTCTTCTTTAAAATAGACCCAATTATCTTAAAGATTCCGTTAAAACAAATGAGAATAAAAAATTTCGAGCATTATTTCATTTGAGGTGTTAATTTTATTTGAGGTATTAAATATAAAATAATTAATCAGCATCTATTTACATGAGGAGTTTACTTTCTCCACCAGGTTTTTTACAAGTGAGTCGTGGATTAATTTTGAAGATCTGTAGAACATTATCTGAAAGCGAAGACGTTAACTTAATGCAATCAGTGAAATTTTGAAGAGTATATAATAATTAGCTATTGACTCGGTCGTAAGTCGTCGCCATAGAAAAGTGACAGCTTCGTCTACTAAAAAGTGTTAAAACTTTAAGCTGTACCCATCACCTAAAAACTAGTCACATGCGATAGCCCTTCGATGTATTCATGACTTTTTTTTTCGATTAAATTAAAAAGAGGAAAAAGTTTCTGTAAAAGCGGGACATATCGAGTAAAAGATAAACAGACATGTTCACATACTGTAGAGCGCTATAAAGGCTAGTGTGTATATTAATTAAAATAAATAAATAAATTAATAAAATAAATAAATATTGTTTTATAGTGATTTTTCAAAAACTAAAAAAAATTTCAAATACACTGAACAAAAATTAAATAAATACCATGAAACAAAAAAAAAAAAAAAAAATCTGAATTTTAGCAGAAAAGAGCATGTTTCACACACAAGCAGAAATGATACTATTTCTAAACATTAGTCCATGAATTTATTAAAACCATACTAAAAGTGAAGCAAAAACTCACAACTTAAAGCTTATTGAGTTTATTCTGGAATTAAGAGTTTTGAATTTAATTTAAAAAGGTCCGCGATTTACATACTCCAGATTTAATTAGATAAGAATCTTGAAGTTTTTTTTTAAGTGTAAGGGCTTATGTAAATAACAATTTTAGAAATATTGTATGTATGAATGAAGAAAGAAATATAAAAACCAAAAAAGTTTTTCCTATTAAATTTTCTTTTATACAATTTGATCACTATACAATAGTCATGTCAGCTGTCGAATACAGACTTATTTTTTTGTTAATAACATTTTGCTAATATTTACAGTTGGTATTGTGCAATGGCACTGCAAATAAATGGATAGAATTTTAGTTTCTAATGCTAACCACTATCTGACCGTTACACTCTTAATCGTATTGACATTTGCTTGACAATTGATAATTTAAAAGTTTTTTTTTCTATTCAGTTTCTTTTCTTTTAATTAATTTTTATTAATTAATTTGTATTTCAGTTGTACTGAATACCATTTTTATTTGGGAAAAATATTTTTATATTATCTTTTGCGAAATTAAAATATTGTTGCAATGTTTTTATTTTCAGCTGTAAATAAAATATATTTTCTACCTTCTATAAAAAAAAAACTTAATTGATATTTTTTTAATTTGTCTTATTTTATGCGTTTTTAAAAGAGAATTAATTTATATTAATATGATATTCGATAGCTGCTAAATTGTAGCTTCATTTTCAACAGTTGTAGATAATGATTAAATAAGCTGCATTTGTGAAAGAAGAGCTTCTTTATAAGATAAGAAATTATCCCTATCCCCAACAATACTTTAATGTCGAAGTACATATATTACTAAATTTCGTTTTTTTTTTATATTTTTACTTAATATTATAATAAATAAATAATCGTTATTTGGTTTAAGTTTAAGCAAGAAAAATTTTTAATAATTTTGGCGTTTATTAAAGCAAGAGAGTGTGCTATATTAGGCTATGCCGAATCTAATATAGCCCTCAAAATTAACGAAAATCTAGATTAGTAAAGTAACTCCAATAAAAAAAATTAAATGTACATGTAATTTTATATAAAAATGTTATGAACTCTTAAAGGACCTTTAAAAAAATTTTGTATTTTCTGAAAAATCTCTTCCCAAGCTTTTTAATGATACCCATATTAATATTTAAAAAAACCTTGGTACACAATCGTACTCCTCTATTAAAAGTTCAGAGGCCCATAACTCGGAAAATATGGATGAGCGGCAATTTTTTTACTTGATGTTTGTTTTCTCATTTTTCAATACTCAATCGCCCCATATATATATATATATGTATATACATATATATATATATATATATATATATATATATATATATATATATATATATATATATATATATATTTTTTTTTTTTTTTTGGATTGAATTTAATTCATTCCCAGTAAAAAATAATGTATGTCATTCTTAGCATACGGCATCTTATTTACATCAAAAACTGCTAATACACCTTTTCTACATTTTGTAAGTTATATTTAAAATATGCAGTTATAATTCTTACAAAGTTTAGTAGTTTTTTTTTTTTTTTTTTTACTAGGTTGTTCACAGCCCTTAATTGTGGATCCAAACAACTGTTAAATCGAAACAAAACTTAAAAAAAAACTACTATATTTAAAATAGTTTTTCAAATAACATGCTGAACTACTTCTTAGATGTACATTTTTCCTTGCATGAATACAAGAATTTCAAATAAAACTAAAATTCAGATCTTTCATAGCAAAACAAAATAAACAAAAGTTTATCATGAAGTTGGCTTAAATTCATTTATTTTAATTTCTAAAATACTTTTTTTTAGAAAGAAAAATTATTTTACAAATGCGGACGTTTTTCAAAGAAAACAAGAAAAATTAGACGCCAGCAGAATGTAATGCTGCATTTTCTGGATCGCTACTTCCTTCATCACCATTCTTCGCATCTATCTAGTTTAGGTTGTGTACATTGTAAACATCATCTGTTTAACCAAGTTACTTTGTAAATAAGAATACGAGTAGTATTCTTATCAATATTAATTTGGTTGCACGAAGTTTACACACAACCAAAGTACTTCTTCAATATTCTCTCTATATTTCGTCTTGTACATTTGTTTTTGTTCCAACCATCGATATTTAAGAAATCAAAATTCAAAATTCTTTGGTGCTAAACTTTCCAGTGAAAATAAGTAACAAACAAAAAATTTTTTAAAAGGCTAAAATCCGAAACACATAAAAAAGTTCCCTATTAAATCTGTAAACGAATTAGAGGACAAATTTTAGGATTTGTTTTACAATTTTCTATAAGAACTATTGCAGGGAGCCGCGAATTAAAACAAGGCCTTTGTGACAGTATGTCCAAAAGTTTTAATAGACCATAATACAATTTTAATGGTAGTCATAACAAACAGCTTGTCTTAAACTACCCCAATTTTCTTAACATATTATTTCGGGTGTATTACAAAAAGTACCGATTTATTTTAAAAATAATTTAATTTTGTAAAGTGCTTATCAAAAGAATGCAAAGTTTTAATATGAATGCACGTTTTCTACAGAATTTTTTTTTTCTTATTTTGTTCTTAATGGAACAATTGTAGTTAATTTTTTAGATAGAACGTATGATGAGAACTCGAATTTAAAATCTAAAAGTGTAATTTAAGAGATTTTCTCAAGTTAACAAATATATATTATAAAAGCTACATATAATGTAACGCAATTTGATTACTTAAAAATAAATTCTTATCACAGAAACTTTTTAGCATTTAGAAACCGATTTAAAAGTAGTACAATTTTGTTAAAAACGAACAACATGGCTTCAATGACAGGCCAATGTAAAATTTATAGGTTTTTGCACCACTTCGTTAGTATAGATGTGGTGTTTTAATTACATCTTTTTCCTCACTTCTTTTACTGGGATTGATCCAAAAGATACGGAAAATTTAAAGGCAGGTGTAGTGTTTTGCCCGCTGCCTCGAAGGAAATGGACCGATCTTGCTGATTTTCAATAGCAAAATTTTCGAAACTATGTCTGCTCGATTGGCGTATTTGTGTTTGCTCTAGCTCTTCTAGCGCCTTGGTAAAGTCGATTTCAACACGAACATGGACGGGCAGACGGACAATACGCTCAATCTACTTGCTATCATAAGAAGTCGTAATATATATACTTTATAGGGATGGAAATGGATATTGTAGAAGTTACAAACGAAATGACAAACTTAGTTATAACCTTTTTCCACTTTTTGTAGAGGAGGGTATAATAAACTGGAATATTTTTTTAATGATTTACTTAAGTTTAAACCGAATTAAAATTGTAAATTTGCTCTTGGTTTGAAAGGCATAAATCATGTATGATACACTATAATTATTTTTAATAAATTCAATCACACATTTAATAGAGGTACTCTTTGTAAATTATCCATGTATTGCCTAAATGATCATCTGAGAAATTGCCTTATTTGTATTACTATGTCGACATTGTTATTTTACTTGAATACAGAAAACTTTTAAGAAGATGATAATTGGCATAGAAGCAATAACTTTCTGAGGCCTTATTCTGTAATTCTCCTAAGCTAAATTGCTTAAATGTTGAACTTATCCATGTTTATTTTCTCTAATTAATCGGTATCTGTAAGTCTATTTCAATAAATAAGAGGGTGTTAGGTATAAGGTTAAATGTTCCAATTAAATAGTTTTAGAGATGGCGATTTAGCTTAAGCAACTTACAGAATAAGGCTGCTGATATTATTTTTTAAAAGATAAAAAAAAGAGAATACTGTGGAAAATTGCAGACAAACTGAAAGACAGTTTATAGTCACTAATATTTTTCTGAAGATATTTATATAAAGTGAATTCTAAAATCGCAGATAAAAAGATTTTAAGCGCTCTAAAAATTTTTTTCATTGTGGCCAGTTTGTTTTTTAGGTTACTGGCTAAGTCTTCGGAGACACGTGCACGGAAGAATCAAAAGTTTATGTTTAACAAGAAGTTCGTGTTTCAATAATGTCGGTTTATGCTTTAAACTTGTTTTATTTTTAATTTTAATAACATTAGTTTAGTTTGGGATATTTTTTATTTGTATTAAGTTCCCTGTAATTTCTAATTCTTTAAATAATGAAGAAAAATTTCTGCAAAAAACGCTTTCAAATTTTACAAGAAAATTCCATTTTTACCAAGAACTGATGCCTAAATAGAATTTCATGACACAATTTTCATGCACAATTTCATTGTTTTCAACGCAAGGCATACGATAAATAACGTTTCTTTAATTCTTGTCAATTAATCATGTTTTATAAAACTAATTGGATAAACTAAAAAAAAACATAACTAAAAACTCTTTATCTATAATTAAAAGTATCTGGTAGGATGAGCGATCAATCGAAATCTTTCAAACACCGGTTATCAAATTGCAAAATTTTTAACACCGAATTCGGTTTTTAAGATTCAAAAAATTTTTATAACTGGCACATTAAAAAAAAGCATAAATTAAGCTGCAAAGTATTTTACGGCATTTAACTTTTAATATGTAAAAATATTAATGACTCTTTTGAAGCTTTTTTTGAATTTTTTCCATATACAACTGTTAATCGTTATCTTCAAACTATTATTTATCTTTGATGGAAACTTCTCCATTAAATAAAATAATAAAAGACCGGTTATATGCGATTAAGAAACATCAATATTCAAAGACATATGAAAAGCAGAAAAAGTCGGTTTTGAAACCGGTTGAAAGCCGATTATCCTATCATCATCGTATAAATATTATTTAAAGTATAACTAAAATAAATATATTTATATAAACACTTTCAACCATAAACCTAGTCGGTCTACGAATTACCAGAACCAGCAACTTAACTTGGATTTAAATTTTTTTAAGGACAGCAAAGACACAAATCACAAGATTTGATTGTAAAGGGTCCGCCAGATAACTATTTTTTTTTTTTTGGCTTCAACTCCTGAGCCAATTGGACTTTGTATGACGTCATATCCAGGGCTTTATGCAAAATTCCTCTCAATAATATTTTCGAAATGTTCAATTGTTGAGAACGACGCGTCGGTGAATTAATGTTGATTGCGCTTCACGCACACTTTCTGCCGCATCATCAATATACTCAGGTGTACGCACTGTTTTTGGCTTTTCACGCTTTGGTGTATCGATGAAGATGCCAGTTTCTTTCACTTTTTTCACAAGATAGCGAACATACGGAGCTGAAGCTGCTTCTATTCTTTCAAAATCCGTACGCAATTTTTGCACACAGTTTCAAGGTAATGTCGCAATATTTCCCAGGGTTGTTTAAACGTATACACAACCATATACTTTCAGCGGAAGGATAAACCTAATTATCTGTCAAACCTGACATAAACTAAATATAACCATTTACGAAATACGCACTAGTTGAAAAAAACAACGCTAGAAGGCGGACCATGTGATAAGAAAAACGTTATTATTTTAATAACATCTCCTTCTAATATTTTGAACTTTTATAATTATATAAAAAGTTACAGCACTTTGACATTTAAATGTCTCATATTTCTGTTTTTTTTTTGTATCTTATGTTAGTTTTCATTTTATTTTACAAATTTTTCAATTCCCTTAAAAAATTTCTTTTAACAAAAACTTTGAGATGTAATTAAACTATAGAGAAAAACCATAACAAGACATAGACCTTTAATGGTAAAACTAAAAAAAGAATACAAAAATTTTAATTATTTACCAACATGATTTAGACACAAAGTTAAGCATTTTAAAGTTATTAAAAAGTTCAAATGCATATAAATCACTTAACATTTTGTCATGAGAAGAAGTTAAACATTAAACTTAATTTCAAATCTGTAGTTAAACACAAATGTTCTTGTTTTTTGGTTAACACACACATGCACACTTAAATACATTTTAAAGTTGCTTTATAAAATTGTAATAACATTTTTAATTTTTAAAATATGCACACACACACACACAAATGTTTTGTTCACTGTAGTGCTTTTGTTATCATGTTCTATTTTTCTTTTTTTTACAAAATTCTCAAGAAGATAAATAAAATTAATTAGAAAACTTTTATGTTGGAAAAAAGTATATATAAAATTTTAGAAAATGGTAAAAAGCAAAACTATTAAAAGTGTTTGCTTGGGTTTGAAAGTTGAAAAATCACTGTCAAGTCTAAAGTTAATTTTTAATAATAATCTACAGACACACAAGCATAAATGCAGCCATTAAAATAAAAATTGTTCTATTCTATAAACTAATCCCTCTCTCACACACACTCTCTCTCTCTCTCTCTTTCTCTTTCAAAGAAGTTCTTTGCTCTTGTGTTTGTTTGTCTCTAACTTTGTACTCTTGTAATTGTTTGATGATGATGCCTGTACTTGCTTTTTTTTATTTGTCCTCTTACCTCCTGTTTTTTTACTACCGATTTCGATGAGGAATTGCAATCATAAAAATGAAAATGTCTAAGTCTATTTTTTTTTCAAATGTAATTAATGTTTGTTACTGAGTTTATGCATGTATGTGTATATATTTATGTATAAAACAAATATTTTTCAAGTCTTGTTACATTGAATTATAATTTCTAGCATCCCCAACTGTTTACAGTTTTTGTTGGTGCCGCAACAACAACAATATCTTTATTATTATCATCATCAGTTGCAAATGTTTGTCATTCCAATCACATTCAATGGCTGCAATAACAATAATAATAATAATGACAGTCATAATAAAAAGTAATAATGATATCGTTGGTTGAAAACAGTGGGCTTATTTTTTTCTTAAAAAGATATTTTCCAGAAAAAATTACGTGAGTAATTGAAATTTAAAAATTGTTTGGACATACTGCTATTAACTAGATAAGAAAAATTGTTTTTAATAACAAGAATTCAAAATATATATTCAGCTGTATTTATTCTTCTATATCTTAAATTTTATAAAAAAATTTTCTATGTTAAAACTAAGCTCGTGTCCTTCCTAAATAAGTTTTATTTTTATTTATAATTTTTTTGGAATTTCGACAAACCTGATCCGGAAAATATTGAAGTGCCACTTTCTTAGTATTAATCAACTTCTTCAAAAATTAGCTGAAAATTATAGAAAATTATAAAGACTTTCTTCCAAAAAATTATTTAAATGGATAAATTTGTCTTGTGAAAGATGTTACGCCTATTGCCAGGGGTTTTTTTCTTTTAAAATAAAATGCTGTTAATTCTGGGTGGTTTCTATTCACTGTATAATTTCGTTTTAAAGTTAAACACCTCTGTAATGCGAATACTTTAATTTTTCAATTAAAGATTCAAACGATGGTGAATTCGCGGACATAATACTCGTATAAGTTTAGAAACATTTTTGGATAAGTTATTATTTAATCAATAGTTAATAGCAACCTGTTCACAATAATGTGTGCAAACAAATAAATTATTGTTCTTATTAAATTAAAAAAAAAATTACATGACGTATGATTAATATATATATTTTAGTCCTGTATTAGTCATACGCTACACTAAAATTTATTTATTTTGTTTAAAATAACTTAAATAAAACAATATAAACTTATAGAGTCTTAAACCTTTAATCTACCCCTCTCTCGACTATCATGACGATTAATAAGCAACTCGCTTTTAGTTGATAACTTTAGCCATCTTTGCCATCAAAACATATATTTTTCGTCACTAAAACCACCGTCACCAAATGGCGATCGTATGAAGTGTTGCCAGAGAAAGACAAAAAAAGTTACGTTTTCCTTTAAAAAAGTTACATATTTTCATTAAAACTTGCATTTTGGAATTTCCCCTAAACAATAGTAATTTAATGTAATTTATATAAAATATAGTAAAAAGTTTAATTCCACATTGTAGTGAAAATATCAACGCCAAGAATTCATTTATTGAATTGAAATATAACAAAAGAGAAAAATAGGAATACGTATGAAAAAATATTATCAGGACTCACTACTAGTATTCCGTGATTTAAAAGTGAATGCTTTCACCCTTCACTAAATTTAGTTGAAGTAGGGTTTCTTTTTTAATAAATCCGTTTAAACTCTTCTACAAAAGATTAAGCTTCGATAGAATTTACTATTTTAATAATTTGAAAAATACCTTTATTATAGACAAATTTGAGTCTTATTTCCTTAAAACTTTAACATAAAATTACTGAGAATTTTTGCGTTATATAATCCGGCACTTCTACGAGGTATTAGTACGAAACCACTTTCGCAACTTTGAATAAAGTACTTAGTTTTCCGCACGAAATAATTGCAGACCATATTATTTTACAGTTGTTAAAAATTTTTGGCAAAAACATTTTGCTGTTTCTAAACATGAAAGAAGAATCATTTCGTAATTTCTCACTAATTGAACAAAGTATAACTTCTGCAACGCTATTTTTTTTTTATTTTTTTATTTTATGTCGAACTAATTTTGTATGTGGGATTTTTTAAGCGCTTGCAAGTGTGTAAAATGTGTTATTTATACTGAAGTGATATGCCAAGAGGAATATCTGTACTGTTTCAGTAATAATACTATTTTGGTGTCTGTACCAAACATTTGGCCAAATACAACATAATTATACATGTTATGTGGAGCCTTTCAAAGTTACAAAAAATTTAAAAATATAACCAAACGCTAACACTGGTCTAACGTCCTATGCAGGGCGAATCAATTACCAGGTGGCAGCGTAGACGAATTCGTTAATTTCCGCCGTGAACACTACTGTCAAACTTCATATATTAAAAACCTGTGTATATTTTTTTTATATGAAGTTTGACAGTTATTTTTACCAGCAAAAAAATAATGAATTCGCCTACCCTGCCACGTCGTAATTGATTCGCCTTGGTCCTATGTTATATACTCTCCAGAGAATCATAATAATATTATGCTTTTATACTTGGTGGTTGGTCTTTGGCGGTGGTTTTTTCTTCAGCT
The DNA here is from genome assembly GCA_916610165.2 of Gymnosoma rotundatum. Lineage (NCBI taxonomy): Eukaryota > Metazoa > Arthropoda > Insecta > Diptera > Tachinidae > Gymnosoma > Gymnosoma rotundatum. Next base: position 96,973,894 of record OU744340.1, read on the forward strand.
TAACATCGTTTGCAAGAATTTTAGTCATATACAAAAAAAAAAAAAAAAAAAAAATGACCGAGTTAAAAAGCGAAAGGAACACTCTTATTTTAAATTAACTTTTACTTTTTTATGAAAAAAAGGTCTTGCGTTAGTGGTAAGAAGAAACGGCATTCTTTTCAATGTTTTGTAGTCTTTCCTACAGAGCCATACAGTGAAAGGAAGCTCCGCTATCAATGGTGCATTAGTAAAAACCCCGAATATTCGCCTTCCATATATCAGAAACTAAACAAAATTTTTATATCATCTTTATCAACTAGTTTATCTATGAAACCAAAAAGTGGATAAGTCTAATATATTTTCACATAGTTTGAAACTCTTCCTATTTTATAGACAAAATTTTCACAGCAACTGCAGTTACTGTTACTTTAGTTGTTGGCAAACAATAATATCAATTATGTTAATTGTGTGCAAGAATGAAAAATACAAATATGACAACAAACATCTAAAGAGAATAAATTTTTCATCAAGATTTTATAGATTATACGGACAGCATTTATAATGACATTATTTAAATTTATATTCTTGCAAAATTGTCAATCGGTGGCTCTAACAGCTGCTTGCATTCATTTCTCTAGGGTTTGGTGGTTGTTTGTCATTTTTTCAAATAATTTTACTCACATCTCTACACAATTATAAATAAAAATAATAGTTAAAGACTGAAAGACAGACAGAATAACAAATCGAGCAAGAGTGAGTAAGAGATAGAGAGAGGGGGAAAATAACTACAAAACTAATATTTATGTTTGCATAACAAAAACAATTGCAATAGCAATAATTGTTAGTTTTTTTTACTATCATTATTTTTTTTTTTGTTTTAAATACTCTTCTGTTTATACATTTTACAAAATAGACATTAATTAATAAAAAGTAAGGGAGCTGAAGGACAAATATTTGAAATATAAACAACAGATGACGATGTGCTTTAAACACATACGAGGGCTGCTCTATATATTTCTGGCCTAATAGTAAAAATGCGAATATTTATAATCAAAAATGGTTTTATTATTTTTCAGCATGATTTATACACTTTTGCATGCGCTCAAACCAGTTGTCGAAGCACTTTTTCCACTCCGATTGAGACACCTCTAAAACATGGTTTTTGAACACTTCAACAGCTTCTTCTGGCAACGAAAATCGTTGACCACGCATTTTTTTTCTTGATGTGCGGAAACAAGAAGAAGTCATTAGGTGCCAAGTCAGGGCTGTACGGCGGATGACCCACTAATTCGACGTTTTGGCCGATCAAAAATGCTCTGGTTTGAGCCGATGTGTGAGAGCTCGCATTGTCATGGTGAACAATGATTCGTCTTCTCTTGTTGGTTTTTCGAATTTCTCCGATGACTTCAGGCCAACAAATTGTAGTGTACCACTCAGAAGTGACCGTCCTACGTTGCTCAAGCGGAACAGTCGCGACATGACCAGTTTTGCCGAAGAAACAGGCGACCATTTGCTTCGAAGTGCTTCTTCCACGAACAACTTTCGTCGGATTTTGCTCGTTTTTGTTTCGTTTCGGTCTCATACGCATAGATCCATGATTCGTCACCTGTGACGATCTTATAAACGTCTTTTGAAGCACCGCAATCGTATTTTTGCAACATTTATTTGCATCAATCGACACGAGCCTCTTTTTAGCGACTTTCAAATTGTGCGGGATCCAACGAGAACAATCCTTTTTTACGGCCAGGTGTTCATGCAGTATCGAATGTATGCTGGTGAAAGAAATGTCCAAGGATGTCTCTATCTCTCGGTATGTCACATGTCGATCTTGCATTATGAGTTCACGCACGGCATCAATGCTCTCTGGCGCAACAGCCGTTTTTGGACGACCTTCACGGAATTCGTCTTTGAGCGAGCTTCGGCCACGATTAAATTCATTATACCAATTTTTCACAGTGATATAGGATGGTGCTTCATCGCCATACAAAGATTTAAGTTCATCAATGCACTCTTGTCGTGATAATCCACGTCGAAAGTTGTGAAAAAAGATGGCACGAAAATGTTCACGAGTTAATTCCAGTTTTTTCTATATTAATTTTTTGAAGTCACTGTAAACAACACAAATAATGGTCGTGCGTCAAAACGTTTTGAGTACGATTATGCTTAAAAATGACAAACTTTCCAATGGAAATGTCAGATTGCACTTGGCAGCACTCAGTGTTGCCAGGCCAGAAATATATATAGCAGCCCTCGTATTTATGCTAGAAATTTATTTAAAAAGAAAAAGTAAAATTTATGTAAAACAGATCTTTAAAACTTTCTGGTGTTTATTAAAAAGGAAATAAATATCTTAAGGATTGTAGTATGTTGTTAAGCAGACTAAATATTTTTATTTACTTTTTGAAATTAATATAATAATCAAAATAAGAATTATTTTAAAACTCTTCTGCAGACTTATTTAAATTTAAGCAACAGAAATATTTGTACTTGATTCTAAGCATTATTAATAAAATATTTTATATAAATATATATTTTCTGCTTTGTTTGTAAAAAGTTTACTTAAAACAAGGCTCTGTATTTAAAAAGCGGACTCTCCCATGTCACGAAAATGTGTTTTTATACTTGTATATGAAAATTTTTAAACAATTTTATTGAATCTAGTCATGATATAGAGATAAGACAGCGAAAGACTAGATATTAATTATAATTTTTAATTTTAAGAGGGCGTTTAATGGTCAAGTTTTTTTTTATCATCATGATACTTACAAAGATTGGATATAACGTAGTTCAATTTTAAAATTTATTACACACGAGGGCCCTTTAGAGCGAGGCTAAAAGAGAAGATGTGTGGCTTATAATACATTATAATATTTTAGTGGAACATCAGCATTCTGGGTAATCAACCTTTTATATAAAATGTTTACAGCTAGCCAGTAAGTCCCATCCCACACTTTATGTGCGACATTTTATCCCACGGCCCCTGTAAGCATGGAAGAATTCCGAGTAATAACTTTTAGCATCGCAGTTGACAGGGACTATAAGTGGCAACTGTTGCACTTCCCTCTGAAGCACTTCCCTCTGAAGCACTTCCCTCTGCTTATGCAAAGCAGAATTTTGTTGCTTATGCAAAGCAGAACTTTGCTCCACACAAATATTAATTTTGGTTCTCCGCTTGCTTTGAACCAATGCTATTTTAACAGTTTATTAAGATTAATCTTGAAAAATTTGCAATTAAATAGGTTTCATTTGCTGTAAAATTGCCAACATTGTTTTCACGTACCAACTTCATAATAAAAAAGGCAAATGCAAATTGGCCGACAAATTATTTTTTTTTCGCTAAAACGATTAAACACAAGATGGTGCTCTAACCAACGATCAAAAAATTCATGTGTTTTTAAAGTCTAGGATTCCAAAATGATATTGCTGAAGACATCGGAGTTTATCAGTCAACAGTTTTCAGAGCGTTCTCCGAAATGACTCATGTAACATTCGGAAAGGCACATGAGTGGATAAAATTTCCAAGCATCGTGTATAAAATAAAATGTCTTTGAAATTATTTATAATTGTTTCGATTACTTTCTTTTTTTATTTTTTATACTTGGCAATCGACTTGTATCTAATAAGAATTTTTTTTATATTTTAGCAGAAAAATGGACAAGTGTTCACGTGTATCTAAATTAGCAGTATTTTCACCATCACTTTCACTTGAATTCATAATTACAACAGATCAAACAATGCGGTTGTATTTCAGTTCCTTAAATTCGAGCAACTTGTTTGAACTCATGTTTATGCTTACAACAATCAGCGCGAGCTCAAGGTGGTATGTTTTTACTCATTGCTCGAATTCATCCTAAAAAGACCCGACTTGAGTTACGGCTTAATTTTTGTGCATTATACTCAATGTTTTCTTTTCAGTCGTTTAGCCAATATAACTTTTAAAGTCTGTTATGGTTTTAAACGTATAACATTTAGTGAACATTATCAGCTACTGGTGCTTGCGATATGTTTTTGTACTGTTAAACCGCTGCAAAGAATCCAATGAACCTTAAAGTCGCTATCAAACTCATCTTTTCCTTGACATTCATAAAGCGATATAAAAGTGGTTGTATAAAACTACTATTCTCTGGCACAGATGTTTATGACGCAAGCTGTAATTTTAAACAGCATTTATATGCAAGAAATTTTCATGATCATTATAGTTGTTGCGTAGTACGTAGTAAGAACTTAATATGCACCACAATATGTTGGCTTCTAGCATTTAGTTCTTCATTGAAGTCACTATAAATACATGCATTGAAATTTATTTGTCATTTTATGCACCCATACTAGGGAAGTATAGAATGTGTAGGTTCATATGTGTCTCAGTGTATATGTGAGCTATTAAAACATATAATGAAATAACATAATATAATCTTTATTTAACCATAAACACTAAAGACAATAATGTCTAAAAGAATATTGTCATTATTGTTAAATATTCTTCCTCAAAATAAAACCTGAAGGCTCAATATTTGTATGAAAGTATATCGTACAACGTTATTGTTATATAAAAGAAAAACAACAAAGCAACTGTATATGAGTAGAGAAAATATAGCATTAATGTGCCTTTAATAGAAAATGTATATCAACTAAATATCTGAACACCAATTGTGACCAAATAAATTAGTAAAACAATTTCAGCACATTTAAAAATTTTAATAAAATTTCACAAAAATTATTTGTAAAAGAATCCATTTGTCTTTGAAAAAATTTTGTCTTGATACTGATGACGATTTTACGATTATTCAGCTATTTCCACTGAATCGATGACCGGATGGTTGGTTAAGACATTTGTCACTATTTGCTCTTAGATAGGTGGTATTGGCGAAGTAATTTTAGGTGAATACATCTTCTGAAATATTGAAGACGTCGCTTGATAATTATGTATGATTTATCATAGAAAGTGCTCATCATCCGTACCAGAGACACTGCCTCTTACGTCAGTCTTTAACGAAATTTATGAAAACAGAGTTTTATTTAGACTGGATTTAAGGTTATATGTTCGAACATTTTATTGTTTTTATACCTTTCACCAGTTTCTAAAAAGGCTATATCTAAATTTGTCATTCCGTGTGTTATTTCTACAATATCTATTTATGACCCCATAAATTATATATATATATATATGTCATTTTTGTTTGCTTTTTTGAATGGACTTTTTTCCCTAAACTAGATTAACGTGGTGAAGAATATAGCACTCTTACTTGTTTTTCACTGAAATTTTTACTGTGATTGCTGATGTTCGCAGATGAATAAAAAGATATGAAAGATACTGCAGAAGGTTATAGTTTATCGCAAAGGCATTAAACTCTGGTAGTGCTTAAATTACATTATCCAGTTCTCTTGCGTCACTTGCAAAATAATTTTCTTTCTTGAAAATTAAAAACTTGTCGAAATTCGATCACATTTATTATTGAAAACATTTTAAAAGGTTTCTTATATATAATTATTATACTTCACAAGTGATGCTATAAACATAATCATGTCCACCGACCATCGACTACAAGATGTCAAAAATAGAATACATGCGTGCTTATGAGAATAAATTTTTTAGCAGCTACACGACTACCGACTACACGGCTACTTTTGTAGCCCGTAGCCAACTTAGGCTAATTTCTATATTTCTTGGCTACAAAAAACAGATTAGTGGTGCCAATACAATAAATGCATGAAATGGTGTTTTTAAAAACGCAATACATTAAATATCGCTATTAAAAACGCGAAAAACTTTTATGGTGGCACCATTGAAAAATAATAATCATCTGTTAATTTGTTTACATTTTTCATCAGTTTATTACTTTATCTCGACGGGGGAACATCTGCGCGCGAGCAGATTAAAAAAAAAAAAAAAGTTATAATTGAAGTCGCAACGCGCACAGTTTTTATTTAACAGGATTTTCCACTTCCTATAAGAAGGTATAGGTTGATGTGCAGTTCCTGGAGAAACTAGTAATATCAAAATACTTGTGGGATACCCTGGCGCTGTAGTTATATGCCCCTGCCATTATTAAATTAAAAAAAAAAATACATTTTTCATTTACTTTTTGTTTGTGAAATTTTCCATTTAGTTCTTTTTTCATAAATTTCTAATTTGTTTCATTTATATTTATTTTTTGGGTTTTTTATTGAAATTGATAAGTATATAATAGTAATTTTTACTGTTTATATACATTTATTATATTGTTTCATGTAAATGTTTAGTTAAATTTGCATGCAAATATGGACGTGGACACTTCATACACTGAAGTCTTTGTTTCCACTAGTATAGCAATAGTATTTATAAAGTTAATTAAATTTTCTTGAGACATTTAAAATTTTTTTTTACACAAATTCACTTAAAAAAATCAAGTTTGTTTTGTTTTGGTTAACTTAAATACTTACATGTATGTCAAAACAGATGTTTATTTTTTGTAGTTAGTGGTCGATGGTCGTTAAAAGAATTAAGTAGCTGGCAACTTGGCTATTTTTGTAGCCAGCTACTTTTGTAGTAGGTAGTCGATGGTCGGTAGCCTTTGATTGTGTTTATAGCATGAAGTGGTACCAATTTAGGGAGTCGGCTATTTATTATATCAGTTAAAGACTTGTGGCTAAATTTGGACAAATAGGTGAAAGAATATACAAAATTAAATAAAATAGCAGAGAGAAATGCTGGAAAACAGATGAGACTAAGGGTATAGAAATTTTATGTTTGCTTAATTATGTACTCGTATACGTATATACAAAAATACAAATACATGCACATAGAATATATGTGCATGCATATATGTATACAGCAGCAGACTGTTCTAACAAAAATCACCAAAGTCAGTCTATTCAGTTGTGGGTTTAAAAACGAAAGGAAAGCGAATTGTTTACAAAAGAAAATTACAGAAAGTAAATCCTTGATATGTGACTGTTCTTGGAATTATTTTAGAGCCATATTTGACGCGGCCTAACAATGAAATAATAATTCAAATATTTTATTTTTATTTTTCAAAAAAATACGGCCATTTAATAGAGAAAATAAAGATACAAATGTTGTTGTACTACTTCTTAATTATTTATCACAATAATAAAATATTCAAAGGAATATAATTGCATAGAAAGTAAAGCTTAATATATAATACACAAAACACAATGGTTGCCGGCGGAAACGGTGAGTATTAATAATGATTGGATGCAAGTAGTATTCAATATTAAAATTTTAGTATTCTTATAATGATTCCTCAAGGACTTCCTAATATTTTTTATTAGAAAAATTCCCAACACCATAAAGTTATGTGCTTTGAAGTTTTATATGTGATAGATTTTTTCATATATTTATTAAATGAAATTTGTTTGAATAACAAAAAAATAGTTCTTTAAGAATAGAATTCTTTGACTATTAATTAGAAAAGAACAGAAGACGAACTTACAGACTATAATCCAAATTTCACTTAACTCTGATTTATGTACATAACTTGTATTCGATTTTTTAGAGCTTTCGTGACGTAAATATTTATACCTAAGGTTAACTGTTATCTGTAATTTATTTATTGATATTACAGATATTTCACACTACTGGAAAATACAAGTTAGAATTATTAAAAAAAAAATTTTCCAATTATTCGTTGCCAGCAAAATGTATGCAAACATGATGATCAAAGCAGCACAGTCTGGTTGCATAGAAAACCAACATATTCTTAAAAATGGTTCTGACTTCTCGTTTTTTGTAGCCATTTTTATTTACTATTGAATCAAAAGGTAGAACTTTAAAATTCTAGATCTTTAACCGTTAGGTCAACAAACAAAAGAATAAGATTTTATTTTAATTATTAAATCTCAAGTGCCCATGCAAATACAACTTGGCAACTCACTTTATTTTGTTTTTTGTTTTCGAAAACTTTATTTGGAAAATAATATTTATTACAAGTTTTAGCAGAATAAAGTCACCATTGAATTTATGTGTTTTGTTTAAGCTTTGGTCCTTATGTTTTTTTTATTTCCTTGTCGATATTTGTTACCTCATCAATTATAGATCAATACGTCTAAAGTGGGTTATATGCGATATTGAATAAAAAACAAAATATCAGGTCTGTTCTGAAAATCACGTGAATTCAAATCACGAACGGTTTTAAAATCACGCAGACGATTTGGTGCTGTTCTGCAAATCACGTGAATTTCAATTTTTCGGCGTGGTTTTAATTTTTCGAAAACAGGAGAAAACAATTTTTTTAGATTTGTGTTGTGTGTTTTTTTTTACATTTGTAATTAAAATATTATAAGTGATTTAAGTAAAATAAATTAGTGAATTTTTACATGTGCTTTCATTTAATGCAAAAAGTTTAGGAAGTTGCTACTATTTTATATTTTGCACTTTGTTTTTCTTAATTTGATGCTGGAAACCTTAGCATAAATAAGATAAATCTTAAATGAAATTTTATACTCCGACAATTTGGCAACACTAGAATATTCATCGAAAACACAAACCAGCTAACTGTTGACCAGAAAATGAAAATCACGAGCAATACTGAATAAATCAAGACAATTTTTTTATAAAATATGCAGTGTCGATGAAAATTTATGAATAATTTCGTTTTTATGTGTATAAAATCTAATTTTTTTGGAAACATAAATAGAAGACATATCGCTTTAAATATATAATGTCATTATTATTATATTCTAAGCGAAATAATTAGAAAAAACGAGCAAGTGATTTCAAATCGGCAATCATTTTGCTAAACGTTTTAAATCACGTGATTTTATTATATTTTGTACGCAGAACACCTTTGCGTGATTTGAAATCACTTTGACAAAAAGTGATTTGTAGAACAGACCTGTATGTGGTTCTTATTCGAGCGAAAGCGAAGTAGTGACTTAAATAATGTTCCCTCCTCTGGGTATCTTCAAAAGTTCTGCAAAAAAATTTTAGCTTTAGCAAGTCGATCTAGAAGATTTAAGTACTATACCGACATTATAATAACAGTAACCCATATATATATATATACTAAAAACCAATTAATTAATAATAATTTCTTTTTAATCGTTTCTGCTTAAGAACTAAAGAAATAGTTTTTTAATATTTAAATTTATTATTTAATCTTTTAATATCTTTTCTGGTCTTTGAAAATAATGCCCATTTTTTCCTTAATTTTTTTTTTTTAAATAACAGAAAGTGTTATAGATGCTATTTTAATTTTATAACAACTAGGTTGTAGATCAATTTTTCTTTTAGAATACTTTTCCATTTCAGGACAGAAATACATTTCTATTTCTAAACTTTCCTTTTTACAGATGCCCTAGTTTAACTGATATTTAACCTTAAGACTTAAACGTAATACAGTCATAAAAGATGTAAAGAAATATAATAAAAAAACGTATACTAACACACACACACAGACAAACTTAGACTTATTTTAACTTTGGTATTGATTTTATTGTCTCTATGTATGGGAAAGTGTTTGGTTTTTTTCTACAGATTACATAGATTCACTATTTATATGAAAAACAAAAAAAAAAAAACAATTTTACACTGGTGTCGATGTCTTTTTTGTTTTACTGCCATTTAATGGTTATAATCGAATGGCTGCTGTTGTCTTTTAATATGTGGACACAACATACCTTTTTCATGTCAATTTGTAAGATTATGTGCCAATTCGTGTGCTTCTCAATAAATAAACAGATATCTTATAAATAATAGTTATTGCACTGCTTTATCAGTTGAATCACTTCTGCTTATATACTAATACACCCGCCATCAAATAGCTGATACTTAAGATTTTAGTAGGGTTTTTAATATAAAAAATAGAAATTTATCACTTCTATGGGAATTAAGAAGGAAAATAATAATGTTAAAATAAGAGATTTATTTTTTTCTGTTTAAAATTCGTACAATCATTTATTCTCTGCAGTGGCTTAATTAGTACACACATTTAAAAATATATTACAATGAAAAATAAATATTTGTTACAAAGTGTTAACCCTAAAATACGAACCATGTTTTACGTACGTTGTAACGAATGATTGTCAATTTAACGATCTAATTTTTAACTGCCTATAAATTTGAATTAAAACCAAAGATAAATTTTTTCAATAAATGTAATTGATCATTTTGGCATCTTGTAAGTCTAAATAAAATACTAATTTAGCTTAATTCATACCTAAAAATAATTTATTTAATTTTTGTTCGAATTTATTGTATATTGCACATAATTTTGAGATAAGAAAAAGGAACAGAAAATTATATTAACTTAAACTAGAAACCAAAAAAGAGGAGAAATTTTAAACGCACATTCTAAACTTAAACAATAACATATAATAAATAAAAAATAATATATAATAATAAATTTAAGCTCAACTTTGCACTCAGGTTGATTTTTTGTATATTTGAACATTTCGAGGCCATCATCTGCTCATACTTCGTTTGTTTTGATTTCGTTTAAAATTTTGTCATGAAATTCTTCATACTACTACTGCAAAGAGTTAAAGTTCGTAATTTTATTTTCTTCCTTATGCGTTTACATGGAGCACTACTCAAATTCACTTGTTTATCAAATGTACACTTAAAAAAAGCAGCCATCTGAACAACATATTATTCTCCGGTCCTGCATAGAAATTCGAACCCATAATATCTTAATTATTAAACCTGCGTTTTAGCGAAGATCGCCATACCGTTCACATAGTCTTATGGCTCGAAAAAGTTTCGAAATGCTGTTAACCAAATAGGCAACTACTTTTTGTGTCCTTCTTTCAGGCTTTAGAAAGATTTGAGCACATGATCTTATGTTTGATAAATAGAATCTTGAACTAAGATTTTGCTTCGCCATTCTTCTTCATTTTTATTCCCCACTGCCTTGCTGCAGTGGTATACGGCAGCACCAGTCGCCAGCGCTAGCAAGTCTCTAAAAACAGGAAAATAACCAGTAGTTAACTACGAGGGCTGCTATATATATTTCTGGCCTGGCAGCACTGAGTGCAATCTGACATTTCCATTGGAAAGTTTGTAATTTTTAAGCATAATCGTGTTCAAAACGTTTTGACGTACGACCATTATTTGTGTTGTTTACAGTAACTTGAAAAAATTAATATAGAAAAAAATGGAATTAACTCGTGAACATTTTCGTGCCATCATTTTTCACAACTTTCGACGTGGATTATCACGACAAGAGTGCATTGATGAACTTAAATCTTTGTATGGCGATGAAGCACCATCCTATAGCACTGTGAAAAATTGGTATAATGAACTTAATCGTGGCCGAAGCTCGCTCAAAGGCGAATTCCGTGAAGGTCGTCCAAAAACGGCTGTTGTGCCAGAGAACATTGATGCCGTGCGTGAACTCATAATGCAATATCGACATGCGACATACCGAGAGATAGAGACATCCTTGGACATTTCTTCCACCAGCATACATTCGATACTGCATGAACATCTGGCCGTAAAAAAGGATTGTTCTCGTTGGATCCCGCACAATTTGAAAGTCGCTCAAAAAAGGCTCGTGTCGATTGGTGCAAAGAAATGTTGCAAAAATACGATTGCGGTGCTTCAAAAGACGTTTATAAGATCGTCACAAGTGAAGAATCATGGATCTATGCGTATCAGCCCGAAACGATACAACAACCGACCGTGTGGGTCTTCAAAGACGAGCAAAATCCAACGAAAGTTGTTCGTGGAAGAAGCACTTCGAAGCAAATGGTCGCCAGTTTCTTCGGCAAAACTGGTCATGTGGCGACTGTTCCGCTTGAGCAACGTAGGACGGTCACTTCTGAGTGGTACACTTCAATTTGTTTGCCTGAAGACATCGGAGAAATTCGAAAAACCAACAAGAGAAGACGAATCATTGTTCACATTGAAAATGCGAGCTCTCACACATCGGCTTAAACCAGAGCGTTTTTGACCGGCCAAAACGTCGAATTAATGGGTCATCCGCCGTACAGCCCTGACTTGGCACCTAATGACTTCTTCTTGTTTCCGCACATCAAGGAAAAAATGCGTGGTCAACAACGTGCTTCGACAACTGGTTTGAGCGCATGCAAAAGTGTATAAATCATGCTCGAGAATACTTTGAAAAGCAATAAAACCATTTTTGATTATAAATATTCGCATTTTCACTATTTGGCCAGAAATATATAGAGCAGCTCTCGTACTGGTATCATGTGAAGAAGAAGTGACTGTAGCTTACTCTTAAACTAAGGATTGGTACTTGCGCCGTGAATACTACCAATAATGTGGTGTGAGTTTAGATGAACCTAGTATATAATTTTACATAACAATGTCAGCTCATAATGTATTAAGCATTGAAAAAAATTGTATTTCCTGAAAGATCCCTTCAAAAGCTTTTGAATGGTACCCATATTGATATCTAATAAAATATGGTAAACAATCGTACTTTTCTATGAAAAGTTTAGAGGCTCATTACCTGGAAAAAAATGGGCGAACGCCAATTTTTGCACTATTTCTCTATGAATAAGAATATATGTAATTTTTGAAATGAAAACTTAGACTTTTCAATTTTTATGATGAAGGGTTTAATAAGGAATTTTTCATTGATTAAAGGAATTATGATTAAAAAAGCTCTAAATGTCTTCTAGTGTAAGAATTGATTTCTATAAAATAGTCTATTCATATGTAAGACCTTGAATTTTCTTTTATTGGATAAGAAAAACCCTTAAACATCCACATTTTCTACACTAGTTGCCATAATTGTTATTATTAAGCGATTATGTGTGTATTCTAGAATGGGTATGTGTTTTCCATTATATGTATAATCAGAGGAACAAAACAGCAAGTGTAATTTATAGCAAAACAATTACAAAAATAATTGTACCATCTGTGGCCCAGCCTCTCACATGCAATCAACATTATATTACAATAATAATCGTAAGCTACAAGAGAACAAAGGATTCATTTTACTACGTGAAGATCTGTTTTTAAGTGCTGCAGCAATTAAAACCACTTTAGGATGAAGTGGCAAGGCAAGCATTACAACCAAAATGGTACCTTAAGGCTTTAAAATAACACTTTAACATTACAAAACTAATAAGAATTTAAATTTTTCTTTCTAAAATTTATCGCATTTTGTCACTTTTAAAACAAGCAAATTAAAGAAACTGAATGTGTGTGATATTTAAAACAAATAATACAATTATAGAAAATAAATTTTCGTTTTATGTCAAAGTTTGTGAAACTGAACTGAAACACTTCAAGTCGGCATGCAACCTGCATACAAAATTGTATTACTAAAATCACTTAAGTCTTTTTAATAATTCCCTAATGGTTTGCCGCTCTGTGGTTGAGCACGCAATATATGATTTTCATTTTAACGAAAAAAAATCTACTTTACTCGTAAAACTTGCATAAATGTTTCTAGACAACTTTGAACAAAAGCATTTTATGCGATTTACACACACAAGCCAAAATAAATTAAATTGTAGATTTAAAAACACGCACACCCGCAAGCCAACAACTAGAAGGTTATACTTTTTACCTGCATCTTGAAATTATATAAAAGAAGAGGACAGATTAGCTAATGGCAGTTGTCAAAAGAAGGATTTCACGTGAGTAGTTTATTAAAATATTAGCTTTAAAACGATGGGGTTAATTTTCATCAGCGCTTAGGGGATTTAGTAATTGTGGTATTTAAATATTAAGGGGTGGCCTTAGAAAGACGACTTTTCCACAGGAGGTTAAAATATGACTTTAAGGTAAATTTATGCAATAATTTATACTTTAACTGCTATTTTAGAACTACGTGGGTTTTGGGATAAAAAATAATTTTTAGTTTATCTAAAAATTTAAGAGAAGTTATTTAAAGAGTTATGTGTGATGAAGCGAAATGGTCATCAAGGTGTGCTTTTAATTCCAATAATAAATATTAAGGATTTCAATACGCTTTAATATACATGTACAAGGATTTTCTTTGACTGGCGCTTTGTTAATTGAATTTAATTTTTTAGTTATAAAAAATAATTATTTCATGATGATATAATAAAATATTTATATTTAAAGGAAAAACGATTCTTCTTCTATTTTCTTCCATTTTCAGTTCAAATCAAGGTATTGAAACAAATCTATATATAAATAAGTACGCACAAAACTTCGGGATTCTTTTTCTCTTCTGTTTGTCAATCTATTTTGTTTATTCTTTTACATATTTGTAGATTTTGACGAGCTTTAGTGTACCGGCTTTATCTTATTTAAATGATCTCTTAAGTTGCTACCACTACACATGCAAAAAATACACATATATTCAAAACATGATTGTGTACATAGAATAATCAAAGAAAAAAGTGTTCAGTAACAAATTTTTGAGTCCAGGGCAAACTCTAGTATTTATTTTCAGTTAAACTAATGCCATTCTCAATTGCGTTACATACACAAACTTTCAAGAGTGTACCTATTATGAAATAGCAATATAAACGTATTCATGTAATTACTTTATATGCTTATGACACTATATATATACATCCTATACGTCATACTATACAAGACTATACGTCAAAATTGCAAAAAATTCGGTTCAGATGTTTAGCCTTCTAAAAACTTCAAATATACATAAGGAACTGCTTAAAAGCACTCCAGAATTTTTCTTTATATTTTGAATTATAAAAGATAAGTTATAATGTTGTAAAAATCATTTAGGAAATTTTTGAAAATTATTTTAAACACACTTGCTGCATGACATGTGAAAATAAGAATGATGCCAAAAGTGATATATTTTTACTGATAGGAAGAGGATGTATAAAGTAACTTATATAAAAGTGTTAATAACCACTAATTATGCTTGTTAATGTGTTTAAGACACCCTCTAATTAGATTTTAAGATTACAGGGACAGATCCTTTTTATACAAGTTTTCTTTCAGTTATCTTCCTTCTACAGAACAAGTAACAACTATTATCATGTCTATCATGATCCAGCTGTTGCAAAAAATTGCAGCTTTACATGCAGATCATGCAAAAATACTACAAATTTTATCGTTGTGTATTTTAATTATATGGTTGCTACTTTTACAAATAAAGTGCCTTAGCAATAATTTTAGCTAAAAACTAAAACGAACAAATGATCCATCATCGATTACTGCTGACGAACAGAAAGTTATGTATAATTTTTGGGAGAAATAACGTGCAAAAATAGCGAACTAATTATTGTGTAGTGAATGACTTCGAAGGGGGTGTAGGTAATAGGCCCAAGAATTGGCCACAACATTCTGCAAGATCGGCTGAAAACATTACTGCTGTTTAAGAATCTGTTCAAATCCATCCATCAACCTTAATTCGACTCCGTGCTCAGCATATTGTTCTTCAAAGAACATCTTTGTCCATAATTTTGCACAAGTATTTTCATTTGTTTTCATTTAAGATTCAGTTAACACAAGAGCTTTTTCCAGAAGACCATTAACGCCGCCCTAAACATACCAATAAATTGTTACAGCTCGCCCATGACAACTTTGATTTTCATGAAAAAATAATAATGAGTGACGAGGCACATTTTCATTCGGTAAAACTAAATAAACAGAATAGTCGATTGTGGGTAGTAGAAAACCCTCCTTTGCATCTATTAGAAAAGACAGTCTGGTTTTGTCAGGAGGAATCATTGGACCTTACTCCTTTGAAAATTAAAGCATCCTAACGGTAACTGTGAATGTGGAGCGATATCGTGATACAATTCAAAACTTTTTAACGCAACAACTGCATGTTTTGGACTCGACTAACATGTGGTATAAAGATGGTGCCACATCCCATACAGCCAGGTTTACAAAGAACTTGTTGCGAGACCTTTTTCCACAACAAGTTATCTCAACAAATGGTGATGCAATCAGCCTCCACGGTCGCTTGATTTGACTGCTCTGGAGATAATTGAAAAGCAAGGTTTACGCAAAGAAATGCAATTGTTTGACCAACTTAAACAAAATATTTTTGGTGAAATCAATAAAATACTGCGTGAAATTTGTGAAAATGTAATTTAAAATGTGCTCAAAAGTGCTCACATTTGTGAACAGATGCGGACATTTTTCTGATATTGTATTCCATATATAATTGCTGACATTAAATAAAACATTTATCAATATAAGAACCTTCTCTTTTATTAAATCAAAAATTATAAACAAACAAAGTAGTTTACCTTCCGGGGGGACACCTTGTATTACCTTTGCTCGTTAAACCAATGAAATTTGAAATTCTTTTGCCATTAGAGAATTATTAAAAGCCATCTTCATGTATTAACACATCACCTGAAGAAAGCTAGAAACGAAAGATGTCAACTAGAAAACTATTTGCTAAACAAATAAAAGCTCAATCATGTTGCCATTAAATAAGCAATTGAAATTTGAAACTACTGGTTACCTTAGTTTCCTGACAACCGTATACAAGTGAAATAAAAAAAGAAAAAAAAAATGGCAGCTACTGATATTACTGCTATGGATGTATGCTTGTTTGAGATGAACAGAAAAAATTTGTAATTGCAACTGGTTGTTAACATTAAGATTAATAGAAAAGATACGAGAGCAATGTTTTTTTTTTACTGTGCTTTGCCAAGCAACCATCCATCCATCCATTCATATCACACAACAAAGAACAAATCACGTTCATACTTTTTTATTAAAAAAAAAAAGCTTTAAATGAGTGTCATACCGCCAATACCCCAGATGCATTGTAAACATTCAAAGTGTTCATTTATATGGACCCTAACACAAACAAACAACGACAAGCAAGAGCAATAATAAGAAAAATGAAAAAATAAAATAAAAGAAAGAAAATTTGATGCAAAAAGTACAACGGCATTGAATATTTTCATACACAATATATATATGTACATGTGTTTATATATATTTTTAACTCCAACGTGTACACTAATACACACATGCACACTCATTTTTAACAATAATACAAATACACGTACATATATATACCATTGCATATTAATATTAAGGATACAAGTAACAATAAGAACAACAATAAAAAGAATAGAAACAGTAACAACAAAAATGATTATGATGATGATAACATGTAAAATCGACATAAATCAACACAAAATTTAAACCTACACATGTACAAAAATCCAATATATGATAACAACACATTTACAGTGTCCTACATTTATAGTATGTGTTACTGAACAGTTTGTGTCATTAAAAAAAAAAAAAAAAAAAAAAAAAAAAAAAAAAAACTTTTTGAGATGCTAAGAAAGGGCACTGATCAGAGGAGAGAATAAGATCTGTTTAAATAAAATTTATAAAACCCATTCAAAAAAGATGTAGTTATATTTGTTTTATTAATATTAACAGTTACAGTGGAGTTTGTTTTAAATTTTTTTTTAATTTAAACTATATCCTAATTTTCCTTAATTTAAATCAAAAACATTAAAATGAGTAAAACAGGATCTTGTCCAAAACACACTTTCATGAAATTATTAAAAAAATTAAACCTACGGCTTGTTTTTTTTTATTTTTTTTGTTTATTTATTATAACTATTATCAATACATTTAAAATATTTACAATAATAACGTTTTTTTGAGATCTTACTAAATTAAGTATTGCAACAAATATGAACTTAATTTATTGTGTCAAAATATCTTAAATTTAGTATTTACATTAGGAAAAACAAAAGATAGGGAAAAACCTAGTAAAATTTTAAGAAATTTTGAATTAATCCTACTATCAGCTTCATTGCTGAAGTTGGCTTGTTTTCAAATTTTCCTTTGAGTGAAATTCAAAATTTGGAAAAATTACTCGAAAGTGTACATATGTACAAAAAGTAAAGGAAGAAAGGAAAGACGGCTTATCTTAGAAAATAAAG
The DNA here is from genome assembly GCA_916610165.2 of Gymnosoma rotundatum. NCBI lineage: Eukaryota > Metazoa > Arthropoda > Insecta > Diptera > Tachinidae > Gymnosoma > Gymnosoma rotundatum. The sequence continues at coordinate 96,991,663 of OU744340.1, forward strand.
TTCATTTCTCTCTTTTTAACGAATGAAGTTAGGAACTCTTATCCCTTATTCAGTGGACATCAATAGCTCATTGACAGCATAAGTGCCGCTAAGATAAGTTAGTAGAGTCTGATTAACTTAGACGGATTACGCCTGCCAGACGTATGTTAAAACTTTGTGTTACTTTTACTGTCCCTCCTACCAGATGCTAAAGCACCTTACCTAGACCTTTTTTTCTGAGTAATCTCAGGATTGAAGTTAATTATACTGATGGCAGATTTTCAACTTCCAGTAGGTATTTTGCCAGCTGTTTGTATAGTCCTTTAGTTGAATAGATATTTAATTTTTGATAATAGTAATTTCTTTTTATACTGATTTAACAAGTAAGTTTTATTGTATTTTTCATCACTTAAGTATTTTTTATCACTCGTATCATATAATACTTCAAAGTTCAAATTCGTAAAAATATATGGGACACTAGCACTCTTATTTCAAACCACAAGTAGCAACCTTTAGGAATATGGTACCCAGACGCATGTTAGTTCTTTATATATTATCACAAAAGGTAAGCCTTATAGGATGTAATCTTACCCTTTTTAGAAGTCTGAATTTCCAGTAAATAATAAGTCATTAAGATTTTCTACTAGACCTGTTACAGAATACTAAACAGCCATGTTCAAGTAACAGATCCTGTTGATATTAAGGATTTAGTCCTCTTCCCTTTAGGATAATAAATGTAAAATTAACCAAATTCTAAAAGTTTGTTTTTTTTTACTAGTAATTGTAATAAACACGACATCGTGTAGCTTATTTTTCCAATTCTTTACAGATTGGGATCGTTTATGGATATTTTTTTTTCAAAATTAATTTTTAATAATTAGTAGTTTTTTATAAAAATTAGAAATAATAAAATTAGTCGTTGCTAGAACCCGCGTGTCTTCTCAATATTTTTTTTTTATTTTTTTTTTTATTTGATATATTTTGAAAATATTTGATTTAAATGCAGTAGCAGTTCTGGCAAGGTAAACAGAAATTTTCCTCATTTCTTTGCTGTCTGTATAGCTTTTGAGGCCTTCTGAGCACGAACTCCTAAAAGGAACACGCACTCACGGAATTACTACAGGTTAGAGAAACTCCCCAGACAAACTGATCCATTTTTTTTACATCCAAAACTGGTTTTGGGGATCTTCTTAACATATACTTAGATAGGAAATTCCTGGTAAAATATAAAAAGCCACCAGTGAACAGCTGCCACAAAAGCTGACTTGTGAATAAAGCGCCATTAAGCTATCTTCTGTCATATACCACTGCCACAATTAATAGCCATATTATGTAACTTCAGCCTTTCAAGCCAAGAGACTTGCACAAGACTAAAATAAATTACTATTCTAAACTCAATCTTTAAATTCTTAGTTTATACATTTGGAAGAATTAGAAAGTGTCGTAAAATCATACGTTAAAAAAATACAGACTTAAGTTACTCTGAACAACAACGTTATAGATTTCTATAATTTTTTACGATCGTTAATTTCCAAACGCTACGAATGGTTAAATAGAGGTGACTTAAAAATACAAAGTTTACATTAAAAAACGGTCCATCTGTCGGTTAAAAGTTTCTAGTGATAAGTTGTAAGCAAAAATATACACAGCGCAAAAAATTTATTTTTTTTATTTTAAGACACCTTTTTTTGAAAGTCAACTCCAATATTTTTAACTATTGTAAAGTTTTAGGATGCTATGAAAATATAACAAGATACGACACCTTGTGGATCCCACAATAAAATGAATGCTTGTATCGTTGTAATTACGCTCCGGCGTTAACATTTAATTATGAGCATTTTCGTATTTAAAAAATTTCTGTACGATTTACCATTACAGTGGGATATAATTTAAATACTTTTTAACGCCTTTTTTAATTGGCAGACATTATTTTACAAGTAAACAGGAAATTTTAGCTCAAATAAGGAAAGGTGTTTCGAGGACTCATAAGACAATATCCACGACTTTATATGCGTGTCGTTTCTAATTTTCCTAAAATTTAGGGTTATTTTAGAGTTCTGTAGTGTTAAAAATTTTCCATCTACAAAAAATGTATCCTATATTGAATAAAGCTAGCTTTTACAGGATGCGAGAACAGAGAGACAAAAATTCCAAAAATAGGTGTTTTGTATTCTATATCGATTACTATCTACACCAAAAACAAATTTTTCAAAAAAAATATTTATTAATATTAATTTATGAAATAATAAAACAAACTCAAGCAACTAGGAAAAATAATAAAATTGAATTGGTTGTTTAATCTTGTTTAATTTCAAGCCCAGTTTGTAAAAGCAGAATTTTCATCAGTTTTTCATCAGTTCAAAATTAACTAACTTAAATTAAATTAAAAATAAATTTTGGCAAATAAGTGAAAGAGAAGCAATGAAAATACCAATGAATTTTTAACTACTTTTTGGGTATTTTTTTAACCCATATGTAACCAGAAAGACAGTATTTGCAAAATTATTAAAATTTTTAATTTATTTAATGAATTTCCGCTTCTTTAATTTTATATAAAATTTAGATACTGAACTTTCATTCCTAATCTTTCTCTCTTTTATTTCAGTTACTGTACAAGTTTTTTGTTTTCTATTAAATGGTTGACTGCTTGAGATTCAGTTTGGTTTCATTTAGTTTTGGTTTTTGGGGCTTATAACACATTGCAGGTGACACAATGTGGTGTCACTCAACCAAAGCAACCATATAGTCACAAACACAAGCTTCCATACACCAACAGAAAAAAAAAACCTTTACGGCAACAACTCTGATAAAAGTAAGAACAAAAATGTAAAATCACAAAAATAAAGAAACTACAGCTGTCTCACGCAAAACAACACTATTACACTAACATTTTTGTTCACAGTAACTCTCACCCGCACCTCACATCCAGCCATCGGCATATGTGCATAAATTCGATTCTTCCTTTTTTTGGAATTTGCATTACAGTGTTTTTGTTATAATTTTAAAAGCAGATTTTTTATACAGAAAATTATAAAGATAGAAGTTTAAGTTGTGCGTGCAGTAGGCAGGCACTACTGAAAAAGTATCGATTGCCGCTGGCTGCATAATATTAAGTTTGCATGGGAAAAATATCAGTAAAAATATCAATCCCAATACCCTGAATTATCATCAAAAGCAACATCTGGAGCAAAACGTTAGGTGTTTGTAAAAGGTGGTGTTTGTTATTTAAGAAAATAAAACAATACGATAGGCCGATAAGAATAGAAAATGTCATACGACTGTATTGTTTTAAAGGAGTAAATTCTTCAAAAATTTTTTTATTTGCAATCGTTTCAAATTACTGTGATTTAAGTCTCAAACATTAATTTATTTAATAAGAATTTTTTTTTTTATTTTCTAGATCAAATTAGGACTATAAAACTATATATACAGGCATGTCATAAATTCCGATCGGAATGGTTTTAATTCCGTATTAACAATTCCGATCGATTTTGTTTTACCTTCTTCAGATTCCGATCGATTTTGTTTATTTCTTAAAAGTGCTTAATCTTCACCTTTTTATTTAAATGTTGCAATATTACACACACCTAAGTAAACAAGAAAGCTAATATAGATAAGGACAAATAATAAAAATAAATTTGAAAACCGTTAGTAAAAAAATTTCAAAGAATCTCAATTCCCCTTTGAAATTTAAAAGTGGTTTAATTCCGAAGAAATTTTTCGTTTTTTGTTTTCTAAAGAACCAATATACGGAATTGAAACCACTTTCGATCGGAATTGAGTTCTGTGACATACCTGATAAAGCTATAAAAACTTAACAATAATGAAATTTAGAATTATGCGAGGCAAATAATTAGTTTTTGGCTACGCTCACACACAGAATTGGAGGTCCGAGTTCAGGGGTCATCAACCGATAGTAAGCTTATCGAATTCTCTGGGACAAATCCAAAGCTGATAATAAGATCTATAAAATATTGACTTTTATTATCTCTAATTTATAATAATGGCCTTCAGACTAATAATATACTCAATCATACACCTTATTTGAGGTAATCAGCTTATACCAACACATTTGAGTAGGGGGTACATAAAATAATATTGATATATTTCTCTCTTGTTATGTTCCTTGAAGTTTCATAGAGTGGTAGAATATTAATTTTGTTGAGTTCTTTTGACATTCTCTTTTTCCAAATAAAAAAATTGATTTTAATCAAGCATTTTCTCCCATACTAAATTTTTAAAATTCATTTTGTGAGATGCACTCCTCTTGAAACTCATTCAACTTATTTTAAACCCAGTTTACAATTTCTCCAACCGTAATTTTTCTGCCTTTTCTAAAGATTTTCTTTTCATTTCATACAAAATTAAGTTTTCTTTTTGGCAAGCCTTTCCTTGTCCTATTTCGTTAATGCCGTTTGTGAATAGACTTATTCAACTTTCAAACAAAATATTTATGTGATAAAATTGTACGGCAAAGCTGCTTTTTTTTATCTTGTTTTAAAAAATTTGTGATTGTAATAATTGCGAGAATGCGTCTACAGCTCATTAAAATTACCGATAACTTAGTTTTTTAAAACGTTGACTTATTCAAAAACCAGCTCATATGTTTAATAATCAGACATCTAACAGATCTAAAAAATTCTAAAAAATGTTTAGAAATTAAATTAAAAAATTGAACCAAAGCCAAAAATAATTCAATTTTAATTAATTTATAATATCCACGGTTCTTATCTGGATTGCGAAAAAAATTAAAAATTGAATTTAAATATAGTAAGAAAAAACAAGTGTGTAAAAGAAAATAAAAACCGGATTAGTTTACTTAAAAACTACAAACCTGTTGATATCTAGTAAAACTCAAAACAAATTTGGATTTCAATTAAATTTTTTTTTTTTAACTCTAGTAGCAGTAGAAAATAAATATTTTGAAGTATCTCCTACTTTTAGCAGCTCTAAATCTCCAGTCGAATTATAAATGATTCTAAACTTATATGAAGCTCTTCTAGCTGCAATATTAAGCCAAGATGTCTTTAACTTAACAAAAAAAAAAAAATTGGAAAACAAAATCCTTTTAAAACTCTGCTTTTTCTGTCCTTGTATACATATTTAGGGTTTATGTGCCTTAAACGCATATTCAAACAAGTGTTAGTTTATGTTCGTACCCATGTTTTCCAAAATCCATGTTTTTCAAAATGTCAACGTAAAAGGCAGGTGTAGTGTTTTATTTGTATTATTTAGTTTGGCGTTGGAGTATACGTGTTGGTTTTTTTATTCTTTCTAAACTTTATGTAATTTCAGTTGCATGCTCAAAGGCAAAATATTAAAATAAACATGACATCGATGTGTAAAAAGTCTAATGATATGATATTTTTATAGTTGTATGTTAGTGCTGTCTGAATTATTAGGACATTGACCTTTTAAATAGTAAAAAAAAAATTTAAATTTACAAGAAAAAACAACTAAAAATCCAAAATTTAAACTCTAGGAAATATTGTACACATAAATTTTACTATTAAGGCTATTAAAGCTATATTCAACTTATCACGATAATAAATTAAAAAAAAAACATTAAAAAATTACCATGGGTTTTTTAAATATTTAAAACTTTAAAAACATTTTTCTCAACTCGAGTTTTTTCAGATATTATCTGCTGGCAGCTAGTGTCACATCAAAAATTTATAAACCACTAAAAATATATAAATATTTTTTTTTATATTTGAATAATAATTCTAAAATAAGAATATATATTTTATTTAACCCTTTCGGGACGGAGTTTTATTTTGAAAACCAAATTATGTATGGTAAAATTTTTTTCATATTCTACAAGGTATAATAAAAGTATTATGTTCTCCATACTTAAAAATTTTAAATTCGTCCTTTTATCCTGGAACATATAATCCCAACAAGTATTTTCACAGGACATAAAATCCCAATCAGTGTTCTCCAGGAGCGATTGGAAATTAAAAAGATAACTAAAATATAAATATTATTAGATTTAGATAAAAGTTTGGATTTATTTTTAACATTTTAGGAATGCAATTAGGTATTTATTTGTGGAATAGCCCAAAACACTTGTAACATAAGGCGTTGTTACAACCTCAGAATATCATCTTTGTTCGTTTTTCTATGCCAATTGAAGAACAGCGGACACAGCGACAACGCTTCTCTTGCTCTACTGGCAAGTGGTCTCCAATATTAAGGCTATCCGTTTTTAGACGTTTGAGAGTTTTACCTCCCTGGCGATTGCATTGAAAATAAGGAAAATACGACAGTTTGAATATTGCTGGGACGTATTATCCCAGTAGTCCCGAAAGGGTTAAAAAAGTATATTTTTTTTATATAGTCTGCCCAACAGGGCCAGAGTGTTAAATTATCCCGTACAATTTGGCTTACTTTTTCGTATTTAGAATTGAAGCTATTATTAATTTTTTAAACTAACATCAATTTCTTAAAAGCTTACAAAATTTTTACTTTGGGGTATTTAACAGAATTTGAAGAAACAAAAAAAAATTAAATAATGAAAATAATAATATAAACAAATAAATTTTGTAAAATTTAACTTTTTTAAAATTTTTAATTTTCTACTTATTTTCTAATAATAAAATGGCAGCAAAAAAACATTATCAAGCTAAATACTACCATAATAAATTTTGAGTGACAAAAATTAGTTTATAGATTTTAAGAAAAATTTTTTAGAAAAAGAAGAATGTTAAGAAAAAAGAAAATTTGGCAACAGTGTCTTTTAGAGAACTTTCGCAAACATGATGCGTATGAAATTGAAAATTTTTTAATGTTTTTGATATTAAAAGGTTTCAGTACATTAAAACGAGAGTAAATGATGTTTAAACAATGTTAACACATTCTGCAACATTAACATTATGTGAACAAAATGCAATAGGTTGCACAGTGGCTCCACAAAAATCTTATTTATGTTGAAAACGATTTCGTTAAAAATGGCATTAAAGAGGCTTTTAGTTGGAAACTGAAAATCATGTCTTAACAGCGCTTACATATTCTTAAAGAATAACACTAGGCGTACAGAAAGCTACAGCTTGGACTGTTTATTATTTAAGCTATTTTTCCACAAGTTAAAGTGCATTAAAAAACATTACGAAAAATCTCAAAATTCCCAAAGATTTTGCGATTACCGAAAAATCCGTAGATTTACTAAATAAAAAATTCTGGAATTTTTAAAAATCAATCTCAATTAGGCTCCCTATTTGAGGCCATCATTAGTGTAATCAAAGCTAGAGGGTTTTATTTCTTGAACAACCTTAAAATCAAAGGTTAGAAAGTATTCTACAATTTAAAAAAGATCTCTCATCAAGTCGTTACTAAGAGTAGTGCAACACCATCGTGGTTTATTTTTAATTTGTATTTTAATTATATTTTCCATTGCTTTGGATCTTTATATAAGTGTAGGTATAAACAACATAAACAAAATATAATTCAATACAAATTATTGATACGCAATAAAATAATACATATTTAAAGTAAAGTAAACCATTTTTGTTATTTATATAAAAGTTTATTATTATTTTTTTTTATTGAGTTCGTTATATTAAAACATATTTTTTAACAAAATTTAAAACAACATGTTTTGAATTAAAATTGTTATGCTTTTTTTTACTTTGTTTACCAGTAGATTATAAAAGCCAATTACATAATTTTTTTTCCAGCTCCTGGCAACACAGCTACGAAACTAAGGCGATTTTCAATAATAAGAAATTAATAGTATAACAAAAACATATTTTTATGTCATTAATTCAAGATTGTATTACTTAGTTATACAATACCGATATTTATTTTATTTAAATAATGGATAGCATTTATTTTTTATAGGTGTTTTTAGATTAAAAACAAATAAGAAAGAATTATGTATTTTTTTTACCAACAGATTGAATTTTTTATTATTGGATTTTAAATTAGTCATTTTTTTATATTTATATATTTTTTTGGAAAATTTTCGTGAAAATAAATTGTTTACTTTCTGCATGGAAGGTTATTGAATAAACCTAATATTTTTATTTTTGTCCTTGAAAAATCCTGTCTGTGTATTTTAGATAAAGAAAAAAAAATTTCTTTTCTATAGGAAACACTTTTCTGAAGCGATCAAATTCTTAAGGCCGTGTCAGATAAAACTTTATGGCTTTGCGTGTCGTTTCAAACTTTGAACAAAAAGCGTATAACGCAAGAGGTATGTCACAATAAAAGCTTTAACAGCGCCTAATTATTGTTTGTTTTTATAAGTTTTTCTTCCATAATTTTCTAAAAAAAATAATAAAGGAAGAATATATAATAAAAAAAAATAATATTTTAAAATTCTTAGTTCTTTTACGTTCGATTTTGCCAAAAATAATATACAAATGTATAGCAGCTAATTGTCAAAGCGCGCAAAAAGATGAGAGTTGCCCAACTTTGCGCTTTGCTTTGCGTTAAAAGTGCTTTATGTGACATACTTCATATAAGTTCGTGCATTTTATCTCAGATGTCAAAGCGAATTTGCAACGCAACGCAAAGCAAAAGTTTTATCTGACACGGCCTTTACGCTTAATAGTTCTGCACAGACATTTCATTTTAAAATATTTCTTAACTACATGATATTTAATTTTTTCAATAATTTCAATAAAAATTTTGTAGAGTTGTATAAAAGTGTATGTATGAACCTAGTAATATTAAGGATTTATATGAGTTGCTATCAAAAAATTTAATATTAGAAAAAGAAACATTGTCCAAAAAAATAAAAAAATCCTTTAAAATCGAATAAAATTCTGAAATTCTCGAAATACGTACAGATTTTAATAAAAAGCAAGTAAGATAACTATACTCAGCTATGCATAATCTTTGTACCCTTCACCATATATATAAATTTAGTTTCGTGAAGTAACTATCTAAAGAACAAATATTTAGGTGTCAGAAAATAAAAAAATCAGAAAAAAATTCTACATTTATACAATTGTAAATAAAAATATCATCAGCTCTAAATGGGTTAAGCATTTTTAAAAAAATTTAGTATTTCTTTAAAGATCTTTTTAAAAGCGTTTAAATCATGCCCATATTGTTATCTTAAAAAAAATATGAAAATTTCAGAGTTCCGTAGCTCGGAAAATTTGGATGAGCGCAAATTTTTTTACTTGACGTTTTTTTTGTTATTTTTTAGTTCTCTGTTACCTCAAATATTTATTATTTATTTATTTATTTTTTTTTTTTTTTGATTGGAGTTACTTTACTAAACTAGATTTGTTCCAAATGATATGGAAAAATTAGAGGCAAGCGAGATAGTTTGGCCGCTGCCTCAAAGGACATGGACCGATCTTGCTGGTTTTCAAAAGCAAAATTTTCGAAACTATATCTAATCGATTGGCGTTTTTAAATTTTCTGTAGCTCATCTAGTGGGTTTCAAAATTGATTTCAAGTTGAACACGGACGGACAGACGGAGTCGCACAATCGACTTCGCTATAAATAAGAACTATATATATATATATATATATATATATATATATATATATATATATATATATATATATATATATATATATATATATATACTTAATAGGGTCGAAAACGAATATTGTAGGAATTACAAATGGAATGACAAACTAAGATATACCCTTTGCACACTTTTCGGGGTGAAAAAAGGCACTGACCTTTTTATTAACATCTCCAGCAAATAAAGACCGATATTGATAAATTTCAATAGCACCTCTGTCGAAACTATTTGTAAGAGAATGGTATTAATAAATTATGTGTAGCTTATCTGGGAAAAATAGATTTTTACCCGATTACGAACAGGCAGAAAAACTCCCGTACGTATAAGGATCAAGAATATATGTACTCCATTGGTTTGGAAAGTATAATTATTGAAACGGAATTATTTACCTCTGGTGAAGGATATAATAAGCTAAAGAAAAAAAAAATAATGGGTGTGTATGTATGTGTATTTTCTTTGCAATAAGTGATCAAGTTAACTTTGGCTAACTTTAGTAAAAAACAAAATTCTTATTCCACTTGTTCAAATTTTGTATGTTTTTAACTTAAACTTTAAACTTTCCGTTTTTATTATAATATCAGAAATATTTTCGCATAATAAAATAGAAAAGTTAAAACTTTATTTTGCAGTAGTTTTTAGGTTGTGAGGGTGGCGCTAGTTTTGCTGTAGGTAAATAAAAAAATCAAAGTTTAAAAATAGTTATTAAGACTTTTTTCGTTTTTTAATTTCGCTTTTCCCTAACGGATAAAGCAAAACTGCTACTCAGTTCTGATTAACAACAGCAATAATAACGTAGCAGTTGTTTGAAAAAAAAAAAATAAAAAAATAACTGCAACTTTTGAAGATGTTGTATATGAACCAAGAAATCTGTAATAATAATTCATGTTCTTATGATATTTTTTCGCGTTTTGTTTTTTATCTAGATATTTACCAAGATACGCTCCATCTTGGTCTTTCATGATTTTTCAAATATAAATTATATTTTGAGATGCAAAAAAAGTAAAGGAATCTACTTTTACTTGCCAGTTATAAGATAATAAATAAAGAAAATTTATCTTACAAAACAAAATGTTTAAAACGTTAGGAAAAATAGTTATCAGAATAAAAAAAGTAAAGGACAGGGTTAAATATGAGCATCTTCAAATTTACTAAAGTTTTAAAATATTTTGGTTCTTCTTAGAACTTGAAATAAGAAGCAGCTTTAAATAATGAAATTACACTACGTTATTATGTGTGAGTATCTACGTATGTATTGCAAAAAAGAAAAACATGAAAATAACCACAACCAAAAAAATTAACCATCAAGAAACTTTTCAGTAGAAATACTTTTTCCAAAAATTTATAAAATTTTTTGAGAGATGGAGAGTTTTACGCATAAGACCGTTAGACAGGTCAAGTCATGTCTCATTGAGAGTTGTAACCAAACTTTTAAAATAAACTAGAACAACACTGCCAAAACTACTACAACAGACAAAATGAATGGCATCATCTAAAATATATGTAAACTAAAACAGCAAACAGACATTCATCCAATGCAGTACGACATGAAAAGCAAACACTGAGAGAAAATTTTTGGTCAAAATTAATTTTAAAACGAAAATAAAAATAATGCAAAAAGCAAAAGACTATGGGGTAAACATGCCTTAACATCATTACGCAGATAACTATAAACCAAATAACTAGATTGACTACAATGAATATATGTACATAAATCGAACACTATGCAGCAAAGGCCAACCACTTAGACTGTAAACAATCCTATTCTACTGTCGCACATAGTCTGTCATTACTTTTTTTTTAGATTATATTAGCTCTAAAACTTTACTGAGTGTCCCGAAATTAATGAAACATAGCAGGAAGATTTGTTGTAGTCATAGGCTGTTAAAGCTAGGAAAAAAGAGAAATCGGACGAAAGAGAAAAAAGTACCCCTTAGAAAAACTAATCCTACCCCTGAAAAATTCAAGTTTTTTTAATTTTCCCCTCATTTTGTTTAGCAATTACATTTTTAAGGTGAAAGAGTGTTCAAAAACTTAAAAGACGCAAGAGATTCCAAAATGCCGTTTTATCCCCGCCTCTTTTTGTGGGCGGTAAAATAAAATATTATTTGGAATTTTAAGGGTGTTTTAATTATATGAAATGGATTTCATGCGCCTTAAGACTATAGAAATTAATTTGTTTGGACAATCCAACCCTGATAAACATGAAAAAATATTGTTCTTAATTGTTTTGCCAATTTCCTAAAAATTTTCATTATTAAGCTTTCCAATGCCTTACCATTCCGCGACTCCCAAGAATATTTTTGTAATATGTTACTTTATAGTACTTTCTTTATCTAAAAATAATTAATTTATTCAAGGTAATAACTTATTTATGATTTTGAAGGTAAATTTTGTTTAAAATTATAACAATAAATTTATTAAAAACCAGCTGTTCGTTTATACTAAGATGATGAGTGCTATGGTCTTTCTTCGTCTGATTCTTCAAAGACTTATACCGAATCTGAATCCTATTCAGCGTTAAGTACAGGTGAAAGCATGCAAGAAAGGTATTAATCTTTTTTTTTAGAGTGGGTCTTATACCAGTAAATATCAGATTAGGCGCAAAAGTGCGCAACTTTTTTTTCTATAGTTTAAATGTAGAGACTGTAAATTTATAGTGACGGAGATCACTCTCATAACCCTTTTCACTTTTATTGACAAAAATTTTAACAAAAAAATGCTTTTTGTAATTTCGTACGAAATTTTTTTTTTGACGGGAGCAACCACATTTTTCGTCTTTATCTTGTCAGTTTTGAATATCCAATCTTTCTCTTATAGCACGTCGCGGTTTCTTTTTACATGATTAGAATCATATACATAGTTCTAAGTTTTTAATTCTAACCTATGATTTTATAACACCAGTTTGTAACCTTAATTTTCAAGTCTCAATAAAAATTAACTTAACTTACCAAATTTCTCAAACCGTATAAAGTAAATAAGAAGCGAGTTGTTCAATTTTCTTAATTTTGACAGTGTCTCAAAACGACAAATCTGAAAGAAAGGCATTTAAAATTCACTATACGAATGCAGAATTTTGTTACCTGTCCAGCTGCGTATTTAAATTTTTTTTACATTTCTCAAAACTAATTTTTGCCCCAATGTCTGGCTATATTGGCAAAATACCCCAATGTGTGTCGGTTAGTGCCAGATAGTGCTTCATTTTTTCATCACTCTCTATGCTTTGTAATAAACCTCCTTACAAATAGCACTTTATTACTTTTGAACATATAATAGGTCGCTTGATGTAAAATCAATTGCCGTATTCACAAGCTCTGCTAAGGTGTAGGTAGTATTGCATACTACCTTTTGTTTACTTCTTTGTGAACAACCATTGTATCAGTGTGCCATTGTGCATTGTACTTCATACGTCAAAAAGTAAATAAGAAGAAGAAAAGTGCTATTCATCATTTGGTATTTATAAGACAAATGGGGGAGAAAAAGAAAAAAGTAAATTAATAAATTTTTTGTGTTAGGATGAAATTCAAGACATTTTTAGGATGAACCTAATGTACTTGCTCTCCAGTCGCAGAATTTTACATTTAGGGCTACCAAAATCATCATTATGGCATAATCGGGTTTTAAGATATTTTGATGAAAACAGATTTCTTCATATGATACGACTACGGCCAGAGGAATTTGCCTATATATTCAACCTTATAAAAAATGACGATGTTTTTCACACAATTGGCGAAAGGCTCCAACTACGCATTGACTTGCAGCTTAAAATTGTACTTTACTGCTTGGGTAGTATTTCTTTTTGGTATAGGTGCTGGCGGTACCATACAAAATATTAGAAATCGAGTCATTAAAGCAATATTAAATCTTAAAGAACAGTTTTTATATTGGCAACTTTCAACTTCAACTTTCTAATAAATCAGTCAAATCAATAAATTAAATAAATAAAACTAATAAAAATATCTTTTAATTCAATTTAATTTAATATAATTCACACATGAACACAAACTGTTTATGGACGCACGGGCTAAGCAGGTTCTTTGTATTTTTTTGCGTCAATCTCGCTGTGGCTTTAACGTCTGAGGTTGTATTTACCAGTTCGCTGGTAATTTCTCAAATACAATTTCGTGTTAAAATGGAGGTAATCTATCTTTTGTTAAGTAGACACCACCCCATTAAACACCTGAAACTATCACTGTTAACAACGTAATAATTATTGCGAAACAGATCCAATTAACTTAGTGCAAATAAAATTCATCAAAACGTAAAAAGTATTACAAAATAAGGTTTTATAAAAAAAAAGTTTAAATACATGCAGTCAACTGGCACTTTTCGTAACTACCTAAAATAAAAAATCAAGTAACTTTACAACTATAAGTGCGACCAAATTAGTTTTTTTGGATCAAGGTCGTTAGTTCAGAGTGTAAGCCACGAGATGCAGTGCACGATTATATTAAAACGATTATTTTAATTATTTTCGGTCCCTCGAACGGTATGCTGCCTACAGTTTACAGTGCAAGAAATTAAGTGACATGATATTTGATTATTTTCAAAAGATAAAACAATATTTTTGGAAATTTAATTTCACCTTCCAGTTTTAAAAAATTTAAGTTTTGAATTTCATTTTATTTACTGAGTATTTCATACAAGACAATTGAACCAAATAAAGTTTTATAAATTCAAACGCTATTTTTTAATACAGAAAACATGTTTTTTTTCTGAAAAATTTTTTCTCAGTGTGATAATTTAAATCGTTTACTTTTTGTAACTGTATCTACTTGAAACTATTTGTATATTTCAAAACTTTGTTTCAGCCATCTTTCAACTGTTATTTTTGTATGCAGCTCTTATAGCTTCATTTGACAGAACTTTTCACAGACCTAAACTCGAAGACAGCAGTAACATGACCAACAACAACAATATCAAAAATAATAAGAATAACCAGATCTTTACTGACAAGTCCATTAGTGTTTTGGCTCCATTTTTTTGTGTTACTAGTAACTTGAAGAATTCTGCACATGTACCAACGACCTACAACTACAACGATGTAAGTAAGTGAGTATTTTTGTGTTGAATCATGGGCAAGTTTTGCTTAAGTGACAAGCATGTATTCGTGCAGCGTGTTTATGTATTTTAAATTTTGATGCGCGCTTCAATTTAAACTTTTTGGTTATTTGAGCACATTTTCTTTTTTAAATTTTAGCTTTTTTGTTGATTACGTGTATTTTGCCTTTTTCCCTTGTTTTTATGTTATATGTATATCTTAAATTTTTGTTGTTGTTTTTTTTTTTTCGCTCAGTACATAAGTGTGGATATGAAATACACAAGGTGAAGTTTATGCACTATAGAGTTTGTGACAAGTAATGCTATTTCTTGAATATATTTCTCTTTAAACAAGTTGTTCACTTATTCATGTGAGACAAAATAAAAAGGATTTTAAATCAATTTTAGTTGATATTTCTTAATTAGCTCTAGGTTTTTGATGGAGATGTATAAGATTAGTATCTTGTTAAGAAGAAGAATTAGCAAAACATTAAAAACTAGAATTAAGTAAATAGACTGTCAGACTTGACTTGATGGTGATTTTTTAAATCGAAAATCTTTTTATTAGAGTGATAAATTTCGAGCACCAATAGCTATAAATTAAAACCTTGAAGATGTTAAATGTCTTACACACATGGCAAAAATATAAAAACGGGAAAGATAATTTTTTAGATCTACACTTGTTATGATCTTCTGCTTTAACAATATAGGAATCATCATGTTCATCATCAGCGTTTCTCAACCTTTTGCTTGTTACGGTACACTTTTCACGATTTCAAAATTTGGCGGCAAAAAAAAGGTAAGTCTTAAAATTATTTGTTTATTACCTACAATACACTGCGTAAAATAAAAAAATTAAATAAAGTGTAAAAATAAAAACACGTTTATACGTCTACAAGTAAAGAATAAAAGTACTTTAAATGTGAAATTTGAGCTTGATGGTTTTTGATAATTTTATTTTTTTTTTCGGTCGTTTAAATGACAATGCCACTCTTATGGCGTCTACTACATTTAATAATCTTTCTCTTTTTTTTAGTTTTAATGTCAGTTAATATTGGAATATAGATCACTTGAAAATCGGTCTGATATTAAGGAAAGAAATTAATTGATTTTTTTATTTGTTTTTAAAATAAATCTCCATTTTTAGAAAGCAAAGTTATACTTTATATCGTACAAAAACTACTATTGTCACAAACGTACATTAAAAATCACATTTGACAGCTTCTGTAAAAATACATCAGCTGCTATTTTACTTCGCCTTTTTTACAATACAAAGATCCAAATAGTTCGGTTGAAAACAAGCTTTATTTCGCCATTTCAAATGTTTGTTGGCGCCACAGAAGTATTGACAGTTTTTTTGTAATTCATATTATTTAATAATATAATCATTATTATATATTCAAAATTAGGCGGTACTGTTTTAAAATTTCGTATCACACAAGAGTGCCTCAACACAGTGGTTGAGAATCACTGGTGTAGATATTAATCGCTATAGAATACAAAGCACCTATTTTTGGAATTTTTGTCTGTCTCTGTTGGCATTACTTAAAATGCTGGATTTGAACAAAACTCTGTCAGAAGGCCCCTTACAACCGTGGGGGCAAATGCAAAAGCATCAAATTTTACCGGTATAATGGTACTAAAACAGTTGTCGGCAACTTTTATTTTTGTAGATGATAAATTTTTAATTTTTATTTGTAACATTATTTTGGGAATCTTTATAATATTATTTATTATATTATTATTATATGATTTGAAAATGTTATGGGATATTAGCATAATATAATAAATAATTTTAATTTTTGTTTTTCAATGTATAGAGAAATTTGGAACAAAATTGAATTTTAAGAAAATTAGGAATGACACGCAGATGAAGTCGTAGGCATTGCTAGTTTTTAATATGTGTATTCACAACAAATAAATATCATTGTGTGAAAACTTTGTATTTATATTTTAAAATTTAATTTAATGTTGTTTTTACTTGTAGGTATATCTCGCTGCCAAAAGTGTGGCTAGGCATCCATGGTTCATGGGAATTAAACTTTATTTCTTTAAACTTAAATCTGTTTAGAGTGACAAATAAGTTTCATATAAATCCCACTTCCGCAAGTTTAGAAACTTAAAGGCTAACGAAGTTACATTGTTACATATTTTTTAATATTAAATAATGTTTCCTTCCAAAGTATTTCAAAATATTCATTAACTCTGCTGATTTTCGTTCAAAGCAGAAAAACAAAATACCTACTGCCAAGGAATAATGTATAATAACTCTTTTTGCATAATCGATTTTTTAATTAGTAAAAGCAGTTCTCAATAACATTGACTGTGGCATTTCCTTATACTGCAAGCAAGTAATGCTTCAAAGTAAAAAAAAACAGTCCTACCATTCTTAGGGATGCAATATTCCCCTAAGAAAAAATTAAAAATAAATCAAACTTTTTTTTGCAGATGCAAAGTTATTAATGGTGTGTTTTAGTTCATTTGCGCGACTTTGTCCATATCGGCAAAAACAAATTTTTTGTTTTCATTTATTTTGAAATTCTGTTTGAACGATTTTATTCTTTTTGTATAAAAGCCATAGTAATTTGTAATTGCGAAAATAAATAAAAAATAAAAAGTTTCTACTTGAAAATCCTTAACTCTTCGGCTAATAAACATTTATAAATTTAAAATGAAGCAATCTAAAATGTCTATAAATTACTTTTTATTTTGGTAGTAAATTGAAAAACACTTTAACAAAAAGTCTAATCGCTCAAATCCTATAAACAACCTAATTGGTATTTGAAGCATTTTTTCATTATGCCATGCTTAACCACTTAGTTTTATATTTACTTTTATTTTCATATTTTTAAATTACGTTAAGTATATATTAATTTACCTTCATTATGCTTGATTCCTTCAAAAATATAAATATTTTATTAAAACTACAAAATGAAATTTATTACTGCTGGGAAAGTATATATGGCCATTTTGCTACTGCTCATATAGCCTGCCAGTGAACTCTACCCAAATTTTTTAAAGAAAACCTAAGATAATACTCAGAATCCAAATTGGTTCGCTCGGCACTAAAGTGAGTCAATAGAGCTTCTTTGGTCACTCCTGTGCTAGAGTTAAAAACTCTAAAATATGCGGAGGCCTATACGTAAGAGTTATATTCTATTTTTGGTCTGATAAAGGTGACATAGGGAGTGAGGGCACCGGATGATGTGAATTATTTTTACATTGTTTTAGAAAATCGAGGTACTTCAATGCTTATAGTGTGACCGGAAAAATATGATTCGATCGAACATCGCACCAAATTTTTATTCGAAGAACTCAAGTTTATGATACTTAAATTATATATCAACCATAATAATAAGTGAGGAAGCACCTTCAGACGTTAGCTTGAGTGAAACAACACAGCTCTTAGGTTCTGTCCACAAGATGTCATTTTATGATTTCCAAAGGAAATGAAATCTGAAATGAATATTAGATGACATGTGCTACCGTCACTTGCGGAAAAACAGAGACGGTTGAAAATTTGACGTAGAAGGCGTTAAGAAAAATAAGAAATACTCGTACGGTAGGACAAAAGAAGAACCTCTTTTAATCAATTTTTATATCAATTAGAAAAATCTTCAGTTAGAACGCTATGTGACACATTACTTTGTTCATAATAAATTATTTAGTAGTACCGTAATTCAACTATATTGAGGGGGGTTTTGTCAGTTTTTTTTACTCATTTTTTTTACTCAATATTGTCTTTGTAGATTCTAAATGAGGCTATAGCTGCTTTACCAAGATATTAAAAAAAAACGATGCTAGCGGCCATTGAATTGCTGCATGCTTTGTGAAATTTAGTGAGAGTATTTTGTCATCGTATCCGCACGACACTTAAGGCCCAACTATAATGTTTAACCCTCATACGTTCTTCGGGTGAAATTTCACCCATTTTCAATTTTAAAACCATATATTTTTTACAAATTTTACTTAATACAAATGAAACTTTTTCTAATTTTCTAAATTAGTATTTTGCATTAAAAAAAGGAGAAATTTTTTGTATATAATAAATAATTTCAAAAGTATTTCAAAAATTACGTAAAAGTCCCTCGGGTGAAATTTCACCCATTAAGGAAATTGTGTAATAAATATTTTATAATGGTAACTTTTATGACAGAAATTAAATATTTCTGGCAGCACAGTCCAACCACATGTTTTCCTTAATGTAAAACTATGTTTTTCCCCGTTTTAAAAAATTAATTTGAAAACTAGTTCAGTTTGCGGCAATTTTACTTTTGAAAAACTATACTTTCTGCTTATTGTAAGAAAATACCGAAAATGTCCATGAATAGGAAGGTAAATAAAAATATTATTGAGAAATAAAATTGTTACTGATAAACTAAAAAATGGTGAATTTCTTAGCGTTTTATCTAAAGATAAAAAAATTACGTGGTCTACGGAGTTGCCAAGATCTGTTGGACGAGCATGTGCAGAAAATATTATTCGGGACAGAGTTGGAATAACTTATTATGCTTCAAGTCGCATTGCTGGTATAAAAGACGCATTTTTGATATGTTTTCCAGAAACTTTACGAAAAATTATCATGAAGTATACCAATGTAGAGGGGCTTCGCGTTTTTGGAAATGGTTGGCAAGATATTGATGATGTCACATTACAATCGTTTTTAGGCCTACTTGTATTGGCTGGCGTCTATAAATCCCATGGTGAGTCATTAGAAAGCTTGTGGAGTGAAGAAACAGGAAGATCTTTATTCCGATCAACGATGTCATTGAAACAATTCAAAAAACTGTGTCGAGTTATTCGATTTGATGATAAGAACAGCAGAAGTGAACGCAGAGCTCATGATAAATTAGCTCCAATCAGAGAGCTATGGGATAAATGGGTCGATAACCAACAACGTATTCATATCCCACATGAAAACGTTACAGTTGATGAGCAACTATTGGGATTCCGAGGCAGATGCCCATTTAGGCAGTATATGCCCTCAAAACCGCAAAATATGGCATTAAACTGTGGGTTCTGTGTGACAGTGTGACGAATTTTGCATGGAATTTGCAAATATACACAGGTAAGTCAGCTCCTCATGCTGCACCCGAAAAAAATCAAGGCCAAAGAGTGGTTCTAGACCTAATCAGAGACCTAAGAGGGCGAAATATTACGTGTGATAATTTTTTTACATCATATGATCTTGCACTTGAGTTGCTAAAAAGAAAAAACACTATTGTGGGCACAGTACGGTCCAATAAAACGTTTTTGCCGCAATCAACGAAACAAGAACTTCGTAAGCGTGCAGTTTTCTCTAGCATGTTCTTTTTCAATGACAAGATTTCACTAGTGCAATACGTTCCAAAAAAGTACAAAATTGTCAACGCCCTTAGTACTCTTCATCATGACAAAACTGTATTGAATGAAGGAAATAAGTTGCCCGAGATTATATCATTTTATAATAAAACTAAAGCCGGGGTAGACACCTTAGATCAGCTGGTAGGTACTTACACCGTGAAAAGAAAAACTAATCGATGGCCCCAAGCATTGTTTTGCAATATGATTGACATATCAGCAGTAAATGCGTACGTTTTGTGGCAAGAAATGAACAACGATTGGAATAAAGGAAAACTACACAAAAGAAGGTTGTTTCTTCATGAACTAGGAATGGAATTAGTCAAAGCGGAAATTCAGCGGCGTCCTCATTTACCAAGGTCAGATTCTGCAATTACGTTTGTGAACATCATACGTCAAACTAGCGATGAGCCTTCTACGTCATCAAATGGGAAAAGAAGAAAACTGAGTTCGGGTTCCAGATGTGAGATTTGCCCAAAAAATGATAGGAAGGCTTATTCGTCATGTGCAACCTGCGAAAAACCTATTTGCGGGCAACACAAAATTGCATATTTTGTATGCAGCAATTGCAACGAGCAAAATTAGTTAGTTATTTTTATTTTTTTAGTTGTTTTTTATTTTTATTATATCAAGCTAAATTTTTGTTTGTGATATTAACATCCAATTGAATTTAAGGGATGATTTAAGTTGTTTTTATTCTTTAATTTATTATTTACTAAAGACTGAAAATTAAAAACATATGTAAATAAAAAAAGTTTAATTAAATAAAAAAAAACAAATATTTTCATTACAAAATCAGTAAATATTACACATGGGTGATTTTTCACCCGAGGGACTCTACTGTAACATATTTTGAGGAACGTATGAGGGTTAAGCAAGCTTTTACAAATGCGCAAATACATTAGATTGTATGTGGTAAACTATAATGTACATAAGATAACTTTTCGTTAAGTTTCTTTAATTTTCATTTCTTTATGCAAGGTACGAAACTGATCGCACCTTCCGTACGGAAACAGCTGATTGTGCTTTGTGTTATAAATTGATAAAGAAAAATTTTAATTGATACCTAAATTGTTAAAGTTTTTTGTTTTTAATTCAATATAAAATGTACAAAAAACAAAATTTTTCTTTATGGCCAATTTTTTACAAATAAAATATATTTAAATTAAATCTGTATTTAAACACACATATGTTTACGATATAACCTATGAACATCGTTGCATTTTTTAGTACGGTTGGCCACAAACACAAAACAGAAAATAACTCTGAACCAATATATGTAAATGTGTATGTAAATGTTATTAAATATATAAAATATATTCTTTAAAGGCTTATCGTTTTAAAATTTTGTTTATTTATATAGAAATTATTTTTGGCAAAAGTACGAATTAAACATAAATATGCAACTGTGGCAAATAAGTTACTAAATTTATGTAAGTAAATTGTAGCCACATAAATTTCTTTAAAAAGTTACCTAAGCCTTTGACAGGCTTTTCGATCGATTTTTGACATAAGCTAAAGTTGGCTTATGCACATTATAGTTGGGCCTTTAGTATCATTATAGTACAAAAATCAAATTTAAAAGCAATTTTTTGGAATAGCTGGTATCTATAAGTATTTCGCCGGTTGCTTAAGGCAGCTCGTCTGGAAACCTTTAACCAAATTATTAGAAAACCCAAAACATTACCTTTAAGTACAAAAACTTCAAAAAAAAACATAAGAGTTACTTTAGAAGTCAATGCCAAAATCTTAAAGCTTACACAAAAATTACCCATAACAAACCACGTTTTTATTTTTGCTCAAATTTCCTTCTGCGTTTGGTGGTTACATACTGACTCTTAATGTAGACTTAAGGCGAATTAAAAATAAAAACATCACAGTTATTTTTTTAATTTCTCAACGGAAACAATGATGCCAATAGTTTGTACAAGCAGACTGCAAATTTTTTTTGTTTTTTTCTAAAACATATAACACTTAAATAAAAAGGTAATATTGCCTGAATGTCACTTGACAAAAAAATAAAAATCTATATAAATGATTATTCTACAATTTTTGCTCACATTTTGAGAAAAATATTATATGTTTCAACGTGTATTGTTTCCAAGTGTATTGTTAATTTCGGCAAATTAACAATTCGTAGAAATAATTTGACAAACAATAAAAAGCAATAATAAAAAAGTAAAAAAAAGAATAAAATACAGGAATAAAAGCTATGCAGTTATTTTATATTAAAAAAACCTTAAACAATATATAGATTTTTATAACGTACTAGATGAACCCGGTGTGCTTCGCTACCCCCCTCGTTATTAAATAAAATTAAAAGTATTGCGAAAATTTAAGACTATATTACGATTTTTAATTTTTCTAAAAAGGGGCGGGGTCCCACCCACTTTTCTCCTGGTACGTATTCCTAATTATGCCAATACCATATGTACCAAATATCGTCGACGTAGGTCAAAAAATGCCCAAGATATGACGATTTTAAATTTTGGGTTATATGGGCGAGGCCACGCCCCTTTGTCCACTCCCAACTTTATATAGTCAAGAATATCCTATTGCGAAAATTTAATGACGATTGGTCTAATAGTTAAAACTATATTACGATTTTTAATTTTACTAAAAAGGGGCGGGGTCCCACCCACTTTTCTCCTGGTACGTATTCCTAATTATGCCAATACCATATGTACCAAATATCGTCGACGTAGGTCAAAAAATGGCCAAAATATGGCGATTTAAACTTTTGGGTTATATGGGCGGTGCCACGCCCCGTTGTCCAATTAAAACTTCATATAGCCTATTATTCCTTCCAGAGTCACAGTAACATGCTGTGAAAATTTCAGGAAGATCGGTCCAAGGGTTTGGCCTCCTATAAAGCACAAACATACAGACAGACATTCATTTTTATATATATAGATAAAGCTTTACTCAATACTACAGGGAAGATGAACTTAATAGCAAAATAATTTAAAAAAACTTTTAGAAATACAGTCACACATATTTTATTTTCGTGCAAAATTTTTTCGTTTCTAAAGTAACATTTAATATCAATTACATCATAATATTTACAATATATCGGCATCGCAACTACACTCATATGAGTATATGGGTGTGTGTGTTTATGCGTTCGATTATGTTTGTAGATTGAACTTAAAAATCTCATATTTGACATTTGATTTCTGCGTAATATTTGTATTGGCATTGAGTTGCGTCATTAAAAACAAAAAGGTAAATAACTATTTTCTGTAGAATATTGAAATCAAATATTAATGAACGATTTCAAAAAAGCTTTTGAATTAAACTATAAAAAATGAAATTGCTTGCATGAACAAATATTTTATACATATATGTTATTTTTTTTTAGCAAAAATTCAAATAAGTTATTGAACTGAAATAAGAAAATAATTAATATTGTTGCAGTTTTTCCTTTTTAGTTGTTCTCTGTCTTTGCATTGTTCACATATCATTTATTTACTGAACCTGGGCTTTTATAAAAATACGCTGCCACACTGATGTTACTCTAGCGCACAATGATTTCTCATACATGGACAAGTGGCCAAAAATCTAGATCTCCAAAACTAAAAAGACTAGAGTTCTTAAAATTTGTCAGATAATAGCATGACCGAAGAAGTAAAGGTGAAATAAGATATTAATATATGTATATATATATCAAATATTAAGCAAATTTAAAACTCATTGACTTAAACTACTATTTTTTTTTTTTTTTGTAAGTTTCCAGCTCCAGAAATAAATAGATCTCAATAGATCTCTCTAAAAGGGAGAGAAGTCTACGTGATAGATTAGTTTTTAAATAACGTGTGTTTTAAAAAAACTCCAAAAAGTTTTCTTCAGAGATTTTTGATTGAGCTCTTAATTTTAGAGCTTTTATTATTTCAATTGGTAAAGAATAGTCTAAAATTTAATGTTTGTAGTGTTCTTGTAGACTTTTGCCCCCAATACCTCGTATAACGTTATAATAAACTTAAGTTTTCTTTAATTACTATAAAGCCACAATAAATGCAATTCAAGCAAATCTCCACTTTCAACGGAAACAAGCATTAAATCTCGAAAAAAAAACTAAATTTATTAGATTCATAAAATTTGGGGTGTTAACAATAATTCTTTTTTTGTTTTTCGGCCTATGGGAGGGAAAGCACTGTACAGCGGGACGTGAGATTAACGAAATGAATTGAAATTTAGGAGTAGTTTTTTTTAAAGAAATTTTAAGTACTTCAGATTTTCCAAATAAACATCTAAATTTTCTTTTTCGAATTCAAAATTTCAGGGATGTTTACTATAGACGGTTGTGATATTTAGCAAAAAATAATCTTTGTTTGTCCGGCACTTATTTTTGAAAATAGTTTTAATGAAATGTAATTTAAGAAAAAGGTAAGATCTCAAATATTGACTCTTTTTGAGTATTAATCGTTACTCTTATTTTCATGATCGAGAATATTCTTGTTACATTCTCAAGAATTTTCAGAATCGCAAGCAAAAAAAAAATATATTTGTCGCTAGTCACCACCTAAAAACCTGTCAAAATTAAAAGACGATACCGCTAAGCTAATTGTGTTTGCTTCATATTTTTTCTGTGATCATAAACATTTTAATCAAGGCTTAAGGCCCTTTCTTATATTTACACAAGCTTATTATACCTGGCATTGCCCGTTTCGAATTTTGGGACTTTTTCGGACACTGTATAATATATTATAGCCTTCTTTACCATATTTTGTAGTCGAAAAAGTGATTTCATAGGTAACGAATTAAAAATCTCAATTCTGTGACCAAATGTACGCAAATACGAGGGCTGCTCTAAATATTTCTGGCCTAATAGTGAAAATGCGAATATTTATAATCAAAAAATGGTTTTATTGTTTTTCAAAGTATTCTCCAGCATGATTTATACACTTTTGCATGCACTCAAACCAGTTATCGAAGCACTTTTTCCACTCCGATTGAGACACCTCTAAAACATAGATTTTGAACACTTCAACAGCTTCTTCTGGCGAAGAAAATCGTTGACCACGCATTTTTTTCTTGATGTGCGGAAACAAGAAGAAGTCATTAGGTGCCAAGTCTGGGCTGTACGGCGGATAACCGATTAATTCGACGTTTTGGCCGGTCAAAAACGCTCTGGTTTGAGCCGATGTGTGAGAGCTCGCATTGTCATGGTGAACAATGATTCGTCTTCTCTTGTTGGTTTTTCGAATTTCTCCGATGACTTCAGGCAAACAAATTGTCGTGATAATCCACGTCGAAAGTTGTGAAAAATGATGGCACGAAAATGTTCACGAGTTAATTCCATTTTTTTCTATATTAATTTTTTCAAGTCACTGTAAACAACACAAATAATGGTCGTACGTCAAAATGTTTTGAGTACGATTATGCTTAAAAATGACAAACTTTCCAATGGAAATGTCAGATTGCACTTGGCAACACTCAGTGTTTCTAGGCCAGAAATATATATAGCAGCCCTCGTACTAAATTCGATTGGATTTGCAGGTTTAAAAATAGTATCATGTTTTTTTTTTAATTTTTTTAAGAAGTTTTTTGTTTTCTGTCCTTAAGTTATTAAAAGTTTTCACTTGGATGAAAATTAACTTTAAAATTATTAAAGTCAACATTTTTAATGCAACCACAAACCGAATATTGTTGCAACAAAATAATTAATTGCCCCAGCGCCAAATGGCTTGATAGAGGCTTATGAAAGAGACTGAAACCAGTAATTTATAATTAAATTATAGGTGACAATAACATTTACAATACTAATTTACATTTTCATTAATTTTTTTTACTTACTTTGAAAGTGGCATTAAAATAAATTATCCATCCCTTTATAGTAATTAAAACTGCTAAAAATTTGACTCAATCAGAAAGTAATAGTAAATAGTCCGCTCTTAGAAAATATATATACCCTATTTTACCATGTGGACAAATATCTAGCCCTGATTCAAATTTATTACAATCTGTTCAGTCGTGTAGCCGTGATTGACTCACAAAAAAATAAAAAAATAAAAAAATGCAGAGATTTGTAATATATATTATATATGTTTACGCTTTAATAATTAAAACTCGATTTTCTTAAATTTTTAAAAGAGAATTAAAAAATTCTAAATGTTTTTTTCTAGAAGTCAAAAAAAGTACAAAAGTGTTTAAGTTTTTCTTTTGACCATAAAATCAACAAAATCTACATTTAATTAAATAAAAACTTAATTTTAAGTATTTGTCAAAAACAAAAAAAATACATATAGTATACAAAAGTGAAGCTCTAATTGTGTACAAAAAAATGTTTCATTACAAAAATGTCATCATAAAAATAAATAAAAAATAAAAATTTAATTAACTACAAATTTGTGTACGACAAGTAATTGCAATTAAAACTAAAATTACAATTTAATAATTTTTGCAATTTGAATGCTAATTTTGAGAGAAAATAAGATATCCAATTATATGGTGTCTGATTTGATTTCTAGTTTGTTGCTGCTCAGTAGCTATTTTCCAAATAAAATTCATGCTTTAGTTTGTAGTTTACAATGACAAATTTAAATGACAATACTCAAGCAAAAAAAAAACAGTAAAATGATGTTATTAAAAATAACGTGACATTACAATCAATATTCAATTTGTTACAACTGGAAACAACTGATTCTAATTAAGCGCGTAAAAAGACGCAAATTCACTGTGGCTCTGTTCCTAATTCTTTTTATTTGCATGCAGTGTATATGTATGTGGGTGTTTATATCAATGAGAGCACAAACCATGCTAAACACAAACACATTTACATTTGTGCTAAACAAAACATGACTTATAACAGTAAATAACATTACAGAAACAAAAAAAAAAAAAAAACACAACAACAATAGTTGCAAATAAATACATGTCATGAGCCATGATTTACTAAAAATGAAAA
The DNA here is from genome assembly GCA_916610165.2 of Gymnosoma rotundatum. Classification (NCBI taxonomy): domain Eukaryota; kingdom Metazoa; phylum Arthropoda; class Insecta; order Diptera; family Tachinidae; genus Gymnosoma; species Gymnosoma rotundatum. The sequence continues at coordinate 97,018,414 of OU744340.1, forward strand.
TGAGTGCAAAAGAGGTGGGACAAAGCTTTCAAGAGAAAGAGAGGTAAAATACATTTGGAGGTTAGAAAAAAATATAGAAACCCGTTGCAAACCAACCATAAGTTTGTTTCCTTTTTGTTGCTGTTGTTTTTTGCTGTCAATTAGCGCCTGTGTTATGTGGGATTATGATGACATGGCGAGTTTGTAACACAGTTTATTTTATACAAATCACACATGCTTGCAAATAATGACAACAACAGTTACAAAAATAAAAATAAATATTTAAAGTGCTAAACAATATCATTGTATTAATGAAGCAAACAAAAATTTGAATGAATGCAAAATTGAAAAGTGCTGGAGTGAATAAAAAAAAAAATTACACCATTTCCTATTGCTCTATAGAAAAACGTATCTTAAAATTAACAGAGTTTTATGTTCAATACATAACAAATATTTTAATCTTCGCAGATTTAATGCTTAGTTGAAAATGAGGCCGAATCTTGATGAATACTACAGATTTCAAGTTTAAAATTAGTTACCTGGAAATGACATAACAATCTACAAAATACTACAGTGTATGAACAGCAAGTAAATTGAATTACTAATTTGCATGTTCATTGATATGGCATTTACCGGAAATAAAACACGGTTGGTTTCAATTGTTAATTTTAAATATTAGTGGCTCCAGTACTATACTTGTTCTTCACTTTTTTCAAATTACTATCCCAATTTTTTTATTTTTTTTCGATAGTGTTTTTATTACGGAATTTTTTCTGGTCTTTGATGCATTTATAACTAATCGAAAAAGAACATTAATTCACATTGAGTATAGATCTACAATTCACTTAATAGTAAATGCAAAATTCTTAGCTAATAACACTTTAGGCAACTTGTAGAATAAGAAAAGCTAAAGAAAATTCAAGCAAATTCTTATTACAGTGCTCTTTCTGAGGATCTTAGGAAAATAAGTTTGTTTTATACCCTTTACAATAAAAAGTGGAAAAGAGATTTTTGTCTTCGTATGTCATTCCATTTATAATTCCTACAGCATCCATACTATATATTCTGAGTTCTTAAGCATAGCGAAGTCGATTGAGCGATGTCCGTCTATCCGTCCATGTTAGTGTTCAACTCAAGTTTGCCAAGGCACTAGATCAGCTAGAGAAAATTTAAGGTGCTATTGAAAATCAGCAAGATCTGTCCATGACCTTCGAGGCAGCGGGCAAAACACCACGCCTACCTCTGTTTTTTCCATATCATTTGCAACAATGAAGTAACGTCAATAAAAAAAAAATGTAGGCGACGATAGAGATTTAAAAATTAAGAAAAAACATCAGGTGAAAAACTTGGCACTCGCCCATATTTTATTTTTTATTTTAATTTTTTTTAAATGTCAATATGGTTATCATTTAAAAGCTTTGAAAAAGGTCTTCAAGCAAATACTAATTTTTTTAAAAAATGCTTAATCCATTAAGAGCTGATGACATTCCTATTTAAAATTATATTAAGTACTTATTTTTTTTTTGTTTTTTTTTTAATTCTGTGTCATCCCAATATTTTTTTTTTCGATTGGAGTTACTTCACTAGATTTATATATATGGTGAAGGGTGCATAGCCAAATATAGCGCTCTTACTTGTGTTTTTCAATGTAAAGCAATATGGCAATTTAATGTTATACATTATTCTGAAGTTTCTTTATTCGGTGCAATTTCGCCAATACATTCTCCTTTATAGCAGATTTTCTAAATGGATTTTAAAAAATTGTCTAAATTTAACGTCTTATAATCAAGTTAAAAAACAGTCAGTTTAAAATAAATTTACTTGACAAATAACTTTCATGTTTATCTAGGTAAGTGGCATATAATTTTTTAAAGATTATTTAGGAAGTTCAGATAAAAAAATTAAATTTTGTTAAAAAATATACATCTAAAATGATATTTATAAAATATGTATGTATTTATCAATTATTAAATAAAGGAAAACTTGCCACATAATTAAGTTGTTTACGAATAACATCCTTTCATTCTGAACTTACCTAAAAAGACATAAAAATATGAAATGTTTTAATGTTTTACATATAATTGTATTTATTTTAATTTGATGTTTTAAATTTTTAAAGTGAACATTTATTGCAAAATTAAATTAAATTTTATACGCACCATATGATAAAAAGGAAGAAGCTTTGGTACATGATAACACTTAACAAAACTCACAGTTCCCATGAATATTTACACTCATTTTTTCAATTTCAAAATAAAACGATAAAGACTGATGAGGGAACATAGATGATATTAATATTTTTGGCAATATTAGAGGAAACAAAACATGAAAGTGAACACTACGTAACATTAAGTGGAACATGCTCCTATTTTCTTCAATGTTCCCTCGTATGTATTTAGAACAAATATTTACGATTAGACATTACCTTAAACGAGTGTATAAGATCTACTTAACAGACAATTAATTTTATTTAGTTCTAATTTCATTTAAATCAACTTTGCATCTAAATGACCTTTTCGTCTTAGATTTGAACAAGTTGCAAACGTTATTATTAACCTCTTGAGAACTTTTTTATCACTCAGTTTTAGCTATTAATGGGTCATGATAACTTTAAAATATACAAAATATTGTTATGAAAGAAGATTTACTACCTTCATAGAACTGAAACTAAAATACTCTAAATATTTAACAACTACACCAAAAATCTGCTTTAATTTTCTATGCTTTTTACAAACATAACATATTACATCTAGTATTGGCTCATGCTCATACGTGTATAGAGCTAAGTATAAAAGAAAAACTAAAACAAGCTACCAGATCTTTCCTTTATACTAAAATCTAGTCGTTTTAACTCGCCTATATCTATAAATAGCATTTTTTATTGGTATGGAAATAATAAGCAAAACATCGAAATGGAAAATTTTGTACAGTGTAATAAGCTGTGGGGCAAAATTATACAGAGCGAGGAAAGAACGTAACATCAAAGCAAATAATAACAGTCCGTTTGAATTTTTTATTTTATAGATAAGTTATTGCTATAAATATTTTTATATAGAAATATTGGACAACAAAAATTTGGTACTAAGCGCTATAAAATATAACTGTCAAATAAGCAGACTTCAATATATACAATTATATTACTTATACATTAAGTATCAAAAATTATTTTGTTCACTTCACGTGACATAATTAATGCTGTCGTAGGGCTTTAAAAAGCATAAAATTTTATTTTATTAACATAATATGATTAAAAAAAAAACTTTAGTGCGTTCACCATTAGCTACACAGATACGCATAGGCTCACATATACAAAAACAAAAAATGTTTGGAATATCACACAGAGCAGAATAAAACAACATAAAATATATATATATTTTTTTTGTACACTGACATACATATATTGCACATATACATAATTATGAACTCACACATATAAACACTTTGAACAAATTTCCATGCATGGAATTTTATACTTTATGGTGCTTGCGAGAGTAAATATAAATAAATATATTTATACAAGTGACAGTTGTTATGGTTTGGTCAGGTGTCATTTTGAATTATGAATTTCAAAATATATTTAGCAGAGCATACACACAATCATTTTCATAACATTTAGTTTCTATACATCGTCTTGTTTTTATAGGTAGAAAAAAATTTCAATTTCCTTCAACTACTTTTGCTTCTTTTCTATTTGTTAATTTTCATATACTATAAGTATAAAATCTAAATTCAAGCTATAAAATAAAATTTGGTAAATAATGAAAATCCTGTATATGAAATTGCGTTCGATGGCTACCTATGAAAAAAAAAAAATAACTAAAAAATAATATTTTATTTCCATTTGGAAATATTTATGTATATTTCTGCTTTCTTGGTCCTACTGTATTTGGTGGCTGTCATATAACGCTCTAATTGATTTATGCATCAATGCAATTAGAGGCCACATCTACTACTTTGTATTACATGATAAATATGTATTTCTTTGTGTGTATGCGTTACGATGAGTATGAGTGTGATATTTTTTACATAAACTTAATCTACCAACTTGTGTTTTAGTAAAACTGAATAGTCATTAATTACAATTTGCGTTGAGCTTTCAATATAAAAAACGGAAAATATTACACACTTAACTGATGATACTGTTTAAAACACTAACATTTCTAATTATGAACATAATTTATATTCACTCAAGTGCTATCAGGAGAATCTAAAAACACAAACATATTTATTTAAATATGTATGAGAGTTTTAGTTATATTCTGAAAAATTTTCATTTTATATTGTCATAAAACACGATAAATAACTTGGTCCCCTAAAGGTAAGAGAAAGAAATTAAACAGCCAGTCACTTGACTGTTTCAGTTGCGATGTGATTCGGTTCAAAACTTAAAACTTTACCTAGAGCGTATTTATTGGAGCCATTATCCAACTCCTGTGGTTATTTTCCTCTCCGGGATACAATAGTGCTTCCGGAGTCCATCAGGCTTTCAGAAGGTCCATGTGAAACAAATACTTTTCATACGACCCGCTGGGTTTTCATATACGAAAACTAATTTCTGCGGATTCCTTGAATTTCTGGGGACTCTAGAAATTTTCATTTGGTCAGTTAAATTTCCTCGTACCGCATCAAGTTTATATGAGTCCCACTGTAGGTTTGCTAACACGCCGTTTAATTATTGGGCCGATTACTGCTGAGCACTGCGATGGTACATTGGGCCTTAGAAGCCCGTTCGTAAGTTGGCAGCAATTTTTTAAATATCTAACATTTGCTGGGCCAAAAATGCAAAATTCGAATTTAAGTCTCATTAAAATCATTAGTCAAACAATTTTTGTATTAACACAAATAAATTATCTAAACTTGGCTTATGTTTATTTTAAATTGAAAATTTATTACGAAAAAAAAAAAAATACTTACACATTTTTGTGTTTATTTTTTTATGAAAACTCGGAAACTTGGTCTCGGAACCGAATGTAAATATTACCTCTCATATGCATTATTAAACACGTTCACAGTGAAACTAAAATTATCAGTTTTCGATTAGTGTTTTTTTGGTGAAGTCTTAAACAATTTTTCTACTTCCTACTTTTGATGTTTAAAAATGTACGGCAAACAAATTCCATATGAAATTGTTTTCATAAATCAAATTGCTATTGACTTTAATGTACTTTAACAAACGTTGTGAAATATAAAAAAAATATATAACAAAAAGAGAGCAATAAAAAAGTCACATACGTTTAGGATTTCTAACCTTCCGTGTTATTAGCAATCATTTTTCAGTTTACCAGACACTTTTTTGTCGCAGAGCAAAACAAGCTGGTGCAGTTACACCATTCCTAAACCTTTTTTTATTTTTTAGATGGAAATAAATGTTAATCAAATCATTTAACGTTGGCATATAAAGCTTAGACTACCTGTAAACTTAGATGCAGTTATATGGCAAATAAAGAAATAGAAAATAAATGTAGCAACGGCAATTGCTCCAACTGAAACAAATATAAATTTTTATTGTTTTTTTTTCTCTTAAAATAACATTTTGCAAAAAAAAAACGGAGATTTCAGTTGGGATAAATATAATAAAGCGTTAAGCCTGTGAAGGGTTGTTGCTGCTGGTAAAATCATGTAGCGTAGAGAGCTAATGTGAAATTATTTATGTTTTTTATGCCCTTTTACTGCTATTTTATTTCTGGGGTAATCGCTACTATAAATCATAAAATGAAATTTAGTAAATTAATATTAAATTGTAGATTCCGTTTGTTTTTTGTCTTTTCTTGTTTTCGTTTTATGGCATTTAAATGAAAATTTACGATTTAGTCTTTGGCACGGCATTTTGTACGATGTATGTGCTTTTGTGTTTAAAATCGTTGTGATTTTGAAGTTAGTAAATGTTTTATAATTTTGTATTTTTAAAATATAAAGTTAATGCCTGCAATAAATTATCATGACTTAAAAACACTCTCAGTAATGAAATAAAATCATACACGATTTTTGTAATTTTATTAAGGCAAATAAATACAAGAAGGCTTTGTTTTTTTTTAGAATAAATTTTTACTTGCATTTGTTGTATTTAAAAAAATTGGAACATGTCTTTCTTTAATATTTTCTTAAGTAAAATAGTTTATGAGTATATCAACACAAATGAAATTTTCGAAGAATTTCTTACCGATATCGCTTCTTAAAAGTTTTCTTTAAGATGATCTGTTGTATATTTCTGAAAAAAACCAAAATTTATCAAAGTTCCCTGACGAAGAACTAGTGGCCAATAACTGATATTTAAACCTGCCGAGCATTATCTTTAGCAAAATAATTTGTTCAACTTTTTATACAACTAAGTAAAACAATACCTCTAACATTTTTGTTTAGTACGGATCTTCTTTAATTTCTATTTCTAATTTTCAATTATTGAAAATTGAAGGTTGCATGTTAATGTAGTATCTAAAATTTACGATCCGCGTTAACATTAATGCATGCAAAGGTAAAGTATTCTGTTGTTTGGCTACTTACTACTGTAATAACATTAGAACAAAAGTATATTACTTCGTACACGCAAAGAAAAAACATGTGCGAATTAAGCGTAGTCTAAAGGTAATATTATATGGTTATATCTTACGGTTATGAGCAAAATATAGTTAATATAATTGTTATATTTTATAATAATAGAGTTGGTCTTGGTCCCCTCCAAAAATAACATGATAAAGAATAATAATAATTATGTTTAAATTGCAAGCATGTAATTAAATATAATAATATTTTGTTCAAATATAAATTACTAAATTGTGAAATTTAATTATTTGTTTATTATATATGAGGGATAATTCAATTTGTATACGAATTCACAAAACTTAATTCACATATCTTTTATTATCTTTAGAAACGATAATGAAGATTGTATAGTCAGTATGATTGGTCTATGTCCTTCGAGGCAGCAGGCAAAAGACCACGCCTACCTCTAATTGTTTCATGTCATTTGGAATAATCCACTTCAATCAAAAAATAAATATATGGGGCGATAGAGAGTGAAAAATAAGAAAAAAACATCAAGTGAAAAAATTGGCGCTCGCCGATGTTTTCCGAGTTATGGGGCTCTGAAAATTTAAAATTTGTTTTAAATATCAATATGGGTATCATTTAAAAACTTTTGAAGAGATCTTTAAGGAAATACTAAAATTTTTTAAAAATGCTAAAATTACCAATTTCTTTTTTTTTATTTTTAAGTCACCCCAATAATTGCTTTTTTATTGGAGTTACTTTACTCGTACTAAACTAGATTTAAATAAATGGTGAAGGGTATATAAGATTCAGCATAACAGAATATGCATTATATCAAGTCCTTAATAAATATATGTATTATCTTTGTGCTTTCAATCATACTTAAATAAATAATAATAAATAATGTTTCAATACACTATGCTGTTTTAAAGAAGTTTTAAAATTTTGATTGTAGTTCGAATTTTATTTAGTTAAAGCAAACCGTGTTACATTTTTGGTACATATTGACCATATAATGATTAAGTATTAACAAAAAATGATTATTGTTACTAAAGTATTGTAAAAACCAACTAAAATTTATTCACCGCTACCATATATTGTTACAAAGAATACACAACTATATTATTTCTGTGCTGGCATTGAATATTTTCACAAAGTCAATTATAAGAATCGGAAATTGTTTGACAAAGTGATTACTATTCCAAAGACTTCTCTTGTATCACATTTAAGGGAATAAACCCAAGTTAACGTAGCGGCGAATTCGAGAAAATAGTTTATGTTAAGGAGTATCGAAATTTGAACATTCCTTCACTGATAATAAATTAATTGTAAATAATAAGTCAACAGAATCAAATATTGATGAACTTCTTTGCCTTTTCTTGAACACTATATACTAAAGTAGTCTTCCATTTAGGCGTTACATAGATGGATTTAATAGTGAAGCTAAAATTGAGTAAAAAATCTCTTACATCCTTTAGTAAAACCAACACTCTTTCATAATCTTCAATGATCTTTTTTTAAAAGTTATAATTACATCATCTATAACCACAAAAGGGAAATTCGCTTGTATTTCTATTAAAAATTATATTCAATTTTGTCCTTAAAGCTTTATCGCAACCCCGTATGGCTCCCATATAGAGATTGTTAAAAGATGGTTATGAATATCTCTTGCTAAAAATTAATTAGGAAATAATAAACTAAATTGCGACAAACCCTTAATTACGTGGCACAAAGCTCCAAAAAGGTAAGTTTATAATTTGATTAAAGCAAACCTAGATCAAATATAAGCAAACAATATTTAAAATTGTTTATTCTGTTATGTTTAACTAAATTCAATTTCAGAAAAAGTTTCAAGATAAAATCATAACATTGTTTCAACAGAAATACAAAATAACATTCCATAAATGAGTAGAATTCTGAAATAACAACATGTGTTTAATTATTTCTGCTTCATACCATATAATGCACTCTATTTTCTAACACCTTATAGTGCAAATATAGGAATTTAAAGTAATTCATTTCATAACCCCTAAAGAATTATTCGTTATTTAACAAAAACAATGTAGAAAATACAAAAATAACTAAAAAAAAAAGAAAAAACAAGAGGAAAATAAAGTTAAAAAAATGCTAAGTTTCAACAACAGCATTTAATGGGAAAAACGAAAAAGCAATGAACCCAATAAATTTTGTTTTGAATAGTTTTTAGTAAAAACACACACATACATAAATTCTTTTCTAGTCGAAGCTCGAAAATGGTGTAAACAAATAATGCATGAATGCATTTGAAATAAAAAGAGTTCCCTTTAGTTTTGATGAATATTGTTGCCTTATGAAGAAATTTCTTAATTTTACTCGGTTCCTAAGTGCTAACTGACACTTATATATTATAGATTTAGTCTGAGAATAGATTCTAACTTGTCTACAATAATTCAGAGATACTGGCAAATCCTTACACGCAATTTTACCTTTAGCTTGTCATGTTAAAAATATCAAGATGTACGAAGGAACAAGAACTCATAAAGAATATATATTTTTTTATTGGACACCTTGTTACGACAAGAAGATTTGACAACCTATTGTACACTTCATTGCAACGTTAAAAGTTAAGCTGTTTATAAATAATAAATGCGCATTGATTGCGCATTATGTGCGTTGTTTGTGGCGTCTGCGTATTTTCTAAACAGAAGATCAATGCTTTAATCTCAACAGAGTTTTGCATATAAAAACAAGTAAGAGTGCATTATTTAACTATGCCATATTTGTATATCTAGTTTAGTGAAGTAACTGCAATGAAAAAAAAAAACAATTATTGGGTTGATAGAGGATTAAAAAATAAGAAAAAAAAAAACTTCAGTACTATATATAATTTTACATGAAAAATTTCATCGTCTTTTAATAGGTTAAGCAATTTTTCAAAATTTTGGTATTTCCTTAAAGATCTCTTCCAAAGCTTTTTAAAGATACTCAACAGTACTTTTCTATAACAAGTTCAATGGCTCATAACTTGTCAAACACCAATTTTTTAACTTCTTGTTTTTTTCTTGTTTTTTTTTTAATTCTCTATCACACCATATATTTGTTTTTTTTGATTAGTTTTACTTCATTATTCCAAACGATATGGTATTTTGCCCGTTGCCTCGAAGGATAAAGCGGTCCATAATTATCCATCTTGCTGATTTTCAAAAGCAACTCTATCGAAACTATGTCTGATCGATTGGCGCATTAAAATTTTCTCTAGCGCTGATTTAGTGCCTTGGCAATCTTGATTTAAACACTAACACGGACAGACAAAAGGACGGACGAATATTGCTCAATCGACTACGCTATGCATAAGAATTTAGAATATATATTCTTTGTGGGATCTCGAAATGGATATTTTAGAAATTACAAACACTTTTTTTATGAAGGATACAAAAATAATTGTTGCTAAGTAGGCGCGGTTAAAAGAAAGTAGAAAATTATTGTGTTGCCAAGGTAGATGAGTTGCTGAAGGCGGATGTACAGTAAAATAGGAAAATTGTGGTTCAAACCTCCACAACATAATGAGAGTTTGTGTGGCAGTCGCAGCTAAGTTGATTTAAAACGGCGAGTTTGAGAAATGGTGCATTTGTGGTCTGGATAGCTGCGAGAGTTAGAGGTACGTGTTTTGTAAACAGGACATAGAGTTTGAGTCTCTACAGTGTAACACAGTTTTGTGGCGCAGATAGCGCACGCAAAGAAAAAATATGGTTGAGGTAACCATAATCTAAGAGCAACATATTATGGTTGCATTATATGGTTGCAAACAAAACATAGTATTGTTACATTTGCAACCATATTGTTGTTGTTCAAATATAAACATTATATGGTTAACATTTTCCAGATATAAAAGACTTTTTATTGTTTTATTCATTTACGATTTGTCATAAAAAATATTTAGAAAGATAAATTCACAAAAAATCAATTAATTGCTTATAATAACGCTTGGAGCATAAGCTACAAGAAACAGCTATACAAAAATATAGTTTATAAGCCCAAATAAATGATTACACAGTTGTGCTTCAAACAAAAAATAATAATAATATATATGCTTACAATACATACATACTCGTACATATACATATATTTATTTCAACTTTTTTTTATGTTTTGGTTCCCTTTTTATTTCTTTTGATATTTTGCTGTTTTTTCATTATTTAGTTTGTACATAAATTTTTATTATTATTTTTATAAAAAACAATTTCAAATTTTAGTTACCAGAAAAATTACTGAACTGTCAAGAACTTGAACAAAATATTTTTTAGCGCAAACATTATTCTGTTGCTTTAAACCATACTTTGATTAATAATAATATATTATGGTTAAATATTTTATATTATTTTTAAAAAGTTATAAAACTTTGGTTGTGGTTGAAATTTTTTTAAATTAAAACCAACCATGTTGCATTTTTTGTGCACAGTCACCATATAATCGTTGAAATTTAACAAAAAATGTTTATCGTGACTAAAGTTTTGGTGAAAATAACTATAATTTGTTCTCTGCAACTATACTTTGTTACAAAGAACATAATATGGTTATTGTGACCATATCACAACCATGTTTTTTTTCTGCGTGCGTAGAACGTGGGAATAAATTTGTTTAGAGCCACATAGAAAAACAGAATAATTAAAATACCACAGCAAAGTGAAATATAAATTCAAATTAAAAGAGAACCTACGCTTCAAAATAAAAAACTTAATGACAAGCAAATGGATAAGATGTTGACGATACTATTTTCTGTAAGATTATCCCAATGTGATATATTTGATTTTGGTACTATTAATAGTGTTAAAAGATTTTCCTATTTGAAGCCGAACATTGTTAGGCCCGCTTTTAGTTCCCATAGTTTCTAAATATTCTCGAGGAGTCAAGAGTCTTTCACATTGCAATGCCTTGAAATAATTACACTTAAACCTTAATTTCGTATCAGCCTAAGATAGAATATTCAAGAACCATTTTTTTTGTATTTTTACCTCAGTCAGTTAGTAAGTTCTCTTGAGCTTGTTTTTATCTGATAACATCTAAAAAGACACTTGTAGATTCAAGTCACTATAAGGCTGAATTCCCTATATTTTACTACACAGTATTGAAGGCACAACGCATCACTTCTCAATCACTTGTAGTAGCAAGTCACCACTAAAGTCGCTTTATAAAATAGAAAACTATGTCGATACACATAAAATCTTAAGGCTAAGATCGTTATAAACTCTGCTTAAAATATTAGAAACAAATTCAATAAAACATAAACCAAAATGTATGTGTATCATTAAACGTTGAAATAAGCTCTGCCCTTAACCAGAAAAGATCTTAATTTCATGCTATTGCCTTAAAATTTAAATTTGCAATGGATAGTAACCAGCTACAGAATAATTCAATTCTTTGCGACATAAAATATTAAGCAACTTTAAAAGGACATATTAGTTTAAAAACATAATAAATAAATAAGTAGTTGCCATCCATACACAAGCAATCTGCCATCTTCAGATCTATCGGGTCAGTAAGCAGTGGTTTTGACAGCACTATGAATAATAGAAAAATTCCAGTGGTAATGGGATGCTAAGTAGTTTTCACACTGTTTTTAAATAGTTGTTAGCAGTTGGATTTAGTTTTTCTTTTTAGTGTTTTTTGTGTTTTGTGTTTTGTTATTTTGTTCTGTTTTTTGTTTTATTTTCTAACTTACTCTGGCATAGAAAAAATTTATCTTTTTTCCATATTTTTAAGGAAGGGAATTAAAACTAAATACCCAATTTTTTTTATTGAAATGCAACATACAACAAAGTACAGCTTCGGTTAAATATAATTATTGAATCAAAAATTTAGGAAAAGAAGTTCAAAAGGTTTGCTGGAAATTATACTTTTTTTAATTCAAATATTAATGATTAATTGCACAGATCTTCAAATTTCAACCTGCATTTTCCCCTGTAGTTAATTTTGCAATTTCAATAAATAAAATTAAATTTTTATTTACGTAAGCATACAGGTACATTTCCATCTATAATATTTGTTTTAATTTTATGTGACAAATTTGCCATTTAGTGTATTGCAATGAGACTTACCACTCTTAAGATATATGTTGCTATGCACCAGGGCTTATTTGGGACATTTATATGGCTGTGGTAGAATAAGGATCTACTTAGAGCAGAAAAATAGTGTCTGTTTTAAAGCCAAATTTCCTGAAAGGGGTAGATTGTGCAGATTAAAATTTCTATTACAGGTTATAAGTTTGTGATTGGTAGAGCATATCATGTTGGTGACATATCAAAATGCTAGAATCATCATTAAGATCGGCCTGATATACATCAAGGCAGGAGAAGCACTAGCGTTGAGCTCATATGTCCAATGGTTCAACTACCATATTCCCACTGGCTATCACCTGTAAGTTAACTTCTGTCAAAATCATACTAAATTCTGTTAAATCGTTTTTAGATTTCTTATTTTCAGCTGATCATCTTTGTTATTTCTGTAGACTTAAACTCCTATCTGAATAATTTCTCGACAGGATTTTGATTTTTATATATTGCTCAGACAATAAGAATTACTTGTTGAATCTTATTTTCCCTTTAAAAATAAAAATAAATAATTGATTTACTTTTATCGCTGGGACAATTAAATTTAATTATTTGAGTTGTGGATTTTGGATAACATTTCAAGCTTAAATTCTTACTAATTCCAGATTTACACTATGCAATCTTTTGAGGCATTTTTTTTCTTAATTTTCTGTTTAAGTTACACCGTAATTTGATATCTTAAAGTAAACATTAGCAGCAGTAACATCCCCTCAAAACTCAAGCAATCCGATATTGCTTACTCGTCCTGCTTCACAAACAAACAAAAATTTCATGCTAGTTTCATGAAAAATTGCATAGTGTAAATGCCGTATTACTCTTATCAATAAATAGTTCAGTATTATCTTTATATTTAATATCATTTATTCATTATTTTGTTGAATGGAAATAATTTCGACCAAAAGTCAGTTTATATACAGTAAATCTTTCCAGTATTAACAATCGAAAATCCTCTTCTACGCTTACCTGCTATCGTTATCTTAGGTTTGGAACACAACACAAATATATTTTAATAAAAAATGTTTATAAGAGCGAAAAGTTTAAGTTTAAAAAAATCTCTTAATGCAAAATTAAAAAGAAACATACACATTTTTTTTTGTAAAAATGAAATTTTAAATTTAAAATATTGTAGTGCTGCTAATGCGTTAGTCTTACACTAGAACATAGCGATTTTATGATACGCAAAATTATATAAAAAAACAGTAAAAGGAAAGAAAGCAAAAATTATTTTTTTGTTTTCTTCTGATGCTATCTACTAAAGTCGTCCAATTACGGTTTAATAAATACCCAAAAAGCAGCAAGGATTTTAAATTGAAAAAAAATTTAAGTAAAAACTTTAAACTTATAAAATTATTTTTTTCTCTAATAAAAAACACAAACCTTCAACAATAGCTTCTATTTTTTGGTAATAAATAAAACTTAAGAAAATAATTTTTAATATTGCGTTTTACTTAACAAGTTTTTAAAATAAAAATTAATACAGCTACGGATGGTCCGTGTTAATATAATAACGTTGGTGTTCTACTTATGCTCACAGCAGTAAACTTTAATTGTATTTTTTATAGTATAAATTTTCGTAACCCTTTTTTGTTAATCCATAAATATTATTGTTTTTTTTTATATTTTTAAACAAAAAATACTTTAATAAAAAGTATTTTGTACAAATTAAAACTACGATTTAAATTAAATCTTTTTTAATTTCCTTTTATATTTAACAATACTTTTATTTTTCTATATTTATTTTTAAATTTGCAATACATTTATGTTTAAGCAACTCCTTGTTTTACCCTTAATACCAATCATTTGCATTTCGAATTCCTATTGGATTTTATTTCATTCAATATTTTCCTAGCAATTCGTTCGCATTGTAAGGGTCGAAATACTCAAGTCAACACAAATACTTGTGCATGTTTAAAAAACATACTTATCTCTCTATAGTCATATATAAAGCATTTTATAGGGTTACCTATTTGGTTTTGTGGAATTTTTTCAATTGTTGGCATCAGTGTCGTGTAGGATATTTTAAATTAAAATAAAAAAAAAATTCAAGTTTTATTGCTCCGTTGCGAGTAAATTACGGACATTTAATTATACAGTCGTAAGTTAGTAGAAATGTACAGAACTTCTAAGAAATATAGCTTCAATGATCTTAAAATATATATAGTGACGTTCTAGTTTAGGTATTGGTCTTTCGATTAAAAATAATTTTTTTTTTTGCTAATTTTTAAAATTTCAAGTTTTAACGGATTTAAAAAACAACCGATATTAGAACTTGAGGCACCAAGAAGATACGCTGATTAGCTGCTTGACCAAAAACGCTGTTCTGGAGATTATTGACATCGAATTTTTATGGGTGATAAGACTCATTCTTGTTATTGCATATGTCATCACTAAATATGCTGCCAATACTTTACAGTCCACAAAAATCATAAACATGGAACAAACTGGAACGCTAATTTATTATGTGATTTCAATAAGGTAGTGCCACTATTATGTTCGGAAAATGTTAGGCAATAAATATTTACGGCCTTATGCTTTACCTTTCTTTAATAAAGTTTGGCTATCCAGATCTTTACTTGAGTTATTTATACTTTTGAGAAGTTATTGACGGTCTGTAAATGCTGTCATGCCAATAAAAACACCAAAGAAATTTAAAACTAATTAGATAAACCTAAGGTGACATTACAAAAATACTCACAAGGTCTAAACGTTATATTGACAATCTGAAGATGATGATCTAAATTCTAATTAGTGCCTCTTAATATATTTGCTTGATACAACAGTATAGGTAACCCTTTATCACAAATAAGTATGAGCGTATATTAGTTTTGCAAGTGTAAATTTGAATAGACATAGTCACTATACGTTCGTTGCATTTAACAAGTGTTATATGTCTCTGTATGTGGCATTCAAATGTCGCCATACTGCTTAGAATTGCAAAACAAAGTGTCATTTTAGGTTTCCAACAACAACAAAAAAAAAAGAAAGATTCACATTTATGCTTGGCAAGTGAGATATATACGTCTGTGTGTGTGAATAAGAGCGTTGTTTAAGTATGAGTTATATAACTAAATGTATGTGTATCATTTCCTATTGTAGTGACATAAACAAAAATCTTTACGAACGTTCTCCCTATTACTAAATATTTTCATATTTGAATAAATTCTACTTATAACAGTGTGTACACGTATGTGTGTGTGTGTTATAGATGATATTGGTTTTCAGAACCAGGAGCTTATGTTTTATCCACTATTTTCAGCTCTGATGCTTAAATTTCAACTACATACATAATCACACTGTTGTCATTACAAAAAAAAAAAAAAAAACAGAGAAAAACAATTTGAAATTTCTGCTGGAAAAATGTGTTGTGCCTTACATTTTCTTTTTTTTTTTTTCAAATATATTCTATGCAAGTATTGTTTGTTACTACTATAACTCGCATGTATGCTAGTTTAAGTATTTGTGATTGTTTTATTTACATCTACTACGTTCCAATTACTGCTGTTAAATTTGCTTTTCAAAATTGTTAAATAGTTTTTCTGCAAATTTTCACTTAGACACCATTTAATATACGCTAACTACAACAACAACTACAATTACAGAATGTTGATTACAATTTGAGAGGATGGCCGTATAAAATGAATGAACAAAATTTAATTCAAAAACCAAAAGCCTCTCCAATTGACCTAAAGAACTCCGAATGAGCTGGTGGTAGTGCACTAAATATTTCATTGATTAGTTTTGAGTTTTGTGAATTAATTTTCAAAAGATTAAAAAACTATGTTTGGTTTTAAACCTGTGTAATACAAATAATTTTTTAAATAACACTAGACAATAGGTAACCAAATATTTTTGTACTGAATGGCATGTGGAAAATGCATTAAATTTGAAGTATTTTTTTTTTAATATAGTTACTCAGCCCAATTATGAATATTCTCACGGAATTTCTTTCCCACGGAAAAAATTTTTCTCGAGAAAAGATTCCTCCAATTATGAATTCCGTGGGGAAAAATAATGAAAAAGTGGCATCACAGTAATTTGAAGGGAGTTTGTTTTGTTAATTTTCATATAATTTTTATTTTATAATTTAGAATACCTACTTTTTTCCCCCGGATTTTTTTCACTTTTCGCAGTCAATCAAAAGGGGAAAAATTTATAATTGGAGAAAAGTGAAAAGTGAAAAAACTCGCACGGAATTTTTGTTTATAATTGGGCTGACTGTTTTAAGAATTAAATTTATATTTTTTATTTTAATAACATTTTATAATTTTAATAATTTTTTTAGCATATTGAATTAGAAATAAAAAAGCCTGCATAGTCTTAAGCTAAATGAAAAAGATAAGATTTTTTTCGTAAATGAAATTATAGAGGTTACATTGTTTAAGGATATCGTTGATTGTTTTACCATTCTCTTTGGTAATTGTAGAGTTAATTATTTGGAAAAGTTATGATCCTTAAGAGTGATAGTGCTATATATATTAATTCTGATAGAACAAAATTTGCAAAAGTTTATATGACTGGGTAAAGAATGATTGATCAAGTCTTAAACGGATAATTTTTATTCGATCTTGTCTTGAAAGTCAAGTTTGTAACGACAAAGCGCAATATCAGTTTGCCTTTCATTTGTTGTTTTCTTATGATGTGAGAATGTAGTTTGTTGTTGTTTAAATTTTGTATTGCGTACAATGAGAATACTGAGTCTATACATATCACACACTTACCGCTTTTTTCATTTTAGCAATTGTGCTATCTCATGTACAGCTACAGTTTCTGCTGAGAAATTCGTTCTCTATTCGGGTTATATTATTGGCTTCATTGTTAAACTTAGATTTACTAAAAACCATTGTTACTACAAATAATTTAAATCCGGATATATACTGACTGCTACAAAGACAAATAAAATCTGTAATAAACAAGCCTTTTGTTAGTCCACAACAAAAGTGTGTAAAAGACAATTGTAATGTATTTTTAAATGAATGTTTTTTTTTTAAGAAAAGCTTTTAAATGACAAAAAATATACTTAGGGATTAAGATAAAATATATTATAATATAATATATTAAAATTTTTTTAATAGCTTGAAAAATATAATATACTCATAGATATACATTGAAACACGAAATAATTATTAACCAATATTGTTTACGAATAGTCAGAATCTACTTTGCTAAAAATATTCACAGAAACACAATACAATATGAAATCTGGGACAATAGTGCTTAACGTGAGATTTAAAATTACGAAGGCAGCAAATTTTATTTATGTGATCCGAATACTTTAGTCTACAGTTCAAGACCTTACCTAAAACGTTCACTTTATCAAAACAAATTTAATGCCACAAAAAAAAAACTTTTTCTTTTGTTTTAGCTCATGACCAAATTCAAATTTTCTTAATTTATATCTGCATTTTTCTCAACGAATAATGCGTAGAAAACAAAAGCTACAGGCCATCGGCCAACATATATGCAACATATGAACGGTTTGCATTAATAATAACTTGATTAAATTTTGCGAAAAAAATGGGCTTATAAACAACAAAGAGTTCGGTTTTAAATAAAAATATTCAACGGGACATGCTATCTATTTATTGTGCATTTAAAAATATGCTATTGCTTGGCAATTAAAAATAAATACCAAGAAATGTGAAAACATACTCTTTCGTCCCATTATGGGAAAATGTAACAATGATGTAACAAAAAAATTGATAATTATCTGGTGTTAAATCAAGTCAGAATATTAATATCGCGAACAAAGAGACTGTTAGATATTTAGGACTAAACCTGGGTGTTTTGTGATCAGCCTCAATATACGTTGCTAGAATGAAAACATTATGATGCCTGATAAAGCGGCATTTTTTACGAGAGTCTCCTTACAGCAGTTATTTGTATCAAGGAAGGTGACTTCAGAAGTAAAATGCGATAAATGCATTATATATAAAGTTGATTACTTTTTCGTATTTAAAATATTTAAAATATATTAACAAATAACATTAAAAAAAAAATTTAAAATGGCCTATTCACAATTCTTTAATTTAATTATTGTGTGCTCCATTTTCGTTCAAAATAATAAATCTAAATATAATTAGAAAAGAAAACCTTTTTTTTAAGCAAAAAACACATTTTTTCGCATGTTGGGAGTGCTCTAAACTGTAATGACTTTTAAAACGAAAGTTCTAAAATTTAGTACATTTTTTTTTAAATATTCGTGCACAAGATGAATTTTATTTTAAAAGTTTAAAAGATAAGAGAAAATTTTTTGTTCAAGTAAATTTATGAAAGTGTTAAAATTATTTCTATTTCTTTTAATAAAAGTGGTCTATTAAGCCACAGACAGCATGAGTTTCTATGCAAACCTCTTATTGCACAAATATATATTCTTATCATTCTTGTTATTCAGCGGAAAACGGTTGTTATAAAAACTGAAACTAATGGCACTTTCATCTTTGGCAGTTGTCAGGTTGTGGTCTATTAAAATTTTACAACAAAAGTTATAAACATTCATGTCACTTTAAGTAATGATCACAAATACATACCTTCAGAATTATGGGAAATTTTTGTGTAAAAATGATTATTGCATGGTGCTCTCTAATATTTTGTATGTAGCGTATTCGCATACGAGGGCTGCTATATATATTTCTGGCCTGGCAACACGGGGGGGTGCCAAGTGCAATCTGACATTTCGATTGGAAAGTTTGTCATTTTTAAGCAAATTCGTACTCAAAACGTTTTCACGTACAACTATTATTTGTGTTGTTTACAGTGACTTGAAAAAATTAATAAAGAAAAAAATGGAATTAACTCGTGAACATTTTCGTGTCATCATTCTTCACAATTTTCGACGTGGATTATCACGACAAGAGTGCATTGATGAACTTAAATCTTTGTATGGCGATGAAGCACCATACTATAGCACTGTGAAAAATTGGTATAATGAATTTAATCGTGGCCGAAGCTCGCTCAAAGACGAATTCCGTGAAGGTCGTCCAAAAACGGCTGTTGTGCCAGAGAGCATTGATGCCGTGCGTGAACTCATAATGCAAGATCGACATGCGACATACCGAGAAATAGAGACATCCTTGGACATTTCTTCCACCAGCACACATTCGAGACTGCATGAACACCTGGCCGTAAAAAAGGTTTGTTCTGGTTGGATCCCGCACAATTTGAAAGTCGCTCAAAAAAAGGCTCGTGTCGATTGGTGCAAAGAAATGTTGCAAAAATACGATTGCGGTGCTTCAAAAGACGTTTATAAGATCGTCACAGGTGACGAATCATGGATCTATGCGTATGAGCCCGAAACGAAACAACAATCGACCGTGTGGGTCTTCAAAGACGAGCAAAATCCAACGAAAGTTGTTCGTGGAAGAAGCACTTCGAAGCAAATGCTCGCCTGTTTCTTCGGCAAAACTGGTCATGTGGCGACTGTTCCGCTTGAGCAACGTAGGACGGTCACTTCTGAGTGGTACACTACAATTTGTTTACCTGAAGTCATCGGAGAAATTCGAAAAACCAACAAGAGAAGACGAATCATTGTTCACCATGACAATGATAGCTCTCACACATCGGCTCAAACTAGAGCGCCCTGACTTGGCACCTAATGACTTCTTCTTATTTCCGAACATCAGAAGAAGCTGTAGAAGTGTTCAAAAACCATGTTTTAGAGGTGTCTCAATAGGAGTTGAAAAAGTGCTTCGACAACTGGTTTGAGCGCATGCAAAAGTGTATAAATGATGCTGGAGAATACTTTGAAAAACAATGAAACCATTTTTGATTATAAATATTCGCATTTTCACTATTAGGCCAGAAATATATAGAGCAGCCCTCGTATATGTTTTATTTTCCTTTTCCTTTCGTTATTATTATTGTTATTCATGTGGCAGTAAAGCCAAAATTGTCAGGTTTTATCAGACATTTTTGCTGTAAATAAAATTCATAACAATATGATCATAAATCCGAAAAAAAAATTTAAGCCAAGACTGACTATTTTATTTTCTCTTTATATTATTTAAAGTGCTTGCAGCATACAAAATCGCTTATCTTTTCAATGAATGAAACGAAAAATAGACAAATAGTAAGATAGTTTTAGTAAAACTGTAATTTTTATTTGGGAAAGCCCTTTACTCAGACAAAATCATTAATTTTGGCCACTCAATTTCACAATGTTTTAGCTGTCTACTTCCCATTACATTAAGGTCCATTACATAAATAGTACCAACCAATATAAGGAACGCTTTTTGTAATCGCCACCAAAAACTAAAAACGGTACTTGTATGGGTACCAGTACTGAATCTCAGATATTAACGGTCTAACTCATAAAAATTTAGATTTAGTTTAGATTTAAAGTTAACAATAGTTATAGTTATTGAACACTTTTCGTTTAGTAACCCATTTATAAAAAATTGTTTTACAAACATATACAATAACAGTTTAATAAGTAATCTACACTTTAAACAAAGTAAAGTTTTTTACCTGGCAACTTTTATTATCATTTTATATTAAGTGCTTTTATTGTAGCATACAAGAATGTAAATACCGCCCGTGAAATTATGCAAGGTCAACAAAATTGTATTTTAAAATGGTGCCACGATAATGGCGTCGTCATTCATGCAACAAAAACCAAACTTATGCATATAAAACCACGCCAAACACAGATATTAAAATCAAATTTCATAATTTAAATTGGTTATATGCAAATGCAAAGAACAACTTAGATATAAACGATAACTGCATCACTTTACGTGAAATGGTTAACATATACAAATATCTTGGTGTCTTATTGACCAATTTCCAAAAAAAAAAAAAATTATGTAAAGAAGGATTTATGCTATTTCACCTAAGCAACAGTACAACAACACATGTGTTAAGACAAGCATACTTTTCGCTAGCTACATCTTATCTAAGACAAAGTATAACAGCATGTGGAAGTGCAACCTTTGTTAGACAGCTACAGAACACTCAAAATAAGTTTATAAAAATATTACAAGGGAAACAAAATGGCAATAATATACATGGAAGCAGCAACTTCAACTATATCTCGTTCCTAAACGGCATAGACTTCACAGCAAAAGAAAATATCAACAATAGCGATATCAGCAAAGTAATACGCAACTCTGTCCTAACCGTTATGCTATAAACACAATCAAAGGCTACCGACCATCGACTACCGACTACAAAAGTAGTTGGCTACAAAAATAGCCAAGTTGCCAGCTACTTAATTCTTTTAACGACCATCGACCACTAACTACAAAAAATAAACATCTGTTTTGACATACATGTATGTATTTAAGTTAACCAAAACAAAATAAACTTGATTTTTTTAAGTGAATTTGTGTAAAAAAAAATTTTTAAATGTCTCAAAAAAATTTAATTAACTTTATAAATACTATTGCTAAAATAGTGGAAACAAATACTTCAGTGTATGAAGTGTCCACGTCCATATTTTCATGTAAATTGAACTCAACATTTACATTTAACAATATAATAAATGTATATAAACAGTAAAAATTACTATTATGTACTTATCAATTTCAATAAAAAACCAAAAAAATTAATATAAATGAAACAAATTAGAAATTTGTGGAAAAAGAACTAAATGGAAAATTTCACAAACAAAAAGTAAATGAAAAATGCGCCAAATAAATAGTAAATGAAAAATGTATTTTGTTTTTTTAAATCTTAATTTAATAATGGCAGGCGTATATAACTACAGCGCCAGGGTATCCTACAAGTATTTTGATATAACTAGTCTCTCCAGGAACTGCACATCAACCTATACCTTCGTATAGGAAGTGGAAAAGCCTGTTGAATAAAAACTGTGCCCGTTGCGACTTCAATTATAACTTCACTTTTTTTTTAAAAATCTGCTCGCACGCAGATGTTCCCCCTTCGAGATAAAGTAATAAACTGATGAAAAATGTAAACAAATTAACAGATGATTATTATTTTTCAATGGTGCCACTATAAAAGTTTTTCGCGTTTTTAATAGCGATATTTAATGTATTGCATTTTTAAAAACACCATTTCATGCATTTGTTGTATTGGCACCACTAATCTGTTTTTTGTAGCCAAGAAAAATAGAAATTAGCCTAAAGGCCCAACTATAATGTGCATAAACTAGCTTATGCCAACTTATACAACTGTGCAAATACATTAAATTATATGTGGTAAACTATAATGTGATTAAGATAAGTTTTCGTCAAGTTTCGTTAAATTTCATTTCTTTATGCAAGGTACGAAACTGATCGCACTTTCCGCACGGAAACAGCTGAATGTGCTTTAGTTTATACATTAATAAAGAAATTTTCTAATTAAGACCTAAATTGTTAAATTTTTTAGTTTTAACTTCAATAAAAAATGTAGAAAAAAAAACAACATATTTCTTTATGGCCAATTTTTTACAATTATAATATATTTAAATTAAATTTGTATTTATACACACATATGTATACTATATAAACGATGAACATCGTTGCATTTTTTAGTACGGTTGGTCACAAAAACAAAACAGAAAATAATTTGTAATAATTTTTTTTTACGTTTTCTTAGAACATAAACCAAAATATGTAAATGTGTCTGTGAATGTTATTAAATATATAAAATATTTTCTTTAAAGCCTTTTAGTTTTAAAATTTTGTTGATTAATATAAAAACTATTTTTGGCAAAAGTACAAAATAAACATAAATGTGCAACTGTGGCAAATAAGTTACTAAATTTATATATGTACATTGTAGCCACATAAATTTCTTTGATAAGTTACCTAAGCATTTGACAGGCTTTTCGTTGAATTTTTGACATAAGCTAAAGCTAGCTTATGCACATTATAGTTGGGCCTTAAGTTGGCTACGGGCTACAAAAGTAGCCGTGTAGCCGGTGGTCGTGTAGCCGCTAAAAGAATTATTCTCATAAGCACGCATGTATTCTATTTTTGACATCTTGTAGTCGATGCTCGGTGGACGTGATTATGTTTATAGCATTAACATGGCGAAAAAAACTCAACGTACTCAATGTTAAAAGTATATACTTCGCAACTTTAGCCAACGAATTTTGAAATGAATCTAGTTTCCTAGACACACCACACAAGATCACAAGCTGCCGCAAAATTTTAAATCCCTCAATATAAAAATAACTATGGTAAAGGCACCTTATATGTATCCCTGCACACAATAATGAATAAATTACCCACTGATATCAGAAGTATAACCAATATACAAAAGAGAAAAAATTGATAAAAAAAAAACATTTTTTTTAATTGTTTAATATATTTCATTTCTGCAGACAAGTCTTCGTACAGTAGTACTATGTAGAGATGAGCTCAAAACGCGTTGCTTGCTTGTATTAAAGGCCGTGTCAGATAAAACTTTTGCTTTGCGTTGCGTTGCAAATTCGCTTTGACATCTAAGATAAAATGCACGAACTTATATGAAGTATGTCACATAAAGCACTTTTAACGCAAAGCTAAGCACAAAGTTAGGCAACACTCATCTTTTTGCGCGCTTTGACAATTAGCTGCTATACATTTGTATATTATTTTTGGCAAAATCGAACGTAAAAGAGTTAAGAATTTTAAAATATTATTTGTTTATTATATATTCTTCCTTTATGATTTTTTTTAGAAAATTATGGAAGAAAAACTTATAAAAACAAACAATAATTAGGCGCTGTTAAAGTTTTTATTGTGACATACCTCTTGCGTTATACGCTTTTTTTTCAAAGTTTGAAACGTCACGCAAAGCGATAAAGTTTTATCTGACACGGCCTTTATAGTGTTTACTATTGAATTGTTCTCTTCGTTTAATACTACTGAACTCATTCGACAAGAGCATTCGACACCATTTATTCATTTGTCAAGCATACGAACTGTTTATTGATATGTTGGAAATTTTACTAGTTGTACACTATTATATGACAACATTGCAGAATATACCGGAATTTACGTTTAAAACTATTCTCCTTTTCTTATTCTAAAATGTATGACCAGGTCTACCATATTTGCAGATTTTTTGCCTCAAATTTATCAAAATGCCGATTCATCGATTTTGGCTCCAAAAATTCCAATTTTTGATAAACATTGTAACAAGGTAACTTTGTAAGTTAAAGAATAATTTATTAATTTTGGGCAACACTAAAATATTTCTAACATTAGAAAGAGACAACTGTTAATTAGTCAGCACTACTACTAAGGAGAAAAAGAGTTAGACTTATGGTAAATAACTGTATCAACTTTTATATAGATCTTACAATTCAAATATTAAAACACATTGATTTTGAAAAAATGATAAATTATTTGATCCTTTTTGTTAATAAAAATATGTCTTATTCTATGCAAAATGTGTTAAGTTAAAAACTTGCCGATTTTTTTAAATAATGAAAGTCCGATAAAGCCGATTTTTTTTTTTTTTTTTGCAAAAGTGCCGATGTCTTTTCTGGCATCCCTCTGTATAAATGAAAATAAAATTGCGTTTTAAAAAATCAAAGTTTCTTTTAATGAATACCAACGCAATTGAAAAGTGTAACACCGAGTATTGTACATTTTCGTTGTACTCGTAAGACTATTGTCTTTTCAACTATTGCACAAAAAACTTGTGTGTGCTTGTTTATTTTTCCTCTATGTTTACTATGCACTAATTTCTCTTAGAGCTAAAGTCAATATTACCTTTTGAAAAAAAAACACAATATTTTAAGGCTTACGCTTACATCTCTAGTAATTAGTAACATTAAAATTTATTTTAATACGATTTTTTTTCAGTCTGCTTACTGTAATGTTTAATTTTCTTATTATTTTACGTCAAATAAAGAAGTTGAATAGAAATAAGAAAATAAAAAAGAAAATTGAAAAGTTTTAATTACAAATATTGAAATTATAATTATTGGATGAAGTCTAATTTTAGTGATTTATCTTATTTTAATTTTAATCGTATTGGCTTTATATATTTAGGCTACTTGAATTTAGAATCATTATAAATACTTTAATCTGTAATGAGATCAAACTTTTTAGAAAAACACTTTAATGTTTTGTTAACGGCCTCCATTGTTATTTATTTTTTTTTTTTTTTTTTTTGTACTTAAAACATGGATAAAAAAAATAAAATGACTTAACTACCCAAGAGCATTTTGCTGTAACAATTTGTTTTTTTTTATATCGTTTGGTTTTTATTTTTTTTATATTTAATTTAGAAGAAAAAACAAAAACATGTGGTTGATAGAAAGAATTCAGTGAGCAGAAATAATGCCTGAACATAAACTCATTGTTATAGTGGTAACAAATAAGTTTTAATCTGACCAACAACATTTTCCTGTTTAAATATTTTTTTTTTTTTGTTTTTTATCAGTTAAAGTTTCTAGTTTTTTTTAACCACTACAATGTATTTTATTTTATAACAGAGGCAGGATTTAAATAGAAAAATATACTTAACACAGTACTTTTTTTATTATTTAACCAGATAATTTTTTGGCAAGATTTTAAGTTAAGTGTTAGTGGCATACCAGCTACAGAAATAGAAGAATGCAATTTGGGTAGCATATCTGAAGGCAAGTTACGAAGGCAGTACTAACATTGCACAACTTTACTGGAAATTTTTAACATCATATTAAAGTTTTGATTTTAGCTTACATCTTTAGGTTCAGGCGATTGTTTTTCATGCAGAGAAATATGGGCCTAGTTTAATATAGAGCTATTAATTTTTTCTTTATAGGTTTCTTAAAAACTTATTTCTATTTAGCATCTTCTCGTGTTTTATTAATCTAATCGCGTAAGTCGGCGTATGTCGCCCTATGTAAGCTTTATCATTCTGTTGTATTGTTTCATCAATTACTGAAGATATTTTTGAGTACGTCACATTGTAACGACACGTATTCGCTGGTTGCTGGGGTAGCTTCAGCGGTGTCCAGGATCGTTAGCAACTCAGGTTAGATCCTAGCGTTAAGTAAATAAATGACCCCTATTTCTCCCAACGTTATAAATCTTATCTCTTTACTGGATTAACAGGTACCGCTAGTAACACCAACAGTTTTGTCCGGTGGCGAGCGGCTCGTGCTAGTAACGCTCGCTGTGAAATCAGCAAGACAACTGTCTCACACACGTTCCGTTTATGCTGTAAAATCAGCAGATGACTCTTACACAAGCAATAGTTATGTAAAATTAGCTCTTAACAGAGAGCACTAGAAACCGGTTGGAGGTGTAACCTGGGGTTGGAGTACTTGTCTTACACGCAGTAGCCTCACAAAACTAACTCTTGTGAGAGGGTACGGGGCACCAGCTGGAGGTATAACCTCGTCCCGGAATTACGTGTCTCTCTCACAGTAATCAGCTCTTGGCAGAGAGTAGAAAAAAAACCAGTTGGACCTCATTTTGGAATGATCTGACTCTCTCCCAGTAGTTAGCTATTAGCTGAGAGTAAGGAAAACATGTTGAAGGTATAACCTCGTGTCGGAATTACTCGTCCCTCACACAGTACCTAGTACAGGACTGCCGCAGTTACTGAGTTGTACGATTAACCATTGGGGATTTAAAAACGTCCTAATCAATTGATATTCGTTCTCCAGCTATTATCGAAAAATCTAGCAGGTACTTTCTTTACAAATTCACATTAATTTGAAACAAGTAAGAGTGACATATTTGGCTATGCCGAATCTTTTATACCCTTCACCATATATGTGTCGACTTTTTGTAATCAAATTAATATTAATATGAAAAATTCTCGTATTCCTATTTACAAAGTTAGTTGGTTAAATAGATGATGTTTATAATCTATACAACCTACGGTAGAAAGACGCGAAGAACGCAGATGAAAGGTGTAGCGATTAAAGAAAAAAAAATGCTGCATTTCATTCTGCTGGGGTCTAATTGTTCTTGTTGCTTTGGAAAACGTCCGCATTCGTTTGTAAAATAATTTTTCTTCCTTAGTTTATATTATTTCTTAAATTTATATGTTTCCAAAATTTCAAAATTTGAACTACTACATTATAATATACACCACGCTTCATAAATTTAAAAGCATTAACATACTTTTATAGTTTTCTGTGAGGGCTCTCGTAAACATAACTTTAAGAAATTGAAAAAAAAAAAAATGAACATAAGAAAGTCTTTAAAAGTTTTTACCAACTTTCTGTTATTTAGCTCTTTATCCAGTGAAAGATAAACTGAGTTTCATTTAAAAGTTCTACATGCGGACACACGCTAAAAAGAAAAATTGCTGTTTATTAAAAGCAGCAAGATTTGTTAAGATTTTTTTTGTTGTTCTTATTGTCTTACACTCCCTGTAAATTAAAGTACTTCAAATAATAATAAAAAAAGAAGTTTAAAATATAATGAAGTCAATGGATAAAGTTCTAGCTGTGGATTTGTTAAAATATCTCGGTGCGAATAACAACATAAAAGGGTACTCACGCCTACGTTTGTATATGGCAGAGAGTAGAGTTTAAAAGCTTTTAACAATTAGTTGGTTCAACGCACACTTTTATAGTACATTTACACCAAAAAAAAAATGAATATCTTAAAAAGAATGCGAGCAGCATAAACAACAATGGCAACAATTATTTTCACCTGTAGGGTCAAAATAAGAATTTTGCCAAAAATCTGTGGTTTTTTATGTCTTCATCTTTTATGGAACAGAAAATAAATTATACAGTTGTATACAATAGACTGGGATAATTAAGCGTTATAAACTTCAGGAATATTGTACTGCGCAATTTATTTGTTAATATTTTTTTCATTTTAAAGAACACTAAACATTTTAAGTTTTTTGTTAAAATATTCTTTGTAGTTTTAATATTTTTTGGTCAAATTGAAAAATTTTCGTTGTGAAATATTTGCTAAACTCACAACTTATTATAAATTTAATATTGCATCAAATAAAGGTGTTTTTCAAGCATGATAGAACATGAAGTTTAAAAAAATAACACTAAAAATTAAACTTTGATGTAAATTGTTTTCTTATTATTTTAAGTAAACTCTGCCAAATCGTTATGAATAGACTCACGCTTGAACAAATCATCAAATCATCCAAGTTTACTTTAAAAATCAGCCATCAATCGAGCAACTTATAGACGATTTTAATGGAGCACCTAATCGTCCGTCTGAGTAAGCTATTCGTTGAACTGTGGATAGATTTCGTACCACATAATCTCTAGAGAATGCAACAACACTAACACGTTGAAGAAATGTGCGTCCTTAAGAGAGAGTGTCGCTGATGTAAACGAAAGTGTGGAAGAACTTTCGAATTTATCGATTAGTTGTCCGTACCATACGTAAAAATTTCGTGCAAAGATCTTGGCCTACACCCGTATAAGATCCAGCTAGTGTAGGAATTAAAGCCACGAAACCATTATATGAGT
This sequence comes from Gymnosoma rotundatum, assembly GCA_916610165.2. Taxonomy (NCBI): domain Eukaryota; kingdom Metazoa; phylum Arthropoda; class Insecta; order Diptera; family Tachinidae; genus Gymnosoma; species Gymnosoma rotundatum. Next base: position 97,047,292 of record OU744340.1, read on the forward strand.
CGTTCTTTCGCCGAATGGGCTCTAGAATAGATAGCAACTGACGCGTTGTTTTATCATCAAATTGTGTTGAGCGATGTGGTTCAGTTTTGGCTTAAAGCATTTGTTAATAAGCAAAATTGCCTCATATGGAGTGAGACCAATCTACAACGTACCCTACAGACTCCATTGCATCCATAAAAATGCACCGTTTGGTATGGTTTATACGCTGGTGAAATCATCGAACCATACTTCTTCAAAAATGAGGACGGATCTCACGTTACGGTCAATGGAGATCGTTCCCGCGCCATGATTATTAATTTTTTGTTTGAAGATATGAATGACATTGATCCGGACGAAAAGTAGTATTAACAAGATGGCGACCGCAACCATCAAGTTATTCAAATCAAAATTTGGCAGTAAGTTGATTTCAAGAATTGGAGCTGTCCATTGGCCTCCAAGGTCGTGTGATTTCACACCTCTCAATTATTTTCTGTGGAGCCACGTGAAATCACTGATTTATGCAGATAAACCGGCAACCATTGACGCTTTGAGGTTCAATATTGGTTGAGTTATTCGTGACATATAGCTAGCACTATTTAAAAAGTGACCAAAACTTGGACGTCCAGAATGTACTTCGTCGTGAGCAGACATTCTGATCTTTCCTATAAAGAATTATTTATTGCATATTAATTTCATGTGTTATTTTTTAAAATTTAAAATTCTATTGAGAATTAAAAAATGAAAAAAAAATTGGTACTACATACATTTCATTTTACATAAAAATTCCATCGGCTCTTAATAGGTTAAGTACTTTTAAAAATTTCATTTCCTTAAACATTTCTATAAAGGCTTTAAAATGATACCCATTTTGATATTTAAAAAAATTTGAAAATTGTAGGGCCTCGTAACTCGGAAAATTTTCCATTTTTTAATACTCTATCGCCCCATATATTTACTTTATTGTTCCAAATGACATGAAAAAATTAGATATAGGCCTGTGTTTTGCAACAAAAAAGAGAGAGAGAGAGATATTGTTAACACGTAAAGCATTAAAAAGTTTTAAAAACCTTATCTTTAACTATTTCTGTCATATTCAAATTAATTAACCAAGATTTGTTAAATCCTATTCCACTCTTTGCCCAACTTTGCGTTCTTATATTTTTCTAGCCCTGTAGCAAAACAAGCTTTGGTTTTGTGTATGGGTATGGTCTAACTGAATTAATATTGATTGATTATGAATATTTCACATATTCTTAGTTATAAAATTTAAATTGGTTAAATAGATGATGTTTACAATTTACACAGTTAAAATAGATAAATATATGCAAAGAATGCTGACGATGGATCTAGCGATCCAGCGAATACTGTGTTACATTTTGTTGTATTTAATTTTTCCTGTTTTTTTAGGAAAATAGCACAACACTTTGTTATTAACCTTTCTTTTTTAATAAATTTTAAAATTATAATAAACGTGAATTTTAACAAACATTAATAAATTCTATTTAAAATAGTTCAACTAACTATTTTTTTTAATTTATAAAATTTAAGGTTGCAGAAATAATAACAGAATGAGTGCCGAATAAATAAAACGTGATCTTGGAAAAAATAAAATTTTAACTTCAGAAATTAATAGTAATAAAAAATAATAAATAAAGTAATTTAGCTTTTTTTAATTCACTCCTTAAATAACCTTACAACCTCAAAACAAATTCTTTAAATTAAAAAAGCTACAAAAGTTTATATGTATATAAATCAAAAATTTTTCCTTTTGCTAGCAGTAAAATATTATCACTTAAATACTTTGTAACACATAAATAAATACAAATACAAAAATATTTATACTGACATAACATGAAGATTAAAACATAGAATAAAACAGAATAAGAAAAATAAAAATATGAAAAAAATTGTAGAAGACTTTTAACTTGTGATTGATATTTATGAAATACATAAAACTTAAAACCGCAAACAACGATCAAAGATAACGAAAAAAAAATAAGGGAAAAAACTCAAAACAACTTTCACATGAACATGTGTGATAAAACATTAATACACAAACAGCAGCAACAACAGTTGTTAATTTCCACCATAAAGATGATGAGGATGATGCCGTACATCCATCACATCATATTGCATTATCATATTAAATATTCGTACAATCTTAAAGTAAAGATGAAAAAGAATATACAAACAACATGACCCAGCCCGTACATCCAAACGGTTAAATAACTATATTCTCGATTCCTTACTGCCATTTATTCTCATTCTCCATTTTATTTTTCTTTTTGTATTAGTTATATTCCCTTTAGCTTTATACAAAAAAAAACTTCTATTTGAAATTTGCATACTTACATGTTCGTACGTTTGAATGAATGAAAATATGAATTTAACATAAATTTCTATATTTTTTTCCTCGCTTTTCTTGTTAACAAAAAAGAGTCAGGGAAACTAAAGAAAAAAGTAAATATTATATAAAGCAGAATGAAAGCATTGAAGTAAAAATATGCAATGCAGCAGATTGTGATGCATCATTTAAAGTTGCAAAAATATAATTCCATGTTTTTGTGTGTCAAATGTAAAGAAATGTTTTGGAAAATGAACACTATGCAGTGGATTATTAGAGTATGAAGACTTACAATATAATCCAGAATTTTATTAAAAGTTAATGAGTTTAACTTAAAAAAAATAAAATATTTTAATCAAATAAAAAAAAAAAACTTTTAATACAACTTTGTGCAAGTCTTGTTTTGTATATAGTTTTCAAGTATATTTTATATGAATAAAATTGTGACCCAATCTTTAAATTTATAAAGTAAAACAAATTTCCATACAAAATTTTTGTTTAAACCCTTCCTTTTTTTTAGAAAAAAATATATAAAAAGAAAATAAAATACGTAAGACTGAAATAAAAATTTCCAACCAAAATGTGTAAACTTAAAATCAAAAATAAAACCGTTTAAAGAAGATAAAATTTTTTTTTCAATAAAAGTAAGAACTCCGATTTTATATAAATGATATCGCTCATTTACTAATAGAACGCCAAAGCTCAAAAAAATTCATTTCGAAATAATCGCAATTTAAGTTTTTGACTCGTTCTCTTCATCCCCATGTGGGATGTTTGAATTATGTAGTTATTATTGCTATAAAGATATATCCGCTACTGTGACATAAACTTAAATGTGACACTATTTGTGGTAAGAAAAACGGAGTTTTACCTAATAAAATTTTTCATAAACACAGCCATAACTCCAAAAAGTACATTATATGTAACAAGACAATACATTTAAAAAAGATAAATTTTACATATATGCAGTCTAAAAACGAAATGTTACGATATTTAAGAAATCGATATGATCGGAACTTTGTAAAGTTTACTCGACAACTTAAATATGTCGTTCTTATTAGCAAACAAAGTTTCCAAACATGACACGAAACAATGACTTATTCTCTTCAAATGTGGAAAGTACAAAAGACATAAAGATAACACGTATACACATTATATAAAAAATGAAATGTTAAATAATTCTGTATGATAACTCCAAAATTTGAAATGTTGAGTTATGACGTTGGATAAGTAAATGAACAAGCTCTTTTAGACAAATACAATCACTAAAAAGGCAATTTCTTAACGGTATTTTTATATAATAAATATAATAAAAAAATCATAACAAATGTGGTCTTAGAAAAAGCGTTTTTAAAAGTATATTTTTAAAATTTTTAAAATGTATAATTAAATAAAATCGTTTATACAAGTATTTATTGGGCTTAAGACCTGTAACGTTTAGACAACGTCTAGGGTTTAGGCTCCTTATATTTCAACTTTTAAACATCCTGTTAGTCTTACCTTAAAAAAGAATATTTTAAAAAAAGGCACTTTATCGCTTAAAAAATAAAATGAGTTAATTTTTTGTGGCATAAAAATATTTTAAAAATAATAAAACTTAAAATTAATTAAAAAATGAGGATATAAAAAAGTCCTTAAAAATAATTGTTGAATTGTCATAGAAAATTTTATTCATTAATTATTTGTTAATAGAAAACTTTATAAAACAATAGGCTAATAAAAAAAATTCTTGAAAAAGTCAATCATTGAAAACGCAAGTTTAAGAATTAAATAGATTAATTAAAAAGTAATTTAATGCAAAATTTTTTTTTTAAAAACTACAAACTGAAAAAAAAAATATTTATGTTTGAAGGAATCAAGCACGTTAAAGTAAATTAAAATCAAAAAGATTCCAAATAATAAATTTTCATATTAATATATTTGCATGTGTAATTTGCATATTAATAAAAATTGTTTTCAATTTTTATTTAAAATTTTTCATTGAATCTTTTAAATACATATGAATGGTTCCCAATGGGATCCCTTATGTAGAAAAATTAAAGAAAAAAAAAAAAAAGAATAAAAATAGTTACTGAATCTTTGCTGTCTTGTTGTATAAAACATTTTGGAGTTGTTATTGTCTTTATTGATTCAATGGAGTTCTCATTTAATCAATTTGGCTTTTGATATAGGACTTTCTAGTTTTCTATACAAAATTTGGGTAAAATCCACTGATGAACTATATGAGCAGTAATGAAATGGCCATATGGATATGCTTTTCCCGTAGTAATACATTTCAGTTTGTAGTTTTTACTAAAAAATATTTCATGAGAATATCATGAAATATTTATGTTTAAAGGAATCAACCTCGTGTAAAGTAAATTAAAAATAAAATCATTTCTTGATTATTGTTGTTTTTGTCTAAACTATGATTTATGTTTTTAATTAATTTTTTTTTCAAAAATCCTTGTTTATTTAAAATGTTTGTGATAAGTTTCCTGAAGATCTAAGTAAGCGGTAACAAAATGGCCATCGAAGGTCACCTTTATTTACTCTCAACAATCGATATCGGTGAATTAAATACTTTTTATCGAATATCAGCGCGTTTATTTTTTTAGCTTACTATTGCCGTGATTTAATTTTAATTAAAAGTAGTTATTTATGAGCAGCCTCGTAAATCAGCCGTTTGTAGACGAATACAAGCAAAACATCAAATAAAATCTTCCGGAATCGACTTACAACAAGAACAAAGTATGTTGATCAACTTGTTGAATGGTGTGAGGAAAAATGACAACAAGATAAACAACTCAGTATTTTATATAAAGTGTCATGATTTATATCTTTAGCTCTTCAATTATTGGGAAAATACATTTAAATTATTTCTGTTAACAAGTATTTTATAGTCTTGTAAGATTTTTCATAAATTTAATAAAAAAAAAACATTTAATTAATTTATAATTTGCATATTTTTCTCAATAGATGGTCTATAAGTTCGCCATAATTGTTAACGTTTTTCTATTAATTATTACAATAATGTTGACTGGCTCGTATTTAAATTGCCACAGTTCCACAGATATACTTAAATTTAATATTTGAAGTACAAAATATTACGCTGTAATAATCATTAAATGCCAAAAGAAACTAGAGAACGAAAGATATTGTATGTTTTTTGTCAATTCAACACACATTAAAACATTACAATTAATTTGGCCGCCATAATTATTACAAACAACCAGCAGCAATTTTAATTATCACTTTACACAATAATGCGTTCAGATGGATATACATACACAAACAGAATGTAATTATTTTATAGTCACTCTTCGAATAAGTTTGATAGAACAGTTGGGTAAAAATAAATAGCAAAATATAAGACCCCTCAAAATTTTTATTTTATTTTCATTTCCTGCACCCATATTTTTAATTTATTTAAATAAAAATTTATAGTTCTTTAGTACTCTATATTTTTACAAGCATTATTAATAAATAATAAAAACTAAAGACCTGTGTTTCCCTTTGAAGAAAAGGACACACAATTGTATAATTGCTACAAGAACTTTGTTTTCTAAAACTAAATAAAACAAAAAATGTGTATAAAGATGATTGAAATTTTTATTACGAAGAGAAAATTTCATCAATTATTATTGAAAAATGTTATCTGGCAAATGTCCACCACGACCAGTTGCCGGATTTCTAGCCTAATCTTGGAAAAAAAAAGCTGCACGATCACACCTCCAGACCACATAGCATATTATAAAGTGACACGTTGAGCATGTTTCTCAATAATTACTTTAGGATTTTTAGAAGTCCAAATCCAGTAATTTTGCTGGTTGGCATACCCTGTCAACTGAATATAGGCTCTGTCTGAAAAAATATTTTTTTTTTTTGAGAAAAACCAGCGGTTTGTTTCTGAATAAATTTTCATAGTGAATCAACTTCCTATAATACCATTTTCGAGTTAAATTGAATTTATTGTAGCAATTGCTATGCACCTTAGATAATAACATAAATGTTAAAAGTAACATGGATTTGTTTTACTTTAACTTCTTTATTTTTGCATACTTAAGTTTTTCTCTACTACTTGTTTGAATTTTATACAAATATTATATATTAAAAACACATACATAAATGTAAGTAAAAATTAAGTCATAAAATCCATAATAAATGTCTGTTAATATATATTGCAGCGCCTGCCCTTGTGTCCTCTGCAGATAGAGAACAGAATTATATTACGTTTAATTCTTATTAATTAATTTTTTATTCAATAAAAATTCGTTCATCAACTTTAATTTTTTTTTGATTTTTAATTCACAAAAAAACTTATAATATGCCAATTTTTATATATATATACACATGTATTTAATGTATATCTCCGTGAAATTGTAAAAATTTAAAGAAAAAAAGTTGACAAAAAATATGTGGAATAAGGGAGATAATGTGAAATTCTTAGAACATTTCTTGGATATCTATTTCCTTTTTAAAATGTTTCAGTGCCACTTCTATAAAAGCCAGTCTAAATTATAGTTTACAAAAATCACAAAATTCCAATGACGGAAAATAAATTAAAGATTCTAATCAAGAAATTATTTGATGTTGGCTAAAAAAAAATTGCAATTTGTAGGCAAAAATATTCTGGAGCGATGCAGTAACATTTCGATAATTCTTTACAAGACTTATCAGCTAAATGGCAGAATTATGGCGTAAGTATTTTGAAATTAGCGTGATATGTTTTTCTCATTTACCATTTGAGAATAAGATAAAAAATTTTTTAATATAAATGTGGGAATAAAATTATGGTATTTTAAGATGTAAAGAGTTCTGTCAAAAGAGAATATTGTCAAACCCATATCATATGAAAGTACTCTTAAAGTCAGGTTTAGTTTAAGATAATACTAAAATATTACCAGTCTCTCTCTGATATTACAGTCTGGCAGTACGAAACAGGTTGTAAAAAAATCTGACACAATAACGCATCGAGCCAAAATGTAAGGGCGGCAAGTATTCTGTAAAATTGAAGGTAGAATAATCAAGCGAGTAAGCCTCATTGTATCAATCAAATAGGAAAAATAAGACCTGAGTATGGACACCCCAGCATGCTCAAGTAATTAAAAAAAGTGGAGTTACTTGTAAATATCGTCACAATTGTTCATTATGACCCTTTAAATCCAGTAGTTATAGCATATGACACCAGCCCGTATGGAGTTTTGTATCTAGTACTCCCTCGGCGGCGGAGAGAATTCACTCCCTACTTTATAGGGAAGCGTTGGCTATGATTTTTAGCGGTAAATAAATTTCACAAATATTTTTATAGTTCACCATTCAAACTGATCATTAACGCCTACAAGCTATTTTTTGGGGATAAAAAAGATGTACCAGCGTTCGCAGCAAATTGGCTGCAGCGTTGGGCAATAATGTTATAAATGTATGAATATATACTACATCAAATGTACGGAAGCTTCAGACCACGCTTATGATGCAGTCTTCTATCCATGTTCCTCCTGATGTAGAAAATTGTGCCTTTGAGTTATATTCAGCCTACAAAATTTTGAAAATAGAGCAAATAGCGACAGAAGGCATTTGCAAAACTCTTTATCGCTGAAAGAACTAAAAAAGGAAATTTTTACTCTTGTAGCTTAAAACAAAGTTTCTTTAACGATTTGCTTGCCAACTTCTACCCAGCAAAAAATTTTCGGAAAAGTAATCGAGTGTAGAATTAAGCATCTTTGGCAGAAGTACTTCCTAACTATATTGCCAACTTAATGATTTTAGCAAGGCATGAGACTTTACTTTCAATTACTTAGAATCGATTACATTAATTTTGTAGAAAATAATGAGTATTTTATTTTAACATAAAGAACTAGTTCCATTACTACTTCCTTTTTTGGACACTAATGTAATGTGTTTTATAAGCGAGTAACAAAATATGGCAACCACACAAGTAAGTTATTTTATGGCAAGTACTTTAAAGTTAATGTCTAATTTTTTGCTGGGTAGTATTTGCTTGCTCTTGTACCTCTGCAACAGATGCACTCTAACTGAAAATATTTGTTACTAAGCATTAAGAATGCAATAACTATATAATGTTTCTCCGTCTATCTGTCAAGTAGACTCCTGAAATTTAATTATTAGCACTGATATTTGGCTCTTTTAAGCCTTCTGATTTATCGGTTATTAATATCTTTTAAATTTACGATAATTTTCCACTCTAATGGCACAATTTCATGAAATGAAATGCTACTCCAAGATAATACGTAAAATAAGAAAAATAAAGAAAAAAATTCCTTAACAAATTTTATCTGTAATAAAATCAAATACTTTAAAATAAATTTCCGACTTTAAAAAAGGAAATGGAATTGCCTTATTTTGTTCAGAAATTTTGACAATTGTGTTATGACTATATTCTATCCAGCATTAAGTTTTACGAAATAAGGTCCTTTAAAAATAGTTATACATATACAACAGGTTTTATTTTTTTAAATTATAAAACTTCACTCGTAAAATTCGTTTGTGTACTTGCTAGCACATTCACAAGTTACGAAGCAAACGATGCAATATTTTTATGTAGTAATACGTACATGCATCAATATTTATATGCATACATACAAAATACAAAATTTTATTAAAAGAGTTTGTGGAAATTTCAGACATTTATTTGAAAAAACAAAAAGCAATATTTTGTTCTCCCTCTTTGTAACTATACTATTAAATTTTTCTTTGTATAACATAGTTTTAAAAGTAAAAAACAAAAATATACAAAAAATTTCAATATGTCAAAAAGTCTCTATTTTATTCCTTCATAATAAAAAACTTCATTAATTATAAATACATGTGTACATGCACAAAAATATATACAATATTAATGTGTTGCTTCCGTACTCGAAGCGAGTAATTCGTTTAAAATGTTTTAAATGAAATTATTCATTATTTTAAGTTTTTCTTTTTTTTAGAAGAATTGCTCGTTTGGCAAAACAGAAGGAACACGCAAGAGATGAGGGACCAATAGAATTGTGTATTTATTTTGGGCTGAACTTGAGTTTTTTTTTTGGCACTTTGGGATCTGCTCAGCATTGTCCTTATTAAAACAAACTATTCGAAGCGAGCATTCGCTAAAAGGAATATTCTGAAGATATCAGATATCGGTTTTCAGCTTTATTTTTACTATTATAATACAAAAAAAAAAAAAAAAAAAAAAAATTACTTATGGGTGTAAATGTGCTTTTTTGCAAAAGTGGGGTATCTCAGAAAACTTTTTATTTTTTTGATAGTTTTTAGCCAATTTTTTATTTTCGGTTTTGAATGAAATTTCGAAATTTTAATTTCGAAAAACTTAAAATATTTGGTGAAGTTTTGGTGAAAATAAATATTTTGGTAAAACTTTATTCGTTTAGTAAGTTTTAAATATGTTGTCAATCTGGAGTTTCCTTTGCTGAATTTAAAGTCTTTAAGGAAATGTCTAATTTTTTATTGCGAAATATGGGTGAAATATTGGTGAAGATTTAATATTTTGATGGATCATAGACGGTTTAATAATATACCAAATACCTTGTAATTTTTGTTTTTTTTTTCTGAATTTTTGGTTTTCAATATAAAAAATCAAAAAACAATAATAACCAATAATAAAGGAAAAATAAATATGAAAAATATAAGCAAAACAAAGGCGCTCGCCATTTTTTAACACTAGTATTTATTGAACGATATAGCACCTCTTACGAAACAAAGTGTGAGAAAGGGGGTCATCGCTTATCAGAGAAAACCGATTTAAGCCCTATACAGTAGAACATCGTTCAATCGACTCCCCTTTGTCTGAGGAACAAGAATATGTATATTTTATGTGGTCGGAGTTGCAAAACAATTATTTTATTAAAAATGACATTTGTATGAGTGATAACTTATTTTTATGTGTGTTTTAAAGTATTAAAAATGATTTTTTTTTTAATTACTTAAATTTAAGAAGACTACTAAGAATATCCAGAGATGTACAAATACTTGTTTATAATCAGAAACAGGAGTAAAAAAAATTTTTTTATGTAGTTTAAATTCTTCAGTGCGTATGAATGATTTTTCAATGTTTGTATTTATTATTATTACTCATACGTATTTATATACAGAAACAAATTGACTATATTTTTTTTAGCCCCTACTGGAAGTAAAAGGGCTAATTTAAGATTGTCTTTGCCTTTGTAATTCTCATTTCGGACTACATAAATAACATATATTCTCGATCTTTATACCTTGAAATCAATTTTACCAAGGCACCAGTAAAAATATAAGATATTCAAGCCCGCCAATCTGTTAGACATTGTTTCGACAATTCGTTAACAGTGGACATATTGTCAACAAAAGGCAAGCAACTATCTATCTTGAGTTTTGCTATGCTGCTGTTGTTTGTTTTTAATTGTTATTTTTTCCAATTTAAAAATTCATAATTTCAGTTAACAATAGAAAATTTCTCACTTCTATTAAAATTTCACTTAAAAATTTGGCCATTACCAAAAATATTAATTTTATACTTTAACAAGAAAATTTATTAATTGGAACTTTTTTTAATTTACTTTAGTTGTGCTTGATTCCTTCAAATATAAATATTTTGTGATATTATCATGAAATTGTTATTATTTTTAACTAAAAATTGAAATGTATTACTGCGGGGAAAGCATATCCATAAGGCCATTTCGCTACTGCTCATATAAATATCATCAGTGAATTCACATTTTGTACGGAAAACTTCAAAATCCTATACCAAAAGCCAACTTAATTAAATAAGAACTCCATTGAATCAATAAGGCAAAAAGGGCATTAAAACACAAAAAATTTTAATACAAGTACATGAAAGAAAAAATTAAAGGAATCAAGCTCAGTTAAAGTTAATTAATTAATATCAATCAAAATAATGCAACAAAAAAAAAAAAAAATAGAAACTATCAATAATTAAAAAATTCACTTGAAAGCAAAGTTTCAATGAAAAATTGTTTTACGCAAAAACTATAACCGAAAATATTCCAAAATTTTGACATTTTGTAATATTATAGTTTCAGAAATGAAAGTTTGAACAATATGGGTATTACATTACTGATGCATTAAAGCGAAAAGCAATAACTGACATCATTATAGTGTGTAAGACTATGTAATATTCGTCATGGTTAAATATATAACACTCTGACCTATTTTGAAATTTTTTCATATTGGTAATAAAAACCAAAAACTGTTTGAAAGTCTAAAAACTCAATAGTTAAGTTGTTAAAAAATTCCTGTGTCGTCTTGACTCCCTACATTGCTAACTAATTTATGGCTCTTGATTGGTAGTACTATATGACGCGCTGTAACTAGTCTTTACTCAATGTAATAATTTTCAATAGTTGGCTGGTAACTGTCGACATTTTTCATTTTGGCCAGCTGATAATTGAAACCTTTCCGACTTGTAAGTTTATGCAACTATTCAGATCAGGATAATTCAATTGTAAGAGAGACTCTCTCGTACTTCCTGCCAAGCAGCACCATTCGAGTGTCTACATTCATTCACCTTTTTACTATTCAATACGACAGTGCAAATTTATATTCTGCCCCCAAAAAAATCTCATGTTCGAGGATTCTGTTCTCCATTTTCAACTATGCTCAAGTCTTTTAACTCATATTTGTGTCACCACATTTATTGAGTTATATAAATACATATATTTATATTTGCAACTGGATGTCGAGATGATTGAGATTTTCCAATTGTTGATATAAAGTACGGATATGTATACCCATATCTGTTAAGTTATTAGACAAATGTTCCTCCTCTAGCGTTCGTAATGTAATGGTGCCGGTATCTCTCTCCAAACACACAATGCGTTTAACATCATCCTCAAAGAAAGTCTGCTGCAGCCTTTCAACTATGTTTCTTCTTCATTCTTACTAATATATTTAAATATATTTCTAGACTCGAATAAAGCAATAAATAATTACAATGAGAAAAACCAAGGCAGTTTAAAAATAAAACAAGTTGCGAAGAAACACAAAGGCAACATGACAAGTGCAAAATTAGCTTTTTCCATATATTTGTGCAACTAAACTGTGTACCTTCCGTGACTGCGATATTCACGATCGCATACCTGCTTTGTATGTAAACAACTTGTTATATTTTTCATCATTGTAACGAAATATCGTTAAGATATTCAGCCAAACTATAAACAAAAGTTCCGTGCTAGTTTTTTTGCTTTTCCTTTGTCTCACATTATAACTTTTTTCCTTTTTTGAGTCACTGCAAAAAGTGAAATATAAATTATAAAAAAATTATATGTAAATAAACAAAATAAGACCCTCCAAATTACGACGGTGTCACTTTTTTATTATTTTGTTCCCACGGAATTCATAATTGGAGGAATCTTTTCTTGAGAAAAATGTTTCTCGTTGGAAAGAAATTTCACGAGACTAGTCATGATTGCGCCAATTGAATGTCCTTTTATAGTTTGCCCTTAGTTTCAAGAATTATTCCATTCATTGAAATGTAACCGAAGTAAATGTAGTCCCTAATACAAGTTTACACGGACAAACATTTGGAAGAAAAACATTTTAAATTCTCTTTTGTTTTTTCATTCGCATTCACACAGACGAACATGTTGTCGGCAACATTTCCTTAGTATTTTTATTGTTCGCTTTAAAATGTATGCACAGAAAATGTAAACAAAGCGTATCGCCGAGTACTGAACACAAAAACGATTCTCTCTTCCCCACCCGTAATTTGCTGTCAAGAGAAATGTTTCCCGTCCAAATGTTCGCTCATCAAAACAGGAACTTTACGAGATTATTAATGGGAGCCAGTATATAATAAAAACGAAGTTTATGTTAAAAGCTCTATAATATCAAAATCGTACTAAGACTTTCAGACATGTTTTCTTAATTGAGTTAATTTAATTTTAATTGCGCAATTTAATTTAGTGTTCACACATGCTCAATTAAGCTTAATTAATTAGTAAAAGGCATATTATTTTTTCTAGGTAGTGTCGGCTGCACAGCTGATTTCTCTTTTTATTATAAAAACAACATGGCTTTTTGTTGTTGCTTTAAAGTTGGAAGAGTCAAAAGCCATTTTCGTATAACCAGCCATTTTATTTTTATTTGTTTGTTTATATATTTTACTTGCGGCTTGTCAATTTTGTGAATACTTTCTTCTTACTGAACATAGCTCCCAGAGTAAACATACTTGTTGGCTGAGTTGCATTTTGCATCTTATTCAATTAGTGATGCAATTAAGTACTAATTGCTCAATTTATTAATTGACTTCTTTTATGGTAAATTGAGCTCAATTATGTCCTTAATTGCGCAATTAAAGCGTATGTCTAACAAGCACTGCATTACTATCCCGAAGACACCATAGAAAAATAACTAGAAATAAACAATATTCCGACATATCTAGGTGCAACACATTCGACATAACTAAGATCTATAAAAGTTATATCCTAAAAAACTATGCTTTAGTAATTCCATTTTTTTTCAACATTAAAAAACAATTATAGACACTTTTTAGGTAAAAAAAAAACTAAATACAAAGCACTTTAAATATAAAACTAATTCAAAATAATTTAATCATCCACTCAGACTATATTTTAAAGCGTTCTCTCTTAAGTTATCTTTATCGAGAATATATTGCAAGGATAGTAGGCGTATGATTTTTTTTTTTTTTTTAAATGCTACAAAAACTGTTACTGTAGATGCTTGAATTCATGATAATTCAATATACTTTTTCACTGTCATACACTTATCAATTAAAGTATACTTCAGTTTTCTTATTACTTTCAATTACTTTTTTTTTGTAACTCTATTAAGTGAAAAGTTTTATGATGGTAAATAAAAAGACGTTTAAGGAAGATGTCTCGTTATACAATTGTTAGAGAAAAAATTAAAAGTTCGTGAAGTAGTTTGCTGTCGTTTGTCAGAGTTTATTTTATTCATAACAAAATTGTATTTATTACAACTTAAATGGGCTTTTCGTAGCTTTATTTCTGTAACTGTTATTAGTAATATTTTATACTTGTTTCTGAAAAAAGTTTTCTGAAGAGTAAACTTGTTGTCTGTGTGTCATCTGTCTAATTTCAATGTTTTTTGTTTTTACTTTTTTTTTATTATTATCAAGTTTGCATTTCTTTGCAAAGCGCTATTATTGTAAAGTTTTTCATATTCAAGTGCATGTATATTATTTTTTATAATTCTTTTACTTTTTTTTATTATTTTGTTTTAAGTTGCTTTCAGTTCAGTTACAAAAGATATTGTCTTTTCAGGTGAATTATAACAAGAGCACTTGTTTAAGTGAAGAAGTTTTTTATTTTTTTTCTTTATTACTTTAGAGATTTATAGGGATGTATATGATACCATGAACATAAATAATTTTAAGTGGGCAACAGTTACGCGGTGCAAGAAAAGAGAAAAAAACGTAGCGAAAATATTTCACTTCTGCTTTGCAAAAGAATTAAATAAACTAAGCCAATGAAACCTTTAAACAATCAGACAACCAGGTGTGTAGTCAACCAATTTATCAGACAGGCAAAAATTTATTTATACATATAAACTTCAAACTCAGATTTTTTGCTTAGATTATTTTTACAGCACAAAATATATTGAAGCTTTGTTAAAAAAGTTTTAGGCCTGTAAGAGGTTTGAGATTATTTAGGATCAGTGTCCCCCTACAAAATTAAGATGATCACAAGAGTTTCTATTGAAATTTATGGAATACGCAGAATAATGCAAATTATTGTCATGTTATTTTTACATATGATTAAATATATACAAGCTACTAGCAAAGTAAAGTACGAGTCTTATTTGTCTTATTTCACGAAAGAACTTATTGAGTCTTTAACTAAGAATTTAAGTTTTTATTACTCTTTTACTTACCAAAGATTTAAATTAGTTCAATTGATTAAAATTCACTTAGGTGGTAAAAATTTATGGACAATGAAAATTGAACTG
Organism: Gymnosoma rotundatum; assembly: GCA_916610165.2. Classification (NCBI taxonomy): domain Eukaryota; kingdom Metazoa; phylum Arthropoda; class Insecta; order Diptera; family Tachinidae; genus Gymnosoma; species Gymnosoma rotundatum. Next base: position 97,062,536 of record OU744340.1, read on the forward strand.
TGATTTTTATAAAGTGGACTACGATATTATGTGTTATTTCCTTCTTATAACCTTATATCTTTATTGATTGAAGAATATTGAAGATCATTTAAGAATAAAAACGCTGAATCTTTGCACAAAAAATTAAATTTTGCAGAAACTGAGCAGCGTAACACTTATCTTCCAAAATTAAATATCCTTTGTGCTTCGTAGGGATTGTTACAAGATTGGCTTTAAGATAGGAAAGCAAGGTAGCAGCTGTCAGAGACAGCTATTCTACTTTATGATCTCCATATGAGTCAATTAAATTGGTGGTGGAATTACAACACACAAAGAAATTTCGAAAATATTTTTGATTTAGAAAAATTCAACGCGAACGTGTTTTTAAATGATAAATTAGTTGAACCGACATAAACTGGATATCAGCTGTAATTTGATAAATGTATTCATACTCACCCTTATCATGAATATATTTTCACTCGAAATTTTTTCCCTTTTCCCCAAATTGCAATCGTGAATAATTCACGTGAACAGTTATTTACTTAAACAAAAATTTCCCTTATCGGGATTGATTTTATCCCTCGAAAGTTTTTCCCTTTTCCATAAGATTTGTTCACTTAAATTTTGCTGGGGAACTGCATACATTATGCCAGTTTTTATACGTTTTAATTAGAATATTTACATCAATAACACATTTTTTTTTAATTCAACATCAGTTAGTGCAGTGCAGACTGATATTATGCTCGTCAAGATGCAAAACAAAGAGATCTATCTATTGGTTATAAATTTATGAAGATTTTTTTTATTAAAAAAGTATTTTTTAATTGATGCTATACAAAAATTTATTTTATTGAAATGGGTCAGTACCAATGTCTAGGGTATGTTAGGCAGGCAGCCGTATTCCACAGCCCACTTGGGTCCATTGTTTGGACCTTTTGTGTCTAGGGTAACTTCAAGGGCTTTTAGGCGTCTTGTACCTCACGTTCTTGAAATGAAATTGTTCTCTGTTGTAGTATCTCCTCCTCTTGCAACAATACAATAGCACAAATCACTTAACTTTAAAAAATTTGGAATATCTTTTCCCTATTTATATTTTCTTTTTTTTAATTTGCATTCAGTACGAATTGATAGCGGGAACAAACGTTCGCATGAAATTCACGATAGCAATTTTCCCTTCATGGGGAATGAATATTTCATGGGAACAAAAATTTCACATTTTGTTCACGATAGGGGTGAGATTATGTAATATTGTCAGGGTACCCAAAAGAAACTGTTGATAAACTTTTAATTAAATAGGCAAGTGAATACATTGTAGCTACAAACTTCTAAAAAAAAAAACTAAAGCAAACCTTTACTTCACAGTTATGCCAGTTATAATAGTCGAAAAAATGTGTTAATTTTAAAGCCATTGTAAGTGAGGAAACTAACGCAACTCACCGAATCAAACAAGAAGAAAAAAAAATAGAAGAAAATGTTGTTCTGAAAAATTTTCCAAATCTATTTCTGTCTACTAAATAGACAATTGCAGATGCATTATAAATTCCAAAACTTTAATCTTTCTGAAAAACAAAAACTTTAAAACTAAAAAGGTGGCTGGCGAGAAAGTCTTAATTGATCACAAGAAACTATTAGAATGGAAGACGGAACAAATAACTACAATACTATCCTTGAGGTGAAGAGCTAAAATATTTATTTTCTTTATTCTTATTATTAAAACACGGCTCCAATTTAATAGTAGAAATATAAAAACATTCATCCATTTATTTTATCTAATAAAAAACTTGGGAAATTTTACAAATAGATATCCATTAAAAAAAACATAAATATTTCACATGAGAAGGATTGTTTTTTCTCATATACCAAACATTCAATTGACCAAAGTATATATTTCCAATTTTCAACATTCTTCTTTGCAATAGTTTCTTCAAAGTCGTTAATCATGTCATCGGTGTATTTTAAACTCAACATAGTGGTAGGCGTTTTTTATTTATCTGTTCTATAAATTTTCCTAAAATACTTTTTTGGCTTAAAATATTTATTTATTTTTTCTTCTAGTGTTAGCAAATACTATTACTATTTGCTTGAGTTGGCAGTTGTTGTTGATGTTGTTTTATTTTGTGCAGATTTTTCACTAAAAATAATTGAAATTTTAATGGTTTTGTAAAAAATGTTCACCATAAATTAATTTTCATTTTATTTTATTTTATTTTATTTCATTTAACCAAAGAAAGACTGCTATACTTTTCATTCTTTTATTTCAATTTCTGCAAATGCTTTCTATGTTTTATTCCTTTACAAAAACAAAAGTTTATTGCTTTCTTTTTTTAAGTTGTAATCACTTATAAAAGAAAAAGAAAAAAGCAGGCGGACAGACAAGAGAGAGAACAGAAAGATAAAGTGACAGACAGATGTAGAAATTCAATTTGCTTTTATTCTTGTTATTAAGCCGTTTCTTTTTATTATTTTTTTCCTCTTGAATTTTTATTTCTTGTTAAAGAGCTTGCGACGTTTATTTTTCGCAATAGAGAGGGAGCATTTAAGTATAATTGAATATGACTGTGAGTGGGTGAAAAATTTAATTTAATTGTACAACAACATTTGCTGTTCTGCTAAATCTTAAAAGAAATTAAAACAATTTTAACCTTGATATTATATAATTATAACTTAAAACATGCAGATAAGAATTTTGCTTTAATAAACTGCTTTAAAGTGAGGAACTTATTAAGTCTAAAACTTAAGTGTACAAATTCTCACCACGCTACAATAATTAATTTAAAAATTTGGCCAGAACAGTGCAGTATAGGAAATATTTTTGTTGACAAGCATTTAAAAAGTTAAGGGATGGAAAAATTACTGGCACATAGAATGAAATCTAGTTCTAGTAATGTCCAAAAGATATTACTAATTATTTTCAGTAAAGAAGTGTAATTGTTTTCCTTTCCGTGTTTCGGGTTTAATTCATTAAAAACTAAGTTATATTTTTTAAAAAGAAATAAAATGAAAATAGCTTCCTCGCTCTGAAACGAATGTTAATTTTATTAATTAAATATTTCCTTCAACAATTAGATCTACGCTCTGAAATGACAAGAGTTACCAGCTGCGCTTTTGTGAGTTTAAGAATTTCAGCCTTTATGAGACATAGATTTTTATGGCTAATCAAGGTTTTATAGTGAGTAGCTTTATAGTTTATTTTCTGTATTATAATTTTACCATAATCAGCTATTAAATTTATATACAAAACAAAGAAGTGGGTTTTATATTTGCACAAAAATTCATTCAAAAACAAGACTAAATAATTTATTGCATCTAAAGTGTTGACTGTGCCATATGGCGAATCTAAAAAAATTGTTTTGTTGAATGTTTTCAATATAACTATTCCAGAAAAGGCGACACAAGAAACAAGACATGGAAATAAAAATAATTTTGTTTTTTATGGCAGATGAAGTTTCTGTTTGGGATATTGCATTAAGCATAAAAGTATTTTTTTGTTATAATTACATAAACGTTCGAAATTTAGATCTTCCTAAGGATAATTTTGCTATTTATTTTATAGTAGCTTAACACTTAAATTACACATTTAATAAGCGCCGTTAATTTTTATAAGTATTCAAATTTATAATAATAATAATAATTTATATCTAAATATTTAATTTGAATTCTGCTATAACTTAAACAACACTAAAACACTTTCTAACTAAAAAAAAAAAACAAACAGCTGTTTTTATAAATCGTCAATATTCAACAAAATATTGTAAAAATTAAGAAAGAGTGCTATATTCGGCTATACCGAATTTAGATTAGTGAAGTAGTTCAAAAGCTTTAAAATTATACCTATATTGATATTTGAAAAAGTTTGGAAAATTTCAGAGTCCCGTAACTCTGAAAATAAGGGCGAGCACCAGGTTTTTCACTTGATATTTTTTTCTTATTTTTAATTCTTTATCTCCCCATATATTTATTTTTTGAACTATATGGTTCCAAATATCATGAAAAAATTAGAGGTACGCGTGGTGTTTAGCCTACTGCCGCGAAGGACATGCACCGCTATGCTGATTTTCAATAGCACGCCTTTTGACATTAGATCTTATCGGTTGACATATTTATTTATACATATATATTTTTGTGAAATCTAGTTTGCCTCAACACCAATACAGACGGATAGACGGATATCGCTCAATCGACTTCGCTCTGTATAAGAAATCAGAATATATATACTTTATCGGTCGGAAATGGATATTGTAGAAATTACACATGGAATAACAAATTTAGATATACCCGTTTTTCACTTTTTGTGGTGAATGGTACGAGGGCTGCTATATATATTTCTGTCCTGGCAACACTGAGTGCTGCCAAGTGCAATCTGACATTTCCATTGGAAAGTTTGTCATTTTTAAGCATAATCGTACTCAACACGTTTTGACGTACGACCATTATTTGTGTTGTTAACAGTGACTTGAAAAAATTAATATAGAAAAAAATGGAATTAACTCGTGAACATTTTCGTGCCATCATTTTTCACAATTTTCGACGTGGATTATCACGACAAGAGTGCATTGATGAACTTAAATCTTTGTATGGCGCACCTATAGCACTGTGAAAAATTGGTATAATGAATTTAATCCAGGCCGAAGCTCGCTCAAAGACGAATTCCGTGAAGGTCGTCTAAAAACGGCTGTTGTGCCAGAGAACATTGATGCCGTGCGTGAACTCATAATGCAAGATCGACATGTGACATACCAAGAGATAGAGACATCCTTGGACATTTCTTCCACCAGCATACATTCGATACTGCATGAACATCTGGCCGTAAAAAAGGTTTGTTCTCGTATAATAATTGAACAAACAAAGAACATATTGCTCTTTATTATCTACAACTTTAGTTGTGAGGAAATAAATACATTTTTTGTTAAAAACAAGAGGAAGCATTAACTTTATTGTTGTTTTAAGTTTTTTTTAGGTAAAACTTATAACTTTACTTCAATATGTGCCTGCAGTACTCTTTTCAATTTGCTTAATCTGTATATATGTGTATATAAAAAATTGTTGCAAGTGGGTTATGACTTTATAACTCAATAACGGTCAAATCGAATTCAATAAAATTTTTAGATACATTAAACAACGGGAATTTTTATTATATTAATTAAATTTCTAATAAAAAAAAAGCAAAGACAGAAATCAAAGTTTAAGTAAAAACAAAAATAACCAACAGTAATTCTATTTTTCTTTCTCCACTGTTGGAATTTTTTTCGGCTCTTTTATACAGTTGAAAGAGTATGAAAAATAAAGTATCACAAAACACTACAATAATTTATTTATATGCACGGATACCTTGCAAATATTAAATTAAATTTAACAACGGGAATTTTTATTTTGAAAATTTTTAGTGTTTGTTTGCATGGTCGCGTGGGGGTTTATCTAAAGTTTGCATGGAATCGGCTGCGTTCGTGAGTTGCGACTTTTCATGAAAACATGCGATTTTGTCCCTATAAAAAGAACAAGCCCTAAATTTTTGTAATAGAAAATTCCTTATAATTTTACATTGTTTAAAGAAATACTATATCGATTGGGAGAGTGGACGTTGTAACCCCCATATAAAGTGAAAAGTTTTTGTAGTATACGTAGGGAACTGTGAAGGGATGGGTTTTAAAATTTCGTACAAGCAACTCTCATGTTAGTGTGCATAATCAAATAAAAATAAAATAATATAAATTTCCAAGCTACGAGTATTAAATCTTGTGAATAACTACGATAATTTTTTAAAATTGATTTTTTTTTTGTTTTCAACATAAAATTTTACTTTCCGAAAATGTTGGGGTCAAATTAAATTAAATTAGATATTCATTTGATTAACTCTGACTGTTTTTCAAAGAAAGTCTTTATAAATTAATGAAAATTGACTTATTTTCGGCTTTTGGCTCATTTTTAATTTCTAAATATTTTTAGAAAGGAAAATAATTTACTAATGTATGCGGACGTTTTCCAAAGAAAGCATAATATAACAGTTCGACTAACACCTAAAACCTTAATCGGGCTTACAAACCCTCTTGTAAACTATCCAGGCGTTATTTTATTATTCCAAGCATTAAACAAATCACTGCCAAAGGAGATTTATCAATCAAATGTTATATAATTTTATTTTTCATTTTCATTCGCAGGCGACAAAATTAACATTTAGGTTATAAACATATTTAGTAATGCAGACTCACCCCTATAAATACCACAGTAAGAAGGAAATCAAGTAAGCAGATGGGAAAATATACACATTAGAAAATGAACTCATAGACAATAAGTTAAAGCCATGGTTATATCGATTGTGTCAATCAATCAAAAAGTAACTATGGATTTGCAGGAAATAATAATTTGAGTAATTAAATTTTTACGAAACACAAAAGACTCTTGCATTCTGTATTTTGTGTTATAATAGCTTCAGATGAACGAAAAACTTCAAGCAGGTGCATTAAAATATACTTATAATTTCGTAAAGTATAAAAAATTAATTATTTAGTATGTCAATTTTGCTTCATGTCATCATCAAAACTGATAAGGACGGCAGTAGCAACAAACGAATTCGGCATGGTCGACCAAGCATCCCTACCATTTAATCTATACATATAATAATACTGTAACGAGGTTATTTCTGTACATGAAAATTTGAACATTTTGATGCAAGTGTAGATAGCAATCGATATAGAATACAAAACACCTTTTATTAATAATTGTGTTTGTCTGTCTGTGTTCACATCACGTTAAAACTGTTGTATGGATTTTTTGTGAGGAGTTCCCTTAAAACCTTGGTTAAAATATAGAACACCCTTTTCTTATCGGTATGATGTTCCTAAAATATTTGTCTGCACATTTTATTTTTTTAAATGAAAAATGTTTAACACTTTTTTGAAATTTGAATTTTATGAAAATAAGAAATGACACGCAGACGAAGTCGTGGGCACTGCTAGTATATATCATAAATCTTTCTGCATGTTTGTTTGTCCATGCGTCAATCACGGCTGGACGACTAAGCCGCTTTTAAAGAATTTTGAAACATAGGTAGATATTTGTCTCTATATAGTAAAATAGGTGATTTATATTTTGAAACAGCGGACCAGGAGAGTTAAAATAGGGGAAACAGTCATTTAAATGAATTTCGAAATATAGGTAGGTTCTCATCTATATCTGTTTCCAGAGCTGGGACCTAGATGAAAGGAAAAGGGGAAAACGGACATTTACGTCCGTACTAATTACAATAAACTTTAAAACATAGATATTTATGTAAAGTGTAGAATATTCTTTGTTTATTTTAAAAAACGCATTAGGAGGGGGGCTTAGGGAAAAAGACAAACGGGCCAATTTATACATCTTAACTGATCTTAGCAAAATCATATTCTTAACATATTTGGTAATGATCTATAAGATTTGAATTGATTTGATAGATTTCTAACGAGTTCCAAGTAAAGCTACATAACAAACGATGCTATGATATATTAAACAGTGGGTAGAAAGAACTTGAAATTAGACTTAGGTAAGGCCGGGTACAATAAGCTAGTCTATAATAAAACAGCAATTTATTTTAATAAACATACATTAATTTTCATGTGTATATTAGGGTGGGGTTATTTTTTTTCGAATTTGGTTTCTCCTATATTATGAATTGATGCTTCATATCCTTAGACATACGAGAAAAATTAGCTTTCTAGTTCTAGGGATGGTGTAGTGCAGGTTACTTACATTTTTCTAATTACATCATTTTTTGAAATAGAATTAATTTGATTTAAAATTGTTTTATATGAATTAAATTCAAATTGATACAGTCTTTTATTTAGTCACATGCGGCCTTATACATAACAAGAACTTAGCATGAGGTTACCATAAATTACGAACCTAAGCAGGGTCTATGCAAAGCTATCCGCACAGTTTGACACAGAAAATAGTCACAAAACAAAGTTAAGGGACACGACTACAATTTACACTGTTTTTGAGTGCCGGCTTTGTTCTAGACCGAATGAAACTATCTCTTGTTTTCGACCCACAAAGAGAAATTGAAGCTTCAGTGACGAGTTTAACCTAACTTTCTATTGCTTGAGTATGGCAAGAAAACTTCAAAAAATCCAAGGAATTGTTCATTTGTAAAATTTCTGTTTTAATATATTTTAATATCATTCGAGGTTCTGTTACTTTCTGAGTCACCCAATCTATCAAATCATAGCAATTTGTCACATTTACTTGAAGATCTGGAAGACAGAACTCCTGAACTTTATCTGTGATAGTTGCTTTTCTGATTTCTAAAACTCTTTGGATATCCCATTCTCTTATTTCTGAAGTATTGTAGCATAGCTAACAACACATTTTCAGGGTGTGCAAATTATGAATTTCACTGTAAAGCTTTTAAACAAATTTTTAGATCATCGTTTAAATATAAACTTCCTTTACCAATATTAAAAACATGAACATGTTTCGTGTTTACATCATCGCATTGACTTTGCGAAATTTAACCATCGAAAATGTGATAATCTTCCTGGGTCTCTACTAGCTAAACTTGGTAGAACTAAGCCAGCCGAAATGGCGGAACATCTTTCATAAGTGAAGTATAGTGCTTAACATGTTAACCCTTATCGGACGCGACTTTTCACACGTTTGATTCTCACCAGGTTGTAGTTAGTTTTAACAAATATGAAAAAAAAAAACAATAGTATGTTATTATACATTTACATTCATTTCTTTTCAGTTTTGTTACAAATTATTTATTTTTTGTACAACTACTACATGTCTGAGTTTCTGATAATTATTTATGTACTTGTAAGGTATGGTATTTTTTGAAGCAATCTCCAACATGAAGAAATGGTTTTCTCTGGCATGTTTCGCAAAAGTATACTGTTGTTTTCCTCCCTCCAGGTAACTTGCGATTAGAACATACTAAACAGTCGTTATGCTTTCCTTTACTATCAGGTTGCAAGATATGTAGTTTGCCATCCAATCTCTCCTCATTGTCTGATGTTGAAGGCTTTACATATCGTACAGTTTCCCCTTCACGAAAATCACCAACTAGTAACATAAATGCTCTGCTGATAACGACAAACTGAAAAGATTCTTATGCTCAAACGGTAACGGTAAATACGTATTTTCAAATGGTAACGGTAAATTGAAGAAATGAATGCATTTTAAAAACAAATCTCATCAATAGACAGTATGTTTCGACATAATTCGCCTTGTCACTTCATACGTGCCATACGACCGTTGCAGAAAAGTACTGTTGTCACGTCAGAGGTGACTTACGACCGATAAGGGTTAATATTAACTTCCGGTACTTCTGTGGGAATCGCTTTAAAGACTTTTGCCGTAAAATTAAGGATTTTTTTTTCTTTTTTCCGAAACAACTATTATGACCTGTACGGGTTTTGTCGAGACTTAAGACACAATGACGCAGTGGTAATTCATTTGCTTGTAATAAACACACAAACTATTGTAAAGCTCGTTTCAGATGTTTCTCTAATAAAGCAACAACTCCATTATAATGTCCCGTATTCAAAGCCGTTTCATCACTTCTAATTGCCACCAAAGTTGAATAATATCCTTATATTTTATCTATAAAGCCAACAATATTCTTCTTAATATTAAAATGTAGTAATGATAGGAGTTTCTTGTATTTTTTTTAATTTCACTTCTCGTGCACTACCTCCAAATAAAATCGTACGGTTTTGATATTTTGAATGACTTTATTTTTTCTATAGGCTCATCGATTAGCAATACAGGAGACTTAAAAAAATAAAAAATTTGTTTGGTCATTTCACCCCACCCCAATATGTACGTACGTACAGGTCATAATAGTTGTATAAACTGTATGTCATTGAATGATTTTTGTATGAAACAGTCTTATTTTATTTGTTCAATTTTTTAAATCAGTTCAGTCATCTGTACATTCAGTTGAGTTAGTAAATATAAAAAATCAAAATATGAACCTAAAAATTTAAAAAATACCTTAATAAACTGTGTTGTCTGTGCACTAACACAAAACAGTGAACATCATTATTATCATTATCATCATATGCAGCAGCAGCATTAAACAGCAACATATCAACATCATCTACAACAAGTTTAGCATCAATAACAACGAAAATATATCGCTAACACAAATATGAATTTTTCCAGTCACTGATTGCCATCTTTCCATTATTTTAAAAAATATTTTTATTTTTTGTTATGGTAACATGGACATATGAGCAAGAGAGGTAAAAAAGTATTTATCTTTTGAAGAGAATAAACAATCATAAATAAAAAGTGGTCAAAGGGTTTAGTTACCCTAAAGAACAAACAGCAGAAAAAACTAGTAGGAGTATGAGAATATGAATACAATGCCACTACAATAAAATAAAATAAAATTTAATTTCCTGTCACATGCAATGTTTAATGTATTTTATTTAATTAAAAATATAAATTTTATTTAACCAGTTTAATATACTTTTTTTAAATATTGATAATCCATTGAAATGATATTAAATACATACATATATCAAAGTAGCTTAAAACTTTCATACGATTTAATTAGACAAAATGTTGTTAAATCTTTCAAAGTAATTTGAATAATTATTAAACTAAAAATCATTGTCAAAATATTTAAATTAATATTTTTTTTATAGGAATAAATAACTTTGTATCTTTAGTGTGATGGATTATATTTGAACCCCAATGAAAAATTTCCGACAAGGTAAGGTTTTAGATTTATTATAAAAAAATTTTTTTTTTATTTGAATTAATCAATTTTACCATGCACTTGATTAAGGAAATTTTTAATGTTTTCATTGAATAATGAAAAATTTCATACGATTTGCAACAAGAAACAAGTTTTACTTCGCCTACAACAAAGGAAAAATAAGAAATCAATCTTATTTAAAAGTCTCGTAAGGTCTTATTGGTATTTTTTGACAGATTACTTTGCATTACAGATTTGTTTTCACATGTAATCTTTTTTTTTATTAAATTCTTTACCTTCAACACTTAATTAATTCGCATAACAATGACAAAATTATATAGAGGGATTGAAATTTATATTTTATCAATCATAGGAAATAAACACAAAAATATTTGCTGATACGAAAAATATAGCGTGATGTCAACGATGGTTAAGGATAAAGGATCTAGTTAAATGCAAAGATTGCGGCAAAGATTGCGGCAAAGATTGTATTTACAATTATGATTTAGAAAGGAATTTTCTTTACACAAATAACCATTTTATAAATAAACAGACAGTACACAAAATCTCTAAACCTTTCACTTTTACTTTTTCTGCAACTTATTTATTAAAAAGTATAAATTTGTAATTAATTAAAAGCAAATAATGTTGGAAAATATTCCAAAAAACAATAAAAAATATTACATTTAAATTTAATTTAACGATTATTCATATAAATTTTAGACATAGAACTAGTGCCAAAAAGGCTAGTCAGAAGCGATTTTATATAATTCACATATAAAGAAAACTTATTTTAATTTTTTTTTTATTTCATAGTTCGTTCATAGCTTCTACAACTATATATATATATGATTTATTAATAGAAAGTCAATCATTGTGATTTACTTGTGATTTTTAAATATCGAAACTGAAATAATAACTGATTAACAGCAACAAAACAAATATTTATCAGAGCAATGTAATGTTACAAGTTCACAAATAAAATTTTTAAAATCAAGAAACACAGTGTCAAGATTAATACCGAATGTGCTGCTCGTTTCGTTAATAATTGAAGATAAATAACATGCCAAAGATTCAGTTACAAAAAGCTGCCAACTTAGTTTTAGTGTGTGATATTTCAGTTACGCAAACGTGTTATTTGGTCAAAACAACTGAATCTGTTCTGATTTCTTGGTGCAAATTGGACAAAAAGAAAAACTATTGATAAAACAAACATCCAGCATTGCTAGAGCAAATTTTTGGAATTCTTCTAGGCACTGGTAAAACGGATAATAATTAGAGACTTTGTCCACTCTGCAGTGCCACTCCAACCGAATCAGAAATACATTTGGGAGGCGAAAGGGTAATTTCTAAGAAAAAACTTTTTGTTCGTCTTCCCTTTTTTTCTCTCTTATAGTTCCTTGTTTCATAATCATGACCTTATAAATGTTAAGGGTTTTATTTGGTTTATCCGTTAGGTTTAAGCGTGTCAATAAGTCCGAATTTCCTATTGCAATTTCTAAACAAAAATACAACTGCTTCAAATTAATGGATTTAGAGGTATTGTAATGACCGCTTTTCTCCTTCTTCCCCTCGGAATTAAAATTTGAGAAAAAGCAAAGCCTATTTCGCCGTTTATATAAAGATAAATCTGTGTTTCAAATGTCCCTAAAATTGATAAAGTGGTATAAAATTGTACGTTTTTTCTACTTGTTACCCATTTTGAAAAAAACTAAGATCGGATTGAATCATATAGATAAGAATCTATGTGTGTTTTAAATTTCAGTACAACAGTTTAAAACTGTACAAAATTGTCTGCTTCTTACTTCTTCCTTCCGAGGTAAAGGTTTTGTATATTTTACTTTAGTTAAGGATCTACATTTTTTCAAATTTCATTAATATTAATAATAATAAGAACTAAAGATACATGAAGAAAATAGATTCGTTATGAAAACAGAATTCGTTGCCACTTGAACTTGCTCGGCTGTGATAGTTATGTGGAATTCTTTTGAAATGGCTAAGTTAATACTCGGAAATGTTTTAAGAAACCATTCGATAGTCGACATTACATATTATCGTGTGGTGATAAAACAACCTGAACTTTTTTTTAAATGTCCTTTTATTTTAAAAATAAGTTACAGGAATGATATTATATATAATTTTCGTAGTTCAAACATTTAGCAGTCCCAGCATTATGCCCCTTTAATTTCTACCAATTTCCTTTTTTTCCACCTTGTTTCTTTCATTGACATTCTATTTGAAAATAACGAACGTTATGCTGCTAAAAGTAAGTAAATATTTTTAAATTATTTTTATTCCCAAACATATTTTTTTTAAACAATTTTAATTTTACATTAACATTTTTTAATTTTTATTTATTATCTCATATCCTTTTTAAAACAAGTAACGCAATCGATTTTTATAAAATTTTAACTAAAAAAAATGTCTTCCACTAGTAGTAGTGGATTTTACTAGTAGACATAAATTGTTGAAGTAAACTTTCTTTTTTCTATGTATAACCAAAGCTTAAAAAAATCTTAAAATGCACTAAAGATCTCATTTGTCTTAAAATATTTGCTGAAATCAGTTATCTTTGTAAAAATCCAACAAAGAAGGTTGCTGTTGTTGCTTCTGCAAATCATTAATTGAGATATATTTTTTTAACCAGCATTCTATCGAATATATTTGCAAAAAAAAAAAACGTGTTTTCAACTATGATGTAAATATTTTTAAAATAATAAAGAATAATAGTGTATTTACATTATACCGAAATCTAGTTTTAATGAGATTTTGAGCAAAATTTTCAATAGATTTCCATTACAAAACAAAGTCTACTTCGCAACTAGATTTTGAAACAGCCTACTGAAAATCTAGTAGTAATTAGTAATGCAATTTTGATTTTTTTCCATTTTGTGGAAAAAAAATACTCTAGTCTACGCTTCATAACGAAAAAAGAATATTTTATTAATATAAAGAGAAATTTATAAAACAACTAACAGCATAGAGTTCTGTAGACAGTGTTAAAAAATTTTCCATTAAAAAAAAAATAAAATGTGCAGACAACTCTTTTAGTATCATCATACCGATAAAATTGGGGGTTTCACAGTTGTATCTCTGTTTTCTTTACGGAATGATGAATTTAAAAAAAATTATATTTGAACCAAAAAATCTACAGTTTTCACGTAATGCGAACACAGACAGACAGATAGACGAAAATTCCAAAAATAGGTGTTCTGTATTCCATATCGATTATTATCTACACCAACAAACATTAAAATTAAAAAAAAAATACAGTGTAAAAGAACTAGATTTTGAAAGAGATTTTAAATCAAATTTAATAAACAATTAAATTTCTTATAATATATCTAAAATAATATTTATTTTGGGAATAAAAAAAATTTAACTATTTCAACACTGCAGCAAATTACTCAACTCTTATATAAAAACCTTAATTTCAAAACCGATTATCTCTTAAAAGGATTAAATTAAACCTAAATAACTTTAGTCAAAAGGCGTTAATGCTATTAAGAGTCTTTGAAAATAAATTGATAAATCAGCATTAGCTTATTTTTGTAAAACACGATTTTATCTAATAAAAAAATTACTAATCTGAGTCTTGCATGTGTAACTGCGGCCTTTTTTGTGGAAAAGTTATAAAAACATTAATAAGATAAATCACTAAAGTTTGACAAAAACGTTTTACGTAGGCTGGATATATAAAGTAAAACTACTTTATTTATTTTTAGTAAAGTATTTATTTATTTATTAATGGCATATCTACTTTGATTTTAGCTTTTTTCTGTTCTGTTCGTTTTTATGATTTATGTTCTTGTAAATATGAGCAGCAGTTTACTTTTAATTGTTAAAGTTCGTGGTAAAAAAAAATTTTATAAGAGACACTTAAATAACTTTCATCATTAAAATAATATTCTATTGTATAGAAAAAACAATAAAACAAAGATTATAATATAAAAATTATAATTCCTTTATTCGCACACTTAAATTTGAGTTGCAAAAATGTAAATTTCTTTTCACATGTATCCATATTATTTTGAGTTTAAATAAGGTCCCCAAAATGAAATGGAATTCCTCATTCCTTTTTGGCTTTATTCGTTATGAATTATTATTAATTATTTTTCAAATAATACAAATTAAAATAATGTGAAATTATTCCGTAAAATAATTATTATCTAAGTTATAAAGGGTGTTTCTAAAGTACTTCATTCACTTCTTAATATTTATGATCAGTATACTCTGGCAACTCATCATGATTGTTTGAAGGTTTAACAATACTTCCAAGTTACTTAAATTCATTTTTAATTCGCGCAACCTTTAGACGTATTTTTGTGCTCAGAGATGAAGCTTTTATGTGGATTAATGGCTGCTATTGCATACTACCAATCCACAAAAGAACCTACAATTTTAAATCCATTCAGAAACATTCACAGTTTGGTGTCGTTTTTCGCTGGTGGCATCACTGGTCTTTATTTCTTCAAAATTTCTTTAAAAATGATGGAGATCTTTACAGCATCTTAGTCAAAGGTCTTTTGTTTGAAAATATAGATAAAATTCATTCGAGCGAGATGTGGTTAAAAACGAATGGCGCTATGCCCCATACAGCGACGGGAGTCATCGAATTATTAAAATCATAATTTAGTCGTAAGGTAATTTCGAAAAAGTGGAACTTGGACAGCTCTAGATTACTTTCAGTAAAGCCGAGCAAATCACTGCTTTATGCCATCGTACAAGCAACAACTGTCGATTTGAAGGCCAACGTTGACCCAGTTTTTTCTGACAGATCATACGATGTTCCCGCGGATCTTATAATTTTTGTCAACAAAATTTAAACAAAATATAAATTTTATATTTTGACACGTAAATCCATTTTATTTATAATAAAATAATTCAATTTTAATTTGTTTTTAAGTTTAAGTTTTTGTTTTTATTTTTTTTTTAATGTTTAATTTAAATTTCTTTTTAATAAAAGTTTATTTATGATTATGTTCTGTAAATCATCAGTTCCATACTGCAATATAAGGCTCTTAGTCTTGTGTATGGAGCAATTCAAAATAAAATAAATAAATAAATAAAAACTTTTTAACACAAAGAGTGCTATATTTAGCTATGACGACTCTTATATACCCTTCACCATATATATGAAAATCTAGCTTAGTGAGGTAACTCCAATCAAAAAAAGAAAAAAAAACAAATGTTAGGTTGACAGAGAATTAAAAAAAAAATAAGAAAAACATTAACTATTATTTTATGTAAAATGTCAGTAAGAGTCTTAATAGGTTAAGCATTTTTAAAAGATTTTTGTATTTCCTTAAAAATCTCTTCAAAAGCTTTTTTATGATACCCATATTGATATCTTAAAAAATATGGTGAACAATCATACTTTTCTATGAAAAGTTCAGAGGTCCATAATTCGAAAAACATTAACAGGCGCCAATATTTTTATTAGATGTTTTTTCTTTTTTTTTAATTCTCTATCGTCACATATATTTGCTTTTTTGATTGGATTTACTTCAATAAACTAGACTTGTTCACTGCCTCGAAAGACATGGACCGATCTGACTGATTTTCAATTGAAAAATTTAAAATGCTATGTCTGATCGATTAGCGTATTTAAATTTTCTCTAGCCCATCTAGTGCCTTGGCAAAGTTGATTTTAACCCAAAGACGGACGGAAAGATGAACAGACGTACATCGCTCAAAAGACTTCGATATGCAATAGAAATAAGAAAATATATACTCGTACTATTTGAGGTCGAAAATGGATATTCTAAAAATTACAAACCGGATGATAAAATTAGATATATATACCCCTTTTCTACCTGTGGTGTAGAGTATAAAAACAAATATTTTTTAATTATAATGATCAAAAGAAATATATCTTTGGTTTAGAAATTGAAATATGGAAGCAATTTTATGTCACGTTACTTTGTGTTACAATGAATTCCTCTTGAACCTTAATTTATGTGACATACCAACGTCTAACTTCTTCAAATGCAATACGATTATATAAATGTATTTTTCTTTTTTAATCTTTTTTTTTCTATTTTTGTTTAAAATCCCATCAACCGCTAGTCTTATGTCTTTTCCACTTAACTGAATAATGATGGCAAAAACTCGAAGTAACAAAAAAAAAAAAAAAAAAGAAACACATTCTGGCATACTTCCAATTTACAGTGAAATCATTGTAAAAAGTTAAACAAAAGTGAAGCTGCGTGTTAGTTTGTTAGATGTTTGTTTGATGTGCATTTTAATGAAAATAAAAAACTTTAACAAACCAAATGTTTTCGTGAATGTTTGGCCATTTCATTCACTCATTTACCATTTGCTCGCCAACTGTGGAGTACAAAGAAATTAAAAAAAAAATATATCTAGAGAATATAAAAGCGGTGGCAAAAAAAAACCAATTTCAAAAAGTAATGATGGCAAAAACCAGAGAATGACTATGATTAAAGTGAATGAGACTTTATGCAATGAAGACGGCTGTAATTTTGGTTTGAACCATCAAATTTTTATCTCATATCAATAAAAAATGACGATGTCACAATTATGAATATAACGATGACAATGGCTACAATAACAACTATGGATAGACAACAGCATCAGCATATTGCGGACAACCTCATTTTTTGAATAAACTAATAAGAACAAGAACTGAAATTGCAAAGTTTTTAAAAAGTTTTAAGTTTTTTTTCAATTCTAATGACAACCGAAGGGAATAATTTACGATTTTAATCAAGAGTTTTTAATATTTTTTTTTTTTTTTTTTACTTTAACAATGTTAAATAGTTTATAATTTTTTCAATTAATTACAATACTAACGGAAACAAAATGATCTGGTAGTAGCGTCTAAATATTCTAATTGCAAAATTAAAAACCAAATCAAAAATTTCTAATAATATATGAACTGACGTACATGTACATATTTAAATTTCTAGATTTTTAAAATAAGAAAAATTGATATGAAAAATAATTAAAAAATTTTTGTGCTGAAAATAATTTTTGTGTTGAAAATAATTTGTTTTTGTTAATAAATTTTGAAATTTGTTCGAACACCAATTGTATAAATTTGATTTCAGGTATTTTTTTTTTTAATAAATTAAAACATTTGTTCTAGCCGATATCTTGAACAACTTTGTTGCTATCTGGAGGATTATTTACTTTAAAAATTTGTAAATACTTAAATTATAAAACATTCAATATATTTGAACTTATGCCAGATTAAAATTATTTAATGGATTATAATATAAGAATAGTTTAACTAATGATTAATTACAGAATTGAAACTATTTAAACGGCAAATTTCAATAGAACTCAATCAAATTTAAAATATAATTTTAGCTAAGGCTCAGTCCTTGTACCATTGCTTTTCTCAATATATATCAACGATTTTTTTTTTTTGCTTACGTAGACTTGAATTTTGCGAGGCCTTTGCTTTTGTGGATGACGTTCAGCTTCTATTTTTTTTTTTTGGAAAACGTTTATCTAACATATTTCGCACAATACTCAACGATGCTTTAAATACATAAGAAATTAGGATGATGTCAAATAGTCTTTCAATAAATTTTTCAAAGACGAAAGTCATGAAATTTGGTCGATTGTCTCCTCAAGATTATCTAGTACATGTTAATGGTGAGCTTATTGAACGGTATGATCCAGTAAGAGTTATATAGGTGTAATAATTGATGCTAAATTTACTTATACTTTTCATATAAATAAAATTTACTTAAGTATTAATTTTAAACTCCGAATCTTTATTCCCTCAACGTATATTTGCCGTACCATGTAAGAGAAAAACAAGCGCACGCTTTACTGACATCTCAATTGTCATATAGCTTGAAAGTTCTTTTTGCGTACATCTTATGTCAATACAAAATGTATTGAACTCTTAACAAATTAATACGATTTGCATTTCAACTCAGATCATAAATCACTGTATGTTGCTCAATTCCTGAAGTGTTGATTTTTTTAATTTAATAACTATAAAGCTCCTGTTATGCTTTTAAAAAATTATGACAAATTATACTCCCACGTTTTTAATTCAGCGCATTCAATTTATTCATTCATCAAGAAATCTACAAATTTTTACCCCTAAAATATACACTTCCTTTCTTGAAAGATCATTTGTTGTTATAACAGCCCGTTCATGGAATCCATTAACAACTATTTTAAGATCATTTAGTTTGTCTATTGCAACGTGTTATAAAAAGCTGCTTGAGTGTTTTAATAATTCTTATTTCTCTGTTCAGACATATTTTGTTAATTAAGTTAATTTGATTTTAATTGCGCAATGTAATTTGGTATTCACACATGCTTAATTAAGCTTATTCAATTAGCACAAGACATATTTATTTTCCTAGGTAGTATCGTCCGCCCAGCTGATTACTCTTTTTTATTACAAAAACAACATGGCTTTTTGTTGTTGCTTTGAAGTTAGAAGTGATAAAAGACATTTCCGTATGACCCGCCATTTTCTTTTTATTTGTTTGTTTATATTTTTTACTTGCGGCTTCTCAATTTTATGAATTTTTTGTTCTCACTGAACATAGTTCCCAGAGTAAACATACTTGTTGGCAAGGGCTGCATTTCGCATCATATTAAATTAGTGATGCAATTAAGTACTAATTGCACAATTTATTAATTGACTTCTTATATGGTATATTGAGCTCAATTTAGTCCTTAATTGCGTAAATTACTTAATTGCGCAATTAAAGCGTATGTCTGAACATTGTACAAATATTGTTTTTGTTGTTGTAATTTTAATAGTTTAAGATAATTTTTTGAATCTTTCCTATGTATAGGCGGCGGCTATTAACCCTGCCTCAAAGTATGTGTAAAACTACAACCGACCCTATAATAAAAAAATTAATTCCTGCTACTCGAAAATATTGTGTTTTTCTTCATTTTTCCTTTATGTTGTTTTTGCGACTTAGTAAACGAGAAGGTTGCTGTATCTTATAAAAGCGCAACAAGTTTTCTTACCCTTCTTATAAATTTTTAACAGAAAAAAACACCTGCAGCGATACAAACGAAGTTGGAAAAAAATATGGAAAAATTATAGGCAGACGTGGTATTTCCTTCGCTGCTGATTTTGCTAATTTTCAATAGCAAAACTTTCGAAACCATGCCTGACCGATTGGCGTATTTAAATTTTCCCGAGGTCATCTAGTAGGATGCACAGATGAATAGGCCGACAGAATACATATATACTTTATCCGGTCGGAAATTGATATTGTAGACAATACATACGGAATCATACTCTTAAATACAACTCTTTGCACTTGCGAAGAAGGGTATAAAAGAATTTTTAATAGTTGATTTAAAAATGAGTGAAAAATATTATGGTGACTCTGCTTGTGCCTCCAATACATAGGGAATAATTTTTATAACCAAAGAGCTATAATAGTCAGGGTCTGAAACTTTTGCACAAGTAACTCTGCCGTAAATGTTTCTGAATTGAATAAGTAGACGTGGTATCTTCTCTACAAAGTAAATAATTATCATCGTGTGTCAAGAGAATTATAACAAGTAGAGAGCTAAACATGAAAGTTATTTTATAGTTTAGCGAAATACTGGATGGAATAAGAAAAATTGTTACCGCTAACCTGGGGAACTGTAAGGGAAAATGTCGAACATAATCAACTTAAAAACTGACGGCATTGGGAGAAGTAGTTGTGAAACGATTATACCCAATCGGTTAGCGCAGAGCACTGGAATAGTGTTTAATTTAATGGTTAAAGTTAAAATAAATGTTTTGGTATTTATTTACATTTGGAAATAGACGACTGATCACAACACCCCAAAGAGATAAAGAAAAAATCATAAATCAATAAAAATTGAAGCTTAAAACAGGTCATAAAAGCAAAAACAACATAATAATTTTAATTTATTTAACTCCTCTCTTTACTACAAATACAATGTATTATTCTTATCTTGAAGAAATAAATTACTATTTAGCAGTTTGTGTCCTAAAGGAAACATTTCATTTTATTATTTTGTTTTAAAGCAATTGTCAATATCATTGCTTGCGTTGTATTATAATTTAAAATTTATTTTGTAACAGAATAATGCCTCAAGTCCTTTATAAAACATACTAAATGGTGGCTTTTCAAATGACGCCAAAACGTTTATCGATTCAAACTTTAAATGATTAAAACTTTACGTTATAGAAGCAGCACTTCCTGTATTTTTTGCTGGCTTTAGTTAATTAGCCTTAGGAAAAATTATGACAAAAAATTATTTTAGGTTACAAACAAAATGTCACGGTGTTCTACATTTTTTTATTGTGACAGAAAAGTATACTAATTTAGATTATGCTTATATATACTATACAATGGAGAACATTGCTTTTAAAATAAATGCTTTATTCCTGATTTAAGTTCTTACAAACTATTTTAAAATTAAAGTATAAATTTACGGCTTGTAAATTATTTTAATGAATAACTATAAAGCAGTCGTTTGACTGTATACAGTTTTGTTTTATTTAATACATTTTCTTATTTACAATTTTACTAAGAAGGAAACTTTAATTTCAAACAATATGTTAATAAAAAAAAATTAAGAACTAGGAATTACTAGACTGCAATGTGATTGCTGAATTGTTTCATCCAACAGCAGCCCTCATCTTATCTAACAAGTGAATGAGTGCTGCAAACATGTAAAATCATTCCAGACGTAAAAATGTACATTTTATTCTAAAAAAATATTTTTTTTTAATTTTAAAATTACCGAAAACTTTATAAAGTTTATTCTTTCTTTGTTTTAATGACCGAAGGATCAAAAAAACGTAAAATAATGAATCACATTGTGACATGTGCTGTTTCAAAAAGAACAAAATATGGGCGAACAAAATTTAGGTTAGCAAAACAATAAGATATTCAAATCATCCTCCCTTTCTTTCTTCGTTAAATTCATGAGATGTAAAGCATATTATATTAAATGGCATCAGCAGCAAGTATTAGTGGCAACAACAACCATATTAATTTTAATTTTTAATTTTATTCACTAAAGACAAAACAATACAATATTATAAAATCTAGTCACTTACACACACATACACACAATTTTATTTACACTTAGAGGTAGTATTATATTAAATCCGTAAAAATGAAACTCAAAAACAAAACAGCTTAACCTTCTTATACGGAACATAATCCCAATTATTTAACAAATCACTCTACTTTAATACACTTACAACAATAACTTGTTAATTCTCTTATACAAAAATTTGTTTTAATGTATGTAAGTATATATGTATGACTTTGTAAAAGGAATGCTTGCATGTTATTAGAAAACCGACAACAGCAACTTTTATTTTAAGATGAGCCAAAAGAAGCAAAGACGGTAGTAAATCATTAAAAAAAAATTCAGTACTTTTTTAAATTAAAAATCTCGTTAAATTCACAACAAAAATGGAATTAGAATTTATGATTAAATTATTAAATCATTGACACTGATTGTTGAAGCTGAAAAAACGTCTCGATGGCCATTTCGCTCATTTAGCTTTTCAGGAAACTTCTAAACTAAAGATTTTTGTCCAAACAATAAAGAAAAGACAAAAATCAAAGTTAAGCAAAGACCAATAATTATCAACGATTTAATTTAATTTTTCTGACTGACTATTTTTCGGCTCTTCTGTACAGTTAAAAAAATAAAAAATAAAATATCAGAAAACACTACACTGAAAACACTGCACGGGCACTTTGCAAATTATTAAATTAAATTAAACCTCTGGATTATTTAATTCAAATAATTTAGAAAACAATACATTTTGATTTGCTTAGATATTGAAAAGTAAATGATTTTCGTTTTTAAAGAAATCACTGAAAAATATAAAATGACTCTAAGAACACATGTAGTAAAGACTTCGTACATCAAGTTGCATGTACATTTAAATTCACCCGAAAAATGATAAGACGCAGAAGAGCTGGCACCTCTCACATAAGAATATAATAAAACTTGTAATGAGTTCTCCCTCACGCCTCGCAATACATTATGTTGGAATTCTAAAAAAAAGTTTATGAAAGGAAGAGAAAGCAATAGAGTACTTTTCTAGTTCAATAATAACATGACATGTACAAACGAACACATTCGATTTATTCTTGTTATTCGCAAAGCGATTCTTTGGCCAGTCTATCACAATTAGGCAAGATCTTAAAATTTTATCCAGCCTTAAATATATGAACCGATAAATCAAAGAACTTGGAAATCTTTCTGTTACTAATTCGTATTCTCTTTCTTCTCTAAGTAGCAAAGAAATTCAAAAATAGACATTGAAGAACCAAGCTGTAGTCGATAGTTCTTACTCACTTATCTGCTTGGATAAAGTTATTAAATAACACGTAAGAAATTTGAATACAAACCGCTCAATTAAATGCTCCGTCGTAAGTGTACCAAAACAACATCGAGGTCGCAATCTTTTTTATCGATAAGAACTCTCCAAAAAAATTACGCTGTTATCCCTAAAGTAACTTAAATTTTTAATCATTATTAATGGATCAATTATTCATAAATTAATGATAAATTTTTTGCACTGAATTTAATTTAAGAACATTTTTGTCTTACTACCCGTACCATTATGGTAGCAGCTATCACAGCAAGTTTTTAGTTGTAATATTTGAGTGTTAACATATAGCATTTGATGTCTAACCATTAAAATCCTCTCTTCTTGCTTGACCTAATTCAAAAGGTGTCATTAGTGTTTTGTTCTTATAAAATCAAAAACAGCCTGTGGGTTTCTATAAATATAAAACATGTGCAAGTTAATATTAGATTTAACAATGTGCTGCGACAACTCGCATACGAATTGTATTTTATTGGAGTGCGAGACTTTCAATTATTTAAATCTTTTTTCGATGAACACATAAGACACGTTCAGATTAGCCAAATTACAAAAAAAAAAAAAAAGACGTAACTACACAAATTATTGAAAACAATTTTGGTCTTTCTCAAATACATATTAAGAAATATAAAATATAAGATTTTGTATTTAATAATTAATAAATTCTCATTCATAATAATATGTATCAGAAAAGATTGAATAAACATTTGCGAAAATAGGGTTAGGTTTTCTTGATCAAATATTTGACTTATAGTACCGAACGTTTATAATATCCACAACAATAAAAATCAAAAATTCTATGCCACTCATCTTAACAGAAACTGAAAAACGTTATCTCATCTGGTAAAGCACCCTTTTTAAGGTGCAGTGGTTGGGTTACTGGCCCGCAATCGGACAATGTTTTAAGCGCATTCTTTGGCCAACGGCCCTTATCCCGCGGAGTCTTCTCTGCGTTCTTTGTGTCCACAGTTGTTTCTATTTATCTATTCCTTATTTTCATCTCTTTTCCTAAGTTCTGATTTCTTTTATTCTTCAGCTGGTAGCACAAAGACACCAGTTAATGGACTTGAGTGTGCTGCCCCAACACAGCACAGAAACAATAACAAAAAACTTATGAAAAGATATCAAAACTATATATTTTTCACACAAATAAAAAATAATAATATTTAGTACAAAACAATTAAAATATATATAAATGTTTTTTTGACCTTTTTAAATAGTTTTTCTTTTCTAATTTATTAAGCACTACGTCAGTTTTATAAATAATAAAAATGTTTATTTATATTTTCAATATTTCGCCACACCTTTGGGTGGCATCATCAGGAAACAGGAAACAAAAAATTATATTTTCTTTTTTTAAAATAACAAAACTAATTTTTTGTTTCCTGTTTCCTGATGATGCCACTTAAACGTGTGGCGAAATATTGAAAATATAAATAAAAATTTTTATTATTTATAAAACTGACCTAGTGCTTAATAAATTAGAAAAGAAAAACAATTAAAATATTTATATAATCACAATCATTTAATTTTTTTAACTTCCAAGTCCAATTTTGTACAAGAATGACGTCAGGTTTTTAAAACTTTTTAAAATAGTTTTATGTAATCTTAATAATTATCAATACTATTGTCACGTTAGAGAACACAAGCAGGTAAATAAAAAACCTTTTTTTGTCTGTTCTAAACTTAACATTCAATGTTTTTGTCTAAAAAAAAATTAATAAATAAATAAAATCGGAAAGTCAATCCAAAAATTTATTTTTTAAAACAAAATTATTTTTTCATTATACAAAATAAAATAATCAGGTATCTCAGAGAACTCAATTCCGATCGAATATGGTTTTAAATTATCAAATTAGTTCTTCAATTACACAAAACGAATGATTTTTTCGAAATTAAACTATTTTTAAATTTCAAAGTGTAAAATTAGTTTCTTTGATTTTTTAAAGTTTGTGGTTTTTAAATTCAATTTTATTATATTTCTTTGTATAAATTGACTTTGTTGATTGCTTTTTAAGGAATTAAACAAATCGACCAGAATAATTAAAACAGAATTAAAACCACTCTGATTGAAATGAGTGAAATGCCTGAATATCATTTTCATATATTAATGTGCAGTTTCTGTATTATAAGCGAGCGACTCATCTCAAAAATTTGTATGAAAAGCACTAAATTTTTTTAGTGAATTGTAATACAGTGAATTGTAATACGCTTGTAATACAGAAACAGCACATAAATAAAATGATATAGACGAATGAAATAATAGCGTCTCGAATTTGTTAATATAATAAATCATACGTCCTAGTGTTTGTTTTAAAATAATCTATTTATTCTTCATATTTTGAAACAACAAAAGTAATTTATATTTTCATTATTCTGCGATTTGACACCTTTTCTATTTTCTATTTATATCAATAAATAAAACAATAAATTAATGGACGCAAGAGAAACGTACAAGACAAGACAAAGTACAAGATACACAAATCCTGCCATGCAAGGAAGATTTTTTCTTCTTGTTCTTAAAAAAAAGAGGAATGAGCTTTTCCTCTTCAGCACTTATTGGGAAAACTGAATTTATGCTTCTATTGTATTGGAAAGGAAACTTAAAATGTGTATATGTTTAAAATTTCCATGCTTTAAATTTTCTAGTTTACTTTTTGAGGAATTTTGAGGCAAAATAATACATATTGCTGAAAACAATTACAAGTCGAATGTATAACGCTTGAAATATGAATAATAAAATGTTCTTAAAAGAATATTGAAAGTTAGGTTAACGAAAATATTTATTTTTAAGTCTAGTATTATTATATATTTTGCAAATATAAATAAAACACCATAGCAAATCTTGAAAATAAATTAGAGAATTCTAAAAACTCTACGCGAAATTTGTTTTGATTATAAAATCAGTTATTAATGGTTCCAAAATGTAATCACAGAAGTAAGTATGAGACCTATATAAAACGCGTCAGATGTTTTTAAATTGAAATATTATTAGATTTTCAATTTACTATTTATTCAATTAATAAAATTTTGTATTTGTTTTTCAATTAAATCATAATTAATTAACTGTAAAAATGGTATAAATTTTAATCAAAGAAAAAATAAAATCTATTACAATACTTAAAACACATTTTCCAGTTAATAATAACAATAACAATTGCGGAAGAAAAGTACTTTTTTATTTAAACGTTTGACTTCATAGAATCATTAAACTTAAAAATGAAATAAATAAAGTTCTAAATAAAACTTTTACATCAACAATATTTTCTTGTTGTGATTATTTCAGCAAAAATATTTTAATAAATTTAATTTATTATTGTTATATGACAAGAATAATGATACGTGTTTGCCCAAATCTCCAGAAGTAATAATAAAAATATCTTTTTTTGTTGTAAATCAATGGAATCAATTTAAGTTTTATACATAAGCGGCTTAACTTTTTACAAAATATAAATTACAATTTTTTTTTACAAATTTATTTTCAGTTTTTTGTTGTAACAACAAACAAGCAAAATGAAATAAATTGATTTTCATAGAATGCTTATTAAATAACTTAATATTTTGCCAGCATTTCAATAGAAAACTTTTAAGAAAATAATTAATTTAAAACTACTTTTTCTAAGGATTATATGTTTATGTATGTCTCAACTTTATCCAATAAAAATAAAAACAATTTAATGAGCATGGCAGCAACGTATGTATAAAATGTATGTATAAAATATTTTTTTTGTCTGCTTAAAAAATTTTAATATCTTTGCCTTTAACTTTTTGAAAAATTTATAAAAAATTATTTTATTTTAATTAATTTACATATTTCTTTCCAACCGAAATTCACAATCAGCCCAATTATAAATATTCTCACGGAATTTCTTTCCCACGGAAAAAAATTTTCTCGAGAAAAAATTCCTCCAATTATCAATTCCGTGGGAATAAAATTATAATAAAGTGGCATCATCGCAATTTGAAGGGAGTTTTTTTTTTGTTTATTTTCATATAATTTTTATTTTATAATTTAGAATACCTACTTTTTCCACCCGGATTTTTTTCACTTTCCGCAGTCAATCAAAAAGGGGAAAAATTTATAATTAGAGAAAAGGGAAAAGTGAAAAAACTCGCACGGAATTTTTGTTTATAATTGGCTTGAATATTTAAAAAAAAAAAAATTAAAAATAAAAGGAGGTATCTATTCGTCTGAATATTGACTAAATGTTTGTGACCGCAGAACTTAGTAATTTCTTAACCGATTTGGAATTTTTTTTTTCCTTTTTTTGAAAGGTTATGACTACACATTGGTCCCGTTCTAAATACAGTTCATAATTGAAGAAATTAAAAGGAATCCCAATATACAACACATGTTTTTTTACGCGTCTTATTAGCCGCTAATAGCAAAAATTAATAAAAAAATAAAATTTAAAATTAAAGGGTGTACCACTAAGTGACGTAATTTGAACCGTTAAAGACAAACACTTGAAAATTGGGCAGATTGTAGACTACTCTGATCGTTATAATAGCAAGTATAAATATTCAAAATTATAAATTAAAGAGTGTACCAATAGTTCAATTAACTTGATTTGATCCTTGAAATTAACCAAGAGCCTGTATTTGAAACCATGAATATTTCGCATTCTTTAATTGACAATTAAGTATCCTCTGCTCTCGAAACCCATTTGATAAAGCTATAAAATTTGCGCTTCTTTCGAATCATAAGAAATAAGACATAAGAAATTCTTTTACACTATTTAGTTTTTTTTCCACAAAGGCGTAGAATATTGTAAGTTTTATTTAGGGTTGTTTTTCCAACTAGTATGATTGTATTAAATAAATAGGCATGTGAATAGGTGGAAAATACAACCACCTGCAGGAAAACAAATGAAGGTTGAATAAAATATTTAGAAAAATTAGAGTTAGGTGTGATGTTTTGACCGCCGCCTAGAAGGATATGCTCCGATCCTGCTGATTTTTCAATACTTGAACTATGTCTGATCGATGGCCGTATCTAAATTTTCTCTAGCTCATCTAGTTCCTTGAAAAACTTTATTTCAACACCAACACGGCCGGACAGACGGACATAGCTCTATCGACTTCTCTATGCATTAGAACTCAAAATACATACAATTTATGGGCTCCAAAACTAATATTGTAGAAATTACAAGCCACCATAACTAATATTCTATTAAATTTACAAAGGCATACTGATAACCCATTATCATGAGGGACCAATACATTTTTGCTATTTTAGGATGGTTTTAATAATAAAAAAAAAATTGACTGGATTTTAAAATTATCAATTACTTTTTTAGTAAGGCTTAAGTTCGTTACAGAATATAATGCTTTTTTTAATTACTTAATACTTCTGAATTATTTCTTTATCGACAGACAATTCCTTTTTATTAAAACAACTATTTTTAGAAAATAAATATGCGAATTTATTAAAATTTTTGTCAATATTGCGCTTCCTGTTTCTTCAAAAATGGTTCAGAATGAATAGTTTTCACACACAACATACACAAAATATTTTTCTTTTTCAAGCTTTAAAATTTGATGGCCATAGATTTTTTCATTTTAAATTTATTTACAAAGCTATGAAATATTTTATTTTACTTCTGTTGCACCTGCTGTTTTTGTTTTAAAATAATTAATATTTTTCCAGTTCATAAAAATCTACTTCGCTTGATTTTTTTTCATATTCCACATATAACAATTATTAACCCTCTAAAGAGATACATACTGGCAAGCAGTTTTGTGGGGAAATTTAGATTTTTATACAGCGATCTACCACTTAAAAATATTATCTTTCAAGTAAAAATATTATTTTGCGTATAGATTAAAATTCAACTTAAATCCTATTAAAAGCATAAAGTAACAAACAAGAACTTACGATTTTTCCTGTGTTTCTCTCTAAAAATATTTATCGCTGTAACGGTAGCATGCCAATGAAGAAGTTCAATTATTTAAACACATTTTAAGAGTGTGAATAATTATGTTGGATTGGAGTTGTAGTATAGAGCACGTTAAATCTAAATCCAAGATATCTTTTATAGGACTATTTTTAAAACTGCAGGATGATGATTAGCATGAAATAAAAAGTACTTCAGGGGTATTGAAATTTTTCTAAAAAATCATTATTATTTCTCATTAATTTTAGTTAAAGTTTCAGTTGTAATAAATATTAAGTGATGGCAACTCTTATAATTTTGTATTTAAGAATTAAGGATTTTTTTTTATTTTTTATTTATTTAGAAAAGGGCAGGGAATTGTAGAAAATATTAATTTCACTTTACTTCTTGTGATAGAGATAAGAAAATATGGCAAATTTATTAAATAAATTGATTTTGTTATTTTCATATAATTATATCTAAACACTAATGAACACAACTTTTTATTTATATCTGGGCTTTGTTTTAATCAACAATATTTTTTTTTTCGTAAATTAAATTTATTTTGCCATAAATTGCTTGGTGTGTATTAAACCGTACACTCTTGGAGAATTATATATATGAAGTCAGCATATTTTGGTTTTCTTTTATATTCATTATGAACGTTCTTGGTTATTGTAGTTAAGACTTTATTTTCTTATTTTTTTATTATATTTAACAGCGGTATTCAGATGAGACAACAATTTTTTTAAACATGTTTGCTTAGCTGGAATTTTAAAGGCCATAAAAATGATGCATTACACTCTATACACTGTTTTAAAATTCTTAACAACATTTTTTTTAAATATTTTATGTTATTTTATTAATTTTGAATATTTCATATTAACTTTTTTTTTTTAATTTTTTGTTTTCATTTTCTTAAGGAAATATTTTTCGCCCAATTTAGCTGCCAAATTTTTAAAATTTTTGTTTTTTCTAAAATTACAAAAAAAAAAAAACAATAATAATAATTAAATAGAAACACTGGCGGGCGTCAATTTTTTACACAAAATTTAAATTCAAACTTATGCAAAACACTTTTCGTAATTTAAATATTTATTCCTTTATTAAAATATTTTTTTCTTTTTAACATCGTTCATTGATTTAATTAAATTTAATTAATAAAAAAAAACTCCAAGATTAATATTATAATTTAAATTGTTTTTTTTTTTAACTACGTTTAATTTAGAAAGGACAATAACGGAATATATTGTTGTTCATATTGTGACAGACGTACCATCTCGAATTTCTGTTGTTTTGCTACTGTATAAAGCTTCAACTAAAGAGCAAGCAAAAAGTATAGATATGATTTTTACACACAGCAAAAAATAATTGTAAAAAAAAAACGATACACACTCACTTAAAGCAAAAAAAAAAAAACAAGACTCACACCAGCACGCACGCACATACATATATAATATTACACCTACATACCAACACTCATTATAATTAAACTCATGCAAACTGGAAATCATAGAATAAATGAACAGAAAAAAACGAAGGAAACACTCACTAGATAGTAAAGTTTAGAGCATGACATCGAATAAAAAACAAAAAAATAAACAGTTACAACAAAAAAGAACATTAGTTCTATTCCTGCAAGTTATGGGATTTTTCCACCGTTTTTTTATTTTATAGACACATAAGCAGACAATATATTTCTTTTGGTTTGAGAGCCGAACTAAATCGAGCCAAGACAGGCAACTTTTAACAACTGACACTGTGGTATTAAGAGATTTTTATGTACGCTGTGGCTAGAGAAAATAAAATCTCATTTAAGCAAGTGGCAGGTTTTTATGCTCTAAACGTAAGCAGAAATGATTGAACCAGCAGCAACGTTATTATTAAATGATGCTGCAGCATCCTAAACATCAGCCGCTGAAATGCAGCAGCCTCTTCTGTCGTCACGATAAAAATGTGCGCATGTTCTTAAATTAAAATATAAAGGATACCAGAAAAAGAGAAAACTTAAAGGAAAACAAACAAAATATATAGTCGCAAAAGGAAATAATGAAATTTTGACATTTGTGTTAATATAAAGGATTGCGAGATGAGACATTGAACGAGGAACATAATAAACTATAAAAAGGGCAGTAGTCAGGTGTGTAAATAAAATGTTTCGTAAACAGAATTTAATGAAATAAGTTTTTCAATTTTAATTTTTTACTTTTGTACCATTAACTTAATTTATGATTAGAATTATATTCTTTATTAAAGATCATAATGGAGCGGTAGGCAAGCGTTTCTAAACCATCATGCTACTTCAGCAAAAGAAGAAGATATTCTTTTGTGAATTTTCCCAGGCTATTAAAAAAAATTTAAAACGTTTGAGTTAATCGACTGATTTGGACTTGGAAGTTGTTAGAAAGTGTTAGATACACTGTAAGACTTGTCTTACTAACAGCTTAACAAAAAAAAAAAAAAAATGATAGATGATAGATGAAGAGCCGAAAAAAATTCAGCCGTATACGGCGGAGAAATAAAAATAGAATTACTGTTGGTTGGTTGTTTTTGCTTAAACTTTGATTTTGGTCCTTGCTTTATTGTTTGGACGAAAATCTTTAATTTATTTAAAATGTTTGTCAGAAGTTTCCTGAAGAGTTAAGTAAGCGACAACGAAATGGCCATCGAGACGTGCTTTGACCCTCAATACTCAATATCGGTGATTTAAATTATTAATCGGGAAAATAGCACGGGAAAAAAGAAGTTTTGAAAATTAATTTAAAAAAATTTTAAATCGTTTTTGAAAATCAGCGGCTTTTTTAGTAAAACAGTAAAATGGTTATTTTTACTGGCTTGAAAACTTGGGTAATTTCTTGGATGTCAAGTAGTTCCTTTTTTTTACAAGTTTTAAATTATAATGTCTGTTCTGATGCAAAAAGTAATATCATATTTACTGCAGGATAGTAATAGATGACGATTTTTGTGTTTAAGTATTCCTTAATTTTTTTCTTCATTTCGAAGCGTCTTTCAAGTTTTTACAAATTGTTCAAAATGTTTTGCAACTTTTTGTATATTTTTTTAATAAGGGATTAATTAGACACATTTAAAAAAAATGTATCAAGTTAGTTAGCCCTGTGCCTCTACGAACGACTATTATTTAATTTATATCATATTAATTATTCCGTATTTTAATTTGAA
Organism: Gymnosoma rotundatum; assembly: GCA_916610165.2. NCBI lineage: Eukaryota > Metazoa > Arthropoda > Insecta > Diptera > Tachinidae > Gymnosoma > Gymnosoma rotundatum. The sequence continues at coordinate 97,094,586 of OU744340.1, forward strand.
AAATCCATCTAATGGTGATACTCGCAAGAACAATGTTATAACAGTTTTCTTTTATGTTAGGTTAACAAATTATTCCACAATGATGAAAAGAAATGAACATAGACATCTTTAGTAACAAGATACAAAAATATTAAAAAAATCTGGAGTTTATTTAAAATGTTTGTGAGAAATTTCCCAAAGAGTTAAGTAAGCGGTGATTTAGTAATTTAATTGGGATAAAAATATACACTATTGCCGTATTCACAAGCTCTGCTAAGGTGTAAGTAGTATTGCATACTACCTTTTGTTTACTTCTTTGTGAACAACCATTATATCAATGTGCCATTTTACATTGTACTTCATACGTCAAAAATTAAATACGAAGAAGAAAAGTGCTATTCATCATTTGTTATTTATAAGCCAAATGGGGGAGAAAACAGAAAAAAGTAAATTAATAAATTTTTTGTGTGAAAAATATAGTTTCGATATATTAATGGTTGACTCAAGTGAGTTATAACCGTTTTCCTTATTTTGTTTACATATTTTAAATGAAAAAAATTAATACAGGTGATGAAGAAGATGAGGATGAAATTCAAGACATTTTTAGGATGAACCTAATGTACCTGCTCTCCAGTCGCAAAAGTATACATTTAGGGCTACCAAAATCATCATTATGGCATAATCGAGCTTTAAGATATTTTGATGAAAACAGATTTCTTCATATGATACGACTACGGCCAGAGGAATTTGCCTATATATTCAACCTTATAAAAAATGACGATGTTTTTCACACAATTGGCGAAAGGCTCCAACTACACATTGACTTGCAGCTTAAAATTGTACTTTACTGCTTGAGATCTTCAGGAAATGGTGCTTGTGTTCGTAAGGTAGCATCTCTTTTTGGTGTAGGTGATGGCGGTACCATACAAAATATTAGAAATCGAATCATTAAAGCAATATTAAATCTTAAAGAACAGTTTTTATTTTGGCAGAGAACAAACCTTAACATATGTTTCTAATATACCCACTCCTACTATATACAGCAGAAATGACTTATTCCACTTTCTAATAAATCATTCAAATCAATAAATTAAATAAATAAAACTAATAAAATTATCTTTTAATTCAATTTAATTTAATATAATTCACACATGAACACAAAAATAATAATTCATTTTAACATAAAACATTTAAACAAATACAACGTTTGAAAAACATATGAAAAAAAGTACTAAGTGTTGTATCGCATGTTTGCATGAAAATTACCAACAACACAGCTAGCACCGTTGTATTTTGTTGGCACTTAGCACGTACTAGGGGCTTGTGAATAGGGCATATATGTTTTAAAAAATTTATTGAGTAAAGTTATTTACTTGCAACTAAACTGTAGGAGTCATACCAATTCCTCTAACTCGTTCTTTTTACTATGAAAGAGAATACAGTGAGTGAGACTAAAGTAAAAAAAATTCTTTTTTTGTCTACTGCGTTTTATTATTTGACGGCTAATCTTCTGTGGGTGTAGAAGCATAAAATACTGAGTTCTTTAAGCAAGTTACCCAGTTGATAAAATTTTTGAGACCTTCTTAATGACGGGTACAAGACAGCTCAATCAATCATCAACAGTATTTTTAACAGAAAGAAAGGAATATCTTGCAATACAAAAAGCGCAATAAGTTCGACAGCACATTGTCGGTTATCTTCTCCTAAGTTAGTTTTATAGAAGACATTATACCAGACGTTGTCGTTATTTTTTTTTTTTTTTTTTGGATAACGGCGATTTCGCTTAAACTGTCTTAAGGCAAACTTAACAACAGGAGACAAGTCATGCATACATTCTAGAAAGCTATATCTTCAAGGACAGATTGGCTAACTGAGTAACTGAATTTAATGTTTTTTTTACAGTTTTTATTTTCTGTTTGGAAAATAGTTATTATTTTTCAAGTTTTACTTTTTACTTGGAAATTAATAAAAATATTTTTTATTTATTTTTTAACAAATTAGAGTTCATGTTATTCAGTCAATATTATTTTAAGGGCGCAAAACGCTCTTTCTGCAGTTTTAGTGCAATTTTGCATGCAATAAAATTAAACTCGAAATTTAATTGTTACTCTTCAACAAAAAACATAAAACCTGAAGTTAAACTATTATTCTTTAAGCAAAAATTAAAACTTTATACAGGCAAAGGTAGTCCGGGTAACAGCGTTTACGTTGGTATAATTCTTCATATTTTAACATTTCTCTTTGATTATGATTTTTTTAGTGCAAGATATTTTCATCTAATTATTTGCCTTGCTTTAATTTGACCGATTAAAAAAATTTAATTAAATGTTTTTATAAACACAATTAACGACGATTCTCTCTTAAGCAAAAAATTATAATCTGTTGCAATTGTGTTGTGACTTTATAAACTCGCGAGCGGTCAAACCGAATTCAATTTATTTTTAGGGTTTTTTGTTTGGTCGTTTAGATGATTTATCTAAGACTTGCACGAAATCGGTAGACGCACAAAAATATGCATTTACGTTTAACCTCCATAGGGTAGAATATTTTGTGTATAAAAAACTGGGAACAGGAGCGAAAAGTGTGGGAGGATACTAGCGCGCAATTTAATGAATCTTAATCGATCATAAATAACTTAGATTGTAATACTATATGATCCAAAAGAATTTGATAAATTTTGCACGTGTTCGTATTAAAGCCCCAAGACTATATTATATTATACAGTGCATAGAAAGACCCTAAAATTAAACCCAGGCAACGCTGGGTACAATAAGCTAGCAATGATATAAATTTTCAAACAAGATACAGCCGATTTGTATTACTTCTAACAACTGTTTTCTAGAAAAATGTGTAACGAAGCGTGCTACTTGCTTTTTTAGGCTTTAATATCTATGAATATTGAAATCTTTGGTCATACTTCTCATTTTAATATAAATATAAATTTTCGGATCATAAAAACATCAATAGCAGTTATAAGTTGTAGGCAAAATTTTCTATAGAGATTGGTAGCGTAATAGAAGCATTTGGATCCCACCCACAAAAAATTTTAATAAACTTAATTAAGACATAATCTTCCTTAGACCTTTTGCACAAAAATCAAAACTAAATCAAAAATGTTATTATAATTTTAGGAAATTAATGAATATATATATATAATTTTTTTTTTTTTGTTTTTGCTTGATACAGGACTAAATAACAACTTTTTTTAAAGAGCTTGTATTATTTTTGCTTGTTTCCAATGGAAAAAAACTTTTAAAATAAATTAAAATAAATAAATTTTTAATTTTTCAAATTGGGATATTTAAGCATTAGCACAATGATTAAAAAAAACGGTTAACAATTGCTTAATTTTTGCTATGAAATTCCAAAAGGAGTATTTTGAATCATTGAAAGTAAAATCTAAAAATAATTACAAAATAAAGGGTTAAGCGGTTAAACCGAAAAAAGGATAGAGGTTTTATTAGGCAGAATCAAAAAAAAAAAAAAAAATAATAAAGCTTACCAAACATTAAAATCCAAAAAAAAAAAATAATAATAAAAACTGGTGTTAATTTATTTTCAAAACCAACACAAATCTGCCATTCGTACACTAATAAAAATACCCAACACAAAATGTCAATTTTCGTCATTAAAAATGAGAGGGATTCTTATGTTAATGTGAGTGTGTTTTTTTGTTTTGTATTCTCTTGTAATGGCACTGCCATTCATTTGTTTATACTTTACTTATGTTTTTGACATTTTGTCATTCTCTTGCCTTATTTCCATCACCACTGGGCACAATTTTATTGTTATTGTTGAAATGCCATTTGAAATACAAAAACAAACAAGAATAAATAAAATATGTGTTACACACATTAGAAAGTGTGCCACCAAGAGAAATGTCAAAATTTATGGCTGGTTGTTTATGATTTTTTTTAAATGCCTATATGTTTGTGAGTGTGTGTGTGTGCATATGTTTTGGGCATAATAAAGTGGAGAGATTTTTATCGGCTCGTTTTTTTTTTTGCACTTAACAAAAGTAAGTCAAACATCATATACGTAGCCAAATGAAGATAAAGCTATAAAATTAAATTTGATGGATGGTACACAATCTTAATTAAATTAAAGTCATGTTAACTAAATAATAATTATAAGTTCCCAACAGTTTGTTAGGTTATACATGTTAATGCTAAGGTGTTGGTGATGATGAATATAACTGTGATGATGATGATGATGATGATGATTATGTTGATTATTGTGGTGTGTCAATAGGAATGTGTGGCAAGAAAGTAGTGTAGATGCGCAATGATTTAGTGGAGATTTCATATTTTTCTTATGTTTAAATTGGGATGCTTTATAGGAAAATAAAAATTTTATCACAATAACACACACTAACATAAAAACTAAAACTATTACACCTTAACAATATTTCAGTTTCATAGAATTAAAATTAAATCTTTTTAACTCTATGAAATATTTAATTATGTATTTAATTTTGCAAAGCAATTTCATTTATAGTTTAATTATAATTCTTTTGTTTTCACTTGTATTTCTTTGCACTTTATTGTTGCATTTTTTTTTTATTTTTTTTTTCTTTACACACCCTATTAAACTTAAAACTGATTACACAAATTCTTTTTAAATTACATACATTTATGAAGTCTTTATGTGTTTTACTTTTGTTTGAACTTTTCTTTATTTGAAAATTCTTTTATAAATTCTTATTAATTTAAATGTTTTACTTTTTTGCTAAATTTTTGTGTGATTTTCTACCTTTACTTTTTAATTTTCACAGTTTTTCTTTTACGCGCCGTGATTTAACGTTTAACGAAAGGCTTTACAGAACATCTACCACACGTCTGACAAGTTGCCATAACTTTACATAGATGCTGGAGCTTAAAGTTATTATTTTTTGTAACTGAAAAAAAACAGCCAACGTCGACCAAAAACAAAAAATTAAACAGCAGCAGAGCTGCAGGGCGAAATTAAGCTGAAAACCATAAAATAATAAAAATAAAGAGCTTAAGAGCACGACGCCTAATACATATTCAGCAAATTGCCTCAATTAAGGGAGAAAATTTTACAAGTTTTGCCAGAATTATTGTAATGAAAGAGCACAAAGGAAATTTCGGTCTATTTATAAACAGCATCTCCTTTTGTATGCACGTGTCGCGCCCAAAATGTGTACATAAAAGTCCTTCACAAAATAACAACAAAAAATTTCAGTTTGTTTTACAAGGAAATCACTGTAGAGATGTGATCAGGTTGTGAAGGGGAGAAATTATGGAATTTCATTTTTTTTAATTAAAAGTAATAGTGATTTTAAATAGAAAAGCCGAATATGTATATTTTTTTATCTTCAAAAAAAGTTAATAATTTTAATTAAAAAAATTAAACTAGGTTTAACCAAAACCAAAAACTAAATATTGGGGTGACATTCATTACTTTATATCGCTTGTTTACTTCAATAACGTCATAACTCAAAATTTCAAATTTTGCAGTTAATCATACAGAATTGTTCGCCATATCATGCTTTATATTGTGCATACGTACTTTGATACTTTCCACGCTATAAGAGAACAAGTCGTTATTTCACTTCATGTTTGGAAACCTTGTTTGTCAATAAGAACGACACATTTTGAGTTGTAGAATAACCTTCATAACGGTGAAACCATATCGCTTTCTAAAACATCGTCACATTTTGTTTTGTGATTGTACTCGTATATATAAAAAAGTGATCTTTTTAAAATGTATCGAATTTAGGCAAATAATTTATTTTTTGAGTTATGACTGTTCTAATGAAAAAATATTATAAAAAAACAACTCCGTTTTTCTTTTCACAAATAAGTTAGTATCAGATATATTATTACAGCAATAATGTCATAATTCAAACATCCTATATAGTTTGTCCACGACCTCCTCTTTAATATATAATTAATGAAAGTTTTGTTAAATGGATTTTTATATTTATAGATCATTTTACTAATTGTAGTGGGAACTCAAGCAGCCTGATATTTTTCTTGATGGTGAGAACAAGTCACTGCGATTATGAAATGAATTTTTTTGAGTTATGACGTTCTAGAAGTAAATAGGCAATATAATTTTACATAAAAATGTTATGGGCTCTTAATTAGTTAATATTTTTTTTATTTTAATACATGCAATTTTAGTATTATTTATTTAATTAAAAATAAAAAAAACGAATTCCCATTTCTAAAAAAAAATATTTCATTTTGTATTAAAATAACAAAGCAAATATGAACAAAAAATTAAAAAATCTGAAAATATGTCATTGCAATCAAAAACGTTATACAACATATTTTTAATTAAAAATATTTTTAAAAAAGGTACACAAACTCTGCTTTGTTCTTTCGTTATTAATACATAGAATTGTTCGGCTTACTTTTAAAGCTTCCATTAAGCATTTTCTTTAGTATTATTTTTTTTCTTTATGATATAAGATGTTGTTATCTAAGCTAGAAGTTCCCTTAAAAAATTTTACTGTTTCTAAATTTCAAATATTTTTTTTTTCACTTTTCAATTACCCAAAATTTTGTCGCCCGTATGCTTTAATGAATATAGCTTAAGATTGGCATGACTGAGTAAACGGAGGTAGCTCTCATCAAGCCTACCAACATAACTTCTTTTTATAAAATGCTGCTACGCCAAAAATCGGTGCTCTCGTTTTTGGCCCCACTAAATAATTTTTTTTTTTTACTTTTTATTATTTTTTTATATATTTTATATTCATTTAGTTGTGAATTTCATATTTAATTTATTAGAATTCTGAATAATATCATTTATTTGTGTATTTAGTATTTTATTTATTAGTTTTACGATACCTTAAATATCTTAGTTAATTTAAAATTTAATTCGTTTTAAAATTAACGGCCTGTTAAAAAGTAGCGCCACCTGTTTGTTGAAATATTAGTTTTATATAAAAGAAAACAACTCCAACTACAGCTGTACACACACAACGCAGTTTGTGTGTGTGTGTGTGCCACTGATCAGTATAAAAGGCGAGTTGTTCTTTAGTCGGGAGATAGCTAATTTAATTACATCCCACGATGTAGGATGTGCTCTAATAATAAGATCAAATAAGAAATCTAGCAGTGGTGATGGAGTTCCTGACTTTATCCTGAGAAAGACGGATGTTACTACATGGCGTTACTTGGCAATAATTTTCAACGATTGCCTCAATATTGGTTATTTTCCTAGAAAATGGAAAGAGGCAGTAGTAGTTCCCATTCCAAAGTCCGGCTTGGACCCAAGGGAAGCTAGCAGTTATAGACCTATCTCTCTCCTATCCTCGTTTGGAAAACTGATGGAATGGTTTTTGTTATCTCGAATACGAAATGAAATTACAGATGGTGGTGTACTTAATGACTGTCAGTTTGGCTTTAAGCGAGGCCATTCAACATCACATGCCCTAATGGTCTTCACAGACTTTGTGACCAGGGGCTTGAACAAAAGGTATCCAACTCTTGCAGTAAGTCTTGATTTCTCAAAGGCTTTTGACACCGCCTGGCAAGAGGGGATTGTTTTCAAAATGATGGACTTAGGCTTTGAACGCTCTACATGTAGGATGGTAGCGGATTTTCTTAAGGATCGTTCTTTTAAAGTAAAAGTAGGAAATGAATTATCAGACATCAGAGCAGTGGTGGCAGGTGTTCCTCAAGGCTCCTTATTGGGGCCGGTTTTGTACAATATTTTTGTTTCTGATATTCCGCAGCCACCTGCGGGAGATCTTTTGCTCATGTATGCTGATGATGTATTGATTGCTGCTAGTGGTCCTAGGGCTAAAAATTTGAATACCAGGGTTAATAATTACCTGAACATCCTTCATGAATACTTCATGAAATGGGGCCTGAAATTAAATATTAAAAAAACCGATGGGATAATGATAAAGGGTAGGCGTGGTAATCTCTACCCAAATGCAAGAAGTTTTGTGCCAAGCTTAAGCATTGCTGGCGAACGTATCAGCACCTCTGATAGGATAAAGTATTTAGGGGTAGTATTTCACGAGACTTTTGAATTTTATAGACATCTAGATTTCATAATAGAACGAGCTAAAAAGGTTTACTTTTTGTACCATAGGATTTTACGCCGCAGAGGTGGTCTAAGTACCAATGTCAGGCTTCTTATTTACCGTCAGATAATAAGACCTATTATATCTTATGCCTTTCCAGTCTGGTTTGGAATATCTTCCCACTAAATGGAAAGGCTAAGGATATGGGAGAGAATTGTTCTCTGCTCCTGCCTACGGCTACACCCCAGGGTGGGCCCTGATGGCATTTTTCGATAACCGTCCTGTAGAAAAATCTATAGTAGCATAAACTTTGAGAGGATTGATGTTTTTCTCATGAGATCTGCACTCAGGTTTCTTGACAAATCATCTTCTTTAAATAATAGCTTAGTAGGGGAATGCTTTCACCGGGCCCCTGATCTGGAGAATTTGCTTAGGGATAAGTACCATTCCCCAGTTAGCCTTTTGGCTTTGAATACTGGAGGTCTTCTCTTTGGGGATGCAGGCCTCTTATTTTATCATAGGAGGGTGAAAACTCTTGACATAACTGACTTTGTGTACAACACCGCACAGTAGATTTAGGACTTTGTGATAGATATTATATATCGCTTATTTTATTTGTTTTTAATATTAAGTGTTATTTAGTCTGTAGGGTAGTTTAAGTTATTAGTTTTAAGTAAAATTTTTATCCTTTTTTTATGGAAATGTAAACAACAACAACAGCATATCTGTAATGTAATTAATTAAGTGCAAATTAGTCTTAGAAAAGTTGTAATATGTTAAGAAATATTTATAAGAAATGTAGTTTAAGAAACATATGTATAATGAATTTTTGGAATAATAAAGAAATCTAGGCAAAATAGTCGGGAGATAGTTGTCGTGTTGGTTTTGCAGAAGTAAAATCTAACAATTGATGCGGAGGTTTTTACTTCCCCAATTGAAAAATCTTATTTTGTGAACAATTAGCGATTGCTGAGGACGTTTTTACATCCCCAATTGCTAATTGTAAAAATCAGTTACTGTTGTAGTCTCTGTACTGGCTATTGTGGGAGAGACGGGCAATTTTGACACGAGGTTATACCACCAACTGGTTTTCCTTACTCTTAGGCAATAGTTGGCTACTGTACGAGAGCCGGATAATTCCGACACGAGGTTATACCTCCAACTGGTTTTTCTTGCTTTCTAGCAAGAACTGACTACTGTAAGAGCGACACGTCATCTAATGGTGCTGTTCTCTCTGTCAAGAGTTAGTTTTCGTGAGGCTACTGCATGTGAGACGAGTACACTCAACCCGCGGTTATACCTCCAACCGGTTGGTCGTGCTCTCTGTCAAGAGCTGCTTGTAGACAACTGTTGTGCCCAGCATTAGCTGAACGTGTGAGACAGTGTCTTGCTGATTTTCTGAGCGCAGTATTACCAAGAACCGTTCACCACCGGACCAAACTGTTGGAGTTGTTGTTGAAGAAATAATTTTATAATGAAAACTAGCATATATTCAAATAAATTTTTATTAATCTTTAAAATGTACCACAGTTAGTGAGAGATTTTTGTCTAATAAATATTTTTTAAAAACCAATATTCAAGAACACACACTAAACGTTGAATATCAAATAAACTTCTGTAGGAATAAACGCCTATTCCAGAACCGTATTTGCAATAGATACGCACTTATTATGCAAGATTTTGACGTTTGTTCTGGTGCAAATTCTTGGCATCGTCCAGCTCCTTCTTGCTTCACAGTAGTTTGCCTTAGAATTCCATTGTCGCTCACCGGCTGTTATTTTATCGATTAGTTTTTCGGTCGTTAGGCGATCCACCTTAGTCACCAGTGTCCCTTTTTGATTTAGTAAATGTGTGCAGCCGAAGAGGTGTGTTTTGTATCATCAATTATTTTTCTCTCCTCGTATAAACAAAAAGGAGGAGATAGTTTCTTATATAACCATCGTCTAAGATTAGTGGGCTGAGGTAATAATTTTCCTCCCACATTTCTGTTTCTCCAACTCCAAGTTGTTGAATTTAGCTTAGTTGTCCTTTTTTAATCGCTGTTTCATTCCATTGAGTTTTTCCACAATTTTTGCAGCACTTCTACTGGTATTTTATTAGAAGCAAAAGTCATATTATTTTAAAGGCTGATGTCTAAGGCTCTTCCTGGTGAAATTCGAGAGAGATTTCCTGCTACGAGAATTTCTGTGTCAATTTCATAGAAAAGAAAAATAGATGTTGCAATACCCCTAATAGCTCTTTTGTCCATTTTGAATGGTGGACTTCAATTTCCTATCTTTTTCATTACTAGATTATATCTCTGGTTTCTGCTGGCTAGCAAGGATGGCTCTTCGGAGAGACCTTCGAACAGCCTTGAATCTCATGCCATATATTTTTGTTGTTCAATGAGGTCTTGCTCGTGAGTAGCGAGGTCTGCAAAATAGGCATTTCCGTCTCAGATCAGCTATTTCATTGTTTCCTCAGCAAACATACTTTTTGTTCTATATTCTTTTACCCAATGTAGGTATCAGGTTGACAAACTCATGCCTTATAAGGTTCATAATGCTTTAATAATCTACAAAGAACCGCCAAATGCGTTGTAAGCGGTCACTTATGGCTATAAAAAATGCAAAGGTTCCAAAAAAAATAAATAAATAATAAAAAAACGACTTTAAAAGCGATTTCAGCGCCTATCTATAATGATTCAAAAGTTCATCAAATAACATTAGATATTGAAAGACCCCTCAATTTCCAAATTCAAATTTTATACTTGTTTTTATAGCGGACTTAGCAAAACAGGTTCTTTGTAATTTCAAATTTCTCCAACTTTGACAAATATGGTCATATACATAAAATTAAACGAAATATTGGAGCACCGTTTAGTTTATTATTTTGAGTATTTATACTGGTTATTACAACGGTGGTAGAAATCGATATTCTGCGTTACTATGGGGAAACACTTTTTTTTAGATATCTTAGTGAGACGCAGTATTTTTTACGGTATACCTATGTTGCAAGAGAACATCCTTTTTTTAAATTAAGCATAATCTTTTGAAGTTACCAAAACTCGGTCTTTTAAAATAAACTTTGTGGCATTTAAAACAAACAAAACACAAAAAAAACGAATTCCTAATGCAAATAGGTCAATCCAAATAAATGCTCATAATAAAGAATTGTAATAATGAAATTGTTTTTACAGTGACTATTAAAAATAAATTTTGCTATCGATATTTTGCAATAACTATTTGAATGCTGATACAATATAATAATTAAGTTTAGCAAGTAAGAAACACAAAAGTGAGAACGTTCAAAATAAGTTTTCAGTTGTGTTTTTTTTTACTGAAATAGAAAACAAACCTAATTCATTTTGTTTGGGAACCAATTATTTTTTTTTTTTTATTTTACTTTCTATAATCAAGTGTCTTATTTGATATATAACTTTATTTTAAAAATGTGATTAAGCTTTGTAATTTCTATTTTATAAGAAACTAGCTATTCCGGGTGCGCTTTGCTGCCCCAATCAAGCCAGTTTTTGTTTTTTTTTATTACGCACGCTAACAGGAAAGTACGAAAATTTAAAACCCATCCTTTCACAGTCCCCTACGTAAACAAAAAAACTTTTCACTTTGTATGGGAGCTTCCAGGCCCACTCTTCCAAATGGTACAGTATTTCTCATAACAATGTATATTAATAAGGAAGTTTCTAAGGGGTCCGCTAAATAATTTTGTTTTTCAAGAAAAAATTTTTTAAACGCATTTTGGCTTCAACTCCTGAACCAATTGGACTTTGTATGGCGTCTCCAAGGTCTTTTTGAAAAAATCGTCTCAACGAAATGTTCAATTGTTGAAAACGACGGTGAATTAATGTTGATGGCGCTTCACGCACACTTTCTGCCACAGCAGCAATATTCTTGAGTGTACGCACTGTTTTTGGCTTTTCACGCTTTGGTTTATCGATGAGAATGGAAGCTTCTTTCACTTTTTTCATAAGGTAACGAAGATCAAAGCTGACGGTGCTTCTCTTCTTTCAAAATCCGTACGAAATTTTCGCACATATTTTCAAAGTTATATCGCAATATTTCCCAGCGTTGTTCAAGCATATACACAACCATATTCGTTCAGCGGAAGGAGAAAACTAATTATCTGTCAAATCAGACATGAGCAACGTGTTACGAATTAAAAAAATAAGCATTAGTTGAAAAAAAGAACGTTAGATGGCGGACCCGTTAGTACAAAAATTCAGGGCTTGTTGCTTTTTTATAGGGACAAAATTACATGTTGTCAAGAAAAGTCGCAACTCACGAAGGCGTCGACCGATGTAGTGCAAACTTTAGATAAGCACCTGCAGGACCATACGAATAAATCCTTAAAATTCTATTCGAATTCGGTTTGTTACAACCTGATTGCATAAATTTTTTTTATATATAGATTTATGGTTTATAGTCGTTCAAAAATTTTATTTGTTTGTTTAAACAAAAAATATCTACATGTAAAAAATTTTTTTATTAAAGGCTGTTAAGGCAATTAGTCGTTTGAGCATTAAGTTGTATTAATATTTGCCTAATAATTGTTTATAAATCTGTTTTAATTTTCTATGTACCAAAAACTCTATCGACTATTTTAATAAATTTAAATAGGTAGGAATATTGCCTCCCTCATAAATTTGCGTAAGTATTTCTTATTTAATTTTTAATTTTTATATTAACAGCTTCTTGTGGAGCATCAACTAGCATCGCCTCATTCATCAGTAAAACTATGATTAAAAAGTCTAATGTATAAATTGTAGAAAGGATTCTTAAAACATGCGCTGTAAAATTTACAAATTGAGTAACTTGTATGCAAAAACAAAAAGTTTAGTAAACGACCAAAAACGACTTAAGCAGTAAGAAGAAACAAAAGAAAAAGAAACGAAAATTCCATTATAAAAAACAAAATTGTTGTCAAATCGACAATCAAAGCAACTGTTGAGCAAGAAAGCCGAATCTTTTTTAATACAGACGGGAAAGTTTGAAAATCGTATACTATAAATTCCACTTGAATTTTGTTGGGTTTTCTTTTGTGAAGGCATTTCATTACAGATTTATACAAAAAGCAATAACATTACTACCCCATTGAAGCAACTACTGCAGGCTCTTTACCACCACCAACCCCACTTTTAGGTGTTTTTTGGAAGGGATGTAGATTTTCTGTTCTTTTTTTTTTTTAACCACAAACACTTCCCCAACCAACATCTCAGTCTGGTAGCAGAAACCTGCCTGCTTTATTCAAAGTTTTTTTTGTCAATTTCTTCTTCGCTTCTCATTATTTACAACATTATTTTGTAAATCTTCATTATTTTCAACAACATAATTATTATGTTGTGTCAGCATTGTCGTTATGATCTCTGTCAGCAACATTTGATACTGAATGTGTTGTCTTGTATTTTTGTTGTGTTGAAACAATTGACACAGTGACACAAAATTCATCTTGTTCTTGTACTTTTTTGTTGAATCCTTGGTTGGCTGAGTTTGCTTGTCCTGCTGAATTTAAATCCTGTATGGTTGTGAGTGCTTTCATATGTGTGTGTGTGTGTGTTTGTTAATGTGTGCAAGTTGAGCGATATGTTTGTTTTTATCCTTGCCGGAGAACTAAGTAAACATACGCACACCTTTTTAGCAGAAAATATTTCTATTTTATGTTGTTGTCTATATTTCACTGTTTTCAACTACTTGTATGTCTGAGCCCGGTTTTTTGTTGTATATATATATATATTTTTTTTTTTTTGTTGCTTCTTCCCATTTTGCACACAAAAAATAAGAGCTCTAATACACCCGCATCATGGATTTACAAAATGAGTAAAAGAGTGCAAAAAATTTGTTTTTTGCGTTATAATAATAACTGTTCTTCTCATTTAAGAGAATCGTTGTGCTAATTCGTCATTTTTGACGTTTGTTATCAGTTATTGTGTTTTATGGGCTTGTATATTTTGCTGATTTTTTTGATTAAAGCTCTGATTTAAATCTACGTAAATGTTAATTTTTTTATTAAAAAATCGAACATGTAATTAGAAAAAAAGACTTATTATTTTTGTTTAATTGTTATTGTTAGAATAATAATTAAGTTTTTCAAAGAATTTGCGGAAATTTTTTGGTCAAATATAAATAAGAATTTTTATACCCTTCACCGCAAAAAGTCGAAAAATTGTATAACTAAGTTTGTCAATCTGTTTGTAATTTCTACAAAATCTATTTCCGACCCCATCAAGTATCAGCATCACTAGATCAGCTAGAGAAAATTTAAATACGCCAATCAATCAGACGTACTTTCGAAAGAGATGCTATTCCAAATCAGCATGATCGGTCAGCGGGCAAAACCACTTTACCATTTGAAACAATGAAGTAACTCCAATCAAAAAAAAAAAAAAAAAAAAAAAAATGGCGATAGATAATTAAAAAATAAGAAAAAAACATTAAGTGAAAAAATTGGCGCTCGATCATACTTCCCGAGTTACGGGCTTCTGAAATATTCAGATTTTTTGAAGTATCAATATAGGTATCATTTTAAAGCTTTTAAAGATATCTACGAGAATATTAAATTTTTTTAGTGCTTAACCAATTAGGAGCTGATGCCATTTTTATGTAAAATTATATGTATGCAGTGAAAAATTGGTTTTTTGATTGGAGTTAATTCACTTAACTAGATTTACATATATCTTGAGAGTTATATAAGATTCGGCATAGCCGGCTGTAGCACTCTTACTTTTTGTTATTTAACTTTAATTTTAAATCAATGTAAATATTTATTTACAGCATATTTATTCTAATTAATGTAAAATTTAATTAAAACATTATTTATTATATTATGCTAATATCTCATAACATTTTTTAAATAAAAATGTATTTAAAAAACAGGTATCTATAGGCATGTTGCACATTGCTTAAGCCAGCTTATTAGAAAACCTTTATCCAAATTTTTATAAAAGCCCAGAAATATTTCCTTTAAGTATAAAAACTTCGAATACAACATGAGTGTTATTTAAGAAGCCAATACAAAAAGTTTAAGGTTATAGCAAATAATACAGTCTCTTCTGCAATAGGTTGGTTACATGGCCAGTCTTAATGAAGACGTTGACGTAGTAAAAATAAAAGGAAAAAAATTGTTTTTAATTTATTAAAAGAAAGAAAGAAAAAACAAAAATTATGCATTCAGCTTGCACAACCAATTGCATTTTTTATATTAATAAAATAATTTTGGGAATTTTTAAAATACTATAAATCATATTGTTCTAATATCTTGTAACATTTTTAAATAAAAATGCAATGTATTTTTTTGGCTAAAGCTCCAAAATCTTTCCATTGGCTTTTATAATAACTCTCATTTTGTACTTTTATTTTTTTATTTAAAGGAAATTGTTGTTGTCGTTTTCTTTAATGTACATGAAGTTTTCCTGATGAGCAGGCTTAAGCAACCGGCAAAATACGTATAAATACCTGCTTTTCCAACCAACAAATAAACTACATTTTTATTTAAAAATGTTATATGATATCAACAAAATATGATAAATTCGATTTTCGTTAGGAAGAAAGTAACTACTTGACATAAACATTGATGAGCAAAATAACATTGTAACATTTCATAGCGTATTGAAACAGATATTCAAACACTTCTTCTTATTTTTAATCCCTTCACCCCAAGTGAAAAACACATTTAAAAGTTTAATTTCGTTTGATATTTTTGGGGTATTAATTTTCGATCCAATAAAGTATATATGTATATTCTTGATCTCTATGCACAAGGGAGTCGATTTTATCAAAATATTATTTTAAATTTTTTTGGATTGCTGTATTACCAGAAAACGAGTTCGGGTGCAAAACCAGTTGCATGGTAAGATTAAGCTTAATCAATGATAGAAAATCTCGTTTAAATTTTGATTTAGAAAATTGTTTGTTTCACAATGCTGTTGGAATTATTGAATTTGTTTGTTTATAACAAATTAAAATAATTATTCATCTCTTAAAATTTTTTTAACTTTATTTTATTACGCTTTTAACTAAGACAGGATTTTCGCATTTTTTTTTTTTTTTTTTTATTACTAGAAATTTTGTTTTGAATCCAAAAAATATATTTGGGAAAAATCGAAAGGGTTATGCTGCTTCCGCTAGTAAGAAAAACTAAATTAAAAATTCTTTTTTGAACAAAATATATCCTAACCTGAAAAAGATAATCAAAATTTTTACAAACCTTGTTCTAAAGCTTTACTAGAGTTACCAGAAGAATTTTGAAAATTTGGGCAAAATCAAGAATTTCACAAGTGTAAATTTTCACGCATAACTTTCCAATTTAATATTTAAATTCTACTACACCTGTACTATAGGCTAAAACCAATCTTGTACACAGTATAATATAATCTATTGAGCAGTTTACAAACTTATACGATGGCCAGGATAATAGTGAAAGCTAAAGCAAGTCGGGTAACACCCATATTAAAAAAGACATGACCAATGTAGTTTTCAAAGGGATAATACTGAAGTCATCTTATCCACTGTAATTGCAAAGCAATTCTTTATCATCTCCAAATGATCAGTCTGTCATCAATCATCAGTCTAATAATAACCGTGTTAGACATGCATCAAACACACATATTGAAATCTTAGCTTCTACCGGCTTGGCATATAAATTTCGTCCTCCCGTATTATTATGTCGCTTGAATTATATTTGAAGCTGTAGATTATGACCAGCAACACAGTTATCTATTTGACCGTACACCATAAAAGCTTGCTCAGAATGAGTTTTCACAAACTAGCTCTTCAGGTCTGTAAAATCTCACTATTAAAATGTAACGGCAGCTCATTGTCCTTCAAAATTCATGTAAAATTTATGTAAATATATTTCTTTTTAACCACACAAAGAATTACGGATGCAATGATGTTTATTTCTATGTTGTTTTTTTTTTTTTTCAAATATTATCATTCATTACATCATCATCACTATGATTTTGTCGTCCTTTTAGCAACCGTGCTCTTACTAAAGATGAAGCAGGAACCAGTCTACCCACCTAGAAACTAGTTAACCAGTAACCAACGTTTTATGGCCTTTAGTTAATTATTTATGCACATTTTTATTTCATGTGTTGTTTTTTGCTTTTGCTTTCAGCTTATTTTGTGTTGTTGTTACAACATTTTTTATTTAATAACATTTTAATGCAATGATGCAGTTGTGTTGTCCACACATGCACATGCAGTATCTATGTGTATCTATCTGTATGTATATGTATTTGCTTTGAGTTTAATTGTATGTCTGCTTGAATTTCAGTGTGAGAGAAAGCTACAATGAATTGCAATGTTGGATTAAGATTTTATAACATGTCACACATATGCATGTGTGTATGTGTATGCTTGTATGCAATCAAATGACTAAGCGAATACATATTTAGCAAATTGAGCTGGTTGTTTCTATGTGTGTGTATTACTGTGTAAACGCAATGTAACGTTGTGCTATGATTATCGTTAAAATCATTGTTTTCTCTTGCATGTTTATGAGAAATCGTCATCGTTGGACTTGTCAACAACCTTAACGTAATCATCGTCATATATGATATATGTAAAATGCTTCTACTTATGGTAAACATTTTTTAATTACCACTTGTCCATGTGATTTTATTATTTTGTCAAGTTTCTTTTTTGACACATTTACATTTTAACATACACATACACACACATGTTCCAACTCATTATTGCTCATAAACATTCACCATTAAAATGCCTTCAAAATTACATTATTTTTTTTAATATTTCAGCTTATAAATATGCACTAAAAACCAACTACTTTTATATACATAATTAGTTCCAGCTGAACCTTGGTATTTAAAGTTTATGCATATGATGTATATGACTTTATAAGGAGGATTCAACATCATGTTATGAATGTATAACTGAAATAAGCTAATTTTATATAATAATTTGACAACATTCTACATCATTAACCCATAGAAAAGTATAAATTATCGTGATAATCATAGAAATTTAAAATTGTCTACAACTTCTAAAGGTAAATGTTTTAAAGTTGCACCAACTGAATTTAAAAATTCACTAATCGTTGTAGTAAAACATTAACGTTTTGCATTACAATTTTATTTTACTTGCATCCTTTATTAGTTATTAGACTTCACTGTGTCCTTTTTATTATTTTATTTCCCCTTATTAACCGAAAAGGAAAGAGAGTGTTATAGCCGATCAGATGCGCCCTACACCATAAATAAAAAAAATTGGTGTGATAGAGAATTAACGTGTTTTCACTACAAGCTGGGATAAAGCTCACGGCTTCTAGGGTTCGTTGCGTATAAAAAAATACGAAAAGAAAACTCGAGTAAAAAACTTTTAACTTTTTTTATATGTAATAAAACGTTATAAAAGCTTATTCCCGAATTTGCTCTTAATTAAACTTAGACTACTGTTTTGATCGCGCCGCCAACAAAACCTATATACCACGTCTTTACGGACAAATATTCGGGCTCACCGGCGGCCAGTTGATTGCTTCGCTTGGCGGAACGTGAAGAGTTGAGGTCTATCTTACTCAGCTAGATCGAATAAAATTCTGATCTGCCTGAACCGAGACATATCTAATTTTGTATTCTTCGACCCAGTCGAATAAAATTCTGACCGGATTAAACAACACGATATCTTTATCTTTACAGCTCAAATGTACTCCAATCAATTAAAATTCTGACTTAATTAATTAGCTACACCTGTAAATAAGACTAGTTTAATTGAGTTGAATAAAAATCTAACTCACTTAAATAAAGTCTTACCCGGTCGCTGGCCCGTGTTAACTTAGCAGATCATTTCCTGTTAAATTTTTTTTTGACCGCTAAAACTTTAGTACCGTCGGAAAAAGCACTTTTTAAGAAAATAAGAATATATGTAGCAAAAAATATTTTTTTCTACAGGATTTAATTTAATATTATATTTTTTCATATTATTAGGATCACTTTGCATTTTTAACTTTTTTGGGCAAGATAAGCGAAAAGAACCAAATTGATGTTAATCTTTAACTAGGTATTCCTTTAGGAATATTATGCCGAAAAATACTCAGGGTCATAAAGAAAGAATTCCAACTGCTTTAAATCTCGAACCGAATAGAGAAGAATTTTCAGAATATTGTCAAGGAATTCTCTTTCAGGAATACAAACCAGTTCTCAAGATGGTATTGAGGCAAATTATTTAACAATTAAAGAAGAAAATAATAATGTTTTTCTACAATTGGTGTAATGTATAAAAAAAGGCGAAAACGTGCAAAAATTTTCAAAATGGAAAGTGATACCAATCATATAAATTTTATTATAATTTCCTATTTTTTCTTAGAAAAAAGAATTTAAAATACTTAATTTTTGCTGTTGATATTTTTGTAATCTTAAAAAATGTATGCTTTTCAATGGCATTTAAGTTTTAGCTATCGACAAAGAATTTATATGGGTCTAAGCATGTGCTTTTTTACATAATAAAAAGTTCCGCCACGGTGTCACTCTTATTATATCTATATCTATATGTTTTTCATTCCGTTTGTAGTTTCTGCAATATACAATTCCGACTTCATAAAGTATATATATTCTGAGTTCTTATGCATAGCGAAGTCAATTTAGTGATGTTCATCTCTCTGTTTGACAAGGCACTAGTTCAGCTAGATAAAATTAAAACACGCCAAACGAGCAAAAATGATGTGAAAAGAGTTGGTATTGAAAATCAGTAAGATCAGTCCATGTCCTTGGAGACAGCGGGCAAAACATCACTCCTGCCTCTTATTTTTTTCATATTATTTGGAATAATGCAAAAAATCAATAAAAAAAAACAAAACTATAGGGCGATAGAGAATTAAAAAATATGAAAAAACATTGACTAAAAAAATTGCCGCTCGCCCATATTTTCCGAGTTATGGGCCTCTGAACTTTTTAAATAAAAGTACGATTGTGCATCGTATATCCTAAGATATCAATATGGATATGATTATAGAGCTTTCGAAGAGATCTTTAAAGGAAATAAAAAAACTTTTTAAAAATGCTTAACCCATTAAGAGCCGATGTAATTTTTATGTAAAATTATATGTTTGCAGTATCAAAATTTTTTTATTATTTAATTCTCTGTCACTCCAATATTTGTTTTTCTTTTAGAGTTATTTCACTAAACTAGATTTACATATTGGGTAAAGGGTATATTAAAGTCGGCACTCTTACTTTTTTTAATCTATCGCATTGTACACTTTTACTATCTTTTATATTTTCCTTTGAGAATAAAATACATTCTGTGTTAAAAAGTTTTTATAATATTGACCCAGATACTATGGTACCTGAGATCATGAAAAATAATATCTCTCCTAATTGTGGTTCCATTTGCAAGAATAACTAACGGTTTTACGGGCTAGTGGGTTGTATTTTCCGTTAAGATAACATAATTATATTATATTATTTTGTATTTTTAATCAGCGGTACAGTTTTATATCTGCAGAGGATTTTTTAAGTGCTTGCGGCAGAGGCTAATTCCTCATAATTGAATTCCACAGCTCTTTTTAGGCTTTCGTGTCGCATTGTATAGAAGAGGTTTTCATTGTAAGCCAAGACTATAGTTAATGCCAATGAACCATTTTATATAAAAAACATTTCAATTATATTTAATTAAAAAATAAATACAAAAATTTTAAACGAAATAATAATAATTAAAAAATAATAATAATTTACTTTAATTGTGTTTGATTCCTTCAAATATAAATATTTGATGATACGAGGGCTGCCTTATATATTTCTGGCCTGTCAACACTGAGTGCTGCCAAGTGCAATCTGACGTTTCCATTGGAAAGTTTGTCATTTTTAAGCATAATCGAACTCAAAACATTTAGACGTACGACCATTATTTGTGTTGTTTACAGTGACTTGAAAAAATTAATATAGAAAAAAATAGAATTAACTCGTGAACATTTTCGTGCCATCATTTTTAACAACTTTCGACGTGGATTATCACGACAAGGGTGCATTGATGAACTTAAATCTTTGTATGGCGATGAAGCACCATCCTATAGCACTGTGAAAAATTGGTATAATGAATTTAATCGTGGCCAAAGCTCGCTCAAAGACGAATTCCGTGAAGGTCGTCCAAAAACGGCTGTTGTGCCAGAGAACATTGATGCCGTACGAATTAATGGGTCATCTGCCGTACAGCCCTGACTTGGCACCTAATGACTTCTTCTTGTTTCCGCACATCAAGAATAAAATGCGTGGTCAACGATTTTCGTCGCCAGAAGAAGCTGTTGAAGTGTTCAAAAACCATGTTTTAGAGGTGTCTCAATCGGAGTGGAAAAAGTGATTCGACAACTGGTTTGAGCGCAAGCAAAAGTGTATAAGTCATGCTGGAGAATACTTTGAAAAACAATAAAACCATTTTTGATTATAAATATTCGCATTTTCACTATTAGGCCAGAAATATATAAAGCAGCCCTCGTATTTTCATGAAACAATTTATTTTTTTAAACTAAAATAAAAAATGAAATGTATTACTGCGGGGAAAGCACATCCATATGGCCATTTCGTCACTGCTTATATATAGCTCAGCAGTGGATTCTACCCAAATTTTGTAAAGAAAATCTCAGTCTTATACTTAAAGCCAAATTGATTAAATAAGAGCTCCATTGAATCAATAAGGCAAAAAGCCTTAAAAATTAAAAAAAAATTGAATAAAAAGGACAGTAACCATTGAGTAAATATTTTTATTTTTTCTTTCATTTGAGGGAATCAAGCACAATTGAAATAAATTATTATAAAAAAGATTTCAAATAATAAATTTTCTTATTAAAAAATAATAATTAAATCAATTATGTATTCAATTAAAAAAAAGACATAAATTTTCTAATCAAATACGTAATTGAATCACTTAGAATTTTAATTAAATTACAACCTGAAAATAAATAAAATCTTCAGTTGCAAAAGATAATATTGAATTGATTTTTTATCATTTAAAATTTGTTAGGTTTGTTTTAATTACATATATTTTCTTTTAAGTTTTTAGATATGGAACATAGATTTTTGTAACAATTGTATTATCAATCAAACAAGTCAGCAGAAGAAAGATTAAATGATTTTGAGATAAAGAACTAAATTTAAATATTCATTAAAACAATACTTTCTTATGCTGTTGTAAGAATCTTATGCTCATACCTCTGTCTATCAATATTGGTGAATAGAAACATTTTGTTAAAATCCCATTAAATAAACACAGAAAATCCTAAAGGTAAAACTATATTGTTAGAATGCACATTTACATGCAAGTATGCACTTAAATACTTATACCCTTTGTGATGACAATGACAAAAACAGTGTATTCACATATCCATATCAATATATGTGTATTTAAGCTCAGATAGTTTAAATTCTGGTGTTTTAAAAATATATGTACATATACATACTACTTGTATAAAATGTTTATGATGACGACCACTTGATGTAAAATATAAACTACTGTTTTTTTTTTTTGTTTTTGTTTTCCTTTTTTCTATACAAAATATATATTTTTTATTAAAAAAAAGCTCTTATAAATATATTTTTGTTAAAATATTGTTCTTGTTGTTGCTGATGTTACATCTTTCGCTGTTAAGTTTTTGTGTTGAGTGCGTGTGCGTAAATGTGTAAACATATGCAAATTAATGCACACATGTGTGTGTATTTTAATACATATTTTTTCTTTTATATTGAAAAACAAGTGTGTATGAAAATAAAATAATAAACAGTAGCTGATAAAAGTATGCGTAAACCATTTTCATTTAACAAAGTTTTATCAATAATTCCGTTTTTTTAATAAATTTTTAGAAAGGGTTTTTATATAATTTTCCTATTTGGAAAATATTGCAAACATTGAAGAATAGTTAATTAATGCCCACATCTTGCGAAACAAGTGTTTACAAATTTTTGTTAAGAATTTATATTGAAATCAACAAAATAAGCTCTCTATTGGGCTATGTCGGACCTTATATACCCATATATGTTTGTATAAGCACATTTACTATACTGTAGATTTCCTATTAAGTTTTTTAAATTAAAATCAACATAAGAAATTCTTTCCCATCATAATGATGCTCTTTTCTAAAAAAGCTCTCTTTCATAAAACTCTAAGTTTTGCTTAGGGTTCTTTTCCCAACTAAAGTTCATTTATTATTTACATTTTATCATAAAAAATAGCCAGCTGCAGCTATATAAACAAAACTAAAAAAAAATCGAATAAAATAAAACATAGTAGTCACAAAAAGTACAAACTTCTAACAAAAATAATAATAAAATAACTGTCAATAACAAGAAAAACACTCGCAACAGTGATATATTCAGCTATGCCGAATCTTATTTAACCACATAAAAAAAAGAAAAAGATATTGTAGAAATTACAAACGGAATTACAAACTTAGATATATTCTTTTTCACCTTTGGTGAAAGGTACAAAAAAAAAAATTTGGACCCTTCCAGGGTGAAGGATTTTGCTGATAACTAATTTTTTACAATTTTATTTTAACTTTTCATTTACGTTTTTTTTTTTTTTAATTAGAATCATAAATATTGTTAACTTTATTTATAGTTTTAAATTAAAACTTCCTTCCTTCCATTCTTCCTTTGAAGTTTCTTCTGTTAAATTGAACTTGGCATACCACATCGCAGACATTTAATCCTTGTGTTAATACCCGGGTACCGGGGTACCCACCTACGTATATTTACATAAAAAAATATATTAACAACTAAAATTTTGAAATAAGCTTCTGGATCGTCGTTATTTAACTTAAAAGGAAGCGAGTTAAGATTTTGGATTCAGTTTTTTGCTCCATATATACTTCAAAAAATGTTCTTAAACTTTAACCATCGCAATATGCGCACCCGGGTACCCTGGTACCCGTTACAATTTATATGGAAAATGTGAATAAAAAAGTATTAAGAAAATTGTATGAATGATTAATATGTTATTTATTTACAGAATTATTTTTTTATATTACATTCTATACCTTAAGCAATATCTTCAGCCAGTTCAGCACAAAATGGACGTCCACATTCAGCACAGTTTTTAAGATTTGCGTTTCTTTTTTTCTATTGTCCTACAAACACGTGACAAGATCTTATAACTTTTTTTCTTCCTGTTTTATCTAGCTTATCAAATTCGTTAAAAGTCTCTTGATACTCGGTCCCCCAAAACGCTTTCAATGCATAACTTGTGCTTTTGCTATTAATTCTTCAATCATCGGCTCAGCAAGCTCTTCAGATAGTTTTCGCAAAACGAGGCATCTCTTCGTTTTTTCTTCGCAATAATTTTATTTCTCTCATAGTAAATGATATATGATGCGAGTGAAGCAATACACCAAACTACTGCCCTGACTTCTAACCATTTGATCCATAGTGTTAACTCCACTTTTGTACATATTATAAAAATTTATAATATTGGATTTCTTTTTGACATCGTCACTTAAAGTTTTGCCTGAATGTATTGTTGATAAAATAACAACAGCTTTATTTATTTGGGTATATAAGAACACATCGTTAATATATCATGGAAACCAAAAACGGTCGAACGGTTGATTTTTCTGCGAACATGACATTTGAATTGTAAGGCTTATTTTTGTGGTGTGCCAAGAATTGTAAGATTCAATGACAACAAACACTTCGCTGTTGGCAGAGAAGTAAAAAATTATCTATGCAGATGTTTGTTCTACTTCCACGATAGAAAGACGCTAATTCTTTAACAACACTTTCCCTTGATTTTTTACGGTTCTCTTTATTTTTTTGCTAGTTTAAGTATACCCTGCAAGGTTATGCATTTTTAGCGTCGCCAATTCACCAGATTTATACATCATTCTTGGCTGGTTTTGAAGGTACACTTATGTATATTGAGTAAACTCTGTACGACTTTGATTGGGCTAAAGTTGTTCAACAGTTGTTAGGTTTATATTTTTGGGATAAGTTTGCCTTCAACATTGTCCATAAATCGCATCATCAAATCTTGAAAAGCGTATCATGTTGTGGAATTTATTGATTTCCATGTCTATAGATGCCCGTTGCGGTACTTTGAATATGAGTTTGAAAGTAAATGTTCGAATGTAAAGTTAACAAATTATATTTTAGCATAAATTTCATTTAACAAAATTTTAAAAATATTAAAAATTTAATTTTATTTCATAAAAATATTAATTATTAATGCATTATAGTATGTGGGTACCCGGGTACCCAGGCCGCTAAACAATGTGAATATTATTGGGTTTTAACACAAGGGTTAATTTAATCGCCTGCTCCAATTGTAGAAGAGTCTTTTACGATAAAAAATGCTAGTTGGGCTAATAGAGGTACGAAATTAAATTTGTATGTATGTATGTATTTTTGCAAACGTGATAAGCTGTTTCTAATTCTAGTGTACTTAAAACGTATAATAAATTCTTTACATGTTTTTATACAGCTGATGTTTATGTGGTAAAATTATAGCAATCCGGAGAAAAAATTTCAAATTTGTTAATTCTCAAAGAGGAGTCAAATCATATTTTTGTAACAATAACTAAACCTTTTTTTTTTAAGCAGGCATTAATTAGTTTTTAATAACGTTCTGCTGCAGACTGTATTTAAATATATGTACAAATTGAAATACATAAGTGCATATAAATTTAGTTTACACCGACATTGTGTGCGATCGTGTTAAGCGCAACAAATAATTTTGAACAAAAGTGAAATGAATAAATAACATGAATGCTTCAATTGATGATGCGTATTTTTTTTATTATGTAAAATTCATATAATAAAATGATTTTTTATACACAAAACCCACAAGCACTCGCCTTTACGCTGATATTAATAGACATGTGGGAATAAAGTCATGAAAAGTTATTATAATATTAAAAAAAAAAAATGGTACAAACAAGAAGTACGATATTTTCATTGATATTTTATTTTAAAGTTCAATACTTTAACACGTTTGATATTTTGAAAAATTTGCTTATTGAAAAGAAGAGCATATTTATTCATTTAAAAGAGGTCAATTTGGGATTACCTCTTAAAATAGAAAATTTTTTAATAAAAGAAAAATAATTTTCGCCTGCTTAAAACGATGAAAGTAGTCTATATTTAAAATTTTCAATTTGTCAACAAACTTACACAGATGGTGCGTTCTAGTAATTGCTGCAGTAAAATCTAGCGTCTAGCGTGTGATAGTTGTTGTTTTTTTTACAACTTATCACAATAACTTGTGAATAATTTATCGATTTTAATAAATATAGGAAAAATAGAATTTATGATGGATAATGTTTGGTTTTAATACCAAAATATTTCGACTAAATATTAATTCTAAATCAAAAATATTTAAACTAATTAAGCGTGCATTCAGACTTCCTCCATATGATATAAAAACAGCATATTCACAGTGTAACGAAAAAAGTATGAAAAAAGTGTGGAAGAAAGTAATCAATTATGTCTTATTCTTTTAATTTTTATTACCTAAACGGGTTAGTTTTAGATATGCGATAATAACGAAATATACTAACCAAGATACCACACATAAAAAGTCTAAGGGTGACAAATCACAGCTTACTACTAGTGTTGTCTACCAGCAAAGCCAGTCTGACAAGCTATTTACCCAAACTTGCGTACAGCAATTGAGCAGTTTGAGCAGTATAGAACTCATGTTAATTTTTTTGGGAAAATGGAAATCTATCTGTATCAAAATAAGTTGCGATTTCATAAGAAGAACACTGGGTATTACAAATTTATCAAAAAAGAACAAGAAGGATGAAAAACATATATTAAGCTGAAAATTGAGAAATTAGAAATTAGCTTTTCATGCCGTCACTGGTTTAAAATTCAATTTGAAACATAAAATTATTAAGTGGCTGCCCACAAAAATTTTTAAGGTAAGTTCATATTTAAGCTAAAATATTCAAAAGTGAGTGAAAGCTTTTTATAATTAATTAGAAATATATTTGTGATTACACTAATTCATATTTGCTTTAAAATATTTCTAGGTCTTGCTATTTTTCTCAGTGTTTTTTTATATTTACAAATTTATATTAAAACACTGTTTTTATTTACACATGCAGTAGTATATTTTTAAATAAAAACGCAACAATGTGTCGTATTAATACGTTTTTACAATATTGAGGTAAATGACAGTTTGTTTGTTTATTTTGTCGTGTAACAGCTTCATCTGAAAATTATAATGATGATTTTTTTCCTATTATATTTTATATGTTGTTGTTTGTTGTTGTGGACAATATTATTATTGTTTTATATTAAAACAAGCGGTTGAAAAGTAAAAGAATAATTTTTTTTTGTTATTAATACATTTGTATAGAAAACTTTCTCTTTCAACAGGGTGCCGGAAACAATAGGCAACAGGGGGTTACAATTTAACTCGATTCGAAAGTTAAATATTACGAATTCGGATTTTTCCTACCAACTAACTCGAATTCGCAAATACATTTCCTACTTTCGAGTTGCCATATCGGATACTCATACTCTACTTTCGGATGTTCATCACTATGTATTTCGAATTTAGATGTAAAAGTCTGTCGAAAGTTCACATTTGTAGTCGTTTGATGTTTAGTTAACGGATGATACATAAAAAAACTTTAAAAAATCGAAACAACGATAGCAGACGCTGAAAAATGTAAGTATTTCTTAAATATATATTGATTGATAAATGTTAATTCAAGTCTTTTTCAATAGGGAAAATACTGCGAAAAATTTAAATACCAAGCAAAGCCAATTTGAGATCATGGTCAACTTTATGACGGAGCATCCACAGTTGGCTAAGGGGTACATAAAAGCTGCGGACGCCAAACAAGCTACCAATGATTTATGGGCACGACTGGTAGAAAAAGTAAGTAATACACAGTTTGTCCATAAATTAAATTAATTTTTTTTCCTTAGGTTTGGGCAGACCACAAGACCCACCTTAAAGCCAAATTGCAGAAGAACCGCATTAATTTTTCGGGCACAGGCGGCGGCCCTGCAAAAATGTGTTCATTCATACTGACGGTATGAGTGGGGTAAGAAAATTTGGAACAAAAAGTACCTACACAACTGGCGACGACACTGCTACAGGAACCAGTAACAACGCCGAGCAAGATGTTTACACTGTACATGATTACATATGTAACCAACATGATATGGGGGAGACAGATGAATTTGTCTCTGGCCCTTCCCCATCGCGTTGTTCATAAACTGCTCGCACACTTATCACACCACGAGCACCATTCAACCGCGCTATGCCGAAAAAGCAAACATTGCTGGAACAGCAAGTCAATAATCAAATGTAGTACCACAAGCGCTCCATATCAGTGTTAAAAAAAATAAGTAGTAGTTTAACATCTCTAGTTAAATACAAAAAAAGGCAAGTAGATATAGACGAGAAAAATTATAAGCTTGCAAAAAGGAAATTCGACCATTAACTTAAATTGGACGTTAAAAATAAAAAACTTTATCTTTTTTTATAAATTGTTTTTTATTTCATTTCATCTTCACTTTCTAACAAAAGGGCAACCGAATCCATTTATATAATAAACAAATATTTCTTGTTAACTTTTATTTTTATTTTGATATTTTTGACATTTTTGCGTAGGAAATGCTGCCAACTTTAAATAATACATTCGAAAAATAGTTCCAATTAGTGGCAGCACTTTTCACTCGATCCGAAAGTGTTACATGGTAAGAGCTAAGATTCGGATCGAATACAACTTTCGAGCTGTTTGAACTTTCGAATCGAGTTACATAGTAACCCCCCAGAAAAGTAGCTAAGATAATTTAAAGTTTTTTTCATTATTTATTAACAAAATTGTAGAAATTTACAACTTTATGAACTGTCTCAGCGTCCTATAGACATTATTAAGACGAGTCGGGTTATGTTACATATCTATTTACCAAAAATCCTAAATAACACAAAAGAAATTAAAAAAGTTATAATAATAAAAAAAGGAAAATTCTTATCAATGCTAAAAATTAAATAATATTCGCATAATCTGAAAAGACTCTTAATGTTATTTAACAAGAATTTTTTAATATAAATATTCGTGTCCAAAGTGCGACTTCCCATCTCTAGGAACAACTGCTTCACCATCATGTTTATCAATAATTTATTATAAATAGTTTTAAATCAAGTATAAGTTTTTTAAAATTCTTTTTTTCTAACAGTAGCTTTTTTATGATATTTTAGAAAATATCGAGCCTAAAAAACGTTTGTAGAATAAGCTATTTTTCAGGATTTTTATGGAGTCTTAACTTATGTTTTGCGCTAACACCAAACTTTGTCATTTTATTTCTGTTAAAAGATATGCCTGCCACCTATTTCACGTCCATTACAAACATTTTTAACTGGTATCTAAAAAATGGTTATTTTCCAAATAATATTAAAAGGGATAAGGATATTCCTATTCTAAAACCAGAAAAACATGCCAAATCACCAAAAAGTATAAGCCAATGAGTATGCAAAATTGCTTTTTTAAGATGAACATAGATCTGAAATAAATTAGAAAAAAAAAATTTTTATTTATTTAATTTGTTAATCTGACTCTTAGTGAAAGCTATTTTTAACGCAAAAAATTAAGTTTTTTTGAGTTTATTTATATATGGTGAAAATAATTCTTCTTGCGTTTTTCTGCTTAATTAAGTATTTTCCTATTTTTGTATGTTTCAGAAAATTTTATTAATTTCTTAATTATTAAAATTTTTCGTCATATATTTTATTTTAAGATTTTTGTCTATTTTCTTGTATAACTAGGATATTTATTTGAATCACAAGAATTTTAAAGAGTTTAAGTTTTTCTTTAAAACACTTATTTTCTAACAATCAAAATGCACATCTACTAAAAACAAACTGATGAACTGTGTAAGTAATAGTAAAATACAGTTTCCGCTTAGAAATCCATGTGGCGGCTTATTTTCTGGTTACGTCTTTTTATGGAAATACAAGAATTATGCACTCTTAACACTAATAATGTAAAACAATTTTATATAATAACTTTTATTGAATTTTAGTGAAGTTTGACGTTTTTTATTTTTGATTCTTGGTATTTCTGTAAATATTTCAAACAAACAAAAATAAAAATATGGACACGAGTTTGTCTCGTATATTTTCTGTTTCCTTGTCAGTGCATATGTGAATGTATGTATATTTTGTTCTGCATGTTTGATTGTTAATATTATAATTATGGCTCATTGTATAAGCGACTGTGCTCACACATGTGTAGCAGATCGCTATACAATGTTTATAATTGTTTTGTTATTGTTACGAGGGCTGCTATATATATTTCTGGCCTCCCAACACTGAGTGCTGCCAAGTGCAATCTGACATTTCCATTGGAAAGATTGTCATTTTTAAGCATAATCGTACTCAAAACGTTTTGACGTACGACCATTATTTGTGTTGTTTACAGTGACTTGAAAAAATTAATATAGAAAAAAATGGAATTAACTTGTGAAGATTTTCGTGCCATCATTTTTCACAACTTTCGACGTGGATTATCACGACAACAGTGCATTGATGAACTTAAATCTTTGTATGGCGATGAAGCACCATCCTATAGCACTGTGAAAAATTGGTAAAATGAATTTAATCGTGGCCGAAGCTCGCTCAAAGACGAATTCCGTGAAGGTCGTCCAAAATCGGCTGTTGTGCCAGAGAACATTGATGCCGTGGGTGAACTCATAATGCAAGATCGACATGCGACATACCGAGAGATAGAGACATCCTTGGACATTTCGTCCACCAGCACACATTCGATACTGCATGAACACCTGGCCGTAAAAAAGGTTTGTTCTCGTTGGATCCCGCACAATTTGAAAGTCGCTCAAAAAAAGGCTCGTGTCGATTGGTGCAAAGAAATGTTGCAAAAATACGATTGCGGTGCTTCAAAAGACGTTTATAAGATCGTCACAGGTGGCGAATCATGGAACTATGCATATGAGCCCGAAACGAAACAACAATCGACCGTGTGGATCTTTAAAGACGAGCAAAGTCCAGCGAAAGCACTTCGAAGCAAATGGTCGCCTGTTTCTTCGGCAAAACTGGTCATGGGGCGACTGTTCCGGTTGAGCAACGTAGGACGGTCACTTCTGCGTGGTACACTACAATTTGTTTGCCTGAAGTCATCGGAGAAATTCGAAAAACCAACAAGAGAAGACGAATCAGTGTTCACCATGACAATGCGAGCTCTCACACATCGGCTCAAACCAGAGCGTTTTTGACTAGCCAAAACGTCGAATTAATGGATCATCCGCCGTACAGCGCTGACTTGGCACCTAATGACTTCTTCTTATTACCGCACATCAAGAAAATAATGCGTGGTTAACGATTTTCGTCGCCAGAAGAAGCTGTTGAAGTGTTCAAAAACCATCTTTTAGAGGTGTCTCAATCCGAGTGGAAAAAGTACTGCGACAACTGGTTTGAGCGCATGCAAAAGTGTATAAATCATGCTGGAGAATACTTTGAAAAACAATAAAACAATTTTTGATTATAAGTATTCGCATTTTCACTATTAGGCCAGAAATATATAGAGCAGCCCTCGTATTGTTATTATTTTTATTCTGATTTTAATTTAGGACCTTCAATGTTTATTAATGTTTTTTTCTTCTTTTTGGCCGCTTATTTTTATTTCATGCAACTTGTTTATTATGTGTCATGATGTCATAAACATTTAACAGAATTTATTCTGATGATTTTTATAATGTAGTTTTAAATTAAGCCTTATGTACAGTGGCATTGAAGAGAACTCTATATTGTAATTTTTTTTTTATGAATGTTTTATAATAACCAGATATATAAAGGCATGTCTTGCATTTTTTTTTCGTAAGCAGAGTAGTATTGCACAAATGCGGAACTGACTTATATTAAATAAAATTTATTTTGAGTGCAAAAGAAGTTTCTATAGGAACACTGCTAACAAAGTTATAGGTTAAGGCGAAAAGAAAAAAAAACTGCAATAGAATGAGCTTTTATTTTGGAAAAGAATGCAGATTGTAAGACTGTGCTTAAACTTTGATTGACGCCAGATGAAGCGCATTATAAGGCATCAATATAAGGCCATGTGCAAAAGCACATGGACTATACCCTTAATCGCGATCTTTTGGTTATCTCCGAATGGGGCCTTGCGATTAGGGTTCAATTAAATGCTCATAAAATCCAGCTTTCGCACAGGCGTACAGCTGAGTATGCTACCTCATCTATAACTATGGGTGATATATATATGTAGGAATCAGAAGCTCTCGATGTTTTTGGCATGAAAATTCAATGTGATGTTCGTTGGAACCAGAATATTTTTCATGTCGCAAAAAAAGCACTTGAATGCTTCTGCCTAGGTTTTTTGAAACGGTGTAAAAAATACTTCACTCCATCCGATCTCCTTACTATCTATGTCATCTTTATCAGACCGAAAATGGAATAAAACTCTCATGTGTGGGCCGATGTTTCAAAGTCTATTTTGGAGTTACTCGACCGCGAGCAGGAGAGAGCGAAGAAGCTCATCAGTGACAGTAGGGTATCCAGCTCTATTGACTCACTGGAGCATCGACGCACTGTTTTTTCATTACTACAACGGAATGTGCACTTATGAGATCAGGGAACTTGTTTCTGAAAACCGTAATTTCGTACGCGCAACGTGTTCTGCATCAAGAGCGCATTTTTTTGTGGCCGATTGGGCAGTGCATCGCACTACGCATTACAGAGAGAACTCGTTTTTTAGCCTAACAGTTCGTATGTGGAATAAACTCCCCGCAGAGGTCTTTCCTGCACTTATTTCCCTCTATCCCCCTTCCCACAACCTAATTTCCTAATTCTGGCACAATGCATTGCATAAGTAGGCGTCATCCCCTGAGTTCTGGTCCTAATAAAAAAAAATTATTCTGTCATTGCTGGCCGTATTTCACGAATAACAAAAACAATGGTAGCTTTTAAGGCGTCAATAGTTACTAGTTTTACAGCATAAACCAATGATTTTACATTGCCCCATAAGAAATAATGGAACATTTTTTAATCGTACGATTTTGGAGCTATATTCACAGATCTATTTCCGGAAATCAATTTATCTCCAACTTTTGATTTTTATAATTCGATGGTTGCAGTCGCTGTTTCGAATATAGCGACATTCTGTAGAAACCACATCATGCTCGTGTCAATGTCGTTCCTATTTTTAAACAAGAAGTCATTGATCATGGTGGGCTTACGGTCTCTATCGCAACGCATGTTTGGAGTTTATTTTTAAATGTCCTATAATGTCACCAGCGTGTAAACCGCACAAATGGTGCATTTTGCTGGCTATAATTGAGTCTTTAGGGTCTGCAGAGGATAGACTTTACTCCACATGCTGTTTAAAAAAAATTCGAATAATTGGAAAGCGTTGCTCAAGCATCAATCTATTGGTAATGATTTGTCAAATAATATTATTCATAAATATCAAAAGTAAGCGCAGTGTGAGAGTTATCTATTTCGTAAGTTCTGGCAGGATTAAAAATACACTCTTTAAAGTTTGACTTTGACTGCCTTATGACTCGACTTTGACGTGTCTTTTATATAACCAGCTAGAGAGCTGGAAATTAATAGAGATTTATATATTCAATATTTTCAAGGCAAATATTGAAATCACAGACTACTAGAGTACCTCGGTATTTACACAGAAAATGTTTTTGCAATTTTTAAAAAATGTTTGGGTTTTATAATATTATTTAATAAAGCTTTTAATTGATGCAATTATTTATTTAATTAAAAGTTGAATTAAGTATATAATTAAATCAATTATTTACTCAAGTAGAATTTTTTTTTATTTCTTTTTTAATTATGTATATCAATTATAAATGATAAACTTAAAATTTAATCTAAAACCCAATAAAACTTTTAAAAGGTAAGCAAAAACTATTACCTGTATATATATTCATGAAATCCTTGCAAAAAATAATTTATACATTTTAACTATAATGACTGAAATATGACTAAACTCTGTTTTAATTATAAACAACTCGAAATAGATTTCGACTATTTTTTAACTAAACTGTGGTACGATCGTAAAAAAACACTTCATGTGAAACAAGCAAATGAAAAATTACTTATATTTGTACTCATATGCATTGAAAACAAGCGTTATAAAAATTTAAAATTCATCAAAATTTTTTTTTATCATTACCAACCAATCTTTTATTAAGAAATCTTTATATTTTTATTTCACTGTGCATTAAAGATTTAAGCTTTTGCATTATTTATACATAAAACAGAAATGACTTTATTCATTAATTTTTCATTTCGCCTTAATTGGAATTGTTCATACATGTATTCGCAGAACCGTTTTTTAATAATATTAATGAAGGATCGATAAGAATTAGGCCATTTCAATGCAACAAACATCAGATTTTTTAATAATAAAAAAAAAAAATAATAAAAAATTCAGCAAAAAATTTTAATATTCAAACATATAAAAATATAAATTATATAATAAAAATATAACAAAAATTTTGGCATTTTGTATATGACGATTAAATTTGATTTTCACAATTTTTATAATTCAATAGTTTTGATTTGTTCTATTAATAACAGTTCTTAAATCTTAAATCTGTCTCAAAAAATTATGTCAATTGGAATATTTCCAAGATATTTTACACTTTCTAGCTGCTTATACTTCTGCTCTATATATTATAGCGTATCCATTAAAAACTTGAGAATTTCCGATTGAAATTATTTATTTATGGATTTATACATTTATTAAATATAAATAAAAATATTGTTTAGAGAATTAACTTAAGTACGTAATTTGAGACGAATATAGGAAAACACACACAAACTGTCATCTAAAGAAAGAAAAACAGGGCAATTACATCAAACAAATATCCTCACAAAGAAAAAAGCAGAAAAAGTCATATAATACAGAGATATTTAACAAACGGTCTCATACATACGTAAAATGACATACATTTCAGAAAGAATAATAAAATACCCCAGAACCAAAAGTTGACCAACCCCAATTTTACTCATAAAACACAATGACAGATAAACAAAAGTAAAACAAAAATAACAACAATAAGAAACCTAATGTGAACATAAAACAAAAATATTGCCTTACAACACACATCATATAGAATATTCGTTTTAATAAATAAGTAAGTTGATGTGTGTGCATGTATGTATCTATGTATGTATATGGTATTTGTTAGATGATTCCATTTTAGTTATCGTAGCTGTAGAGCAAAACGCTGAAGTGACCTTAATTCTGAACATAAATAAAACGTTGTACTTGTTTTGTTAACTTGGTCTGTCCTTCATTAAATTTCATTAAAATTAATCCGCCTCCTAAAGTGCTTACAAATATCCTCATTCATATAAAATTACACTTGGCTTCACACAAGGCATACATACGCAATCTAAAACAAATAAACAAATTTACACAACATTCCAACACTTATGCATTTGTGAGACATTCACATCCATTTGAAATCTCTAGACAAATTTGTTAAACAAAAAAAAAAAAAAAAAAAATAAGAAAAATTCATACAAGCATGAAGCAAGAAGTAAGAAAATGAACCAGAAGTAATATAAGTAAAAATTAATAAGAAACACTGCCAAGTAAAAGGTAGCAATCCAATGCACAGTGAGTTAATCGTGCAAAAATTAAAGAAAATATTTGCAAAGAATTATAATCACATTAATATTGTCAATTAAATGAAACAACTTGCAGTTGAGATCACTTAATATAAATTTCATAAGACTACCCAACCACCTTGCTTTCCTCCCAACTCCATTGCATTCACTACGGGAAAAG
Organism: Gymnosoma rotundatum; assembly: GCA_916610165.2. Taxonomy (NCBI): domain Eukaryota; kingdom Metazoa; phylum Arthropoda; class Insecta; order Diptera; family Tachinidae; genus Gymnosoma; species Gymnosoma rotundatum. The sequence goes on from OU744340.1 coordinate 97,130,314, forward strand.
CCAACATTTTGCTAGCGCTGAACAAACAAAACGTTTTGAAATTATTTTTATAGTTTCATAAAATCAACAGTTGAACTGTGTATATTATAAATGAAATAAAATTAATTGGTTTTCGGCTCATCTTTATTTGATATAATAATTTCTGAAAAATTATTAACAAATTAATGTGAACGTTTTCAAAGGAAAACAAGATAAAATAGACACCAGCAGAATGTAATGCTGCATTCGGGATCGCTACAACCTTTATTAGCATTCTTCGCATCTATCTACTTTAGGCTGCCGTAGTCTAAGTGGTAAACACGTTGACTACAAACCAGCTGCCCTGGGTTCAATCCTTGCGGTAGTCAAAAAAAAAAAAAAAAAATAAAAAAAAATGTTTTTTTCTGTTTAATGGTATAAATACATAATCAGAATTAACATAAAAATACGCAGCCTCCTTCGTCGGTACTTCTTCATAGCATATTCGCCGGCGAAGTAAAATAATTAATAAAATGGCTATATCTATCTCCTTTCACCACCTGTCTTCTCTCTCATCTATCCCTTTCCTAAAGAATGTAGCACGGTTTAAAAAAACTAAGTAGGTATTGATGCCTGAAGTGCTACTTCTCTTTAAAAAAAAAAAAAAAAAATCACCTGCTAACCCCACTAATTTAATCATTATTAATTTCGTTGGATGAATTCCACATATTTATAACATCAAGAGTTCAAATCCTAATTGCATAAAAAATTTAACTATTTCAAGATTATATTATCATAATAATAATAATAAGAACTAAATGTTGATATAAGTAGTCAAATTTGGAACATATTGTTACGGTTTTCCCTTTTATACAAATGAACTCTATGCTTTTTGATTGCAAATACCACTGTGGCTCATTATAAATTCTGTGTTCTTATTTTGTGGCTTTATCTGGCTATCCTATGGTCTTTTACCAAGCAAAAGGTATTATTAAAATCGTAGCCATCCACGCTAAACTACTGTGTACTCCGGCGTGACATTAACTACTTGATGCCTTGTTTAGTAACCTTAACCATCTACAGACAACTCCACTACGCCTTTTATCCAAGCCAATCATCCCCTTTTATCTAATAGCCGAAACACACGTCTGCCATACACTGTTTCTATGCTGTTACACTTCCCTGCGCTAACCGATGTCGATCCTACTGTTTATTATAAAGGGCGTTTTTACACTTATCTGTTGCTATTATTTTAAATTAGACGTCTCCACTAAATTATTTGCCATGACTTCACACAAAAATTTTGCGTTATAACAGTTATTATTTTCCGTATGTCCAAAGGTGGCCTTGAACTCACGATCTTCTGTTTTATAGCAAGCAGCCCTTGAAGTTGCTCAGCTTTTGTTAGCTAATTGTGGTATTATTCTATACACACACCATTAGTAAATGCAACTTATTCACCACACTCATATGGACAACAACAACAGAGGTTGCCAGATCTTATTTTTGTAACACTATCAACTAAATTCTAACCAATATATTTTCAGTGTGTGTGCGGGCATAACCATTTTCTAAATAATTTTCTAGCACTTTTGCGCTAAATATAACTTGTTGTCATCTGTTCCATCTGATGGAGGTATTGTCGTGCCATAGTGTAATTATACGCGCAAAGAAGAAACGCTGAAGTTAATGTAAAGTAAAGTAAACTTAAAGAGAAATCATATTATTTTTATATATAATTATATTATTATTATTATTTTAACCATATTATCGCATAACGTAATCATAACATTTTTTAATATGACTTTTCTTATTTAATTTAATTTAATTTAATTTTTTTTATTATAATTTCCTTTGGCAAAATATTATTATTTGATACTGAACCAATAGATAGCAAAAAAAAATTGCTAAACTGATATAAAAGTAGCAAGCAATGGCAAACCTAAAAAATTTTAATACAAAAGATTATTAGTTAGCTTTTTGTCATGTTTGGTTAAACAATAATAAACCAAGTTTGGTAAAATTACATTGCGTTTACAAATACTATACTGTTTTAGATTTTTGAATAGAAATTTAGCAATAAATTTTGAGTTTAATAAAGCCATGTTATTGTTGAAGTGTTAACAAAAACTCAATTCAAGTTTAAAGTAATTAAAATTTGTTCAACGCAACCATATTCTTAATTTTTCTTAAATTTGTTTTTTTGGGAGTATTTTACAATTCAGTCGGGTTATAGTGTAGCGAAGTTGTAGTATCTTAATATTAAGAAAACAGTGTAACAGTCGTATTAAGGTCGTATACGGAGTTACAGTCAATTCATATTCTGGTTATAATCTCAGTGAAACTTACTATAACAATTTTAGTTTCGAGGAAGTAAAATTATATCGTTATAACTCTGTTAATATAGTTTTTTATTTCACCTTTTAATTATTTATTTTTAAATTTCTTAACAAAGTATAAGGTCTTTTAATTTTTTATATTTTTTTGAAAAATAAGTTATAACTCTCTAAGCAATGGTTTTATGAATACACCCAAACATAGCGGTCTAACAAATAAAATTCACACAGAGAATGCTGCACTCCCACGAAACTTTCACATTACGTTAAGATAAAATTCAATCAGTTACATACGAAGTTGGATCAAACAATTTACTTAAAGCCTACGAGTACTTCAAGTCTATTCATAAACTTATCAAACAATAAATCTAGTAAAATTGTAGTCTGTTCCCGATCTTATTGTAGTATCGTTTTCATTACTAATAAATTAATAAAAGTCAAGTCATACTTTGTAGTTATAATTTTTTAAACAGTTATTCACTCTAATCAGACCATAGTGATTGTAGATTGTTGCCTTGATTTTAACCCGTCTTCAAAAAAATAAGGAGGTTATCAATTCGTCTCAATGTTGCATTTTTTTAATGTTTGTGTCTGCAGAACTTAGTCATTTCTTTATATCAAAGGCAATGCTAACATACCGGTCCTCTTTTAAGGGGTGTACCCATACAACATACATGTTTTTTAAGGATATTATTTATCGGAAAGGGCATAATTTTAAACTTTAAATAACTGCATGCCACTATAGTTCCACACAGTACAAAGTATTACAAATATAAACCTAAATATTAAAGGGTGCCCCATAAGTGACGTAAATTGACCTATATGGGCGCATCTTTTGAACAGTTATAGACAAACGCTTAAAACTTGGATTACTATGATCGTTATAATAGTAAGTATGAATATTTAAAATTCTTAAATAAAGGGTGACCCAATAGATCAATTAATTTGATGTATATGATCATACTATTGAACAGTTGTAGAGAGACGGTTAAAATTTACAAAGGACCTATATTATTTAGTATAACATTTGGATTTTAAAATTAAAGGGTGTTTTAATAGTTGATTTAATTTGATGTATGTGGCTAAAATTTTGAACCGTTATAGATAGAGTGCAGAAGTTTACAAGGATCCTGCATTGCCTTATCCACTATAAATACAAGTTTACAGCTTCAAATTAGAAATTAAAGGGTGACCCTAAATAAGACATGTATTTTCTAGGTCAGCTAAACCAATAAGTTTAAAATTTTAAAGTTAAAGGGGGTCCCAATAGGTAATATAACTTGATGTATGTGGCCAAACTTTTTAACCGTTATATACAGATAGCCGGAAACTGTTTCGAAGTCGGTTTTTTTTTTTTTTTTGAAAGGAGTAGAAAGAAGAAGTCTACCCAAAGACTACTTATAGTCTATTCGTAATCTAATTAAATTGTGATAGTCTAGGCCTTATCCAGTTACAGTATTATTGCATAGTTGGATGGAAGCAAAGTAAACTGGAAATAAGCCAGTTATATTCAAAATAACAAAACCGTTGTCAAAAAATATAAACCGCCAAATCTAAATTTTATATTAAAAATTTTTAAAATATTTCTAATTTTTGGATTTATATTTTTTTGCCGCAGCCTTAATTTAATGCAAGCCAAGTCATAGTTGGCCACAGTTTTTTATAGACTTGGTAAAGACTGGCACAAGCGGGTAACAGGTTTTCACAATTATTAGAAAGAGAAAATTTCAAGTTACTTTTAACAGATAAAAATTCTACTGTGCTAATTACAACTAAAATAAAAGCTGTATCAGAATATTGCAAACAATCTGGAAAATTAAGTTGTTGTATTTTGATATTTCATAAGTCCAATCAAAGCTTATACTGTTACGAAAATATTGAGAAAACAATAGCAAGTTATATTTACGTTACAAAACATCCTAAAGCACACAAAATAATTTCACCAACATACTCAAGTCTCATGTTAAATATAGTAGACAAATATTGTCACACTTACAAGCACATCAAAGACATGTTACATTTTTATATGGGTGTACGATAGTAACAATGTTCTCGGAACATAAAATGAAAACAACACTCATTCTTAACACATGTAACATCATCCTGAGGATACTGGCTAGTTTTAGTCTTTTTAATATTATTTTCATTTTATTTTGAAAATAAATAAATAAACATATTTGTTAAGGACTTGGCTTTTTGTTAAACGAGGACAAATTCCCACGCAGCGTGTTTTATTTTTTTTATTTTTTAGTTTGTATTTCGATTTTTTTTTCTTTTTGAAGTGCAATCAACCATTGATATAAAGATCCAAGTAGCATCCAAATTTATTTCTATTTCTGTTTTATCCGTTACTCTTTTTCTATCTTTGGCTTCTTAACTCAATTTTACGTTCAAAAATAGTACATCAAACTTTCAATATATAAAAATAAGAGTAAAGAAAATTTCTCAACAAATTCAAACAATTCAAATCAATTTTTATTTTATATTTTTTTTCGCTTTGAAACCATTCATGCAGTTATAAAAATGTGAAAAATGCCCTGGGTGATTTTTTTTTTTAATTCTGCCACATCTACGAGTAGTAAAACTATTGTGCACATTTGTTTTACAACTGCTGCTCTTGGTCGATTTTTTGCTTATTTATGATGTAAAAGTAAATCATTCCCTTCACCCATTTTTAGGCAATGAATTGCAGATATACAAGGGAAACTGAAAACCAAAACATTATTTGTCTTCTTCAGCCCGAATTTCACCTCTATCTAAAACAATCTTTTATATATATAATTTCGAGAATTTTGCTAATAAAAATAGAAAAAAGGTTTTGCTTTGTGGTACGGAGATGTCGAAAATTCATTATAGTATCATACTTTCACCAAAATTTTACTAAAAATTTTAGATTTGAATTAAAAAGGAAACAAAAATTCACACAAAAAAGTTCATTTTATGGAGACTTGAAAAATTAATTTTACAGACTTGATTTTATAAAATTGTATAGGTTAGAATTAAAAATTTAGAACCATGTGTATGATCCTCATGGTTTAAATGTTACAAAAAAAAAAAAAAAAAATAAAAAAATAAAATGAAAAACAAAACCATATTCTAGTTAAAATAACAACATTAATAACAAGAGAAACAATGATATGGAAAACTAAGATAACAATGAATTACCTTAAAATGAGATTGAAATTAACAAAAAATAAAAAAAAAACTTTAAATTATCTATAACTCAAAATTTGAACAAAAAATAAAATTTCGACTAGATTTCAACTTTTTTAAGTGATTAATTTTTTTCATTCATAATTATTACTATTTTAATAGCATTAATTTTTTCTTTATAAATTAATTTGGGAATTTTAGTAATAATATTTATTATATTATGCTAACATATACGTATGTCGCTGGTTGCTTAAGCCAGCTCATAGGGAAAGCTTTACTCAAATTCCTTTTTAATTGCTAAGAGAAAGAAAAAATAGCAACGATTCCTATAGTCTGCACAAGCAATTACCTAACTTCTTTTACTAGTGAAGCTGAACTAAATCAAAACCATTAAAGTTGTAATCCCGAATTCACCAAAATTTTATCAAATAAAAAAATTTAAACAAAATTACCATTCCATCTTCATCAAATATTCTGACCAAAATTTTATCAAATAAAAAATTTAAACAAAATTACCATTCCACCTTTATCAAATATTCTCATGTTTCAAAAAAAAAAATATTTTACCTATAAAGATTCAAAAAATCAAAACGGTTATTTGCGTCCGCATTTATTTTTGGTCACTGTAAAACTGATTTAGTATTTATATTATTATTATTATTATTTTTAATTGTATATTTTTTGTACTAATTAAATTAAAATTCGCTAACAAAATAATTTTATATCCATAATTAAACAATAAGAGCTAAAAACAATTAACAATTTTTGAAAATTAACAAACAACCAAAGATTATAAAAAAAGGCGTTTTCTTTAAAGAAACTAAAACTTAAAAATTATCTCTTTGTTAATCAAAACTCATAAACGTACTTGAAATTTACTATGGTTAATATTGCTACGAATAATAAAATCTGGCAACCCCTGTTGTTGTTTCTGTCTGAGCGTGGTGAATAAGTTAATTCAGCTAATGGTGTGTGTATAGAATAATACCACAGTTAGCCAACAAAAGCTGAGTCAACTCAATGGTTGCGTTGGTAGAGGTGCGTACTGCATTCGGACATGCATGCACCGAAAAAAAATAATTGTGATAAGCAATTAAAAATTAATAAACAGCAGTAAAAACCTCCCGAGAGGCAAAAGACAATTATTGTGTGAAGCCATAGCAGATAATTTAGTGGAGACGTCCAATTTAATATAAGAGTAACAGATAATTGTCAAGAAGCCCTTTATAATAAAAAGCAAGAGCAATAGCGGTTAGTGCAGGGATGTGTAACAGCATAGCAACAGTGTATGGCAGACGTGTGTTGTGGCTATTAGATAAAAGAGATGACTGGCTTAGTTACAAGGCGTAGTGGAGTTTTCTGAGGATGGTTAAGGTTACTAAACAAGGCATCAAGTAGTTAATGTCACGCCGGAATAACACAGTAGTGTAGCGTGAATGGCTACGTTTGTAATAATAACGCATGTGTAGTAAATACGAGACCATGGGATTCACAAGATCGCAGGATCAAGAAGTATAGTCAGATAAAGCCACAAAGTAAGAATACAGAATTTAGCCACAGTGGTATTTGCAATCAAAAGAGTTCGACGTTTGTTCTAAAAGGGAAAACGTAGCAATATAAATATAATATTTTTATATATTTATTTAATTTTTAAGCAATAGTTCTTTTTTATTTTTATATATATTCTCGATATTTCGCTACTCCACTGTGTAGCATCATCAGGAAAACAATTATTTATTTAATCAACAAAAAAAATAACAACAAAATGTAATAAAAATTTTTTCAAACTAACATATTTTAACAAACAAAAAATTATTTTGTCAAATAAAAAATTTTTTTTATAACAAATACAAAGTACAAAATTATTTCTTATTTCCTAAATGTCTAGAAATCTGAGCTACATTACACTGTACAACACACCAAAAAATTACAAGATCCGGGCTATAAATTCTGATAGAGGAGACAAAAAAAAGATATACGTGTATCGGCGTTTTGAAATTTTACATCTGGATTTCATTTGAGAGGGGGTTAAAGTTCCCCAGCTCTGGCACATTCTTATTGTTAAACGGCATAAGAAACCATGTGACCCTTACATTTTAGGTAAAAAATATGTTCAGCAGATTTATTTAAATTGTACGGAGAACATTTTTGTAGAAATGTTAACCCTCTAACTCCTCAAGATATGGGTCTTTTTTGTCCTTCTTTTAAGAAATAGCAAAAAACAACATTAAAACAGGGTTTTAGAGGGTTAAAATGTTCCACAAAAATGTTACCCGTTAAATTTTACTATAAGTCCCTGAATACACCAAAAAGGAAAATTCAACCATTAAGTCAGAAATAAGACCCAACCAAAGACAGCTTAGGGTTAATTTCGCATTTATTAAGAATTTTGTTTTAAATCAAATTTGGATAGCATTAATTACATTTTTTTTAGCTCTAGGCAATTCCACTTCATTATCATACAATGTCCAGCATATTTCAGCGATAAGCGAATGAATGCTTTTACCTTTATAGCGTTCTTCAATGAGTGCGCATGTCTGATGAAATTTTTCACCATGCTCATCAGATTCTGTTGAAAACTGGTTCTCAAAGTAATACATATGGGAATTTAAAAAATGAATTTTTGTTGACATATGAACGCAATAAAAGGTTCCTGTTTCAGCGATTGTTCCATCAACATAATGACTAGGACTTCGAAGTTGTAGCACAGGTACTGGGAGTTCGTCAGAATGCGGAAATGGCAGCATGGCTGATGGCACAGTTTTGTATACAAAACTCTTTCGCCTATATTTATTCAATTTTAATATGGCACACGTAGCACGTAGCGTCATTATGTTCACCTTTATCTAACCACCGCATAGAATACCAAACTGCATTGAATTTCGTTGACCTTCAGCGAGAGTTCAAAAATAAAACTATAGTTTTAGAACAAAAAAAAAAATTTATTACCTTTGGACCACAAAATTAAGCCATTATAACAAATAAAAAATAAGAAAAAAAACATCAAGTGAAAAAATTGGAGCTCGCCCATATCTGCCGAGGTACGGAGCTTAGAATTTTTCCAATTTTTTTTAAATATCAATATGGATATCATATTAAAGCTTTTGAAAAGATCTTTAAGGAAATAGCATTAAGAGTTGATGAAATTTTTATGTAAAATAATACATATGAAGTACCAATTTTTTTTTTAATTCTCTGTCAGTGCAATATTTGCTTTTTTATTGGAATTACTTCACTGAACTAGATTTACATATACTATATGGTGAAGGGTATATAAGATTCGGCATAGCCGAATATAGCGCTCTTACTTGTTATTTACAATCTTTAAGAGGAGAAATAATTTTGCGAAGTAATTGAAAATGTATTTATGGCCTCAATAAGGTGTTGTTTTATCATTATTTTTTTTTATCATTATTATTTCTCCTCTTAAAGATTGTAAATAACAAGTAAGAGCGCTATATTCGGCTATGCCGAATCTTATATACCCTTCACCATATAGTATATGTAAATCTAGTTCAGTGAAGTAATTCCAATAAAAAAGCAAATATTGGGGTGACAGAGAATTAAAAAAAAATGGTACTTCATATATATTATTTTACATAAAAATTTCATCAACTCTTAATGCTATTTCCTTAAAGATCTTTTCAAAAGCTTTAATATGATATCCATATTGATATTTAAAAAAATTGGAAAAATTCTAAGCTCCGTACCTCGGCAGATATGGGCGAGCTCCAATTTTTTCACTTGATGTTTTTTTTTCTTATTTTTTATTTGTTATAATGGCTTAATTTTGTGGTCCAAAGGTAATAAAATTTTTTTTTTGTTCTAAAACTATAGTTTTATTTTTGAACTCTCGCTGAAGGTCAACGAAATTCAATGCAGTTTGGTATTCTATGCGGTGGTTAGATAAAGGTGAACATAATGACGCTACGTGCTACGTGTGCCATATTAAAATTGAATAGATATAGGCGAAAGAGTTTTGTATACAAAACTGTGCCATCAGCCATGCTGCCATTTCCGCATTCTGACGAACTCCCAGTACCTGTGCTACAACTTCGAAGTCCTAGTCATTATGTTGATGGAACAATCGCTGAAACAGGAACCTTTTATTGCGTTCATATGTCAACAAAAATTCATTTTTTAAATTCCCATATGTATTACTTTGAGAACCAGTTGTCAACAGAATCTGATGAGCATGGTGAAAAATTTCATCAGACATGCGCACTCATTGAAGAACGCTATAAAGGTAAAAGCATTCATTCGCTTATCGCTGAAATATGCTGGACATTGTATGATAATGAAGTGGAATTGCCTAGAGCTAAAAAAAAAATGTAATTAATGCTATCCAAATTTGATTTAAAACAAAATTCTTAATAAATGCGAAATTAACCCTAAGCTGTCTTTGGTTGGGTCTTATTTCTGACTTAATGGTTGAATTTTCCTTTTTGGTGTATTCAGGGACTTATAGTAAAATTTAACGCGTAACATTTTTGTGGAACATTTTAACCCTCTAAAACCCTGTTTTAATGTTGTTTTTTGCTATTTCTTAAAAGAAGGACAAAAAAGACCCATATCTTGAGGAGTTAGAGGGTTAACATTTCTACAGAAATGTTCTCCGTAACATTTTACATAAATCTGCTGAACATATTTTTTACCTAAAATGTAAGGGTCACATGGTTTCTTATGCCGTTTAACAATAAGAATGTGCCAGAGCTGGGGAACTTTAACCCCCTCTCAAATGAAATCCAGATGTAAACTTTCAAAACGCCGATACACGTATATCTTTTTTTTGTCTCCTCTATCAGAATTTATAGCCCGGATCTTGTAATTTTTGAAAAAATTTGATTTTGTTGTACAGTGTTATTTGTGTCTGCCTTAAAATACTTAGTTGGACTGCCTGTGACTTATCCTCAAAAATTCTTGAACAGTTTTTAGTTAAATTACTGATGAATTTTGGTACAACCCCCGTATTTCTGCAACGCATCAGGAAAGTTATGCTTAATTTTGCTCTTATAATTTTGTCTCTTGTAGTTTTGAACCGGTTTATCCATCTTATGTCATTGTTTATCTTTAAATGCTTGTAAACCATATTACTGTCTTTAAGAATAGTTACGTGCTCACTTTCAAATAAAAACTTTATTTAAATATAATAAGTTTAATATAACAGTTAAATACCCTCCAAATAAAAACTGGAAATTTAATGGTGCGTAAGGCATTGTCTATGTCTAATATGCCTATTCTAAAGGCTTTAAAAATAAGACTTTGAATGGTCGAATATATCACTCTTACTTGCTTTAAGCTATTTTCTCATTTACTTTAAAACCGTTGCTGAATTACCTATACAAAGTAGTTGAACACTAACTTATACACATAATGTTATTTTGTTGCCAAAATAGAAAATAATTTTTTGTTGTCAGAAACTTAGCAAAATCAAAGTGTTAAAATTCAAGTTTATTTCGGATTTTCTTTTTTTAATTTTATGCATCGCCTTAGCAACTTTAATTTTTTAATTTACTTTGAGTCTTAACAAAATTGGTATACAACAAAATCATGCTTGTTTTTTATGTTTTTGCTGAATTACTTATACAAAGTAGTTGAACACTAACTTATACACATAATGTTATTTTGTTGCAGAAATAGAAAATTATTTTTTGTTGTCAGAAATTTAGCAAAATCAAAGTGTTAAACTACAGTTATATTGTGGATTTTTTTTTATTTTATGCATCGCCTTAGCAACTTTAGTTTTTCAATTTACTTTAAGTCTTAACAAAATCGGTGTACAACAAAATCATGCTTGTGTTTTTTTTAATATAGTTAGTATGTTTTTTATTCGACCTTTTTAATTATTTATTTTTTAATTTAGTATTCAAGCACAAGGTCTTTTAATTTTTATTTTTTATTTTTTCAATATTTCGCTACTGCCTTGTGTAGCATCATCAGGCTATTTTTAGTCTCCCAATCTTTGCTCATTCTTTTTTATGTTGAATTTGACATTTTTGCTAACGTTACTACCATAAATGAAAAGGTGCTTAAAACAATGCCATTGTTACAATGCAGTCATAGCAACAAAAAATACAAAATATTTTCCACTTAATTTAAAATTTTATAGAATGTTCTAAATTTTTACAAAAGGTTCTCAAATATCTTAATCTAAATGATTAAATAAAGATTTTATATTAAACGCAATTTCTTTGAAACTTTAAGAGATTCAGAATGTGCAAAAAAAAAAAGAAAACATTAAGGTTAATGTGAAATGTAAAACTTTACTTTTAAAGGAATTGGTAGTTAAAAGAGTTATCATCATTTGGAGGAATTTTAGTCTGTAAAATGCTTTTAGGATAAAATTATAACTGTAAAGATATTAAAAAGGATGTATAATTGATCGTATAAGGAAGATCTTAATAAAAGGAGGCAAACCATTTGACGCTGGCAGAAATAAATTCGAATGGATTCACTTGTGGGGACTGGCTAAAGTAAAAAAATATCAAATGATGTATAAAAGTATAGATGTTGAAAAAAAATTAAAAATTAAACCAATATTAATTTTTATTTATAAAAAAAATATTAGCGTTTATTGTTCCGTTTAGGTTGTAATACAATTGGCTTAAATACAATTTTAATATTTGTTTTGAGATAAGAAAGCACTATACGCTTTATTTTTTTAATACTAAGAATTAATTCCAATAATTTCAAAAGTCAATATTATGCATTTCAAACAGTAAAAAGGGGTCATACGGGTGGAACAAATAACTCATATCGACAACCGCATTTTCAATTAAAATCAAAAAATTATAGCCATCGATGCCAATCTGATTATCGGAGTCATAAATATTACAGTCTTTATTATACCCTTTACCATAAAAAGTGGAAAAAGTAAAAAAGAGAAATACCTAAGCTTGTCTTTCCGCTTCTAATTTCTACAATGTCCACTTCCTATCCCATTCTTATGCATATCGAAGTCGATTGAGCGATGTCCACCTGTCCGTCCGTGTTACTATTTACATCAAGGTTGCCAAGGCACTATTTTAGCTAGAGCCACTAGACAAGCTCTAAATACACCAATCGATCTGACATTCAGGTCTGTTCTGAAAATCACGTGAATTCAAATCACGAACGGGTTTAAAATCACGTAGACGATTTGGTGCTGTTCTGCAAATCACGTGATTTTCAATTTTTCGGCGTGGTTTTAATTTTTTGAAAATAGAAGAAAACGGCTTTTTTTAGATTTGTGTTGTGTGTTTTTTTATATTTGTAATTAAAATATTATAAGTGATTTAAGTAAGTTAAAATGTGTGGAACTAAAATAAATGTGTGAATTTTTATTTGTTTGTAATACGTGTGCTTTTATTTACTTATTGGTGTTAATCAAAGGACTTAAAATTTGGCGTTCAAATTAAAACTGAAAATGTGAAAATAATTGAAAAAAGTTTAGGAAGTTGCTACAATTTTATGTTTTGCACTTATTATTTTCTAAATTTGATGCTGGAAACATTAGCATAAATAAGATGAATCTTAAATGTCATTTTATACTCTGACAATTTTGCAACACTCCCAGCATTGCATCTGGTCGATTTTTAGCCAGTATTCCTATTACCTCAGCAGGTACTCCATCCGGTCCAGGGGCCTTGCCCCTTTTAAGGCATCGCGCCGCAGCCTTGAGCTCCTCTTCTATAAAGGGAGTAGGCATTTCACCAATCTGTGGTTCCCGTTCTTCGCGTAGCGGAGGGTGCATTGGAAACAGAGTTTTAACGATGTTGCCAATCTCCTCGCCGCCCAAGTGTGGAACGTTGGAGTTCCCACCTAGCCTCCCAGTAACGATCTTATAGCCTGGCCCCCAAGGGTTGCTATTCAGATCACTCCGAAGTTCCTCCCATTTCGATTTCTTGACCGTTAAAATTGCCACTTTCAGGGCCTTTCGCGATTGCCTTAACTCTTTAGCCTCCAAAGGTGCCTCAACGTTCTACCTAGCCCTGGTGTATCTCCTTCTCTTGCGGAGGCAGACCCTCCTGAGTTCAGCAATCTCTGGTGTCCACCAGTAAACAGGTCGTCTCCTAGAGTGGCGCGTTATACGCGGCATCGATGCGTTACAGCCCCGAATTATCTGCCGCATTATCGCATTTGCACGGGAACTAACATCATCAGTGGCGTGTGCGATTGGGGCAGAGTCAAAACCACCCAGAAATGCCCTAGGATCCAGTCTAGACACGTTCCACTTCTTTGAAATCACAAACCGCTAACGAGAAAGAGAAAATCACGAGCATTACTAAATAAAGCAAGACAATTTTTTATAAAATACGCAGTGTCTTTGAAAATTTATAATTAATTTCGCTTTTATGTGTATAAAATCTATTTTTTTTGCAAAACTAAGAAGAAGACATATCGTTTTAAATATATAATGCTATTATTATTATTTTCTAAGCGAAATAATTAGAAAAAACGAGCAAGTGATTTCAAATCGGCAGTAATTTTGCTAACCGTTTTAAATCACGTGATTTCAGTTTATTTTGTGCGCAGAACACTTTTTGAGTGATTTGAAATCACTTTGACGAAAAGTGATTTCTAGAACAGACCTTATAGCTTCGATATTATCGCTATTGAGAATCAAGCAAGATTGGTACATGCCCTTCGCGGCAAAACATTTTTCATATAATTAAGAATAATTATTTAACTTCAATCAAGAAAACAAATATATGGGGCGATAGAGAATTAAAAAATAAAAAAATAAAAAAATTAAGCTCGCCCAAAATTTTTCGAATAATGGGCCTCTGGACTTTTCAAAGAAAAAAAAAAATACGATTGTGTACCATATTTTTTAAGATATCAATATTGGAATTATTTAAGACCTTTTGAAAAGATCTTTCAGGAAATACAAAATTTTTTAAAAATGCTCAAAACTCATTAAGACATTTTTATATAAAATTATTTATAAAGTTCTTAATTTTTTTTTTCTTATTTTTTAACTCCCTGCCACCCAAATATTCGTTTAAATGATTGGAATTACATCACTTAACTACATTTACACTAATGGTGAAGGGTATAGAGGACTCGGCCTAGAAAAAAATATAATTCTTACTTGCTTTTAACATAAAATCTACACATGGGAAAGGATCTAGGATATTTATCTTAATACACGTAACATTTAATCCAAAATATAATATTGTTACGTGCAGACCTTCATTTAATTTTCTGCAACTCTATGACGTAAAATGAAAGAAAGAAATTTGTGTGTTCATTTAAACACACAAAATTACTTTTAAACGATATAAAATTTTTATTTTTTTAATTGCAAAAGTTGTTGGAAGTTTAATAAAATTTTATTAAAAACGAATAAATGTTTTAAAAATTAAAAAAAAAAAAATTGCAAGTTCACTACTCTGATAAGGTTATTACAGGACTGCCAGATTAGTATGAAGTTTCATGAGATTATCATCGTAAATTTTAGCACATCAGTTTCGTCGTTATATTTAATATATTATAACAAAAACAAAAATTTCAATAGTACCGAAAATTCGAAAATAATAATCCAATAATATTTGTCCAAGCTAGAAACAGTAAATTTTATTGTACATATTTTTAGCTTGAAATAGAATTCAAAAGTGCTTTTCCGCCTAAAAAGACGTTTAAAAATAAAATTGCTTATATTTTTATTTAAAATTTTTTTTTTAATTTCTTTATATTTCGAAACGTTAAAAAAACTAAAACAAATTAATTTTTTTTATATCTTTTTAATGGTCACCATGGCATCATTTAACTAAAATTGTTTTTCTTTCAAATCAAATGCTGCATCATTTACCAACATTTTTCGCTTAGTGTATGCAATATTTTGATGGTTCTTTATACTAATTAAAATCAAATTTAATTTCATAAACTTTTGCAGGCACTGTTGTCATAGCAATGATTATCAACGTCGGCAACATTCAGCATTTACTTTTAAATTTTAAGATAGACATAAAATTACATACAAAATTAAAATGAGAGAATAGAAAGAAACGCATCATAACTTAGCGGCACAATATTTTAAAAGAGATGCAGTTAATTAAAAAAAGCAATTGAATTTACAGAAAATTTTGTATTTAAAGTTGAAATAAAACAGATAAGATTATTTATTAAAAAAAAATATTTAGTACGAGTTTCAAATTTTTTTTTTTTTTTTTTATCTACGATATTTTTATATGTAAATGTAGTAAAAAATTCAGAGTAAAGATATTAAAATAATGGTCTCAACCCTGTATGTCGACCCCTTCATTTAAGGTTTTATGTTTTAATTATTTGTTGTCAGACAGATTACGGCTCAAAATATAAGACAGTAAGCGACAAAAGCATGTCATATATAGAAATACTTTATTCGTATTCTTTATTTTTTTTTTTTTTGTGGAGGGCACACACTGTTTATAAGAGTCAAATCTTTGACTACAACATTTTTTGCAATTTGACGATTTCAAGGGGACGCTTCTTAATATTTATACTCTTCTCCGAACCTATAAGTTATATTTATTCTTGATTCTTATGTAATGGGACAATTGGTTAAGTGATATCCGACCGTCTGCCCACAGTCAGGTTGAAACCAGTTTTGCTGCTTCCTTATATGAGCTACAGGTCCATAATTGGTGGAAATATGTTCAAAAGCAGGTGAGCGCCTCCATTTTGCATACGTTTATTATAATTTTTTTTTATTATTTATTTGATTGAAAATCGAAATTGGAATATCACTTAGCCAACAAAATTTCATCAAAACATTACAATATCACCAACATTTCACCAAAAATATTAAACTGTACTAAACATTTGATGTTTCAATAAAAAAATAGGAAATTTCATTTCAACCTGAAAATTTTGAAAAAATACTCTACATAAGCGAAAAGTTAATTCACTAAATTAGTTATATTTTACTAAAATATCAATATGAAAATTTATTATTCGGAATATTTTACATTTAATTTACTTTATTCGTGCTTGATTCATGATATTCTCATGAAATATTTATTAATTTAAACTAAACTAAAAGGTATTACTGCGGGGAAAGCATATCCGTATGGCCATTTCACTACTGCTCAAATAGCTCATCAGTGGATTTTACCCAAATTTTGTACAGAAACCTAGGAAAGCCAAATTGATTAAATGAGAACTCCATTGAATCAATAAGACAAAAGACAATAAAAACTCAAAAAATATTTTATACAAAAACACAGCAAACATTCAGTAACTATTTTTATTTTTTCTTTCATTTTTGCTTTCCCCGCAGTTATACATTTTAGTTTAGTTTAAATTAATAAATATTTCATGAGAATATCATGAATTATTTATATTTCAAGGAATCAAGCACGAATAAAGTAAATTAAATTTTACTAAAATATTTATTTTCACTAAAATTTCACCGAAAATTTTAATTTTACCAAAAAAATTACTAGCAATAAAAATATTGAACATTTATTCATAACCGAAATGGACAAAAATTACTAAAAACTATCAACAATTTAAAAGTTTTTTAATTTGCAATGAGCGCGGAGAAGACCCCAAGGTGACAAATATACAACTGCAGCACTTCATACCTTGTAAAAATGTTTAGATTCTGCTTATGACCATTTATAAAGAGCTCTCAATATACGTAAAACCTCGCCTCTATGGGAACACAATAATTTTTAATTTACTTTATAAACTTTTTCTTTAAAGCGGACATAGAAATTCATTCTTTTTATGAATTTAAGTCACTTAAAAATATTGTAAAAGATTACGTGAGAAACACGTTAGTATAGTCACGTCCCTTAACGTAACCGCTACGGTTCTAAATATATTGGCCTATGAACGATGACCAGACGGAGGGGCAGGTAGACATTATACTAAGAGCTGTATGATAAAAATTTTAGACTTTAGCGTGCGTGTTTACATTAACCTTAAATTTGCTTTTATAAATAGTGGAGTTCAAAACTAAATCGTGGAATCTTATCTCTCTTTTTTTAGTACACAATTACAGTTTTATTATTCCCGTTACTGTTACCCCCACAACATCTCCTAAAACACTATTTACTTTCAATACATCTTTTTTCAAACAGAAAAAGCTAAAAAACTTTGTAAAATTTATTTTGCCCAATAGCAAAATGTTTACAATAAAGGTTTACAAAAAAAAATAAAAAACAAAATTTAATTATAAATATAAATAATATTAAACATACTTTGTGTATTCCCGGTTTAAAATCAGTTAAGCTGCTCTTAATTATTTTTTTGTTTTAATTATTCTAGCTTCCTAACGTTTCAAATAAAATAATCCATTTTATTATTCATTGTTAAAGTATACAAAACGTTTCTGTAAAATGTCATGCATTTTGTAGAGTTTTTTTAAGAACTTCTTGTTTTATTCAAAAGTTTTTTAAGGACTCATATAAGTATTTCTTCTAAAAATTACTATTACAATATTTTCAAAAGAAGAGATACGTATAAATAATTCTTTAGTTTTAAACAGAGTTATTGACAATGATATACGATCTTAACT
Organism: Gymnosoma rotundatum; assembly: GCA_916610165.2. Lineage (NCBI taxonomy): Eukaryota > Metazoa > Arthropoda > Insecta > Diptera > Tachinidae > Gymnosoma > Gymnosoma rotundatum. The sequence continues at coordinate 97,148,248 of OU744340.1, forward strand.
TATGTCATCTTGAGTCAAGTGAAGTAAGTGTATGAATATTTTAAACGAAAAAGTTTTATGACTTTGTTCTTAAGATAAAGTCATTGCTCTTGCACATGGAAAGAAAAAAAAACAATAAATTATGTTTATTTTTTGGTTCAAAATATTAAAAAACAAACTTAAATTTACATCTTAAGATACAACAACAGTTTGCAACAAAACCAGGTGAAGTAAGGTATCAGTTAAAATGTCATAACAACTTTAAGCAAAATAAAAACTATAACAAGCTTCAAAAAGAAAAGCAAAATAAACACTAAATTAAAACTAAGCTTAAATGTGTAAGACAATATTAAATGAAACGTATTTTTGATAAATTAAATTTTATTTAAGATAAGCAGGAAGCTAGAAAAAATAAAAGAAAGTATCTGTTTATGTTAGCATCTGAACATACCAGTCTCCAGAGACGGCAGATATCAATAGAGATATTAAAAGAGAGACATGGTAGTAGAGGATAGCTGAAAGCGTACAATTAGGCATAGAATAAGGATGCTAAAAAGACTTGAACTCATACTTATAAGCAATCAGCTTCGTTGTAGCCTCTCTGAAAAGGTTCTCTAGTCACATGAACCAAAATACCTTCTTAAAAAATTATTTCTTCTCCCTCATTGCAGTTTTTATTTGTCGGAAGTCTGTAATCTTGGCACGATCAGCAAACCTCTTGTGATCAGCAGTTGTGGCTTGACATTGACTATGTCATGTCACTGTCGTGATTCCGCACGTGGATTTTTTTTAGCCATGTGTTCTGAGCCAGCTCGTAGGTGACAACAAAACATTGAAACTTTCTGATTTTCTTATCCACCCGTAAAAAAAACGTGATCAAGGTAACCATCTCTGTAAAAAAGTGCCTCAAGATAAAATGAAATGACCGTTGGAAGCCTTTTTCTTTGAATTATATCGGTTTCATGAGCGCATGTAAATGCTACAATATTGTATGTATTTCCCAATAATTTCGATTTGTGCGATACAGAAAGCCTTACCCCACTCAAAGAACGAAGTAAAAAATTTGAAAAGTTGTGAAGGGAACAAGTTTCACTTTGCAGTTTCGCAGTACTCCAGACAATAAGATTTCCTTAAGCCTTTTTAAAAAAATCCTATGGCAACAACTCTAACCTTGGCATGGCTTAGTCCATATTTTCCGTAGGCGAAATTCTCCGCCTAATAGAGGAAAAGTTTTGACAAATTTTGATTGGATCGAAATTAAAAGAAGAGAAAAAGCCCAAACTATATATTTTTTTTGGCAAAAACGTAATTCTCTGGAGTTGTCGAATGTTTTGATGGGTTCAAAGGACGATGTATACCATTCATACTTAAAGGCTCCTGTAGTTTAAATGTATTGCTGCTGTTTTATTTATCTAAAAGCTTATTTTGTAGATGTGTAGACATCGTGGCTCTACACTCAGTGACTTTACATGAAATAATAGTCGACTAAAGCAGAAGTTCGTTGATGATTTCGAGCCAAACACATGGTAGATACAGATACTTAAAGCTTTTGATGCAGGATTTCCTTTGCAACACAGCTGCTGACTCCTATCGCTGAGTATTAATATAATACGGTTGATTGAACGAACCAAAGGGGTTTTAAAGTCTGTGTTTAGAGACCCTTCTGAAAAACATTGCCTGCACTATAGACTCCATATAATAATAATATTCGAAGGCACTACGATGCTTATTGGGAAATAAAAGTGATAATATTATTGCTTCAGATATAAAACGAGGATTAGCGGAGTGTTTTGGTAATACCAAAATAAAGTGTTTTCTTAATAGTTAGAACTTTATTTCATATAATTTAAAAATTATTAAATTAATAACGTCCTCAATTTACGTACATGTATGTATATATGATATGTTTAGTACACAGCCTTTGTTTCAACTATAAGGACTGATAGTTCGATTTTTACATACACATGTATATATGTAATTATACAAAATTACATATATACACTAAGCAAACTTCGAAGTTGTTTATCTAATACATCAAGTGTCGTTTGTTTAATTTTTTGGTTAAGGCTTTGTTCCTCTCCTAGAGATGGATATTTCTCTTTTTAACCACTTTCATTTCATTTAATAACTTATATTTCACCCTTTTCAAATAATTCGTTTCTTTCATTATTTTATTTATTAAAAGTTCAGCTTGTGTTGTCTTTGCTCCTTAAGGAGACTGACTTTCTATCCTCCGTTCTTATTTTTCTTGTAGAGTGTGGCTTAATTTTCCCTAAAAAGTTTTTGTGAAACACATTTCAAATCTATTTTAATATTTTGTGAATTCGGCGGCTTATCTCCGAAACATAAACGTTCATAAAAAAGAAATGGCTTTTAATTAAAATTTTTATTTTTGTAATTAAACAGTAACCGAAAAAATAGGTTGCCGAAGTAATATTTATTTGGCAACTGAATTTGTCAACCGTCATTCGCCATTTGCCATGCGTTATGTAATTTTGGCAACTGGTAAATCCCCTTAACTTCGGTTGCTTTCGATAGCAGGGTCATTTAAAATCTATTAGAAATTTTTCAGTTAAAGCTTAATTTTTAGTATAAGATCTGAGCTCAAAGAACTGTCTTCGGTTTCTCCATTTACAGTTGATTTAAACAATCAAACTGCAACTGCAGCAGCCCTATACACTTTTATAATTTTGGTTAAGGCATTATTTTTATTTTTCCAATAAAGTATGAATAACATAACAGTGTATGTTTAAATAAACTTGAGCATAATAAAGTAGAGAGGTGTTAAAATAACAAAAACACCACAATTCCTATTTACATTCAACATGAAGTAAATAAAATGAATTTAAACTTGTACTTGTACACCACACGTACAATCAATTTTCTTTAAGTATACAGATGCCAGTAATACAAAATAAGTTTTTATGATTATATTTAATTTAAAACTAAAAGAGGGTAAAGTAATAGATTACTTAAAACCAGGTGCAATTTAAAAAAAAAGTTTAGCCAGTATCTGCAATAAATGGTTAAAAGTGTAAAAAAAACTTTGTACCGTTTGGGAAAAAATACTATGAATTTAAGATGTGATGTAACCAACAAAAGAAACTCTATGCTCTATGGCCTTTATTAAATGTACTTTCTCATGACCAAAACATTGAATTTTAATTAGTAAATCACAGTTGGTGTTAGTGAAGCCTGCAAATTAGCAAATATTATGGGATATTTTTCGAACGTTTTTCAAAGCGAACTCGAGCGCTGTATGTGATAAATTTGTTCACAGTATCACCATCGAGTAACTCAAGTTTACCTTTGGGAATATAAGTGCTCTACAACGTTTGATGATTTGACGTATAAAAATTCTTTCTATATCTAAAATAAAAGTGAAAGAAAGTTTGATAAAAAAAAAGTTGAGATTTTTATAAAAAATATTAAACTTCCCGAAGAAAAAGTTTATATAAATGTTTTTTTACATTTCTTTTCTAAAAAATATTTCTTGTAAAAAAACCGACTTTAAATAGATTTTAGCTATCCATTTGTAACTGCTTAGAAGTTAGGGAACATGAATCAAATTATATTAACTATTGGGACACCCTTTAATTTCCAAATCCAAAAATATTAAGTCATATTATATTAATAATGGGAACACGCTTTAATTTCTAAATTCAAATTGTATACTTGATACTTACAGCGGACTTAGCAATACAGTTTCCTTATAAATTTCAGCTGCCTGTCTAAAAAGGTTTAAAAGTTTGGCCACATAACTAAAATTTTATCAATTATGGGGAAACCCTTTAATTTCAAATTCCATATTTTAAACATGCTATTATAGCGGACTTAGTTATACAGGTTCTTTGTAAATAGCATGCGTCTGTCTATATTAGACATCCGTTTTATATAAAACGGTTCAAAAGATAGGTCCATATAGGACTAGTTACGTCAATTATGGGAATTTCTAATTAATTTCTAAACTCAAATTGTATACTATATTTGTTGTTATAGCGGACATAGCAATACAGATTCCTTGTTAATTTCAACTGTCTGTTTAAAAAGTTTCAAAAGTTATGTCACAAAAACCAAAGTATATGCACTATTGGCACACCCTTTACTTTCCAAATCCGAACTTTATACTTGTTATCATAGCGGACTAAGCAATACAGCTTCCTTGTGAATTTCAATTGTCTGTCTACAAGTGTTCAAAAGTATGGCCATATGCATAAAACTAAATGAACAATTGGGACCCCCTTTAATTTATAATTTTAGAAATTTTTACTTGTTATTATAACGGTAATTGTCAAGCGTTTGTCTTTAACGGTTCAAAAAATAAGCCCAAATAGGCCAATCTACCTACGTCACCTTTAGGGATTTCGTGTTATTTTCAGATTTAATTTTCTATTATTTTGTGCTATTGGGAGCTATAATAATACTCAGTTTTTTTAAATTTTAGAGTGGTTCACGGTTCTTAATACACTAAAAAAACTATGCATGTTGTAGGGGAACACCCTTTAATATTTAAGATTATGAACTGTTTTTAAAACGTGACCTATCTGTAAGCATAATCCATCAAATTCTCAAAAAATTTAAGTCCGCTCAGAAATTACTGAGTTCTGGAGGCAGAAACATTAATAAATAAAGCAATATTCAGACATAAATTAGTCTGCTCCTCCTTCTTTTTTTAAGTCGCTTTAACATATCTTATTCACTATTATACTATTATTTAACATTAATACATTTCATATACTTAATGTAGAAATTACACTTCTTTTAACCTTTAATAAATTGATATTTCTGTTTTGATATGCATCTTTGGTAAAAAAAAGATTATTAATTAAAAAAAAAAAAAAAAAAAAAAATAATAATAATAATGAAAATAACAAATTTAGTTTCTAAAATGGGTAAGCGTTCACAATATATTTTAATATAAATGCAAAATTTCATAAAATAGAAATTATTGCAGATAATTAAGGGTTGCATTTCACAGTGTCAAAGGACATAACATTTTTAAAGCGACATAATGTCCATGAACATTAAAACAACAACGGTTTCGCTTACCAAGAATTTTTAGCATAGCCGACCTTTAGACGTGTGCAAAGATTTTTTTCTCTATGTCATATCCAACACCGGCTTCGCTTACTTAATATTTTCTGCCAGTTTATAAAAACGTTGCATCTATCTTACATAGAATACCACAAAATATACAATATTCATACGTTGATGGACATAATGTCGCATCGTAGTGTGGTATAATGTCCATGGAAGTTATGTCATGGAAGTTATGTAATTGTGCGTTAAACATGCCAATATAATTTACCTCAAATGTCAAAGCGTTCTAAAATTTTCAATAGGAGAAGTGATCCATTCCAGATACCTTACCATTTATTTAAAGCAAAATATTTGTAGGTTTAAAAGGGAAACAATTTAAAAAAGAGGGTATGGACAAAAGAGGCTGTGACAAAAGAGGCTGTGGAGCTTCTGCCAAGTTAAAGGTTTTTATAGCTTTACGCTGTTGGGGCCAAAGAGGCGTGTGTACGAGTGTTGCTTTCAGTAGTTTTAGGTCCTCAAGAAACACGTTTTGAGGTTCAAGATGATGCGGCTGATCTACATAACCTTTTAAAGCCTACGGCCTCTCGAAAAATACAATTTAATTCAATTCTTCCCTTTTTTTCGTTTCCCTAATGCTTTTAAAAACTCAGAAATTTGTCCAATAAATAAACAATAAAATATAGTAATGTGCAAACATTAATGCCAATTTCGATATTTGCATAATTTTTTGTACTCGTTTAGTGAATTATTTGCAAATAAAATTTTACACCATGTTTTATATGACTTTAATTTTTTTTCTAATAATTCATAACAAATAAAAATAATCTGAGTTATGTCAAATAACATTATTGCTGGTTTTATTTTTCTTTTTAATTATAAATATAATATCTAGATATTTGATTCATGGTTGTATGCATCACTAAACCTAAATTGACATGACGTTGCCAAAATACTACTAAAGAACTATAAAAATCATTTAATAGTGAACATTTATAAATAAAAATTCTCATTTTTTGTTAATAAAAGTTAACAAAGTTTTTAATCACTAATGAACTTAATTTTTTAATGAATATCCCTAACTGGCGATATAATGTCATGATTTTTCTGATAGTTTTAGAAAAAATGAATTTTTATGTATGTAAATTGCTGTTATTGAGTACTAAAAATTACGTACTTGTACTTCTATTTAAATAAATATTGATTCACATTGATATTTGTTTGTGTATTGACTTTCTTTACACGTTTGTTCATAATCTTATACACACTGGATACACGCACATATGCAACCAAATGTCTGTTTTTAAATATGAACTTTTTTTCATTTTTTAAATAAATATAACACTTGCTTTTTTTTTTTTGTTAATGTACACGTTTCAAAACTAAACTCTTGAAAAGTATGTATATGATACAATTCAACATTTAATTAGCCTGGGGTCTTAATATATAATTTCAAATCTAAAACGAATCATTGGTAAAAATTAAAACAAAACAATTTTAAAATTCTACTCTCTGTATATAAGTATTTGCGGAACTTCTTTAAAGAAGTCAAAAAATTCTGTGCTTAACTTAATAATTACAATATTTGTAATAGCATCTGTAAAAAAACAACCAAAGTAATGTGCTACACATCGCCGTAGCTCAAAACGCAAAAATATTATTCCCTTTGTTAGTTAAGTTACTGATAAACTTAACACAGCATTATAAGTTAAAACAATTTTTTTTATATAAAAACAAGAAATATTCTAGATCTTAGGAAAAATGCAGAAATACCTTCAAAAGAGACTGAACAGATTTATAATTTTTTTTTTTCATTTTATTTTAATACCTTTGAGTGGATTAAATACACATGTATTTACGTAAGTAATATCATATTATTGTTTTCCTTATGTGTGAAAATTCTTACGAAGAAATAGGGGAAAAGGCAAACGAATACGGTTCAGCACTTAAAATTGGGGATAGTTAAATGATGCCAAAAGTTGCAAGAAGTGCTTAGCACGCACAGTGAGTCAAATGATTTTTTTATTTTGAGTTACAAATATTGTATCTTAACAGAAAATGACAAAATTGGGATTAGTATGACACCTTAAACTTTATATATTTAATTTAAGAGCAAACTGCTGTATTCATAAAATATTAAAATAAATTTTAAATAAATTTTAGAGCAAATTTGTATGCATATTACACATATCAAACTTATATTATTTTTTATAAATACCACAGTAAATATATTGCCATATCCGTTGATTTATATTAGAAAAATTTTAATGGCATTGATTTCAAAATTTGTGTTGTACTTAAAATCTATTAATGTCATAAGCATACGAATTTTCTTTATTTGAAATTATTAATATCTTTGTGGTCTGAAGTAAAGTTTTATGTCGTATGAAAATTATTTTCCCATCAATTAGAAGTTCCCATGATCTGTTGTTTTTTTTTTTTATAACTGAGAAAATAAAATTAACTGTTTACACAAAAATTATATTTTGATACAATAAAATTAAGGGCCTAGGGCCTAATAAATCATTAATAGCAAAATCATGCAGAGGTGTTTTAATAAAGCTAAACCATGATATTTAACATTTTACGCATACAACGTGCTAAACGCAAATTTAAGAAAAAATATTTGGCTAAAAACCCGCAATTTCTTAAAAATAGAATGCTACTTCTACTGACAAAATAATAAATGTTCCTCGCAAAGATAAGACCTTTATTAGTCAAACTGATGCAGCAGTTTACTGGTTGGTAGGCAACTAACAGGATAATTGTATAAAATATTGTATTATGTTATATATGTAGATTATCTTGAATTTTAATGACAGTACGTCTAGACAATTTATTCTAAAAATACTTTTTACGTGGTTTCAATTCATTTTAAAAAAAAATTTTAACCAGGGAACCCTGCATCCCAAAATAACGAAATAAAATATATCGTAAAGTCTTTGCTTAACTATTGGTATTTAGTTAAAACGTGTGCCTCACGCAATACTTGTATTTATTTTGATAAAGATTGTTTCTTAACCAAGTGCCATCCAAGAAGTAAAATTTTCGATGACCTTATTCATAAATATGACTGATTAACATCTGTGGCAAATTTTTGGTCACTTGTTATTAAGTCTGTTAAAAATACAATTGCTTAACAAAATAAAATATTGTTTATGCAGAGTATCCTCTTTAGTATCAAGCATAAGTTTACTGCCAAGAATCAGACATCGAAATAATCAGACATCGTTCAAATGCATTTTCTTCGCTCACTTTTGACAGAAATTTTCAATTTAAAAGTAAGACATCACCAAAATGTTTATACAAAAGTTTGAATATTGTAGGTGTAATTTTAAAATAAACACAAAGGTATAATATTTTTTCTACATTTTTCATTTAGAAAACCATAACTATTCGCTTATTTACAACTACATAAGTATATTATGTACTGTTGTTTGTAAATAAGTAACAGTACTAAAAAAGCAAGTAAGACTTATTAAAAAATAAAAATTGTAGGTTGGTGCAAAGCACAACCAAATGTATAAGACTAGTTCGAAAGAACCGCGAGGAAACACTTTGGTTTATGTGTCGACTTCGTCTAACCAAATTAATATTGATATAAGTACTCCTCGTATTCTTATTTACAAACTTAGTTGGTTGAAAGGATGATGTTTACAATGTAAACAACCTAAAGCAGATAGACGCGAAAAACGCTAATGAAAATGTAGCATTACATTCTGCTGGTGTCTAATATTTCCTGCTTTCTTTGGAAACATACGCATACATTTGTAAATAACTTTTCTTCCTTAAAAATATTTTAGAATAAAAATGGAAATAAACTTAAACCAAAATTAATGTGATTTATTTGTTATAACTAATATGTCTATAAAAATATTTTTAGTAGTTAACGGACTATTTACATTTGAAACAAATATACCATTGATATTTGTTTCCGCTCCACGGTGCAATTCAAAATATATTTTTATTCCTTGATACTTCGTAATGCAAGACGCACGGAAAGGCAATAAGACTAAAAACGATAGTGGTAAAAATATTTGGGAATATAATAACGCGCCAATAACGTAAGAAAAAAGATTTTCTTTATTCCATTATTCCTGTGTTTGTGTTTATCAATTATTAGTTTTATGTTTTCATCATAGAAAAAGTTATAACAAAACCTACAATAAAACAAAAAGCGGGGGTTATTCGTTTATGTGTAATTGTTGACACAACTAAATTTAAAAGAGCGCAAATCAAAAAGAGGAAAACACAAAGTGTTAAAAATTTAACAATCACTGCTGATATAAATGGTCCACCAAAAGCAATGGTTGAAAGAGCAGGACATAAAAAATATTTGAGTTTACAACGGCTTAGTTGATAATTATCTACTCACTAGCATCCACACTCAGTTAATAAAAAATAAATTTTTAAGATAATAAAAATTTTTGCAGAAAAAAAAACCGACTTGAAAACACATGGCCACATATTGCAAATTACATACACTATTGAAACACCATTTTGGAGCACCATTTAATTTATTATTTTAAAAATGTATACGTCTAATTAAAACGGTCATAGTTATCAAAATTCTGTTTTTTTCGTTTATCCATAGCACTTCAAAATATAGGCCCCTTACGTCACTTATAGGGTCGCCTTTTAATTTTTTAATTTATTTTTTACTACTTTTTCCTATTGAAAGTTTCAGTGATATGCAGTGTTGTTAAATTTTAAACTGGTGTCATTGAATGTTCATAATACACGTAAGAAATATGTCTGTTGTATGGGGACACCCTTAAATTTTTAAAATTTAAAAAAAAAACCGGACCACAAATTGGTACAACTTTTCAAACAAAAAGCAACTTTCAAAATCAGTTCAGAAATGACTGAACTCTGTGGGCACAAATATAAAAAAGCAACATTCAGGCAAATTGATAACCTCCTTTTTGAAGTCTGTTGGGTATAGGGAAAATTACGTCAAGAAAAAAATTTTATTCTAAAAGCAAAATATTAACGATTTGTGTTCCAAACTTTACCACAGTCTTAAGACTTTGCATCCCTTTTCTATCCGAACTTTAAAGAAATTGAAGGACGAAAAAATAAATAATGTATCTGATAGATTGTTTAAAGAACCTTTCAAAACCTTTCAAAAATTCAGGATTATCAGGTTTTTATTGTGTTGTGTTGAGCTAGAAAATACGACTGCATTAAAAATGAAATAAAAACAAGTAAGTGTGCTTAATTAAAAGAATTTTATCCAACAGAACGTTTAATTTTTTCTTATTCCTATTTTTTTATAAATATTGAAGTTAATATTATATCCTAATAATGTTTAAAATAATCCATCTTTGCAAACTACATTTAAATTTATCCAGACATTATAACTGTTTTAGATTATTCTCCGTCTGCGTTTTTTTATATGTATTTAAGAACCTTTTGCCTTTCCCAAGATTTTGATAAAAAATTCTTCTTGTTTCAACCGTTGCTCAGAAAACATCATCTCATGTATGATTTGACAGATAATAAGTTTTATCCTAATATTGCGACATTACTTTGAATATCATGGTAATGTTGCAGAATGTGTGCGAAAATTGCGTCATCAACATCAATTCACCATCGTTCTCAACAACTAAACATTTCGAAGACATCACTGAGACGAATTTAACATAAAGACCTTGGTATGATGCCACATAAAGTCCAATCGGTTCAGGAGTTGAAACCAACTGACCAACCAATGCATTTTTTTATAGCATTTTCAAAACAAAAAAGTTATTTGAGGGACCCTTTATAAAATCGAAAAATAATATTGAAATAAATTAATATATAAGAAAAGAAGCAGAATTAACTAGTGTATCATTACCGAAACCTAAGTTAAGCCCTTCCCGTGCCCAGCATAGCTCTACACATGCTCCCACCACTGCATCACGCCTCAATATACTAAATTTAATTAAACCCTGAAACAACTACTTTTCCTTTTTTTACTACTTTTCCGTTTTTTATCTTTAAATGTGGAATTATTAATCCATTTTTAACAGTGCTATTCGGCTATGCCGAATCTTATATACCCTTCACCATCTATGTAAATCTAGTTTAGTGAAGTAACTCCAACCAAATGAGCAAAAATTGGGGTGACAGAGACTTAAAAAACAAGAAAAAAATTAAGTACTATATAAAATTTTACATAAAAATGTTATCGGCTCTTAATGGGTTAAGCATTTTAAAAAAGTTTGGTATTTCGTTAACAACCTCTGTATAAACTATGTCTGATCACTTGGCTTATTTAAGTTTTCTCTAGCTGATGTAGTGCGTTAGAAACCTTGATTTCATCACTAACACCAACGGACCTACAGACATCGCTCGATCGTCTTCGCTATGCATAAGAAGTCAAAATATATACACTTTATGGGGTTTCTGACCCCATTGTAGACATTACAAGGAAAGGATAGAACAATGGGGAAATGTCTATTATTATTTTTTCACAGATTGAGGTTCTAACACAGACTGTTGTGTTGCTTTTCAAATTTTTAAGTATTTTTATGAAATTTATTGTGTGCTTTTTCTGTTAATCAATTTGATTTTAAAGCAACTAATTTCTAAAAACGAAAAAGAAATTGGTGACTGTAGGACGAGTTCTCCAAAAAAAAAAAACAAAAAAAAAATTAAAAAAAACAACGGCAATAAAATCTCATGAAGAATGCTTAATGTCTTTCAAAATCTGCATAGTCATAATTGTCGTAAGTCATAAACGCACTTACGATGTTCCTGTACAACCCTTTCAAAACAATTATATATTTAAAATATCAAAGTTGTTTAAGGACTTAATGTTTTATGTATGAAGATGTTTTTTTACATTTCCCAGGTTTTTAATAGAAAAAAATTAAATTCGATTTAAGGCCCAACTATAATGTGCATAAGCTAGCTTTAGCTTATGTCAAAAATCCAACGAAAAGCCTGTCAAATGCTTAGGTAACTTATCAAATAAATTTATGTGGCTACAATGTACTTAGATAAATTTAGTAACTTATTCGCCACAGTTGCACATTGATGTTTGATTCGTACTTTTGCCAAAAATAATTTCTATATAAATGAACAAAATTTTAAAACGAAAAGGCTTTAAAGATGATATATTAAATATTTAATAACATTCAGATACACATTTACATATTTTGGTTCATGTTCTAAGAAAAAGTTAAAAAAATTATTACAAGTTATTTTCTGTTTTGTGTTTGTGGCCAACCGTACTAAAAAATGCAACTATGTTCATCGCTTATATCGTATACATATGTAGGTTTAAATACAGATTTAATTTAAATATATTATATTTATTAAAAATTAGCCATAAAGAAAAATTTAGTTTTTTCTACATTTTCTATTGAATAAATATTTAAAGTTAGTTAAAGTTTTTCCTTATCAATGTATAACACAAAGCACATTCAGCTGTTTCTGTACGGCAAGTGCGATCAGTTTCGTACCTTGCATAAGGAAATGAAATTTAACGAAACTTGACGAAAAGTTATCTTATGTACATTATAGTTTACCACATACAATTTAATGTATTTGCACAGTTGTATAAGCGTGCATAAGTTGGGCCTTAAAGGCCCACCTATAATGTGCATAAACTAGCTTATGCCAACTTATACAACTGTGCAAATACATTAAATTATATGTGGTAAACTATAATGTGATTAAGATAACTTTTCGTCAAGTTTCGTTAAATCTCATTTCTTTATGCAAGGTACGAAACTGATCGCACTTTCCGTACGGAAACAGCTGATTGTGCTTTGGTTTATACATTAGTAAAGAAATTTTCTAATTAAGACCTAAATTGTTAAATTTTTTAGTTTTAAATTCAATAAAATATGTAGAAAAAAACAACATATTTCTTTATGGCCAATTTTTTACAATTATAATATATTTAAATTAAATTTGTATTTATACACACATATGTATACCATATAAACGATGAACATCGTTGCATATTTTAGTACGGTTGGCCACAAACACAAAACAGAAAATAACTTGTAATAATTTTTTTAACTTTTTCTTAGAACATGAACCAAAATATGTAAATGTGTATCTGAATGTTATTAAATATTTAATATATCATCTTTAAAGCCTTTTCGTTTTAAAATTTTGTTCATTTATATAGAAATTATTTTTGGCAAAAGTACGAAATAAACATAAATGTGCAACTGTGGCAAATAAGTTACTAAATTTATCTAAGTACATTGTAGCCACATAAATTTATTTGATAAGTTACCTAAGCATTTGACAGGCTTTTCGTTGAATTTTTGACATAAGCTAAAGCTAGCTTATGCACATTATAGTTGGGCCTTTAGTTTTGATCAGGATTTTAAAATTATTAAAATGAGAAAATTTTGATTTTCATAGTACCGACCTAAAAACCTACGTGGATCAGAACTTAAAGAACTGAGCAAATTTTATGAAACTAAAGTGACTTCAATTTTCATCACATCAAAAAATTAAATTCGTTAAGAAATCGTAAAAAACTTTAAGAACGGAGCCGATTATACGCAACTTTTATTTCTATGTTTGAGAAAGGTAATAAGTTAAATTTAAAAGTTAAGAATTGTAGGATTTTACGACGAACTTTATAAGGTTATGAAATGTCCTTAGGGGAATGAAAATGGAATTCGCCATTTACTTTTGTTGAATTCTTTTTTTACTACTGCTTATGTTTACATTCTAATAATAGTGTTCTTATGTTATCATCTTTTACCTTAAAATACAATCAAAATCTTTTTCTTTACTTTCTTCTCCAAATCACTTTAACATGTTTTTAAAGAAAACTAAGCAACTCAGCTCCATCTCATTTAGTTCAAAAGATTAAAGGGCCTCTATAAATCTAGCATAATTCAAGCAAATACTTGTATTCCCAGTTAAGAAACGAAGTTTGTTGTTGTTATTACAATGAAATGCAATCAAATCTTTTACAAACAAACAGGCTTTAAAAACTGGTAAAAAACAAACAAAACACAAACTTTGTTACTGTATTTCAAGGTTGACACAATTTGTTGCTGTTTTTTTTTTTTTAATGTGGGTTCTTTGTTAAACAAATAATGTATTCCGCTCTAAAGAGTTGGAGTAAGCAACAACAAGAAATGCTACTTAATTCCATACCAAACAATCAGGCGGATCTCTCTTATTAACATGTGTTTGTGTTAAATGTCTTAACAATTGTTTGCTGTTGTACGTGGGGGAGTAAAGCAGAAGTCACACTTTGACTTTGTTTAGCGTTTTATAGCTAAATTTAATGATGCATGTGCAATAATCTAGACAAATATTGTTACAATCAAATGTTTTGTAAACGAAGAGGTATAAAAAATAACGCTTTCTCCTTTAATTTTTGTCCTCTATAAAAGAAACATGAAGCAAGTATAAAAAGTGTATAAAAGTGTGTGTGTGTGTGTGTGTGTGTCTATAAGTGTTTATGTCATATTGCTTAAGGACTTTACATTTTTTTGTTAAATTTTTATGTTTTATTTTATTTCGTTTTAGTAACACAAAACAAACAAAATTCTATTTTATTTGCCAAAATTTTCTCAAGATAGTAAATTGAATTCCTAATTGCATCTTTCGTTTTCGCAACCCAAAAAATATTAACTTTCAATAACAAAGAATTAAATAATAAAAATAATAAAAAAAGGTGGTTTTTTACGCCAGACAGAAATTTAATTTGCACAACAGCCCTCATGGATGGACTGGTGCCCAAAGTCTGTTTTGGAGCTACTCATACGTAACAGTAAGTTATCCAGCTTTATTAATACTCATTAGCAACGACAAAATGTGGGCTGTGTTTTACTTTTTTATCGATAGAACAAGGGAATGTGTTCTATTGGGATAAGTGTACCCATTATCAATATTCTCACTTCTTTTTTTGCCAAAGTAGTCGTTTGTGGAATTATCTTCCTGCTGAGATCTTTCTTATCACTTTCAATGATGAAAAATCAAATCGAATGTTCGCAAATATTACACCCTCACTATCACATTATTCTTCTATCAATAATCTAATTTCTTACTTCTGGCACAAAATACGAGGGCTGCTCTATATATTTCTGGCCTAATAGAGAAAATGCAAATATTTATAATCAAAAATGGTTTTATTGTTTTTCAAAGTATTCTCCAGCATGATTTATACACTTTTGAATGTGCTCAAACCAGTTGTCGAAGCACTTTTTCCACTCCGATTGAGCCACCTCTAAAACATGGTTTTTGAACACTTCAACAGCTTCTTCTGGCGATGAAAATCGTTGACCACGCATTTTTTTCTTGATGTGCGGAAACAAGAAGAAGTCATTAGGTGCCAAGTCAGGGCTGTATGGCGGATGACCCATTAATTCGACGTTTTTGCCGGTCACAAACGCTCTGGTTTGAGCCGATGTGTGAGATCTCGCATTGTCATGGTGAACAATGATTCGTCTTCTCTTGTTGGTTTTCGAATTTCTCCGATGACTTCAGGCAAACAAATTGTAGTGTACCACTCAGAAGTGAACATCCTACGTTGCCCAGGCGGAACAGTCGCCACATGACCAGTTTTGCCGAAGAAACAGGCGACCATTTGCTTCGAAGTGCTTCTTCCACTAACAACTTTTGTTGGATTTTGCTTGTCTTTGAAGACCCACACGGTCGAATGTTGTTTCGTTTCGGGCTCATACGCATAGATCCATGATTCGTCACCTGTGATGATCTTATAAACGTCTTTTGAAGCACCGCAATCGTATTTTTGCAACATTTCTTTACATCACGAGCCTTTTTTTGAGCGACTTTCAAATTGTGCGGGATCGAACGAGAACAAACCTGTTTTACGGCCAGGTGTTCATGCAGTATCGAAGGTATGCTGGTGGAAGAAATGTCCAAGGATGTCTCTATCTTTCGGTATATCGCATTTCAATCTTGCGTTATGAGTTCACGCACGGCATCAATGTTCTCTGGCGCAACAGCCGTTTTTGGACGACCTTCACGGAATTCGTCTTTGAGCGAGCTTCGGCCACGATTAAATTCATTATACCAATTTTTCACAGTGCTATAGGATGGTGCTTCATCGCCATACAAAGATTTAGGTTCATCAAAATTATGGCACGAAAATGTTCACGAGTTAATTCCATTTTTTTTTTCTATATTGTTACGTTTATTTAAATTTATAAACGTTTTATTAATGAGTTCTTTATTTGCAAAATAATTAAACACACAACTTTTAGAGTTTTAATTAAATTACGCTTTATTTAATCAATTATTTGACGATTTAACTAGTCGCGATTAATAACACACACTGGCAACTTTAATTGTTGTACCACAAGATCTTAACTAGATGACGCTCACAATACGAATGAATCAGCACGTATTGGCGTTGCTTTTATATACCCTATTTTTAGGCGTTCTTGAATGTTCGAGAATTTCTACCGCCATCTATTGCGTAGTTGAAAATGCTGCGTTGCCACTTTTATCTCAGACACATAAGTGAGCATTATTATTTACTTCTAGAACCTTCAATCATTATTTAAAAATACGTGTTGTGTATTTTTATTTAGTTGTTATACAATGCAGGTGTGTGTATGTTTGTGTATTGTGTTTGTTTAGTCATCGCTTTGTGTTAGTTGTTTTTGTTTTGTAATACAGATGTTTTATAGAAACTTCTAGCTTTGAAAACAAACACAATAGGTCATTTCGTTTCACTTTCTTGGCGTCCATTATTTCAACATCTTTTTATGATTTTAATAAAGCATCTTTGTAACACTGCCGCCCACTTAAGCCTTTTCGTCCCGAATAGGCTCAACATTACCTCTGCCATATTTAGCCAACCGCTCCAGGTGGACCACCTTCATTTTGGACCTCGGATTATGATATCTCTGAATCCGGTAAACCACGTCATTCAATTTCTTTATCACCTTGTACGGTCCCTCCCAGTGGGTTTGCAGTTTAGGGGATAATCCTTTCTTGCGTTGCGGGTTAAATAGTAGAACCATTTGTCCTTCGGTAAATCCCTCCGTATTTGCTGCTCGATCATATCTGGCTTTCATCTTATCGCTGGTCATTTTAATGCGGTTACGTACAAACTCATGAAGCTCATGTAGTTCTTCTTGTGCCTGCAGAACGTTTTCATTGTCTTCGTGCACTTGTCCAGGTTTAACACCAAATTCTAAATCCGCTGGCAGTTTTAGTTCTGTCCCAAACAAGATTTTTGCTGGACTACGTGAGGTTGAATCGTGTACAGCTGACCGATACGCCAGTAAAAATTTGGGTATATGCTCATCCCAATCCTTTTGGTGTGAACTGACCACTTTTCTGAGATATTCTTCTAGGGTACGATTGAATCTTTCCACCATTCCATCAGACTGTGGATGCAGCGGTGTCGTTCTCGTCTTTTTGATACCATAAACGTCACACATCTCTTTAAATATAGCTGATTCAAAATTTCGTCCCTGGTCTGAATGTAGTTCTAGTGGAACACCGTATCGGCACACCCAATTGTTCACAAGGGAGTCTACTACTGTTTTAGATTCTTGGTTTGGAATGGCATAAACTTCAGGCCATTTGCTAAAATAATCCATTACCACTAGTACATATCGGTTTCCAGCATCACTGACAGGGAATGGACCTGTGATATCAATAGCTATCCGCTCAAAGGGTGCACCTGCGTTGTACTGTTGAAGTTTGCCACGACTTTTTCTTACAGGACCCTTGGCCTTTATGCACTCTTCGCAATTAGCTATCCAATCGGCCACGTATTGTTGGCAGCCTACCCAGTAAAATCTCTGCTTTATCTTTTCCAGAGTTTTTGTTATACCCATATGGCTGCCGCTGGGACCATTATGGAGCTGCTTTAGTATCTCATTTCTTTTTGAAGTTGGCACGACAATTAAGTCCGTTGTAGTTTTGCCATCTGTACTTTCCCAAGGTCGATACAAGCAGCCGTCTTCTACTTTCAGGCTATTCCACTGGGCCCAGTACGACTTGGCTAGTTGGCTCTCTGCCGATATTTCATTATGATTCGGTCTCCTGTTGTTTTGCTTAGCCAATATAATTTTTCCCAAAATTGGGTCATCTTTCTGGGCCTTTGACCAGTCCTCGCTTAGCCCAATTTGGGTGAGCCGCACATTAATGATGCTTTCCTTTTTCTTGATATTTGTACAGTGCTTGCTCTCAACATTGCATGGTCGTCTTGAAACGTCATCAGCGTTATTGTGTTTTCCGCCTTTTCTATGCAAAATGCAAACGTCATTGTTTTTAGTCTTTTTCGCCCGTTTATTCTCTCTAGCTGGCGAAGCCGATCTTGATCTTCTCCTTGTAGATCTACAGTTGCGCTGAAAATGGCCGACCTTACCGCATTTAAAGCATTTAGCGCGAGAATTACATTTTACCTCCTTCATTATCTGTTTGATTAACTCTTTTATCTCGCTTCTATTGTCTTTGTGATTATGCGTGCAAATATCAGGACATCGCACCCTGTACACATGTGACTTCGAGATGGCTTTTGCAGTCTCCTGGGCTAGCGCATACGAGATGGTTTCTGCAAAAGATGATTTTTGCGTAGCACAAACAGCATATTTAATATCTGGATCCCGTATGCCATTTACAAATGCTTCAATCTTGAACTGATCCAGAAACGGGTGATCTTCGCCAGGATAGGTCAGCTGCACCAAACGTTCAATTTCCATGGCGAAGTCTTGCAGCGTCTCATTTGCCTTCTGCACCCTGCCTCGTAACTCCATTCTGTAGAGTTCTCTTTTATGCTCGCTACCGTACTTGCGTTGTAAGGCTTCCATTATGTCCTCATATTTATTTCTGCAACCGGCTGGTAAGCTTTCGAGTATCTGTGCTGCTGCTCCCTTTAAGGCCAGAATTAGCTCTATAGCTTTTTCTTCGTTGTTCCATTTATTTTTGCTGGCCACTGTTTCAAACTGGAACTTAAAAACATTAAAAGGTGAGCTGCCGTCAAAGCTTGGGGTGTTGGTCTTGCTGCCATGCTCAGAGATAACTTTCACCGGTCCCTCTCGAATTTGAAGTTCGCCAATCTGCACTTTTAATTCATGTAATTCTTCATTCACTTCTCTCTTTAGGCCGTACAATTTTTCATCAAACTCGCTGACCCTCTCTTCTACGATGTTCACTCGTTTGTCGAAGGCTTCTGATATTTCTTCAAATTTTTCGTTTACCTTCGACAATAGCCTTTCCCCGTTGACTCTAGAGCTTTCTTGAAATGTTTCTTGAAGTTTCAGGTTGTTTTCTTCCATTTTCTTCATTATAGCTGCTAATATTGAATTCAAGTCCACGACGCTGTCTGTTGCTGGGGAACATACTTCAATCTCCTCTTTTTCCTCTTTTTCTCCAAATTCGTATGTTCCAATATCGATATCACGTATGTTCCAATATCGGTATCACGCTGCTTGAATTCATCTATTAACCGCTTTTGTAATTCCGCTTTATTGCCCGCAGTTGGCAGACCCAATTTACTCAGCTCCATTTTTAGCTGCTCAACTTTTAGCTCGTCGAATTTCATTGTAATTATTTATTTATTATTTTGCAATCCCACTTCTGACACCAGTTGTTACGTTTATTTAAATTTATAAACGTTTTATTAATGAGTTCTTTATTTGCAAAATAATTAAACACACAACTTTTAGAGTTTTAATTAAATTACGCTTTATTTAATCAATTATTTGACGATTTAACTAGTCGCGATTAATAACACACACTGGCAACTTTAATTGTTGTACCACAAGATCTTAACTAGATGACGCTCACAATACGAATGAATCAGCACGTATTGGCGTTGCTTTTATATACCCTATTTTTAGGCGTTCTTGAATGTTCGAGAATTTCTACCGCCATCTATTGCGTAGTTGAAAATGCTGCGTTGCCACTTTTATCTCAGACACATAAGTGAGCATTATTATTTACTTCTAGAACCTTCAATCATTATTTAAAAATACATGTTGTGTATTTTTATTTAGTTGTTATACAATGCAGGTGTGTGTATGTTTGTGTATTGTGTTTGTTTAGTCATCGCTTTGTGTTAGTTGTTTTTGTTTTGTAATACAGATGTTTTATAGAAACTTCTAGCTTTGAAAACAAACACAATAGGTCATTTCGTTTCACTTTCTTGGCGTCCATTATTTCAACATCTTTTTATGATTTTAATAAAGCATCTTTGTAACAATATTAATTTTTTCAAGTCACTGTAAACAACACAAATAATGGTCGTACGTCAAAACGTTTTGAGTACGATTATGCTTAAAAATGTCAGATTGCACTTGGCAGCACTCAGTATTGCCAGGCCAGAAAAATATATAGCAGCCCTCCTAACTGGTGCATTTAAATTTAAAGAAAAGAAAAATAATTTGATAATAATTTCGAGCATATGCACACCGCTGTTATTGACGTAGTGAGTTTGAGACACTTTTCACAACTCTGAGCGTCAAAGCTCAACATGAATTGCCAATAAATTAATTTGATCACACTTTTCAAAATAATTCTGTATAATTTGGTAGCATTGTTGAAGCGTCATTTTATTCCTGGTGATTTGTCAGATCATATTCATCATGAGTGCCAAGAAGTGTGTGTGACAGTTAAGCCTTTTATATAGATTTATCTTTCAAACCATTATAAAGAGGCTTTAAACATTCAGCAGCAGATAATTAAACCATAAAATTTTAATTTAAAATGTGGCCAATCGACGATAGGGAACACTTTTTGTGTGATGTACAGGGTGTCCGCCATTTTAGTAAACATTAGCTTTGACAGTTAATTTTTGGCAGTTGTGAAGCAGACACGTGACAAATTTATTTTAGAAAAATATTCGATAAACCATTGTTTTTTAATCGTTAAAATCGATTACTGTGGCGATGAGAAAGTCACGTGAAATTTTTAGGAGGAACAATGTACCAACAAAACGCACTATTTATCGTGTAGTGAATGATTTCAAAGAGAAAGGGTATGTAGGTGATAGGCCCCAGCATGGTTGAGACAAGAGCTTCTTCGTAAAGACTATTTATACCATTAGGATATTACTGCTCGCCCATGACAACCCTGATTTTCATGAAAATCCAAAATGAGTGACGAGGCACAAATTCATTTGAATTGATATGTTAATAAACATAATAGTCGGTTCTGGCCCATGAAAAAATCTAAAATTATTAAAAGTGACAATCTGGAATGCAGGTGGAGGAATCATTGGACTTTACTTCTTGAAAATGAAAATGTCGTAGCGGTAACTCTGGGGAGCGATATCGTGATATGATTGAAAGCTTTTAATATCACAACTGGATACTTTGTGATTGATTAACATGTGGATGGATATACAGCCAGGGTTACTGTAGAAAAAAACAAAGTAGTATATCTTTCCAGCAGACACCCTGTTTTTTCTCCTCTGATATTTAATCGGGTCGTTATTTCGTCATCTTTTTCTCAAACTTTGAATTTGATCGAAAGCTTCTAATATAATTTATTTGCTCTGTTTAGAAATATCTACTACCAATAGTTTGTCAAATATTTATTGTCAGTCTTAAGTTTATGCATTACTGGTGAAGATAATGAATAAAATAGCTTGAACACACTATAGCTTTGCTAGCATATACGTAAGCCTTGTGAAAGTTTTCTGTGGCCATATTGATGCAGCACTGAATTTTTTCTTAAATGTACGTACTGCAAATATTTTTGGTCATTGATTCTGATCATCGAAATAAAAACCATACGACTTTAAAATTATTTATGCATATGCATGTTAAATTTATGTATCGATCAGTATTACATACATTGCCGTAACGTCTAAGGTCTTGTGATGCCCCCAGCTGTTAGTCTGCATTAAGTAAGGAAACGTTGAAGGTGTTTTTGCTTAACATGTGACAGGTTTGGAAAATCTAAAATACACTAATTCCGAAATGTATCAAATTTCCTTTGAATAATTTTGCCAGAAACTTTAGCATCTACTTATTGTGCTCCTGTATATTATTAATTTTTGATTAATTCTTAGCTGTCAGCCATCAACTCTCGATGTTGTAATTATCTCATCTTTTTATTTATTTCATTCACTGCCATATAAATATATTGGTAATAAATAGTGCTACTATTATGATTATATTTTACTTATTTCAGACTTTCTTTTTCGAAGCAAAAATTTTCTAATTTTTCTATTTTGCTTTCGTAATCATATAGGTACGTGTGCCATAGGATTATATTTATTTAAAGAGAAATAAAAAGACGGTACAACAGAAAAAAAAACTGAATAAAAGTAAACAAATCTAATAAGAAAAACAGCTTGCTTAACAAGATAACGACCTGAAATGGCAATTTCAGCAAATAGATTGTAGGCAGCATTGATTATTTCATGCGAAAAAGCAAATGCAGCAGAGCAAAAAGAAAAAGCAGCAATTCTATATAATTTTATTTATTGTTAAAAAAAAAAAAACTATGTGTATGCGTGTGTGTTTTTTTTTTTGTGAATGAGCGTACCCTGTAGATTGCTTTATTTATGGGTTGATTTCTTTTACAATCGTGAAAACAATAACCATATTGCGATTTCAAAGACAATCACTGAGATATAATCTCAATTAAAAAATATTATTTTAACTTATATCTTAATAACGGCGAGCTAAAATTGGTGACATTTCATGGTGTCCAAGAACATAATATTTATGGACTTTATGTCGCACTCAAAAATAATTTCAATGGAAACTGTGTTGCTTTAAACACTTAAAATACCAACGGCCTCGCTTGCCAAAGACTTCTTGCATAGCCGGCTATCGGCCGGTTGCAAGGAATTTCTGCTTTATAGTATAGCCAACACTGGCTTCGCTTACCAACGATTTTCTTCAAGCCAATTTTTAAAGATGTTGCTTCTTTCTTACATAAAACACTGTAAAATATATAATTATAACATGCAGCGATGTTATGACTCTACGTTGAGGGACATTATGTCGCATCATAGTGTGACATAATGTCCATTAATCTTATATCAATTTCTGATGCGACAAATTGTCTATGTCCTTGGACGTTATGACATACCACCGCTAAAATTGTTGCCTGTAATTAGTAAAAATGGATATAAGAAATTGAAAAAAGAGTGGCAATTTTACCATAATTAAAAAGTATTCTGTCGTTGAATACGCAATACTATTTTATCCTAGTAACTGGAAAAACACTAATTTAAAATATGCTTAATCGTCACGTTGCACAGTGAGACAGCCCTATAGTAACCGCGGCAAAAAATGTTTTTTTTTCGTGTCGTCCGATTTGGATGAAATTTTCACAGTATATTAACAGGTAAATGAGTAACAATTCCCTGAAATTTCAGCCTCATAACTTCATTACTTTTTTGCCTAGAGCAAGTCAAAGTTGAGGTATGCCAACGCGGTTGAAATATGTTAGTTCAATTTGTAATATTCAAAAGCTTATTAATAAAAAAATGCATAATAAATAAAACTTTAAAGTATTTTTTTAATTAATTTAGTTGTTGTAGAATAAGTAGATAAAAAAAAATCTTAAAATTTTTTTTTTAATTTTTTTTAACAACAGAATTGTGGTGTAAAAATTGAACATTTTGCATTTTCAATAGACTGGGAAATATAGAGCAGGCCTTCGCCTTAGGTGCATACTTATATCAAATGAAAGGTTGAAGTCTCTGCTTTCACTCTAAGTAAAGAAAGTATAGCAAAAGTTTGCAAAAGTACATCAAACATACAAAAAACTACAATTGTAATTGTTTACAACTATTTACTTATTGTTTATATTTTATTTTATTTACATATTATAAAAATGGTTCCTTTTAATTGCATTTTAGTGGGAGGTGGGGGTAATAGTGGGTGGGTTATTGTAAATGACAATAATATCAAATTTGAAGGTTGAATCTAAATATGAGGTTGTATGGATGGGGGATGGGAGGAGAGGGCGTAAACGTGGGCCGATGTTCAAAATTTTTTTCCGATAATGTTTGTAGGAGTATAACATTCAAGTGTACCAAAATTGAAAGTTATACCTAAAGTATTACGGACAATACGGCATTTTACAACTTTCGATTGTATGGGAGGTGGGCGGACTTTCTTAATTTTTTTTACTGGAATTCCCTCAAAAATAACCTGTGCAAAATTTCGGAGCTCTACATTGACTCCTTGTATTTTTTGCCGGCGTTGTCTCACTGTGCGTTGTCTTTATGAGACAGTGGAAACAAATATAAAGAAACTATTTACTCACAACGAAAAGTTATGTTGATAAAAAGAAATACAAACATTTGTGACTTATTTCGTCTTAATTTTTTTGGTTTTCATAACAGATGTCACGCACTTCAAAGACATCAAGACTAAAAGGCAATGAGGAATCCTGATAGGGGTTCTTCAAACCAGGTGGTAGATGACGCCAAAACAAGCGACAATGAAGAAATAGAGCACTTTTCTGAAAAGTTAAGATATTGAGTTGAATTATAAGGTTCGGCTTGAGGTCCTCTTTGTTAATAAATTAAAAACAAAATAACTTTATTGTTTTTATTTAGTTTTCAATATTTTAATATTTCGACCAACTTTGTTAGTCATCTTCAGAGAAATATGAATTAATTCTTTTCAGCGTCGTCTGTTTATTTATGTTTACACTTTGTCACTGGCTGAACATTACAATTCAACTTAACAGTAAAAGGTCTACCAACAAACAACTTATTTAAGTTGAGATATTTTTACTTTCATGATTGTGCAGTTTTGAAACACATTCTTTTTTTTTTTTTTTGTTTCTCATTTTTTATTTAATCTTTTCCTGTCCACTGAATCGCTTACATACTGACATTTGATTGTCCTTGAAAGTGTTCCAAACTTTTTATTTATTTATTTTATGAATAATTTTTAAATTTTGCTAATGATATGCTGTTTTAGTTTTATTGTCATGTTAGCCTTTTTTTCTACAAATTATCATTTTGCATGTAGCTTACGTCAAAAATTTACGAAGCGGTTTTTTTTTTAATTTTAAAACAAACATAATAAGGACGGAACGTCGATAATACTTCACCGATTAATCAAATGTTGTATTTATTTCTAACAGCTGAGACCAATAAATGTCGACGATATTAAAGGTTGCAGTGCTTTTAAAATGAATAAAGGCTTCATCAGTCTTTACTTTCTGTTACTGTTCTGTGCTTAGTTTTTATGTAACAATACGAGTATATCATTTTTCATTAAACTTAATGTTGAATTTCTACTGATACATATTTTCCACTTAACAAAAACTGATCAGCTGATTCGTCATGGAACGGAAATTAAGGACTAATTCTTCCTAGAATGATGACTTTTAAGAGATTATTTAAATAATAACTTATTCTTATGGTTGGATCACGTGGTTGCTGCAATGCAACAAATATTGCCTCTTGTTATGCCCCGATCGTGTGATTTCACATTAAATTAACACATCCGGCAATCTGGTGCTGCAATTGTGTAACTGGCCAATAAAAAACCATGTACCAATAGAAATGACAAAAAGACGACACTATTTATGGTGTTCTTGCGCAGCAATATGGGCAATAAGTAGCAAATTTCCCGTCTTTGCAAATAACTTAATAACATTTTTTTTTACAAATTATCTAATTTTACTTCATATCATAAATATAATAAGATCCAGTTTTTGTATAGATTTTAATGAAGAAATACGCATAATCAAGACTACCAAATATGATGAAGTAAGAGGAAGAAAACGTAATAGTCACAACACTTGTGCCAAAAAGAAACGCTGAATGTTACTTGTTACTTCATCGTCGTTATAAATTGAAATCACTGAACTTATCTGGGAGTGGAATTATTTATTTTTGCATATTTCATTTGCATCTATATATAAATAATTGTTGCAAGTACGTTATGACTTTATAAATCACAAACAGTCGCAACGAATTCGCTTAAAGTTCTAGGGTTTGTTCCTATGGTCGTGGTTTTTCTAACGTTTGCATGTTTGCGGTTGACGCGCGCATGAGTTATGGCTAAAACGAGCAATTACGGCTGCATTGATTAAAGAAAAATTTTTAACGGAGATATTTATAAGTTCCAGGAGGAAAATCTTATTTAAAAAATAAGAAGACGAAAAAAGCGCGGTATCGATTTTAACCAAAAGAAATTTTAAAAATATTATAAAGATAAATAATTCTTGATTCATAAGATTCAATAGACAGAAGGAAAGCTGTTATAACTTTTGTATTGAATAAATAAAAAACTTGCTTTGAAGAGCGGTCGTGGTACTATTATTATTCTCATTGAGGTAGCGAAGCACCCCGGGAATAGCTAGTATAATATACAAAGCTAAAGTATCTTTTTTCTTTTTAAAGAACAAACCATTTTTATGCACTATTTTTTTCAGTTCGCTCAACAACTGACTCTCATAATTACAATACATAACCGTGTGACTAGGCTGCTGCAATTAATGTTGCCAAAATTTTTTTCTATTTTGCAGCAGTCAAATTTGTGCACAATCACGTGACTGAAGAAATAATCATTGGGACAACTTGATTAATATGCGCCAATTAAGTACAGTAAAAATTGGGCCAGATTGGTGTATTATTGGCAATCGTGTGATTCCACCTCTAGACCTCAATAAAGGGAACTATTTTAATATTTGCCATCTACTTATTTAAATACTAAATATGAGAATCTTAAATTAAACTCAAACATTATTTGGTATAAGTAGAGAATATTTTAATTGTAATGATTGCTTAGGCGCAGGATAGATTGATTTTAAGGGTGATAGGAGGGTTATAGATGAAAGTTTCTGTATGTTATTCATGGATTTAAATTGCTAAATAAACATCGAAGAGGTTATTCAGCAAGTCTCTTATGTAAGGGATCATGCAATGACTTTTGCTGAAGTTTGATAGCGTCCTTTAATTCGTATGAAAAGCTAAAATAAAAAAGAACGATTATTATTTGGGAGTATATAATCGAATGATAAATTATCGTGAGAACTGTAGACACATACTATCATTGAGAGTTAGCTTAAAGGTGGTTGATTGTTTATTGGTCTTCTATTTCAAATTAAAAGATGTTGGTAATTATAAGTTATATAATTTAAGTCCCTTTTAAAATAAAAAAACGATAAAATCAAATAAAGAATTGCTTTTTATTTCAAAAAAATAACAAATAACCTCAAGCAATTTCGAAGCAAGTATAAAGAATTTAACGAATTAATATTTCTTTCTGAATGGATTTTGTTTTCAATTTGTAACTAAATACCAACTTAAGTAACTGCTCAAATTATTACAATTTTATATTGCAAAGCGGTAGTAAATTATTGTTGGCCATAAACGAACTGCCGGGTACATATAAAGGCACTAAAACATCTCTTAAAAAAGTGCTACACCTAAAAACAGCCAACCATCCGTCTTCTTCATCTATTTACTTTTATGTATGTGCTTCAGTAAAACAGATAACTAGGCAGGAAAATTGAACACAGCTAGGTAGGCAATTTTATCTATCTAGTAGATATTACCCTTAAGAAAAACGTGATTGCCTACAATTGAACAAAATTGAATTAAATAAACGTAAAAAAATGATGATTTTCTACCCCACTTTTTTAATATTTCAGAGCTTTTTTTCAACTGTTTATTGCTCAAAGAGTGTTATTTTATGGGTTGATGTTATTGCTTTACTTTTCTACAGATGATTTTTTATTATGATATTGTTGCTGTTGAATTTTATTACTATCTCTGTTGTTGATGTACTTCTTCTAGCCTTATGCTTAAGCTTATTGACATTTAACGATGGCGTGTGAAATATGTTGTCAACGTGCTATAATTTTTAACTGACTGCAAAAAGGAAGGTGTTTATCAATTCGACTGAATGTTGCTTTTTTATGTTTGTGTCAGAATTCAGTCAATTCTGTGGCAATTTAAAAATTTTTTCTTTTTCTTTTTGAAAGACATTGATTACACATTGGTCCCATTTTAAAAGTTCATAACTTTAAAAATTTAAGGGTGTCCCATACAACATACATATTTTTTACGTGTAATATAAGTCGTAAAAGGCACTGCTTTGAAATTTAAGAAAATCTCCGTATCACTATAGCTCCCAATAGCAAAAGGTAATACAAAAATAACTTTAAAAATTAAAGGGTATCTCCATAGGGGATGTAAGTTGATTTATATGGAACTATCCTTTGAACCGCTATCAGATCAATTGCTTGAAAATGGAAGAAAAAACTTTAAATATTCAAAACTATAAATTAAAGGGTGCTCCAGTAGTTTATGTAATTTGATGTATGTATCTAAACTTTTGAACAATTATAGGCAGTCTGTTGAAATTGGCAAAGACCCTGTATTGCTAAGTCCGCTGAAACAGCAATTACAATATTTGGATTTGGAAATTAAAGGGTGTCCCAATAGTTAATGTAATATGATGTATGTGGCCAAACTTTTGAACGGTTATACACAAACAGTTGAAAGTTACAAGGGCCCTGTATTGCTAAGTCCGCTATAACAAAAATAAACAATTTGGATTTAGAATTTAAAGGGTGTTCCCAAAATAATGTAATTTGACGTTGCATACAAACACTTGAAAATTAGAAAGAATATTTACTAATTTTTTTGGTATAATAAAAAGTACAAACATTTTAGAGGAATTACAATATTTGATCTAATTTTATGGATTTGGCCAAACTTTTGAACTGTTATAGACAGAAAGCTAAAATATGTTTTGAAGTCGGTTTTTTGGCATTAAGATCGTAGCTGAAACTGTAAGATCGTGGGTATAAAGCAAGTTTGTCTAAGGATCATCTAAGGATAATGTAGAAAAATTATATTTTATTTGGACCATTTTATAAATTAAAAAGCACTTTTATTGATTAAAAGACTTTTATGCAATTACACATTCTCAATAGAAAAGTGATGAAAAAATTACTAAATAATTTAAGGTCTAACGATTTATAGAGTTTTCTTATTAAAGTCCAAAGTATATAATTTAAAAAAATCAAAGTAACTTGTTATAATTGAATATTATAAATTTGATAAAATAAATTAACTTTTAACTTTAAAGCTATTTACCAAAAGTACTTTTTTAATAAGCTGATGCCTCAGTATTTACGTTTATTAAGAAGATGTGCTAAAACGAAATCACAATAGTACTAACTTTTTTTTATCCCTGTTTTAACGAAAAAATTTTAAAGAATGTTCAATGTAAGAAGAAATTTCATAATCAAAAGCCTGATTAGTTTTAAAAATAATTGTGAAAATAAATTTTAAAATTTTATTAAGTGCCTCAGCTAAGCACAGACAGATAGATTCATCCATTTTATTCCGCACACTCTGTTGAGTACACAAAAAATTTTGCCAGCTCTTAGATTCCCCAGGGTGAAAGTTTACATGTCCGCAGGAAAGCAAAATGTCACTTCTCATAACAGAACATCTTGTCATCGAAAGAAGATTGATGTTTTGTACAGTGATGGGTGTTAATAAATTAAGCTATCTAAATTGTTGTAAAACTTGAAGACTTTTATGTATTGTTGTACAAATGTATTGTATATTTGTCAATTTACACATATACATTCATATAAATCTACTTAAATATTTTGAAAAAAACTTTCTCACATTTATGTACTTGTAAAAAAAAATAAAAATATAAAAACAATTTGAAGTAAACTTCTATGATTGAGTGCTAAACGAAGGTACATTTCAAGTGTGATAAATTGGCAAATACATAAAATCAAATTGCTTGTACACGCTTCAATAAAACTGAAAATTAAGTTAAAATACTAAGCATGAGCAGATTAAAGGCAAAATTAAATATCACAAATACACGCATCTACGCATACACTCATATTCATACTTACTTCTTAAAACGGCTGTAGAATTCCGCCCAAAGGCATCTTAAATTTAAAATAAAAATTAAATTGCCTAAAAAATCTTTTAACAAATTTTCCTGAAAGATTTAAAATAAAGATTAAAGTTAAATTTGAGTAAATTAAAAAATAAAATGAAAATAAAATAAAAAGGAGGTTTTAAAACAATTTAAAATATCAAGTGCTGTGTATATGGCGTATGTATGGTGTGCTTATTTTTTCTTTCACTTAACTAGCAATTAGAGCGTAAGCAGCAGCTGGGGCAGGTTCTTCTACCTCCAGATATTTCAACATATTCTGACACACTTAAAAGTATACACATCCAGCTTTCAAGTAGGAGTTTTAGTATAACCCACTAGGAGCCAAATATAAAAAATCGAAACGAA
Organism: Gymnosoma rotundatum; assembly: GCA_916610165.2. NCBI lineage: Eukaryota > Metazoa > Arthropoda > Insecta > Diptera > Tachinidae > Gymnosoma > Gymnosoma rotundatum. The sequence goes on from OU744340.1 coordinate 97,178,433, forward strand.
TAATTATCACCCTGCAAACTTTCTTTAGCTGCTCGTGTATGAGACAATACTTTTTTGCCAATACAGTTTGGCACATGGAGATGAAGATATGTTTAGTTTTTTAGCATAATCGGGAATGTTTATTTGACAGTCTTAAGAAAAAATCATAATTTTTTCATTCAAATATTTATTAAATTTTTAAGCTTTATGTTATACATTTAAAAAAAATATTTGTTTCCATGAGGTGTGGAAAAGTTGACGGTAGGACACTTAAATTGAAAAAGTATCGATAGTAAATAAAGTAAAGTATTTATAACCATCAGAAAAAGACCACTAGAGTAAGAGTTATAATTAAAGAAGGAAGCGGCAGGGTTAAGCGAGTATTGGGAGGATGTAAAATGAAACTGAAAAGGAAAGGTTTCAATCATTATATCAGAAGTTAGCAGAGTCAAAAGGATTTTTATGTAAATTAGTTTTATCAAAGATAAGTTTTGTTCTGAAAAAATTGTATAATATAAGATTGTTTTTACCGAGCAAAGGTAAAGGCCTGTATTCAATATCATACTCAGTCGTATGATCTGTCAAAAATTTCATGTGTGCTCAAAAAGTATGATAGTGTGGATTAAAATTGTATGTGTGTGACAGAGTTTTTGATAGATCTGTACGATTTTATAATCTTTTGAAATAATTAATAAAATATTTTTTTTTTTGTATGCGATCAGGGTTTATTTTTTTAAGATGATGAGGAGAAAAAACAACAAAATATTAAAACCATATAGTAGTGTGGCACATACGACGCCATTTGGAACGATTTTTAAAGTAGGACAGAATTCTGTCAGATTTTTGTGTGATTAAATCCTACGATTGTGTATGATAGTGAATCCTGGCCTTAAGAGATCGGTTGCTATGAAAATTTATTTAGGAACACATGCCAATCTTAATAGATTAAAACAGTGCTTAAACAGAATAGCTCGCTACATCGTTGAACTAAAGATAGATCATATACTCATATGACTTTGTTTACTATTAAACTTCTGCAATGTGACTTGAGAGCTTCATTAATCTAAGACTGTTGCTTCAATTTTATAATGTTGTAATATATGAAAAGCCTGATTATCTTATGAAAAGATTTATTTTTGGTTACTATATAAATACGAATATATTAATTACACCTTGGCAAGCTTCTCTTGTAATAACTAGGTCATAAGTCGTAAGGATTTCAAGGTTGTAGCGTTCGTGTGTACACTGTGATCAACGAGATTATTCAAATTCCGTCTCATTGTTTAGAAAATTATTAATAAAAAATCTTTAATAATTTATCACATATAATTAGCTGCAACAGGACCACATGAAATTGTCATTATAATTCTTTTCTCTCCTTTGGTTTTTAAATATTTTTCAACACTTGTGCAACTGGGGGGTTTTTTATTTTTTTCCTTTGCAGATCTTAATGAAAAAAATTTTTTGATTTATTTGTTACATAATAAAACTGGATTAATAAGGCTCTACGGGCTTACAAATAAATTAATAAATAATAGAAAAAATAAATATAATAAATTACGAAAACTACACGTTCTGGGTAAGTTTATAAACGTATAAAATTCTAAACATTTTTGCACCAATTTTGAAAATTGTTTCCTTATTTTAAAGCATATTCTCATATATTAGTCCTGTATTAAGAAAGGTTCACAATTTAATAATTAAAGAATGTACCCATACAACACAAATATTTTTTACGTCTACTATAAACCGTAAAGCGCACAACTTTTAAATTAAAAAAAAAAAACTTCGATCCACTTTAGCTCCCAATATTAAGAAGTACTAGAAAATTAAATCCAAAAGTTAAAGGGTATCCCTATAGGTGACTTAAATTGACCGTTACGGACCCATCTTTTGAACCATTATAAACCGATAGCTGAAATTTACAAGGAACCTGTCCGGTATAAGAACAAGTATACGATTTGAATTTACAAATGGAAGAGTATTTCAATAATTGAAGCAATGTTATCTATATGGCCCTACCTTCTGAACCGTTACACAAAAAAACTTAAAAATTGGACATAATTTATACTACTTTGTCTAGTAAAATAAGAAGTATTAATATTCAAAATTATAAACTAACGAGTGTTACAATAGCTGCTGTAAGTTGATGTTTATGAAAAACTGTTGAACTGAAGAACCTGTATTGCTAAGAACGCGATAACAAAGATTACAAAATTGGATTTGGAAGTTAAATAGTGGCCAAATTTAGAAACGTTATAGAATGACAGCTTAAAGTGTTTCTGTTAGAATTACTTTTTTGTATTCTTTAATAACACTTTTTCTCAAAGAATTTAAAGTAGGATTTTGTTTCGCTGATGTCTAATTTAGGCGCCTTAAATAACTGGAAACAATAAGAAAGGGTTGTGGGCCTCTATTCAGAGCAGGAGCTAGTAAGCTTAAACATTAATATTCACTACAAACAGTAAGATTGTTGAGAAGTAATTCTTCTTTACCACTAGTAGAACCTTTTATTTCAAGTAAACGTTAATCAGGTGCAAAACCACGCAGAAAAAAAAACATGTTTGTGATATGGCCACAATAACCATATTATTTTATTTGTAACAATGTATAATTGCGGAGAACCAATTTTAGTTGTTTTTACCAAAACTCTATGGCTACTGTGCACAAAATATGCAACATAGTTGGTTTTAGCTTAAAAAAATTTAAACATGATATAGAATATTTAACTATAATATATTATTAATCAAAGTATGGTTTAACACAACAGAATAATGTTTGTGCTAAAAAATATTTTGTTTTAGTGCTTGACGTTTTAGTAATTTTTCTCGTAGCTGAAATTTGAAATTGTTTTTTATTGATAGAGAAAGTCAAAAAAAAAAAAAATTGATGTACAAAATAAATAATCAAAAAAAATGCAAAATATGAAAAGAAATAGAATGGGAACCAAAGCATTAAAAAAAACGTTGAAATATATATATTTATTATTTATTTATTGTAGGCATATGCATCCTTATTTTTGTGTTCGAAGCACAATTGTGAAATCATTTATTTGAGCTTATAAACTATATTTTTATATAACTGATTCTTGTAGCCTATGACCCAATCGTTGTTATAAGCAAATAATTGATTTTTTTGTAAATTTATGTTTCTAAATAATTTTTATGACAAATCGTAAATGAATAAAACAATAAAAACTAAGTCTTTTATATCTGGAAAATTTAACTATTTAATGTTTATATTTAAACATAATTATGTTTATACTTTAGAATATTATTGTTTTGCTAAACAAAAATATGGTTGCAAATGTAAAATTTTTTTTATAATTTATTGTATATAAATTATACTTGGGCCTTCAAGGTCACTTATTTATATAATCACTTATTTAAATAAGTGACCTTGAAAGCCCAAGTATAATTTGTATACAATAATTTATAAAACATACTATGTTTTGTTTGCAACCAAATAATGCCACCATAATATGTTGCTCTTAGATTATGGTTACCTTAACCATATTTTTTCTTTGCGTGTAGTAGGATCGGTTGTCTTTTTCAATATTATCGATATAAAAACTGTTAAGTTCACTTTTCTTTCAGTTATTAGTAAGATATTACACACACTTCCTTAAGTATGTTATACTGTTTCGAATGAAATCAACTATTTCACACACTACGTTTTTATGACATTTTAAATAAGTCATATTCATCGTCTTACACTCAGATAAGATGCCTCTAAAGTTTTACTTTTTCTTGATCCTTCAATGTAATTTTTCGAACTTTACAACGACTTTTGTCATTGCTACAATTTTCATTGACTTTTCCAGAGTTTTGTCCGTGAGTTTCCTTTCCTAAAGAAAGCTTTCTGTCACGGTTCTGAAATTTTTTATTTTTAACACTTGATCCCGGCTAAAGATTTTTCATAAGATTATAAAATGATAAATGACAGAACTGCTGTTGATTTCGCTAGAAATAATTTTAAACAGGCCACCTACTATTGCCCTTACAAAAAATCAACTAACGTCCTTCCAGTGCACATTTTATTTAAAGGATTAATATGAGAAACCTCTATTTAAAACATAACAATTTTCTTACACCGTCAACCATACATTTTTTCATGAAAATTACTTGAAGTGGAATAATTTTATATAATAGTGTTCCAACTTCTCGGGCCACTGCCACATATTATATGAACTACTACAACGTTCACTTTTATTTTAAATGAAACAATTAAATTTTAAACTAAAGATTTATTTTCTTAAAAATATACGAGTCCAAGTAGAATGAGGAATAAATTTTGTCAACAATAAAGGAACGTTTTTTACTTTAACAGTTTAAAAATTCTAACCAAAACTAACTCTTATAAAAATCTAAATGTGAAATCTTGTACGTATTTTTTCGCTAATAACTTGCAATGAAGTTTTTATACAAAAGATATGAAAAATTGTTAAGGTAGTTTTATTTACACATTTCTGGGTAAAGAACTTTCGTAAACGTCTACATTAATGTTAAATTATTTGTAGTTTCATGCGACACGGAAATAATTCATTTCGAGTCAGTAAATTTCTAAGACGTTTTAGTTTTTCCAAAAAAAAAATAATAATAATAACGCAAATTAAAGGTAGTTGAAAATTGCTTAGAAATACAATTAAAGACTTTAAACGTAAATTTTTGCTCTTTCTTACAATAGTTTCTTTCTATTCGCACTGATGAAACTCTTAAATAAAACAAACTCTTAAATAACAAAACAAAGACCAGTTTATTAGTAAGAAGTGCAAGTTAGGGAATCAATTTAAAGTTAGTTTTACGTTGGCATATCTTTTTAATTTGTCATTTTTATGTTTGCCCTAACTACTACGCACCAGGCTTGATATAAGTACTGATTTGAACAGTATTTTTTAGACCTCATAAATTTTGTTGTAAACAATTCGGTTAATTATCTACGTGCTTGACAAAGGCCATTTTAAAGGACCCTTTTTCACATTTTACAATTTTTCATTTGTTGAGTTGGCAAACGGGTATTAAACATTAACGTTCATTTTTCCAATGAGCACTGATTCAAACACACAATAGTTTTGACATACTTTAGCCTTTACCAGATCCTTAGCTCTCCAAGTCTTTCGTGTTTTCGTGTTTTTTCACGAGATGAAACAAACTCTTATAGTCCGAAACCGATGACAAGATCTACAGATTCATGTACAAACTTTAAATTGATCGTCTAAAAATGACGAGTTATTGGAATTCACAAATACATGCGGCTGAATTAATGATATCTTAGAGAAGAAATACAACCTTTCGATTGCGGAGCCGGATTCTGCATTATTTTTTATTGAAATATATTTTAAAATTTTATGCAATGTACATATATATGTACATATATGTATGTATATAAGCAATAAAATAGAAATTTTTAAAATTATAGTAGAATACAACCTTACGGTTGCCGATGCGGTTATTTTTTTCTATATGGAGTTTTGACAATAAAAAACGTTCAACGAATCCGCATAAAATAAGAATCTATTTTAATTTGAGAGCGTTTTCTCTCAAGCTCCCAATTTTAAATTTTTTCTCTTTCAGCATGTTGCCACAGTTTTAATGTTTTTCTAACACACATACTATTTGTTAATATTTTTTGTGAATGACTACGAAAAAAGAAGAGAAAGAAAATCATTGAAAATCAACAATAATTTTGAAATTTTTCAATTTATTACTCATTTACATTAAAAAAAATTTTTTTTAAATATATTTCAATAAAAAAGAATAAAAGGATTAGTAAACTAATAATAAAAAATGACAAATAAAATCCGCAACCGTCGCCGCAACTCATTTTATTTCTTTTTTCTCTGACATGCGGAATCCATCGCCACAACCGTTAGGTGGTATTTCTACTTTAATTGTTGTTTTTAAATGACTTTTTACGTTTTCTTTTTCTTTTTTTTTTCATAGTCACTCACAAAAAATATTGACAAAAAGGTTTTTTTTGTTGGAAAAACAATAAGAGAGCTTAAGAGAAAACGCACTGAAATTATAATTGATGCTAATTCGGATTCTAATGCGGATTCGTCGAGCGTTGTTTATTGTCAAAACATCATATAAAAGAACAACCGCATCCGCGGTTTCTTCTCTTATTTTAGTAACTAGCAAATATTGTAGACTTCTATTAAGAATATTTCCTTCAGTTAGCTTTCTAGCGAAATTGTGACACTATGCAAAAATTGGCCTGATAACTTTACTGCATTAGAAAATATGCAAGTTTAAAAAAAAATTGATACACAAAAATTTTTTTTCATTTATATAATATTTTCCGATTTTCTGAAAGACAGCACTATAGATAATAATAAAATTTTAGTTGAAACAGTAGTAAGAGTAGAAATACAATCTCACGGTTGCGGATGCGGTTGGTTTTTTTATATGGAGTTTTGACAATAAAAAACGTTCAACGAATCCGCATTAAATTAGAATCTATTTTAATTTGAGTGCGTTTTCTCTCAAGCTCTCAATTTGGAATTTTTTCTCTTTCAGCATGTTGCCACAGTTTTATTGTTTTTATACCAAATATTCTATTTGTTAATATTTTTTGTGAAGGACTACAAAAAAAGAAGAGAAAGAAAATATAAAAAGTCATTGAAAATCAACAATAATTTTGAAATTTTTCAAAATATTGCTTATTTACATTTAAAAAATTTTTTAATAAAAAATTAGTAAACAAATAATAAAAATGATAATAAAAACCGCATCCGTCGCCGCAACTCATTTTATTTGTTTTTTCTCTGACATGTGGAATCCGTCGCCGCAACCGTGAGGTTGTATTTCTACTCTGACATGTTGCAACGTTGCTTTACAGAAACTACTACAAATTTTAAAAATGTTAAACTCATTTAGAGTTGCTTTTTTTTAACTAGTCTTTCATATTTGGTCGACATAGCCGAATGTAGCACTTCTACTAATTTTGTATTAATTTACTAATTAATTTAATACTTCAACTTTTTCATATCATTAGTGAGGTTTTAAAGATAAAGATAAATATATTTTTAACTAAATTTTTTTTCATATTTCAGCATATTCAGTAACAAGTTGAAAATGCTGAAGAAATTCGCACAAAAATAATTACTTTTCTAAAGTTATTTTTATAACTTCAATACAGATTCAGTATAAATTCTACAATATCTATTTACTACTCAATGTTCGTGTTGAAATTAGCTTTGCCAAGGTACTATATGAGCCAATCGATCAGACATAGTTTCGAAAATTTTGCTATTGAAAATTAGAAATATCGTTTTGTCTACTTTGAGGTAGCGGGCAAAACTCCAAGCCTGTCCCATATTTATTTTTTCAACTTTTGTTTGCAATTGGTCGTCTTTACTACTTATTCATCAAAATTATACCATTGTTGTTTTTTTCCACTTATTTAGCTCTTGCTATTTTTTACCACATTTAGTTGGAACACCAACCCTAAGCGTAACTTACAATTTACGCCGTTTTTTTTCAACAGGGAAACTTAATGTGGCTATACATATATGGTGAAGGGTTAATAACATTTGGCATAGCCGAATACAGCATTATTAATTGTTTATTTTTAAAATTAACCAAAAATTTTGGTAGTTATATAATAACCTAATTTTTTTAGTTTTAAAACAGATTTTGCCGTTCCTAGAAAAATTGTTTGTTTACTGTACAATTAGTTGGAGAACAAGAGGTGCAAATTAAATATTAGATCAAAATTTGAAATTGCTTCCAAAAGAATTCCAGAAAGTTATATCGTTCCAAATCTTTTATCATGTTTTTAAAATAACTTGTCATCGAAATTTCAAGTGCAGTATACTAAGTGTTGCTATAAGTTTTAAGAATAACGTACCATTTTTTCAGAAAATTCAATAAATTTTTTGCAAATAAAACCATTCGATTCTAGAAATATTAACGTATTTTAAATAGCTTTGGTTTTTTGTTTAGTTCGTCTTTTTCTATACTTTTATAATGTGTAGCTGTTTTTTAGCGAGAGAATTATAATTTACCTGAGAACAATCACAAACGCTTTTTTAAAAACTTATATACATATGTACATATATTCACAATTAATTTTTCTAATGTGACATTTTTTTTTTCATTTTATTTTATAATTTACAAAATTTTGCCTGCTTCTAGTAAGAAAAAAATGCGGTTAATTTTGTAATTAAAAATGCTCATTTTCGGAGAAAATAGTCCTGTTTCTTAAATATACCGTCTCTTATAATTTTTTTCAATACTAAGAACTGAAGCATTTTCAAAGTTAGGATAGTGACCTAAGTCAAAACAATGAGTGGATAATGCTGTTTTTTGTGAATTAACATATCTTAAGTCCGACTTATGTCCAGCAATTCTAGTCTTTAGTTTATTTTTTGTTGTACCAATAAATACCTTATTGCAAATCTCATGATCACTACCTTTACAAGGTATTTCATAGACTACATTAGAAATGTCAAATTTATTAATTCTATCTTTAGTCCTACTAAATAATCTATTCAGTGTATTATTTGTTTTAAAAGCCATGTTATATTTTTCCTTATTGAAGATTTTTGAATTCAGTTCTTAGTATTGAAAAAAATTATAAGAGACGGTATATTTTGGAAATGTTACACATTGTAAATACTCCATTGACTAAAAGAATTAATTTTAAAGCAGATACAGATAATGTCGCTCATATATACAGACACTTAATTCACAAAATAACATAAATGTTTTTGTTCTTAATATATGTATGAAACACAAAACACTTTTTTATATTTTTGTTTTTTGAAAATTTTTTGAAACATTGTTTTTTAACTTCATTATGAAAAAAAATTTTTTCAATTGTTAATTAATTTTGTTATTTTGGTTATATATTAATTTTGTTTCCTGAAGAAGGTACGCAGAAAGTACCGAAATATTGAAATAAAATATTATTAAAAAATATAAGGACACAAAGCTTAAGAAAATAGAAAATAATTTAATAAAAAAGGGTCAAATAATCATTATTATACTAATAAAAACTTATCTCAATATATATGTTTAACTTTTTCAAACGTGTCTGATTAATGAAAGGAAAGAGTTAAAATAAGAAATTTATAAAAAACGTATAAATTTCATTTAAATAATATTTAACAAATTACTTAATTTATATTATTATAGAAAAAAGAATTCAAAAGGGTTAACTAATTTTTTTGTTCACTAAATTATTGCGAATATTATCACATCTGTCGCACAATCCCTTTACAAAATAAACTTAATTACAACATTAACAATTGCTACGCTTAAGTAATGCATATTAATTAAATTGAAAATATTCTACGCATCGAATATTTAAATAAATTAGTATGCATATTGTCATTTCGACATTTTCATTATTCAAGCAACAACCTTTTCATCATTCAAACTAAAAATAACATGAAAATTATAGAAAAAGAAAAAAAAAACCAAATGATTTAAAAATAAAAAGGATAGGGTCACTTGGTTCACAAAAAATAAAAAATAATTAATTACAATTAATCGTAGACAATTATAATTTTCGTTAATCGTTTTTCTTTTTTTTTTTTTTTTTTTTGCCTAAAACCTGTTCCCTTTTCGTAAGGTTCCTTTAAATAAAATAGACAGCTGCTTTTGTTCTTGGTTAATTTTATGATTTTCCATTATTCATTTTACTCAAAAGAAATAAAACAAGTAAGAATGCTATTTACCGCTATGCTGATTCTTATATTCCCTTGACTATATATGTATAACCACATGTTCATATAAGTAGCCTTAAGAAATTTTTTCCTAACATAAATTTTTTTATTCAAAAAAGCATTAAGAATTGTAGGTTTTTTTAGTGTTGTTATCCCTTCAACTTTTGTCTCTATTCCTGTTGGTTGTCTTTATTAGGGGGTAGTTAAGACAACTACTAACAGAAATATCAACGAAAGTTGAAAAAATATATGGAAAAAGCAAAGGTAACCGTGGTATTTTTGAACGCTCTCTCAAAGGATATGGAGCGATTTTTATAGCAAAATTTTCGAAACTGTTTCTTATCGTTTGTCGTAATTAAATTTTTTCTAGCTCGTCTAGTGCCTTGGCTAAGTTGATTTTAATACGAACACGGCTGGAGAGACGGACAGATGGACTTCGCTATGCAGAACTCAAAATGTTTATACTCTATTTTTATCTTAATTTGTTACATTCTTGTTTTCTTTAGAAATTAACATAAAAATTTGTAAATAAGTATTGAAGAAAACAGAAAGTTTAGACAAAAGTATGTTATGCATTCCGCTTTTGTCAGCATTTTTTGTTTGCCACATCAGTCATCAGCATTGTTGTTTACATTGTAAACATCACCTGTTTAACCAAATTATTTTGTAAATAAGACTATGAATATTTATAATCAATCAATATTAATTTGGTCAGTCGACCAATATTTTTTCTATCCGTTCATACCGCTATTCCAATATCCTAAAGAAGACTAGTTCGAGCCTCATCTTGGTAACAGAATAATGTAGCAAGGATGGCTACATAAACCTTGTAATACCGCATAGTATAAAACAAAACAGTATGGAAATAAATCTATCTAGAGCCACACAGAGAGAAATAGAGAAAGTCAAAATTAAAATTTACATTATTTATTTATGACTAAAGCCTTAATAAATAATTCTTACGAGTTGAAAAGATTTGTTCTTAACAAATAATGGCTTTAAAACAAAAATAATCAAATAGTGTATTACTAAAATTATATTTGCCGTATTCACAAGCTCTGCTACGGTGTAGGTAGTATTGCATACTACCTTTTGTTTACTTCTTTGTGAACAACCATTGTATCAATGTACCATTGTACATTGTACTTCATACGTCAAAAACTAAATAAGAAGAAGAAAAGTGCTATTCATCATTTGTTATTTATAAGCCAAATGGGGGAGAAAACAGAAAAAAGTAAATTAATAAATTTTTTGTGTGAAAAATATAGTTTCGATATATTAATGGTTGACTCAAGTAAGTTATAACCGTTTTCCTTATTTTATTTACATATTTTAAATGAAAAAAATTAATACACGTGATGAAGAAGATGAGGATGAAATTAAATACATTTTTAGGATGAACCTAATGTACCTGCTCCCCAGTCGCAGAAGTATACATTTAGGGTTACCAAAATCATCATTATGGCATAATCGAGTTTTAAGATATTTTAATGAAAACAGATTTCTTCATATGATACGACTATGGCCAGAGGAATTTGCCCTTATATTCAACCTTATAAAAAATGACAATGTTTTTCACACAATTGGCGAAAGGCTCCAACTACTCATTGACTTGCAGCTTAAAATTGTAGCATCTCTTTTTGGTATAGGTGATGGCGGTACCAAACAAAATATTAGAAATCGAGTAATTAAAGCAATATTAAATCTTAAAGAACAGTTTTTATATTGGCAGAGAACAAACCTTAAGATATGTTTCCAATATACCCACTCCTACTATATACAACAGAAATGACTTATTCCACTTTCTAATAAATCAGTCAAATCAATAAATTAAATAAATAAAACTAATAAAAATATCTTTTAATTCAATTTCATTTAATATAATTCACACATGAACACAAAAATAATAATTCATTTCAACATAAAACATTTAAACAAATACAACATTTGAAAAACATATGAAAAAAAGTACTAAGTGTTGTATCGCATGTTTGCATGAAAATTACCAACAACACAGCTAGCACCGTTGTATTTTGTTAGCACTTAGCACGTACTAGAGGGCTTGTGAATAGGGCAATTGTGTATCACCTACTACTCTTTCATATAATTAATTAATTGAATTTTTTGGAAACTGCTCTGTTTAAGTGACGTTTTTAATATGACTCGTCTTCTCAAATTTCTTTTCTTTAACAGATTTCATATGCAATTCGAATATCTCTTTCTTTAAACTTTTTCTTCAATCTAAATTTTTTAAGAAAAACTTGTTCATCGTAAGGCATTCGACAGAGCCATAAATACATCTAAATAATTGCACATACCATCTTACTTTCAACAGGGGCCATTGCTATCCATGCTACACCGCCTGCACACGAGAAAACTTTTTACGAATGCTACAACAGAATGTCTATTTTTCTTCCTTCTTTTTTTTTCTTTTCTTTTCTTTTCTTTTCTTTTTTACCAGCTTTATAATAATATATGGAAAGAGTTTGATTGATAAGAAATATAAATTTGTTTATATAAATATTGTTCTCTAACTGCTATATTCTTGATTTGCTTGAACCGATAACGTTTGTGGCAACCATAACCTCCCATTTGTTTGATGCTTTTTATGAAGGTGCAAACTGTTATCTTTTATATTTGCGTGTGTTTATAACAATTTATTTTATTTGCTTATAAATTTATTGATCTCTTTTATTACATCTTCCTTATTGTATTTGTAAAAATTGTTGTGTGCTTACTTCTATCCCCCTGTTGATATGTTTTTTTACAAAACAAATTACCTCCATAAACATTTTTTGATGAATGTCCACATTTGCTTCCTAAGCCAAGATAAGACTACATATTGTTCTGAGCTATAACACCTAATTTCAACTCATGTATCCTATCGATCTTTGGATTTTTTAAACAAAGCCTCCAATAGATAGATATTTTTCATTATATTTCTAATTACAAACATATTTATTGTATAGTTGAAGCCAATCTTCCTAGAATATTTAGTACTGCTAATGATTCAATTGTATTGCTTGAAACAATTGTATGCAAGAATATTATTTTTTTAATACTCTTTGTATGTTTTTACGAACAGAACAAAAATCCAGTCGCCTTATCATTTTGAGCCATACACCATTTACATAAAAATCATCCAAAATTTAACCATTTAATAACACCAATTAAATAAACAGAAAAAAAACTAAAACAAACCATACTTCTCATATCAAAATGTTTGCAATTAAATGTAAGAACACGTAAAATTTACTGAGAATACAAGTGAACTATAACAACAAGTTTCAGCATAAAAAGTATTAAATTAAAAATGGAGAAAGATATAGATACACACATACATAAACACAGCGTTAAAAAAGCATACATCATATCAACAAAAATAAAAATTAACCTGTTCAGCAATATTTAGTATAAAAACCAAAATTAGAAAACATGTTAAAACAGAAAATAAAATTAAAACTACAGAACATCAACTAAAATGAAATGAATTGAGTAGAACAAAACAGAACGCGAAGCTGAAGTAGCAAAATTACTAACAACAATTTTAAGGTGTGTCCTTCAACTGAATAAATATTCCAAAAGCAATATAAGCGAAACTGCAAAAAACCATGGTTTTATGAAGTGATAAAAGTTAATAAATAAATATTAAAGAGTAAAAAAAGAAACAGCAACAAACTTTAAAATCCAACATTTTGCTAATTTTTACTTTTCTTTTATTTGTTTCCAGCAGTTTTCCTCCACCACTTCAAGTTTTTAAACTTTAATTTAATGTGTCTAATTAAAAAAAAAATAACAATAAATTTTTGTTTTTCGGTTTTAAGTTTAAAAGACAGAATAAAAAAAGTAAATAAATCTCTAAAAATGATTTTTTAAATTTAAAAAAATAAACACACGTACGCACATGTGTGATGTCGATTTGTAAATGTATTTTTGTGTTACACAACAGCAATAAATTCAACTGAGAATTTTTTTCATTATTATCATTTTTATTTTGATAATACGTTTTACATTATTTGGGTTTAATTAAAGTTCAAATTGGTTTCTTTCAATTTTTTGTGTCTAATTTTTAATTTTTCGGTGAAAAGTAAAAGGGGCGTGTAATTTTAAATTAAAACATTTTACTTGCAGCTTTAATTAAATTGTGAAAATGATCGGCGATAGTAAATGGGGAATTCAAATAATTTAATTTTAATGTTTAGGGAAAATTAAAACCTGTATTAGTTCTTTATCTGGTCACAACGAATCTTTTATACCCTCCTACAACATAATTTATTATATTGCCCTAACATATATTATAATAACTACAGTTCACTTTGTGGTCAAAATTCTACCAAGTTTATTGTTGACTATACTCGTATGTGTATATTTCGCGTGTGTAGTGGTGCTAACTTATCGGGTCGTTTATTTATTATATACTCAACCGATTTAAATAAGGCTAAGACGGTGCAGTAAAGCTCGATAATATCTACAAATATGTGAATAAACATAATCGGTTGACAAACAGAGGAGAAAAAGGATATCGAATTTTTGTGTTTTCCTATTTATATACAAATATTATTATAGATTGGCAACAAAGCTGAATAACGTAAAACTACCACTGTGTTCAAAACAAATAAAAAATAAATTAAATGAAGATAAATTAAGCAGACTATGAGTTCGAACCCCAACAAATGCTTGAGTATTAAAAAAATTTATTATTTCTGAGCAATAAATGTTAAAGAGTTATTTAAGGGCAAATATATGTTAAACTTTAGTTTAAACCACCCGGGAACAATTGGAGTATAGTTTTTAAAAATAAACAATCACTGCTTGTTCTTATTATTTAAACAGCTTTTTTGGTCCATAATTAGCAATTTTAAGATGTATGAAAAAAAAAAGAAACCAAAACAAAAAAATAATAACGTTCAAAACAAATCAAAATAAAAACAAGAGTGCTATAATCGGCTATGTCGAATCTTGTACACCCTTTACCATACACCAGCAAAGAACAAACATGGCTGAGGTAACCAAAATCTAAGAGCAACATATTATGGTTGTATTACTCGTATATGGTTGTTAACAAATCATAGTATTGTTACATTAAATAATAATAAAGCTGGTCTTGCAACCATATTGTTGTCTAGCATAATAATAGCATGGTAGAATCTAAAAAGAATTATGTTAAAATATAAACATTAAATGGTTAAATTAATTAATGTTATTAATTGAATTATAATATATTCTCGTAAGTGAAAATACATATTTTTCCTATTAAATAAAAAAAAAACTTAGTTATTTATTTTTTAATTTTTATTGATTTTTCACTAAAGCTATTGAAAAACATAAATTCACAAAAAAGCTTTATTTGCTTATTGTATATAACTACTAATTAAAAGGCTTTAACACATAGGCTAGAAGAATCATTTATGCAGAAAATATAATTTTATATTATCTTCATACACTCCTACGTGAAAATCCATTTATAAAGTAAACGTTATATTTCCGTATTGAAGATATACGGTATGTAATGGTAATTCAGAACTGACTTGAAGTTTATCCAAGACCTCTAACACATTAATTTGGCATCTGCGGTGATATATTTTGTGACATAATAGCAATTATTTTTAATATATACAATGACAGCTTTAAATAAAAAATATGTAAATGGCTTTATAATTGTGCTTAAAGCACAAATACGTACATACATACATTTTATCTATTTCTAAAACGTTTTGCTTACATTTTTATTTGTTTTCATATTTTTTTTTTATTATTTTTAATTTTTCATTTTGTACACATTTTTTTTTTACTTTCTCTAACAATAAAAACAATTTCAACTTAACCAAAAATTACCAAACTGATAGAAAAGCATTCTGTCAAGAACTAGAACAAAATATTTTTTTAACGCAAACACTATTTTGTTTGATTTTAATCATACTCTGATTAATCAAAATATATTATGTTTAAATATATTATATTATTTTTAATAAGTTATAAAACTATGTTTGTGGTTCAAAAAATTTTTTTTTTCACATTAGCCAACAGATTTCAAAAATGTTAACAAAGAATGCATAAATTTTATTGTATTATAATTCTTGCAAAAAAACCAACTTCAAAACAGATTTCATCTGTCTAATTATAACAGTTCAAGAGTATGTTCATATACATTAGAAATGTATTACATTACATTACCAAACTTAATACTTTTTCAGCAGTTCAATAGTTTGGCAATATACAACAAATTACAGCAACTATAGAGGCATCCCTTCATTTCCAAATTCTAATTATATAATTGCTGTCATTGTAGATTTAGCAATCATCTTCTTTGTATTTTCAACTGTCTGTCTATAACGGTTCAACAGTTTGATCATATACATCAAATTATATAAATCATTGTAAAACCTTTTAATTTATAATTTAAAATTTTTATACTTCTTATAACGCCAAACAAAGAAGAGGACATCTTGTCAAATTTTCAGGTGTTTGTATATAAAGGTTCAGATAATACGGCCATATACGTCCAATTACATTAATTTTGGAAATATCCTTTGATTTCTAGATTATAAGCTTCTTGTTATAGCGGACTTAGCAATACACGCCCGTTGTAGGTTTCAGCCGTCTGTCTATAACGGTTCAAAAGGTCGGCCGCATGCATCAAATTACATCTGCTATTGGGAAAACCGTTTATTTCCGTTATATTATTTTATACATGCTCTTATAGCGGAGTTACTTAAACAGGTTCTTTGTATATTCCGATAGGCTTTCTAAATCTTTTTAAAAGTATGACCATAAACATAAAATAAAATTAAGTATTGGGGCACCCTTTAATTAATAAATTTGAGTATTTGTACACTTTATTATAACGTTTATAGCAATCGACATTCTGTCCACTTTGCAAGCGCTTCAAAAAATAGGCCCATAAATTACAATTTGTGTCGGCTATGGGAGAATCGTTTCTTTTTTTGATTTATTTTTCTATTACTTTTTGCTATTAGGAGCTTAAGTAATACGCAGTAATTTTAAATTTTAAATAAGTGCCCTTTACAATTCATATTACACGTAAAAATATGTATGTTGTGTGGAGACACCCTTTAATTTAAGCATAATCTATCAAATTACAAAAAATTTTCAAAACCAGTAAAAAATGACTGAGTTCTGCAAGTTCTGCTATGCTGAATCTTATATGCCCTTCACCGTTATGTAAATTTAGTTTCGTAAAGTACCTTTAAGCAAAAAAGCAAAGATTGGGGGACAGAGAATTAAAAATTAAAAAAAAAACTTTTGGTACTGCTGCTGACATCGGCTCGTAATGGGTTAAGCATTTTTAATAAATTTTAGTATTTCCTTAAAGATCTTTTTAAAAGCTTTTAAATGATACCCATATTGATATTTAAAAAAATTTGAAAATTTCAGAGCCCCGCAACTCGGAAAATAATGGGCGAGCGCCAATTTTTTTTACTTCATGTTATTATTCTTATTTTGTAATTCTCTATGGCCCCACATATTATTTTCCAATAGCCTCGGAAAATTTTAATTCAACATTAACACGGACGGACATCACTCAATTGACTTCGCTATGCATAAGAAGTCAGAATATATACTATTTATGGGTTCGGAAATGCATATTGTAGAAATTAGATACAGAACTACAAAGTAAGATATGCCCTTTTTCCACTTTTTGTGGTGAAGTGTATAAAAAAACCAACATTCAATCGAATTGATAACCTCCTACTTTTTCTGAAGTCGGTTAAAAATTAAAAGGCTCGAACTGACAGCTGTAAAGCACAGAAGAAACTTTTTAAGTCCGTTATAAAACTGCTTAAAACCCGATTGTAGGACCGATGCGTTCACCATAGTAATAACTAAGGAAGAAAAGTCTTGTAACAGGGAATACACCTGATGAAACTATCAATCTTAATGTAATTTGTTTTTATTTTAGTACCTTTAATAAACAACTTAAAATATTCCAATTTTAAATGTCTGTTCAGAAAAAAGTTTGACAAAGTTTTAAAATAAATAATTGTTTATACATTTAATTTTGATCGTTTTATTTTTGTACTTTAATGTGTTTATTGTTATTGTTGAAGCAACGACAGTAAATTTATTTTCTGCTAATAGTGAATATAATCTAAAAGAGATAAAGTAACAGTTGTAGGCACTTACGCACACATATTATGGATGTACAGGCGCACTTATATGAAAAAGGAAACCAACTTCTTCATTTGGCGCTTATTTTATCCTGCAAATGTACGTGTGTATATAGCTTTTATTGAGAACAGTGATGACTTCGGTTTTATACCAACCGGGCGACAAAAATCACAACAAAACGTCAGTTGGACTTTATCAAAGGTTGACTACTATGAATGCGGTTGTTGTTGTTATCTTTGCAAGTATAGCTTATTATTAGTGTTTTTGTTGCCTTCAATGTCGCCGGTACAATAAATAATTTAAAATGATTTTAGCGCAAGCGCTTTACTTTTCGTAGATAAGAGAAATTTTAACTTTCCGGAGTTTACAATAGTTTTGGGAAGAGAGAAAAATCGTTTTGTCAATATTTATTAAAATTTCTCTTCCATCTGCAATTTGAAAAGGAATAGCCTTCCCTCTTTTAACTCAAAAACTATTATTCCTTCCACGGTTTTGTGGTTTTTCTTCCATTACTTTATAGCTGTTTGTGTGTGTGCGTGTGTTTGAATATGGATGGTAATTACTTTTTATTGTGCAGATTGTCATAATGACGTCATAGTTGGCATTGCATTAATAATACAATAAAGTGAAGCACAACAACTATAAAAGAAATAACAAAATTGCAACTACCACAAAAAAATCGACAGCAACAATTCATATTGCATATTATTGAGCGTGCAAGTGCACTACTGATTATAAATGTGTTAGATATTAGTGGTGCAAAATTGTATTTTAGGTTTGATTCATACAAAACTGGTTAATTGATAGATATTTTGTTACGATGAAAATGATGCACAATAAATTCTATGATTGATTCATTTTTATTTTGTTTCTAATTTTAAAAGCCAAGAATAATAAAGTATAAAATAAAAATTTGTTGAGGGTATGGAAAATTTTTTATAACTTTATAAAAAATATTAATTATATATAAAATTACCTTTAGATATTATTGTTTATTTTAATTGCATTCCACAGATATGCAAGGACCATTGAAAGTGTTGTGAATTGTCGTTTCTGTTTTAAAAATAGGTTATGTTAAACCTTCTTTCATATGTCACTAATTACAAATGTAGTACCAAAATACTCACAATTTCCTGAATTGCACAGAAAAAAGTCGTAATAAAAAAATTTCTTTTTGTTCTGCGTTACTTCTTTTTTTCTACGAATCTTAAAGCAATTCACTTTTTGATGCTTTTAATGATACAAGCTTAGCATTCTTGCTCGCATAAAACATAAAGGTATTTTAAATGAACTTGCTAAAGAAAAATTCTCACAACTCCTCAATAAAATTGGAGAAGATATTGGTACTTTTTATTTATTCTTTGTGTTCTTTAAATTAAGAAATAAGATACTCATCTCTGTATAATTTCTTCATAAATCTTTTAAAGTATTACGGATACACTACACCCAAATGAAGTTTCCATTTTTAGGCGGGTTAAGTCGCCTAGATTATTCTAATATGGGAAGATCTGGTAGCCTATTTTCGTATTTGTGAAGCTTAAGCCAATTTAATAAATACCACAACAACAATATGTGGGTGTAGCATTGGGAGTTTACATAAATAGAATTTTCTATTTTTTTAAATTTTATATAGAACATTTTTGTTTCAGCTTTGCAAAGGTATTACATAAATTTTCGTTAGAATATATGTGTGTACATATACATGTAACTCTTACTCAACAATTGTGCATATGACTTGATGTAAAGTAGCATCTCTTGCTTGTTATGAAACAACGTCTTTCCCTAGTTGTTTGTTAATTTTTAGTAATGTCACTCACTCAATCAGTTATCACATCCAATAAGGAAATAGGAAAAACTAAGAAGAAGAATATCCAATTGAATTTCTATTTTCGTTGCCAATTAAATATAAATTAGCCTTCAACAGTAATTTATACTTTTAATACAATTTACTTAGCATTCAACTATCTTCGAGATTTTTTTTAGTTTTAGTTTTCCTTGTTCAAGAACTCGTGCTTGAAACTGATAAATAAATGATTTCAGTTTTATGTCACATTCAAATCTAAGTAAATGGTTTATTTTTTAATGCTGTGTTAGACAGTTACTTTTGTTTCGTTTTTTTTTTTTTTCTTAAGATTTCCCAATAAAAAAAATAAACCTTAAATATTCCAAACACGTGCAAGTTTATGGCCATTTAAAATTTAATGTTGATGTTTGTATTAGTTTGTCTAAGATTTAAATGGACTTATATACTAAAATAATCAAATAGGTTTATATATAAATTTAGTGTTTATGTTGGTTAATGTTGATTTATTTTTTTTTTTAGTTAAATGTTTTGGTTATTAATATGTTTAATTTATTTATAATTATGTGGATAATTATTACGTTTAGGAAAAAATTTCAACGCGACTTAATTATCTTTAATACAGTTTAACTTTTTAATCAATTCAATTAACAATTTTTGACATTTTGTTAATTTAGGGTTATTAATATTCCTCAGAAACACAATAGGAAAATACTTGAATATAAATACGGTGTGCAGTTGACTAGAAAAATTTCGTTAAACCGATTAGTTTTCCTTCTTTTTTTTATTTAATAAATAAAGCATTACTGTTTATGATGTACAATTATTATACACATAAGAAAACCACAATTTATGTTAACATTATAGGTGCAAATTAAAGACATTCAGGATTTTTTTATTACGAGGGCTGCTATATATATTTCTGGCCTGGCAACACCGAGTGCTGCCAAGTGCAATCTGACATTTCCATTGAACAGCTTGTCATTTTTAAGCATAATCGTACTCAAAACGTTTTGACGTACGACCATTATTTGTGTTGTTTACAGTGACTTGAAAAAATTAATATAGAAAAAAATGGAATTAACTTGTGAACATTTTCGTGCCATCATTTTTCACAACTTTCGACGTGGATTATCACGACAAGAGTGCATTGATGAACTTAGATCCTTGTATGGCGATGAAGCACCATCCTATAGCACTGTGAAAAATTGGTATAATGAATTTAATCGTAGCCAAAGCTCGCTCAAAGACGAATTCCGTAAAGGTCGTCTAAAAATGGCTGTTGTGCCAGAGAACATTGATGCCGTGCGTGAACTCATAATGCAAGATCGACATGCGACATACCGAGAGATAGAGACATCCTTGGACATTTCTTCCACCAGCATACATTCGATACTGCATGAACACCTGGCCGTAAAAAAGGTTTGTTCTCGTTGGATCCCGCACAAACCAGAGCGTTTTTGACCGGCCAAAACATCGAATTAATGGGTCATCCGCCGTACAGCCCTGACATGGCACCTAATGACTTCTTCTTGTTTCCGCACATCAAGAAAAAAAATGCATGGTCAACGATTTTCGTCGCCAGAAAAAGCTGTTGAAGTGTTCAAAAACCATGTTTTAGAGGTGTCTCAATCGGAGCGGAAAAAGTACTTCGACAACTGGTTTGAGCGCATGCAAAAGTGTATAAATCATGCTGGAGAATACTTTGAAAAATAATAAAACCATTTTTGATTATAAATATTCGCATTTTTACTATTAGGCCAGAAATATATAGAGCAGCCCTCGTATATCATCATATAACAAAATTTTTCGCTGGAAAATATCACGAAAAATTTTGAAAATTAATTAATGTAATAACAAATTCCCGTTGTTTAATTTAATTTAATATTTGCAAAGTGCCCGTGCATATAAATAAATTATCGTAAGGTGTCATCATCTTTTAACTGTATAAAAAAGCCGAAAAAAATTCAGCCGTATACAGTGGAGAAAGAAAAATATAATTACTGTCGGTTATTGTTGTTTTTGCTTAAACTTTTATGTAGTCTTGGCTTTATTGTTTGGACAAAAATTTTTAGTTTATTTAAAATGTTTGTGAGAAGTTTCCTGAAGAGTTAAGTAAGCGGTAGCCAAATGGTCATTGAGACATGCTTTCACCCTCAATAATCAATATCGGTGATTTAAATAATTAATCGGGATAAAGGAAAATAGCACGAAATATATATTTTTTTAAATTAAATAATATAAAAAAATTTGCGTTGTTTAATTGAGTTAAATTTATTTAAAGCAAACTTATTAAAACGTCACTTTCTTGAATAAACTTGGAAATTTCTATTCAGAAGATATTCGTTTCACTAGTGTTTTTGTATAATAAACAAATTAAATACATACACGCAGCATGATTAAAAATTAAAATTTTTTTGAAAAACATAAGAAAAAGGCATAGCGTGCATTCATACTTATTTATAAAATCAGTATGATACTAAAACAGCAGACAGACAACAACAGAGGGTGTGCGCCTGGTAGATAAACTACTTTTTATAATTCCATTATAATCCTGGCTGTATGCAATGTGGCACCGTCCTGTTGGTACCTCATGTTAATCAAGCCCAAAGCATGCAGTTATGGGGTTAAAAAGCTCTCAAGCGTATCACGATATCGCTTCCCATTCATGGATGCAAAGCTGACTGATGAATAATTTTAGGGTTTTCCACTGCCCACAACGAACTGTTCTGTTTGTTGACATATCCATCCTAATAAAAATGATTTTTCCATGAAACTCGGGGTAGTCATGGGCGAGCTGTTACATCCTATTGGCATATGTACAGCGGCGTAAATGGTTTTGTGAAAGAAGCTCTTCTTTGAACTGAATCTAAAACCGAAACAAATGCAAATCCTTGTGCAAACTTGTGGCCAAAGTTGTTCTTTGAAGAACAAGATCCTGAGCCCGACGTCGAATTAAGGTTAATAAATTGTTTTTAACATTTTCTTGAGAAGCAGTTGGGTTTTCAGCCAATCTTGTAGTACGTTGTGGTCCATGCTTTCGCCTATAACTTACAGATCCTCTTTCTTCGAAATCATTCACTGCACAATAAATAGTGCGTTTTTTGGCACGACGTTTCTCCCAAAAATTTCACGTAACTTACTCATCGCCACAGTAGTCAGAGATTAATTTTGATGAAATCTTAAGGGCGTTGGTTTATCGACTGCCAAATATGAAATAATGCCAAATATATTTTTTCCAACTCGCCTCAATAATGTCTTCAATACGCAGTATTGAATTAAAAAAAAACTTTCAAGACTAATGTTAAGCAAAATGGCAGCAAAACCAAGTTTACTTTCCCGACAGACACCCTGTAAAATGTTGTGAGGAAGAAATAGAAATTATTTTCGTGGCTACACCGATAGTTGTTAAATAACAAGAATGACGATTTGTAGAAAGAACAAAGATGAAATGCTTTGGGTTGCGTGTAGACTTTATCTAACTAAATTAATATTAATTGATTACGAATATTCCTGATATTCTTATTTACTAGAAAATCTGGTTAAAAATATGATATTTAAAATGCACAGAACTTACATAAGTCAGATAGAATGTTGTTGACGTATGCGGCGTTCAAAAAAATGATAAATTACATTTTGTTTTTCACTTTCCTTCTTAAAATTTTTAGAAATTCAAATAGAAATAAACTTAATTTGATTGATTTGTTCTTAAACAACCAACAGGAAATCATAGTTTCATTAAGTAAAATTAAAATAGAGACTTTATCGTGCTTAACAAAACAATTAAAAACTTTAGGAACTTGATTTATTTTTTCGCCAGTTTATTCTGCAAAAAAATAATTAAGTTAAAGTAATTGAGTTAAAATAAATTGAGTAATGTTATAGATTGTTTTTTAGCATCCAATATTTCTAAGACAGGGGCTGATGAAAAAAAAAAAAATAAAATTTTGTTTAAAACTCACAAGAAAACTTCTTCGAATCTCTGATCTTTTTATTAAAATCAATGTTTTTTTTTTATTTTATAACACAGAAGCTTTATTTTTTTTTTAAATTTTGTAAATTCATCAATGTGTTTTCTTAATCATATTTCTATCCGATTATTTAGTACAGTGTTCTTGAATACAATTTATAACATACATTGTACACATGTTACTTTCTGTTTTATTCTATCTTTTATCGCATCTACTACATAAACTGGGATATTATAGTATTATAAACATATTTTTATTTACAACTTAATAGAAACAGTAAAAACTGACATATGTAGAAAGTCATATTTATATGTTTTAAACTGTACGTTTTTTATATTCATAAATACGTAAAAACATAAATGAGCCTACATGTACCACATCTATGTAAAGTTGTGTGATTTCATAATTACTCAAACAGTCACTGGTCAATTAGTTTTGAACTTAAAATACAGAAATAAAACTATTTCTAAAGTAAATGTCAAATGTCAATCATTAAAATAAATTCTTAATTCGTAAAGGTAAATTTCATAAAATTAAACGAGCTTAACATGATTTTTATTAACTCTATGCTATAATCAATATTCAATCATTCTGGCAGTCTGTGCTATGAAATTTTTTTAAAGAATCAAGAGTGAAAGAATTAATATTAGATCATACATAAATAAACTACTTCAGAAAATAGAATACAAAGCTTCAGATTATATTCCAAGTTTGTTATTGAAGTGATATCAAGTGGTCACAAAATCAATTTGCAGAAGTTTGCGGATTATTCATTACACACTGCAAAACTTTACGTTCCTCTACATGAGTGGCATCCTATGACACGTAAAATGTACAAGATTATAAAACGTAGCATTGGGCTGTTACCGCGAGAACAAGTTTCAGATTTGGAAGAGGTCCTTGAAGGAACAGAAGACGAAGTACGAAGCCTTTCATCATCATTGTAATCGAAAAGAGGAGTTGTTTTAAGTAAAAACAATTCTTGCTATTGTAAATCAGTTATTATAAATAAATTAATTATTTTTAAATAAAATAAATCCTATAAAGTTATAAATTAAAAAAAAAGAAAATAATAGCTATGCATTTGAAAGATAGCTTAACCTCGACATAAGAGCTTAAAAATAAATAATTTTTGAAAATAAAAAAAATAAAATAATAAAATACATATTCACAGGAATTTTTCGGGCGTGGAATTGGAGGGATACCTCCGGCTGCCAACAAAAATTAAAAATACAATTAAATAGTAATATCATGTCTGTATTCCATTTCTTTTAATACTCACACTAATTTAAAATTAATATTTTTTATCACCGCCCACAAGAAAGGTGGGGAAAAATAATATTTTAGAGTCTCTTTGCTTCAAGTTGCATTTGCTAAACAAGGAAGGGTAGGATTAGTTCTTTTAAGGCGACTTTTTTCTTCTCCATCCGAATTTTTTTTTATTTTTGCCAAGTTTCATTGACCTAAGTGAGCTCTATTAGTTTTCAGAGCCCAAATAAAAAAAAAAAAATTACTAAAATTCTCCGATATGCGATGGTTGCAGTCACCATATGACACGTAGCGCTAAATTATTAAAACCAGATCTCACTCGTACCAACGCTAATAGTAGTTTTAAGCAAAAATTCATCAATTATGAGGAAATAACCATCTTTATCAAATACAATGCGAACTCCTGCTTCTGTTTTGAAGGAATAAGGTTCAAAAATGCCACAAGCGTGAACACCGCTCAAAACGGTAGACTTCTCTCCATGCAATGGAGCATAAAGGGTCTTTTGTAAAATGGGTTTGTTCCATATGCTGCAATTTTGCTTATTAACAAAACCGCTAAAATATAACTGAGCCTCATTGAGACACAATTTCGCGATAAAACATCAGATTAGTTTTCAACGGCTCTAAAGCCCAAACAATAAAAAAATCGTGTCAGTTGATGTCGTGACTTTAATTTATACCTCAGCTAGATTTTGTACTTGTACAGGTAAATTTCTTTACGAAAAATCATCTACGTATTTGACGGACAGATTTGAATCGTATTTTACTCTTTCGTTTACGGTGACTGTTGAACAAGAGTTTTTGTCCAAATAGATCGAATAAAAGAAATTTCTATCTTTTTTAATTTTAAACGAATTCAAAACTTTATTATTTTATACTTTAAAAATTCAAATATAATTTTAAGTTTATAAAAATAGAATGATGAAAATTGACGACAATTTTGTCCAAGTGTTGAAAGCGATCTGATCTTAAAAACTGTGTTTTATTCTTAATTGTGCTATAGTCCTATTCTTTCTTACAAACGTCACAGAAAGTCTACAAAAAGACAATTGCAAGAAAATATGACTGATTCAGCAAATTTACGCGAAATTAACTGTTACACTGAATGAGAAAATAATCCAAACAACTTACTTTTTAATAGAAATAGAAACTTAAAATCTATAATTACTAGGTTTCCTTAACAGTGACCACATCTTTTAATTACATACATTTCTGCCCCGGTACTATCGCGGTAAAAATATATATCCAAAGTTCTAGAGATATACATAAAAACTGTGCAAAGCAGCAGTGATTTAGTATCATTATTTTAGCGTGAATTTATTTACGATAATTAACCAGATGATATAGGTGTGCCAGACGTACTCTTTTCAAGAGTACATGTATTCTTTTTTAGAAATGTACTCTTTAAACAAGAAGGTCCAAAATAGCACATAAAAGTACTCTATTTCGTAGTAGTACTCGTTTTTGTACTCTTTTTCCGTTTTTCATAAAAAATTAAATATTAACTGAAGAAATCTGTATAACACACATATTGTCTTTGACGAAATATTATAACGATCTGTTAACTCTACGAATCAATTCTTATTCATTAAAAATTGCTCGTGGAGACAGAGGCTTATTTACAATAAAGATTAGAACGCCACTATTTTTACTTTACTTTGTACTCTGAGAAATTAATTAATTAATAATTGAAAGCTTAAATATTAACGACCACGCTTGAAAGAAACAAAATGTTAAAATTTCACCAAACCTCCGCACAATATATGGTACGACTGCTTTTTATCATTTTTGAACAGCACGTGATTATTTTTTTTTCTTAACATGTCCAATATACCCCTATATGCTAGTGAAGCAATAAATTTGTCGGATTCAAATGTTGAAGAAAATGTTGAGGAAAAATAAAAAGAATTTTTGAAAAACTTTGAGAAAATTTTTAATTTTATATTTTCTACACCACACTAAAACGCTGCGTGTGAAAGTATATTTAGCTTAATGCTTTTAAGCTGGAGAAAGGAAAGGAATAGGCTTACTAATTAAAATCTAGAAAGTGAACTCATAATAGAAACTAACTTTAAATATACGTGTACTGAATTCTATAATTTTTTAAATACTGATGTGATATACATATGTACCTCTATATAAGTATAAGAATTGTTTCTGTTACATTAAAATTAGAATTGTTTTGTTTTTTTTTGGTATTATTTACATACATGCATATGTATATACGTTATATTTATATATTTTTTTTGTTAAATTGAACTATGTAAATAAAACTATAACAACACATACTCGTATTTAGATTGACTGTTTCTTTTTTTTGTTTGAAAAAATGTACTCTTTTGTACTCTTTTTTTTTAACCGAATGTGCTCTTTTTGCCTCTTCAAAATCTGGCTTCCCTAAGATGATACTAATCATAAAAGTCAAAATATTAATACAATATGACGATTATTTTGACAGTTAACACTTTTGTAACAGAAAAATCTAAATTAAGGCGTAAAGCCCAATCTTAAAAAGCCCAAACAAAATATATGAAGCAGCGTAAATTCTTAGCAATTGGAAAATCCGATTTTGACAGTTAGTTAAGAAGTGAAGTTGGCTGCATCTTTGTTTGTTTTATTTTTTAATGGTAAAGGTAATGACAATTCAGTTATTTTCAAGGCAATCTAGCAGCATTATCTCTCTTTATTTCTATAGGGTGGGTTTTATAAAATAAACTGAAATAACATTCTTGTTCAAGACACAAAGTTGACGCTCATTAACGCAAAAGCTATGGGCCAAATTGAGTTGCGCGTTACGTGATAATTTCTATTTGGGTTTAACTTTAATCGAGCCTATACAAAAAACAAATATAATGACCATGACCTTATCAATATTACAAATTTTTATAATAAGCAGCCCCTAAATAATTCAATGATTTTCTTTACAAAATTTGCTCTTTTTAATGTCTTAATAAATTGAGATAACTGCTAACAAATGAATGATTATGTTTTAAAATCTCGTATTTATTAGGTGCAAATCTACTCACCTAATATTTCAAAAGTTTTTTAAGGTTAAAGTTAACAAACGACGGTATAACTAAGAGTAGAATACACAATCATTAATCATACGTTGGCTTATAATCCCTTTTGAAATGTCATAAATCAAAATAACTCTTGCATGGTTCTGTTTTATGTGACTTATTACTGTAACAAAACAGAAAGAACAGCCATGGCAAATTTCTATTTATTAATCTAAGTAAAAAACAGGTTAAATAAAGTATGAAGGAGAATCATATGAATATTTAAATTAATTTATTTAAGTTTAGTTTATGTGTGTTTAAAAAGGAAGAAAAAAAGAAGTTGTAACTGCAACAGTTATTGTTAGCAATTTTACAACAACTAAATAAGAAAAGTTTTTATTACAAATGTCCTTTTTAGTTATGGTCGAAAGGATTTAAAGCTTAAACTTAAATGGGATAACAACTCACTAAAGAGCAGAGAATAAATGTTTATTAGCACTTTCAATGTGTCACTTTAACCTGTTGGATGAAGTTAAAACTTTAATATTTTTATTTGTAAAGAAAGTAGAAATAAAAAAAAATATAAAAAAATTAAAGATTTTTAAATTAGCAAAAAAAAAAAAAAAATATTGCTTTCACAAACAAGTATAAAAATCTAATTCGGTGTAAATGTTGTGTTGTTAATCACACAACCTTCTCATGTTCACTTATGCAAACTGCAGACACTAGGTTCGGTATTTTTGTTGGAAACAAACCTAAGTTGCAGTTGGAATGTTGAGTAACTGGGGACGCAATGTCAGCTTTGTAAATATGAGAAAAATATTTTTATTTGTTAGATTTAAACTTATTTTTTGTATTGTAGTATTTGCTTTCTTCTACAAGTAAAGATAAAATCGTCATAAATCTGCACCCATCGCATTCCATACTTCGATTTGCCATAGAAACTCTTGAGGTTCTTTTAAAAAAATCAATGATAAATGGTGTTCGTCTAGTTTGGTTTCTATTGGTGCGACTGTTTATGTCACAAAACACATGACAACGAACAAAACACATGCGTGTATTTTTAGGCATTCTATTAATTTTGGTTGTGCTTCACAACGAGACTTTGATCTTTAATTAGGAAATGTAGGTATTTCATACGTTTCTTTTTTCTTTCTTTGCTTTTTAATCGCAACATTTTTTATAGAAGTTTTTAAGTCGATTAAGACATAAAATTTGTTTAACAAGTGCATGAATTTGAGGAAACATGAAAAACGAAATTTTCTGGATTATACTTAAACGAAGAAAATTAACGCACATTTTTCAAACAAAGTTGCTTTAAAATAAATTTATTTTATTTTTTACATTTTATTTGTGTATTGTAGGTTTAACATTGAAAAAAAAATATATATATATATATATATATATATATACTAGATGAACCCGGTGTGCTTCGCTACCCCCCTCGTTATTAAATAAAATTAAACGTATTGCGAAAATTTAATGACGATTGGTCCAGTAGTTAAGACTATATTAGGATTTTTAATTTTTCTAAAAAGGGGCGGGGTCCCACCCACTTTTCTCCTGGTACGTATTCCTAATTATGCCAATACCATATGTACCAAATATCGTCGACGTAGATCAAAAAAACCCAAGATATGACGATATTAAATTTTGGATTATATGGGCGAGGCCACACCCCTTTGTCCACTCCCAACTTTATATAGGCAAGAATATCCTATTGCGAAAATTTAATGACGATTGGTCCAGTAGTTAAGACTATATTACGATTTTTAATTTTTCTGAAAAGGGGCGGGGTCCCACCCACTTTTCTCCTGGTACGTATTCCTAATTATGCCAATACCATATGTACCAAATATCGTCGACGTAGGTCAAAAAATGCCCAAGATATGACGATATAAAATTTTGGGTTATATGGGCGAGGCCACGCCCCTTTGTCCACTCCCAACTTTATATAGTCAAGAATATCCTATTGCGAAAATTTAATGACGATTGGTCCAGTAGTTAAGACTATAATACGATTTTTAATTTTTCTGAAAAGGGGCGGGGTCCCACCCACTTTCCTCCTGGTACGTATTCCTAATTATGCCAAAACCATATGTACCAAGTATCGTCGACGTAGGTCAAAAATGCCCAAGATATGACGATATTAAATTTTAGGTTATATGGGCGAGGCCACGCCCCTTTGTCCACTCCCAACTTTATATAGTCAAGAATATCCTATTGCGAAAATTTAATGACGATTGGTCCAGTAGTTAAGACTATATTACGATTTTTAATTTTTCTAAAAAGGGGCGGGTTCCCACCCACTTGTCTCCTGGTACGTATTCCTAATTACTCCAATACCATATGTACCAAATATCGTCGACGTAGGTCAAAAAATGGCCAATATATGGCGATTTAAATTTTTGGGTTATATGGGCGGTGCCACGCCCTTTGTCCAATTAAAACTTCATATAGCCTATTATTCCTTCCAGAGTCACAGTAACATGCTGTTAAAATTTCAGGAAGATCGGTCCAAGGGTTTGGCCTCCTATAAAGCACAAACAAACAGACAGACATTCATTTTTATATATATAGATATAAATATCTATCATTAAAAACCATTACTAACATGCTACTAAACCCATTTTCAATTATTATGTTAAAGTTACATACTTTATTAAATTAAATTAAACAACGGAAATTTTATATAAAATTAATAAATAAATTTTTTTTTTCCTTTTTTTATTAATTTTTTATATTAATTAATGTCACCGAAAAAATAGAATGATTGTTGGGTTATTGTTGTTTTTGATTAAACTTTGCTTTTGGTCTTTACTTTATTGTTTGAAGAAAAATCTTACGTTTATCTTTAGTTTATTTAAAATGTTTGTGAGAAGTTTTCTGATGAGCTAAGTAAGCGGTAACGAAATGGCCATCGAGACGTGCTTTTACCCTCAATAATCAATATCTATGATTTAAATAGAATAGAAAATAGCACGTGTTTGTTTCAATGATAAGGAGGGAATCTGGTGGAAAATTCGAAGTTAGCCTCAGAGGCAATTGGCCAAACAAATCAAATAACTTGTTTGCTCAGTAAGCCCAAAACCCCAGTGGAAATATGAAGGTAGAAAAGGAAGAAAGGGTACAAAGAATTTCGGGTATAGAACAATAATTTTATTGGAGGAATATTACCTGTCGACACAACTGAATTACAATCAAGAAGGTTTTTAATACGGAAACAGCACGATTGGGCTTGCGACTATTAGGGCGCGAATAATTTGACATTTCGTTAAAAAGGGATATTTACAATTAATAGTATTCAGTTTTAATATATCTATCAATTACAAATGACATAAACTAGTTACCCTGTAAGTCATCGACGAAATATTAATGTCAATGTATTTGGCATTAACAGCACGAAAAAAAATGTTTTTTTGAAAATTATTTTAGAGCAATTATCACAGCTGATATTTCAAAAAAAATAGGAGTAAATCTAGTTCAGTGAAATAACTTCAATCAAAATAACAGAGAATTTAAAGTAAATTAACATAATAAAGATTCCGAATAATAAATTTTCATATTGATGTGTTTGTATGTGCTTGTGTATGTGTAAAAATTGCTTACATTTTTTTTTCATTAAATCTTTAAAATACATATGAATGGTTTTTAAAGGAAACCTTTAAATTGAAGAAAAATTAAAAGTAGTTAATGATTGTTTTTTGTGTTTTTGTATAAAATATTATTAAGTTTTTATTGTTTTCTGCTTTATTGATTCAATGGAGTTCTCATTTATTCAATTTGGCTTTTTCTATACAAAATTTGGGTAAAAATCCACTGATGAGCTACATGCGCAATAGCAAAATAGATATGTTTTCCGCACAGTAATGCATTAGACACATGAATCAAAAAGCACTAAAAGCAGTGCCGATTGCACTAAGTTGACATCACTGCATTCTTACACAAAGACTTATTTTTATTACGTCATGAACAGAGAAAGAGAGAGTTTTTGCGTAATCTTTTTATTTGATTCATGCATTACACTTGTGCCCGGTCGTTCGTTTCAGTGACCGGTCTTTTTCGGTCAATTATCAAAGACTGATTGGAACGAATGGAGCCGGTCAAATATCTGGCTCATTTCGTACAATTAAGTCATCCGTTCACTTGAACCCGTACACAATTGAACGAAAAGACAAAATTTAAATGACCGGATCATTCCGTTCACTTGTTTAATTCGGTCAATTTAACACGTTCGTTCGCGAACGACACAGCTCTATAATACATTTTATTTTGATTAATAAATATTTCATGAGAATATCATCAGATAAATATCTTTGAAGGAATCAAGCACGATTAAAGTCAAATTTATTTATTTTACTTATTGTCTGATATGTGGAAAATATAAAATTTAAGTAAAGTTAACATGTATTATTATAAAACAAAAAACTTATTTTATTTTTGCTTTCATTTTAGACAAACTAACTTTCAAAGAAAGTAATAAGTAAATGGTTGTTAACAATCTTTAAAATTATGTTTAAAATGAAAAAAATAAACTTTTTTCCAAACTTAATTTACTCAATAAACTTTTCTTCTACAGACCCTCCCGCCGCCCCCCTACTACTTAATATATAATATGCTTTTGTTTTAAACTGTTTAATATGAGGGGTTGTTACAGCTCTGGTTTTTTTTTGCTATTGTTTGTAGTCACACAAAAAGTTGCAACTACAAAAACAAAGAATATAACTCTCCCTAATAATATTTCAATATTTTACTTAAGTATGTTTATAGTTCAAGTGCGACCAAGCATTTAGGTGTCATAAATCGGTGTTTAACTTTCGACATTTTCTTTTATTTCTTTTAAGTAAAATAAAAAACGATAACATCCATACGAACAGCTAAAAATTTTTTTATCTAAATTAAAGGAACCTCATGGCTGACGCTGTTGTTGGCTTGAATATGCCAAAGAAAATTTCATTCAATTGAATAAAACACAAAAAAAAAAAAGAAAACAACATCATCAATGCCAACGTTTAGGACTTAAAAAAAAGCTGAACCATGTTTCAGGCAAGAGAAATGAAGGGACAAAAAACTTAAGATGGGATGTTGGAAATTTTTCGTTTTCTTCTTCTTTAATACCATTTCATAAAATAATTTAAAATGTCTGCAATCTAAAGTTTAAGTAGCGGAAGTAAAATTTAAACAACAACAACAACAGCGACGAAAAAACAGGGGAAAAAATAAAAAAGAACTTGTTCTAATGCATTTAGCTTAAGTAACAGAAGAAGTGAGAAAAAATATATAAATTATAATGGGAAAGCTTATATTTACAGTGGTCAAGTGGAATAAGAAATAATTATTTGTTTATACATTATTGCTTTAAAAAAAATGATACAAAAAGTTAAAAAAGCAGTACTGAGTAATAACTATAATAATTCTTGCGAAAAAAAACCGACTTCAAAACAGATTTCATCTATCTACCTATAACAGTTCAAGTGTATGGCCACATAAATTAGATTACTTTAACTATTGGGACACCCTTATATCTCCAAACCTTATACTAGTTCAACTGTTTAATAGTTTGGCAATATTTATCGAATTACAGCAAGTATAGGGTCACCCTTTAATTTCCAAATACAAAGTATATACTTGCAGTTATAGTAGATTTAGCAACAGGTTCTGCATAAATTTTAACCGTCTGTCTTTAACGGTTCAACAGTTTGCCCATACACATCAGATTATATCAACTATTTAATTTATAATATAACATTTTTATACTTCTTATTATAATAAATAATACAACTCTGTCTAAAATGAAGGTGTTTGTATACAACGGTTCAAAAAATACGGCCATATAAAACAAATTACATTAATTTTGAGAACACCCTTTAATTTCTAAATTCAAATTATAAGCTTCTTGTTATAGCGGACTAAGCAAATCATGTCCCTTGTAAATTTCAGCTGTCTGTCTGTAACGGTTCAAAAGTCCGGCCACGTATACGATATTATATCAACTACACCTGCTTATTTCCAAATCCAAATTTTATACTTGTTGTTATAGAGGAGTTAGTAATACAGATTCTTTTTAAATTTTTGTCATCTTTCTACAACTGTTTAAAAGTATGGCCATATACCATATTAAATGAACTATTGGTGCACCCTTTAATTTATAATTTAAAATATTATCAACTGTTACTATAACGGTCTTAGCAATCGACGTTGCATCAAATATACAAGCGTTTGTCTATACCAGTTCAAAAGATAGGCCTATATGAGTAAATCTACAGTAATTATGGTACACCCTTTAATTTCTAAATTCAAATTATAAACTCATTGATATAGCGGACTTTGAAATACAGGTCCCTTTTTAGTTTAAGCGTTTTGTCTATAACGGTTCAAAAGTAAATCAGCTATTGGACCACCCTTTAACGTCCAAATCAATATTTTATACTTGTTGTTGTAGCGGACTTACCAAAACAGCTTCGCTGTAAATTTTAAGCGTCTGTATATAACTGTTAAAAAGCTTGGCAATATACATCAAAATAAATGATTTATGGCGCACCCTTTAATTTATAATCCTTAATATTTACACTTGTTACTATAACGGCCATAGCAATCGATATTCTGTCCAATTTGCAAGTGTTTCTCTATAACGGTTCAAAAGATAGGCTCATGTAAGTAAATCTTCATCAATTATGGGACACCCTTTAATTTCTAAATTCAAATTATAAACCCTTGTAAGTTTCAGCGTTCTGTTTATAACGGTTCAAAAGTTTGGTCACATACACAAAAATACATTAACTTTTGGAACACCCTTTAACTTCCAAATCCAAATTTTATACTTGTTGTCTAGCAGACTTAGCAATACAGGTTCGTTGTAAATTTCAAGCCTCTGTCTACAACTGTGCAGAAGTATGGCCATATACATCAAATTTAGTGAACTATTGGCGCACCCTTTAATTTATAATTTGTAATTTTAATACTTGTTACTATAACGGCCAAAGCAATTGACATTCTGTCCAATTTGCAAGGGTTTGTCTATAACGGTTCAAAAGATAGTCCCATATAAGTAAATTTACATCAATTATGGGGGCACCCTTTAATATTTAGATTTATTTTTGTATAACTTTTTATTATTGGGGGCTATTGTTAGACGCAGTCATTTTAAATTTTACAGAATCGCCCTTTACAGTTCATAATACACTTAAAAAATATGTATGTTGTATGAGGACACCCTTTAGTTTCTAAAACGGGACCAAACTGTAAGCATAATCTATCATATTACCAACAATTTTCAAGATCTGATCAGAAATGACTTAGTTCTGGAGGCACAAATATAAAAAAAGCAACATTCAGCCGAATTGTATAACCTCCTTCTTTTTTTGAAGTCGATTAAAAATAGTGACTTTCAATTATTTTTAATAAAAATTTCGGACCTATTTTTTGATCAAATAATTTGCAAATGCATTAGACTCTTTTACGTTTTATTTCTTTTAAGATTTCTTATAAAGATAATATTCCTAAGTTAAATAAAAATCACCAAAACTATGAAGGAATTAATATATTTTTTATATATTTATGTCCTTCATCAGAGATGGAAAAGAACATATCTAAATGAGTCATTTTTTTTCGTACGTGCTCGTGCTGAAATCAGCTTTGCCAAGGCCGTAGATGAGCACGAGAAAATTTTAATACGCCAATCGACGACGTTGTTATTTTTTATTGACTATTATTTAATTTTTGTTAGAGATTGTTATTTTATTTGGGACGAATTTTAATTTAAATATATTTCAATTCGTTTTCAATGAAAGTTTTCGCGTAATAACGGCTATTGGCTTATGACATTAAAGTACGTCTTCGTAATTAGTCGGGCTCAATGCTCAGACATATATATAACTGAAAATTCCTTCGCTTAATAAGACGGTGGTTTGAGCTAAGTGCTTGGTGCAAACATTTTCTTTTTTTTTTCTCTTCTTCTTAGTCAGAAAAAAAAACACACTCACTTAAGAAGTTGCACGGTATCGGATTTTGTTTTGAATGTGTTTCTGAATTCCTAAATGAATTTTTGCCTCGCAACTGAATTACAAAGGCTATTTTATTATAGTATTTGATAACTAACTGCTTTCAAAACCAACTATTAATCTAAAGCTACAGGTCATCTATATAAACTGGGACTTTTTATAATTGCTGGTACCATTTCATATCACTTAATATTCAGGTACTTGACTTTTTTGTTTCAACCCTTTTTTCCGTGTCTGTGTTTAAAAAAAAACTTACTTCTTTACAGAAATGTTTTGTAATATTTAAAAACTTATCCTGTTTATGTTCTTTTGAACTTATCGGGACAGTAATAACAAAAATGATAAAGAATAAAAACCTTCCAAATTACTACTGGGAACCCGTTGTTCCCAGTAAAGAAAATTGAAATGTATATTAAATATGAAACTGATAGTTGAATAATTTAGATAAAAAACGAAAAAGAAAGGAAATTTTAATAAAAAAAAAAATAATTAAAGCGTTCTACTGTGCTGCTCCACCACTGTAGCGCAACTTCCCAAACTTAACCTATCTTCTTTGAATGTTCCTAGTTTGAAACAAGTAGTTTATAAATTGCATATTTATTATCATTCATTTTACCGATTGCCTTACTGTGCGCTATAGAATCATATCAAATTAATGTTTTAGAAATTGCTTTATAAAAATTTTTGACTGGCAAGATTGTTTAACAACAGCAGTAGTTATATGAAGAGCAATACTAACAACACCAAACAACAGCAACATTTTGCAATATTAAAAGTTTGATCAACAAACTTTAGGTGTTTTTTACTATATATTTGTATTATGCTCTTGTTTTCCTATTTTTGCTATTTGTCATCATCTCTAGTTTCTTCCTTTTGTTATATATTTTTTTTAACAACGATTTTGTTTCTTTTATTTATTAAACGCGTGTTGGTTGTTTGTTTGAAGTACAATTTATTTAAGTTTACTTTTTTTTTTCGTTGTTGCCTCTTATGCTACAGTTTGATTTACTTTATATTTTATATGAAATATTTTCTATTTTGCTTTCTATTTTTTGCTTTTGTTACGTATTAAACTTTTATCATCGTAAATTGTAAAATATGGCCCTTAAATGATGTACAATGTGTGTTTGATTTTTTTAATCTTTTTTCTGCCATTTTTAAAGATTCTAAGCAACAGTGACAGCAAGAAACGATAGTGCTGGCAGGAGAACACAACTGTGTTAGAGACTAAATCAATAGACATTAACGTTGATGTTTTGGTAAACCAAACATTTGTTTTTTGCTACTTTTTACTAACTTGCCTCCGTGTACTTTCGTTTATTTTGTTTCATGTTTTTGATGCGGTGTGCTTTTATACCCTTCACTACAAAAAGTGGAAAAAGGGCAAATCTAAGTTTACCATTTCGTTTGTAATTACTACAATATCCATTTCCGAATTCTTATCCATAGCGAAGTCGATTAAGCAATGTCCGTCTGAACGTCGGTGTTCGGGTTGAAATCAACTATAACAAGGTACAAGATGAGCTAGACAAAATTTAATTGCGCCAATCGATCAGACATAGTTTCGAAAAAGGTGTTATTGAAAGTCAGAATGAGCGGTCCATGTCCTTCGAGGCAGCGGGCAAAACATTACGCCTACCTCTAATTTTTCCTAATCATTTGGAAAAATGAAGTAACCTTAATCAAAAAAAAAAAAAATAATAATAATAATAAATAAATTTATGGCGCGATAGAGAATTAAAAATAAGAAAAAAACATCAAGTGAAAAAATTGGCGCTCGCCCATATTTTTCGAGTAACGGGGTTCTGAAATTTTAAATTTTTTTAAATATAAATATGGGTAGCACATAAAAGCTTTTGAAGAGATCTTTAGGAAAATACTAAGATATTTTAAAAATAATAAACCCATTAAGAGCCGATGACATTTTCATGTAAAATATTATATATAGTTATTTAATCTTTTTATTTTTATCTGTTACCCCAATATATTTTTTTATTGTAGTTACTTCACCAAACTAGATTAACGTATATGGTGAAAGGGTTTATAAGATTCGGCATGGCCGAACTGTTTATACATATTTTGATTTTTTTTTCTGTTCAGGCTTCTGGTTGCGGTGCTTCTATTTGTTAATTGGAATTTAATACAGCAAACAATGAGCGCATGTGGTTTTCTTTTCTGCTATTGTAGCTTCTTCCACCACTTCCAAGGCTGATACTGTTGCTCCATTGTGATTGTTAAGTTTAACATTTTTAAATTGAAAAATAAGAAATAAGAAATAAAAAAAAAACAAAATCGTTTTTCATGATTGTATTCAAATTGTTGTTAACTGTGTATAATGTAAAGGAAAGTGAAGTTAACAAACAAATGCAGTAATGGAGCTTTCACAGCAACAAAAAACAAACTGAAATTAAATAATTTTTTTTAGACTTCTTTTTTTTTGATGTTATAGAGGATTTTCTTATCGTTACAATTTCAAAAATTTCGCTTTCAAATTGGTTCGGTTTAAAATTTACAGATGTTGAGAGGTAAATTTTTTTCTGTTTGTATTTTTAAAACCACAAATAAATTACAAATAATATTTATTCAAAAAGAAAAAACAAAATTAAGTTATTTAATAGATCGTAACGAATTTTAAACACTCACACTATATCAATAATTTATTGGTTGTGAAAAATAGAAAAAATCAAACTAAAGTTACAGAAAATGTGTAACTGCTGATCTAGGAAAATTAGTATGTAAGTTTCTTCTACAAATAATTTTAATAAAGGAATGCAAATTTAAATGCTTGCGTTAAAATTTTGTTTTATAAAGTCCGAAAGTTAAGACATAAAAAAACTAAAAAAAATTCATATTTCAGCATGTTTCCGTAGAAGTGGTTATAGTAAAGTATGCGGTATTACTATGTTTGGCATAGCAATTGAGAAAAAAATATCTACGAAAATTCAACTTGGACTTCAATTTTTCAAAAATAATTATGCTTGAGAGAAGAGATACTAAAATTGCAGCCTATAAAAAGGACTTGATTTAAGCAGTTACTTAAAATTTTTAACAACAAATAATTAATAAAAATATAAAATTATAAATCAAAGGGTGGTCGATATGTGGCCCCGATTACTTCTAAATTAATTCCAATTTGCACTTAGTAGATTTATTTTATTATGTTTGTAAATTAGGCGTATTTATAGCTAATAGGAAAATAGGAAACTTTAATAAAATATCATGACCTGGGAGCTCCATGGCATATGGCTCCAGGGCTGCGGTAGCCATATGCCATGGTAATAAAACCACATAGCGGCCAGATCAGTGTTATCCTTATATTTAAACAAATAAAAAAAACAGTGATCATATTGCCATGACAATATCTATTGACCGTATAGTAAGCTCCGTTGTCACTTTTAGGCTGAAACTTGCAATTTTTTAATTTCTAATGCTTTTTGCAGCGCTGCATATTCATCGTAAAAAATTTTTGTACTCATGACTTTTAATATGGCACCAAAAGTTTTATAGACTTTAATAACTTTTTTAAACCATTTAAATACATTTTTTTTGCTTAAAACGTTCTCATTGAAATTTAGAGTTATTTTGAAGAATTCAAAGTGCGTAGGAAATTATTCCACATTTTAAAAAATTTTAACTTGCAGCTAAAAAACAAAAAAATTGGATAAATGCAATTCCCAAAGCGAAAACAAATTCGATGACCAGCATAAGCTACAATCGATTTCTTATTAAACCATAAATAAAGCAAATATATAGCACGATTATTGTTTTTATGAAATATTTATCCTTATGTTACAAAAGTCATTAAAATAACCAACCTACTCATTCAAAAAAGCTGATCCTATTATGCCAATGTACAGTGGTTTGAAAACGTTTTTTTTGAAAAAATTTAGTGTCTCATGAACCGCTTAAGCCATCTTAATGAAATTTTACAGTCGCAAAAAAGAGTTGTATCTCAGTGCACCTACGAACGGTTGGGCCCCTAAATTGAAGGAGGGATACTGGGTAGTGTACCAAATTAATGTACCTCCGACATATAATATTTTACAAATGTCATTCAAATTGCAAAAATTTTTTAAGACCTCTTTTAGTTTTGGCCGACCTTAGCTTAGTATTTTTGGCGTAATACAGCTATAAATGATCGAATTATTACCTTAAGACATTTGCTTCATTCTCAATAAAATTTAGAGCTAATAAATTTTACACTTTGTTTTGAAACCGGATTTTCAGGATTTTCACCAAAATTTTGGTATTTTTTATGCGTATGTAATTTAAATTTACTTCGTATTAGCAAAGATTTTTTAAACACATTTTAAACACAACCTGTAACAAAATGCGAGTAACCAGAAGACCCGGAACATTCATATCTCTAATTTTTCTATCATAATTATTCCTACTTTTAAATTGTCAATGTTCAAATACTTATCTTTAATTTATTTGAAGCAATATTTATTTAAGTCATAAAACAAATTCAAGCAATATTTTTTATTGTTCTTTCAATGTCGGGTTGTTTTATGACAACAATTTTCACTTAATTATTCTATTTGTCAAACTATTTTGAAAAGCTTTTGTTAGAAACCCACTAGCTCAAAACACTCTAGATATGAATTAATTTTCTTCCGTTTTAAATCTTTTCTCTATGCAGCTGCTTTGTTGATTTTTTTTTTTTTTTGCTTTTTTCGGATAATAGTTTGCTTTGCTCCTCAAACAAACTACTATTTGAAAATGCGACAATAATTTCGAATGGCTCTATGGAATGAATTAAGCTTAGCTGTGTTCTTAAAAGTATAAAAGGCTAGAGTGTGGGAAAGAAAACCTGAATAGAGAAAGAAATAAAAGTACATAAATTTTATGGCGTGTTTATGGCAGAAAATTAAAAAAGGATTTCAGATAATGAAATGCTTCAATTATATATTTAAAATAAATCTCTGCAGCTTTACACCGATATCACATACACACACACACACTGTTATTCATCCATTGTTGACAAAAAAGAAATTAATGAAATAAATTATGGTTTTGCTTTTGTTTTATTTACAAATAATTTTATTATGCACCAAAAATTCCAAATGAAACGAGAAGGTCAAATAATTAAACGAAAGACTTCTACGTTTTTTGTTTCTATCTCTTCTTGCAAAAAGGATTTAACCATCTACACACGCAATCAAAGTAAATTTTAAAACAACAAAATTGAATTGGAAAATATTAAAATCTTTGTTGACGCGGCGTGGAAGAAGAAAGGTTTAGAAAAATGTCACAAATAATTAAAGTTCTGAAAATCATACGCCCTGCTTTTTTAGCGTTTGAGCATTTTTCTTCTATGTTTTATTTTAGCTTAACCTAAGGACATTCAAACTATCTCAGATATTATTTGTTTTTCTCTATGCTCTTTAACTTTGCTTAACTTTATCTGTAAGATTATAACGTGGATTTGGTTGCAGGCTTAGGTAGATCAGCGATATCCAGTGTCTACTTACTGATCCACAAACCCTAAGTTATAACTCTATTAAATTTTTCCTCTTCTGGAGATATTTTAATCTTTATTTACAGCTTTAATAACATACAATTATTTACTTCGGCAATACTAACAGCTATGGTGATACGTTGATCCGTCGGGAGTAATCAGCTTATAGTAGTGTAGTGAATCAGTCAATACTCTTCGGCTTATATTTCTAACAGCTCGGATGATACTAAGCCGGTCAATACGTGATACAGATTAACGTCAGTACCTGCCATTGATGGCCTAACCTGACGGTGGTCTTACCACTGAAGGCAATACAAAGCATCGACTAGCACACTCCTTCGGACGTAGTCAACAGAGTTGGAATTTCAAGAACATGGCTTGTAGGACCATGAACTATCCCTTGCTTGAGAGTTCGAGACTATCCAACCCTGTCTGTTGAGAGTGCAACAGCACACTTTCATCTATTTCGCGCCTGACCCGCAGATATAGACTTTTTAATCAACAGCCGCGAGGTGTACCTCGAAGGGACTTCACTAATAACCGCCTACAGAGAGGAGCGGCTTTCTGTATGGGCTACCGATTCCCGTGGTGCCAGGAAAACTTCAACCGAAGCTGCAAACAAACTGCCGAATCCACTGTAGAAAACAGACAGCCAAGCCGCTGCGGAAAAAAGATAGCCAAGCCGCTGTGCAAGATAGTATAAAATACCTGAAGCACACTACACACTATTTACACATACACACATTAGATTATGGCATATTCCTGTCTAGTTTGAATCGCACCGATACCTTATCAACCTTTCATATATATTCAAATTAAATACCCACTTATTGAGAATTATAAGTGGTACAATGGATAATCAAGTGAATATTGCAGCGGTTATCTACATACATACAAAAAGTAAAGTGTGGCCAGATCGATAAAAAAAATTAAACCAGCAATAAAAAGGGCATAAAATGAATATGTACGTAATATACGTCACAAAGTTTGAGGATATAAGTTTTTTACACTGAACTATTAATGTTATCTAACTCTCGTTTAAAGTCAGTGTAGAAAAATTATTTGTTTTTTTACGGTTTAAAAATTTTTCTGGTACTTCTAGATTTTTTACAATAAACAAATTTGTCGCCTCTGACTTTGCATATTATTAAAGCTTCAAGAAGTGTTTCGAGCAAATTTTAAGAAAACATCATAAAAAAAACTTTTATGATAAGTGTTTTCTTTTTAAAAGTATGACGTAGTTAAACTCATATTGGCTTTTCGCGTACCAATATTAATTAAACTTATAAGTATTACGGAATTTATAGCCACATGAATACGCACATACTTCGTTAGTACTTAAAGCTTTCTGAGATAGTGATATAATGGCCACTAGCCTGATTTTTAATTAAGTAGTACGAAATACCATTAAAAGTATGTCGGAGGCAATAATGTACCTGAAAACCCATTTATCTTCTCAGTACTGGATTCACTACTATAAAACATAATAGGGCTTTTAAAATTTTTCTAATTTATTACTCCAAAACTACTCTCCTTCGTAGGCATCAACTCTTCAGAAACAAATAAACGTAAAATTAAAAAAAAAACAGCTATTGTTTTTGGGCACTTTTTCAATTTAAATAAGTATGATAACAACAAGTTTATTACTCTTGTGAACGTTGTTTTTTTTATTCGTTATAAAGACATTCAAATCATTTCCATTTTTCAAGCATTTTTTATTATACAAAATATAGAGGCATAACAAGAAAATATTTTAATGCAAAACAAGTATTTATCCTTGTCTTTTGTTTTGAAGGAAATTTATCTTTATTTCATTTAGAGTTTATTTTATTTGCATTTTTTTTAAATGCGACTTAATTTTCTTTTCAAGTGTTTGGACGCCACTTCTTATTTAATTAAAATTTTGCACCAAATAGAATACTTAGAATTTTTTTATATAAATATTTGAAATTAATACTGGAAACCACAACAAAAAAAAAAACACAATAAGATGTACCCTTCAGGTTATGACAAACAAACAATAGAAAAATAAGCATTATAATGAAAAATGGTGATGGTTCGAATACGGCAAGGATTTAAAAAATCTTGCATAATGATGCTAAGCAAACGAAAAAAAAAACTTAGCTTTTCTTAAAATAATCCATGTGATTTTTTTTATTACAAAATACAAAAGAATTCAATTTAATTAAAACTAACAAGCTGGGAGATTAATAAAATACGAAATATATAAAATAATAATATGCAAAAATGGACTTTTTGCGACATTGTTTTTTTAGGGCTTTAGCAACAACTTTTGTTCTGCGACTTTATCATAATTTCGTCATTTACAAAATTACCGTTATTTTTATGTTATTAAAGAAAATCATAATTTTGACCTTTAAATTTCCAGAATTCGACCAAATAATATTTAGTAGCAAATTTGTACAGAATCCTTTGAGGAGTATTTTTGCCAAACATATCAACTCATAATAGCGGAATTCACTCTTCGTAGCATATCTGCGATTTTTGCTACAAAGCGTGAGTTTTTTAAACGAATAGCAAATTAATTTAAACAACTGAAAATTAATTAGTTAAATTAAAGTTATATTTGAATATCGTAAAAATTGTTATTAAAAAACAAATAAAATACAATGCCTTAGGAATCAGAAACAACAAAACCATAAACTTTTTGCTTGAAAATATTTGCAAAATATTGTTGTAAATGTGCTATGGTGTAGCAAATTTCAATTCTATATATTTTGTTGTTGTGGTGTTGCAAAACATATCATATATGCTATGTTTGCAAGTGCTGCAAGGTTTGCAATAGCAGTTTGCTACGAAGCGTGAGTTCCGCTAATATTTTTAAATACTGGGTGTTTTGATACATTTTACAATAAAAATG
This sequence comes from Gymnosoma rotundatum, assembly GCA_916610165.2. NCBI lineage: Eukaryota > Metazoa > Arthropoda > Insecta > Diptera > Tachinidae > Gymnosoma > Gymnosoma rotundatum. Next base: position 97,222,597 of record OU744340.1, read on the forward strand.
AATTATGCGCCATCTAGCGGCAGTAATTTGTACTTACTACAATTAGCAATTTGTAAGGTAATTTGAATACCTTTTTATAAAAAAGTTTTGTGAATCGGTTGAAAAATAGCTAAATAGAGAACAAGAAAACTAAGTATAAGATAATTAATAGGCATGCCTCTACTTTTATTACAAATTGTTCCTTTCGAAGGTACTTTTCAATTTCGATTAAGATTTCATGGACTCCGATCTCTATTATGGCTATTAAAGCAAAAGCTTGAAGTAATGCGATCCCATAGTTGTCTCGTATTTTTGTTGTTAAAAATTCAACCAAACAATTAAACTTATCCTTTAATTGAAAAATTTTTCTCAGGAAAGTACTTCTGTTACTTCCATGATTTTAGTATAACTGACTGCTATTTCCAACATCTTGTATACAGCAATATCGTTTTGTTTAGATTTAATGATGTTGTTATCTGCTTTACAAAATTTTGTATGACTCTTTAGCCGTAAGCTGCATTTTTCCTTGAGTTTTACTATGAATTCGGGATTGAATGTTATCTTTATCATGAGTACACTGTGCATTCATAATAAATATTAATTTTAAAAAGTCAAACACGTCACTATTGTTCAATCGTTTTTCCATTTTAATCGAATGTTAGCATCTTTATATAAATAATTTGAAGAACGTTTACAAATTTGATGCATTTTCAAACTTTTGTTTTTAATAAAATGCGAAGGAAAAACAAAAAGAAAAAACTACGATCGTTTTAGTTAATCAGTAAAATTTAAAATAAATTATAAAAGAGAATGACACCTATGCAATAATTAGCATGCATTGCTAATTATTAGAAATTTTTACTGAAAACTTTTCTGTTTGCGTACTTTTTTATACAAAAGTTTTCTATAAAAGTAATTAGGTAAATCTACTCAGGATTTACTCAGTTACTAAGCTTTACGGAGAAAGTGACCTATTATTTATAACCAGAATGGGAATAGCAATAAAATCTTTGCTTGGCTTACATGTTTTTCAGCAAATAAGAAACCAAATGTCTCAGCATTTACAAAATATTTCATTATAAACGAAGCAATAGCAAAATGCAAAAAAGAGAAAGAAACGAATTTGCTTCAGCCGACTATGTGTTCCTTTCTGCAGCAAAGCATTTATTTTGGAAATGTGTGCTGTTGCTTAAGCAACTGGTTGAGGTTTGTTTCTTCTTTGGCTGTTGCTTTTTAAGAAAAAATAAACAAAAAACAGCATTTAGTGGTTTAATACAAACATTGTTTGTATTTTAATTGTATGTAATTTTTACGTATTATAATTAATAAATACAGCAAGTAACAGCAAGAAAAAGCAATCGTAGTTAGCCACAACTTCATTGTGAAGAGTTAAGCAATAGCAAAAAAAAAAAAAAAATAAAGAATGCTTGCTTTTGCTGCACATTTTTCCACAGCAACATTTAAGCAACTACATATGCGTTGAAAATAGTCAAGCATTTTTCATCACTGTTTATGAGACTAATAGAGATGCTTTTCTCAATTATTCGTATATACTAAATGGGTAACATTAAATCAGTAAAAATATTCTAAATGAACACATTGATAAAAAAAACATTAACCATAACATTACAACTGTTAAATATTTTAACAGACAATTAAATAATTCGAGGAAGACGAGGTACAAAAACAATGACAACTTTTGAATAGCATATATTTTATTGATTAATTGAAAATCAAGTAAACGACTCAACCTTCATTTTTTATTCTATTTTTGGAATAAATGAATAAAATTTGCCGAAAAAAGTCTTTAATGTTTTTATACGGCACAAATTAGGCTGAATGTTATGCCTTGAAATTCAACACGGTTGTTCATAATTTTCATATCTAAAATTCTGCGTTGATGCTTGAAAATCACATTTCTACCTTAAAAGTTATATGTGAAAGAACGTAAAAAAACAAATTTTTCATTTTTTTCTCTTTTTGTTAACATTTTCCAAATTTTCCTGTAAACGCAAAATTCGATCGTCATGCATCTCCTTAGAATTTTAGAACTCGAAGTCTTAACAACTGTGTTGAAGAAGCAAGACATAATATTCTTCCCAATTTGTGCCGCGTTAGCAGCAGTATTTTCTTACTTCCAAGTTTTTCTGTTGTCTCTCAGTGTATTGTTGCAGTAATATTCGTAAAAGGAAGAGTACTACTCAAAGTAACTATGCAAAAAGTAAAAAAAAAAATAAATTTTGTAGCTGTTAATATAAATATTGCTTTAAATTCAAAAAAAGTTAAAAAATCCATATTTTAATGGACACCCTAAATTTCCGTTTTAGGACAAGTGAGGGACACTCTAATTACCAATAAATGTAGCTGACTCTACCCCGAAGCATTAAAAATTATTCGCCATCTATAACTCAGAAATTAAAAAGTACTTTTTGGCATATTGCTAAATATATATTTCGATGTCTACATAATTTTTTGTTAGTTTAGTTACACATTAAGTTGCAGAGGATCTTGTGAACGACAATTATTTCGGATTTACTGCCGTTTATAAGCCCACCATCGCTGGTATCTCACAACGTAGATCTCATTTACAAAATTTACCCTTTTCAGTGAAACAAGAGATGCACGAAAGATCTAGTGCTTATTGGGTGACTGTTTATGAGCCTAAATAAAGATCCGATTCTGAATATAACTTCTTATTTTTGTCTATGAAAAAGTATGTCCAAAGTTAAAACCATTGATTGCTTTACGATCTTTATGTAAATTTATAAGAGCTCGCCACCGCCACTTATATCTACACCGTCGACCGAACGCCTCTTTTATGACGATAGTACCTTTGCTTGAGAGAAGTGTAAAAGTTGTGACGTCTATTACGCACATATATGTTTAATGCCTGTTTTTAATCGTTAGTTTTATTCTATCGATCTGGCCACACTTTATTTATTTATATGTAGATATACGCTGTTCAGTTCTTATTCATTGCTTATTCATTGTATCACTAATAATTCTCAATCAGTAGGTATTTTAGTTAAATAAGTCTGCCAGGCTTGGAATGTATCGGGGCGATTCAAAGTAGACAGGAATCTGCCATAATTGAGTGTGAAATGTGTTAAGTGTGCTTTGGGTATTTTATACCGCCTTGCCCAGCGGCTTAAGCTTATCGCTTTAGCTGACTATTTCGGTCACAGCGGCTTCGGCTGACTATTTTCCTCAGCGGTTTCGACTGACTGTTTTCCACAGCGGCTTCGGCTGCCTGTTTTCCACAGCGGCTTCGGCTGTCTGGTATTTTTAGTTAAGTTAGCACATTGTAAGTGTTTTTGTAAATATTGTAATATATTTTATAAGCCTTCAGCTTAGCTTAGCTTTAGCCATCAGAAGGCGAAAGTATTCGACGAGGATTCCCGACCGACTTCCCTTTTGAAGACGAACATTTCCCACTAAATTCAGTATTACCGATGCTGCTATCCGATTACCGATTTATCATCCGAGCTGTCAGGAATGTAAGCCGAATGCTATCACTGATTAAACTAACTAATATAAGCCGAGTACTCCCGACTGATCAACGTAACGCCATAGCTGTTAGTAGCGTTACCGAAGTAAATAATTGTATATGTAAATAAAGCTATATGTATTAAATCGCCAGAAGTGGGAAAATTCAATCGAGTTATAACTTAAGATTTTTGTGGATCCGTAAGTAAACCCTGGGCAACCCTGATCTACCTCAGCCGACGACAAAATCCACGTTACAAATTTAAGTTACAGATTACCTATAAACATACAGGATATACTATGTTTGAAAATCCTGTGCTTGAGATAACCTGACGCAAACTAATGTTGGCCATTAAAAACAACTTAATAGTGTTAAGCTGATAGAAGATGGATTTTTAAAAATAAGTAAAGCAAGTTTTGCAGCAATCCTGAAGTCATAACACCTACGCAGTTTTGCCGCAATGCGCATAAACTTTAAGTTAACTTAAGTTATTAGTTACCCAGCAGAAAAAATTTGAAAAGGTAATCGGGTATGGAAGTAATCATTTTTGGCGGAAGGACTTCGCAATTTATGGCTTAAAGAAGGCATGAGATCAATCAATGTAATCAATTACTGAGAACTGATTACGTGGGCAAATATTGCATTTTTATTGTAAATTTTTTCTGATTACCTCAAACTTTTTTGGAACTTCTTAACATCTTAAACAATGTGGCAAAGTAATTTATTGAATGTACATTTCATAATGGGTATTTACGAATAAGCGAGGAATTTGGAACATCCCCTTTTTTACCAACTTTAACTTCATTACGAAGCTCTTCTTATAAAAAAAAAACAAAAAAAATTAATTTAATAATTTGTTAAGTGCCCGTGCATAGATACTATTGGGTCACCGTACCAATATCAATGAGAATTTGTTTAACATATATTGAAAAATACTAACCCTATTTATAATAAATTAATAAAAATTGGATACCAAATGCAAGTAGTGATCTTCTTACTAAAAAATCTATAAAAATCATATAAGCTTACATTGGCTTTAAGATCAATTAACAGCGCAATTGATTTTGCGCTGGTGGATGTCTACATGGTGAAAATGGCTGTGAAATTTTTAGAGGGCGCACAATTCTTAGAGAACTCCTTGGTGGGAGAATCCTTCCTTGCGTCGAGAAATCTGGAGGCTGTTCGGATGTCAAGCTATCTGTCTTCGGTTGATCTGTTGACCCTTAAGGGAGCTAAAATTCTTTACTAGGATGCAGATCTCTTATTTTATCATAGAAGGCTACAGTACATAATACTGCCCAATAGTTTTATTTTATTTTGATTGTAATAATTCATATTTGTGTGTGTGTGTGTTTTTTTAAATATGAATTCGATACTCTTTCTTATTGTTTGTTGTTTTGTACTTTTTTTGTTTAATAGTTTTAAGTTATTAGTTTGTAAGTTAATTTAAGTGTTTTTTGTAATTAAACTTTAAGAGCTTCCCTTTTTTGGGGAATTAAATGCAAATTTTGTTATACGTTATGCGAGTGATGTGCAATGTAATTGTACAGTTTTTATGTTAATGTGAAAGTCTGTGGAAATTACATAGGTATGCGAAGAATATTTTTTTGTTAGATTTACTAGTGCTTAAGCTTCTTTTTTGTAAAATTTTTTGGATGGCCTTGGCAGCCATTAATTTTTTATATTTATATAATCTTAATATTAAGTAAATAAATAAATAAATAATAAATTACATTTTCCTTACATGGTACTTTTGCAAGTCTATTTCAATATATTGTCATTTTTTTCGATATTAAAGAAAACCAATTTGAAATAAGCATTTGATAGTTTTTTTACAGCACACAGTCATTTTAAATAAAGTACTTGCTTGTGTTTACAGGAAAACAATATAACATTTTCAAAAGAAACTTTAAAGACAACCGTTTAATTTTTTTCTCATTTAATAAGTAAAGTAAATAATATCTTTTATAAAAAAATTAATCAAGCAGAAAAAGGATCTGCCATTAGACTTCAATCGTACATATTTAGAAATAAAATATCCATCCCATACCCGATGCACTTTATACACTTGTCTGACTATCGGTCTAAGTTTATATCAGCAATAACTAAATTATAATTTTCTTAGTATTTTATTTTCTTCTTTATCTCTGTTACGATATCCGTTTTCTCTTACGTGATTGATTAAAGAAATATAAACGGAAAAAAGTGGTACAATTAATTTTCTTTAATTGATTTAATATTGTGATTTTTTTCCTCTTTATGTACGAGTGTAGTTTTTCTTTTTTTATATCCTTTCAGCTGGTAAACTTTCATTTTATTTATTCTACACTTAATTGATGGTGTGGTATATATTTCTTTCGATATAATTTTAATTTAGTTTAGAAGACTTGAAAATACTCACACTTACAAGTAGACTTAATCAACAACAGTTGCACAAATAAAAAAATTGCTTTTTTTTATAGAAAATAAAATGTATCAACGATAAAATAATACAAACGAATAGTAGAAAAATTATAGAGAAAATTAGTTGCCCATAAAAAAGAGAAAAGAGGAAAGAATTATAAAAAGAAATAGAATTGAATCACTACAATTTGCAATTGGATATTGATGATGACCAGCTAATGTTACCCATCAGCAACATTATTATCAACAAAATCATTGTAACACACGCATCTACTCATTCACTATTCTTTCAGGCCAATCACAAAATGCGATGCGCTTTTATCGCACAGTGTTTTGTTTCTTACACTAAAATGAACTAAATTTCGTTGTTTTACAGAATGAAGTGCTCTGTCTCTTAAATAAATATGTAAAAAATAATTTTAAATTAAAGATGCGGGAATATTTTTTGAATTATTTAATTTTCATGTAAAATTTTGTGCAATTTTTTTATTATCACAATTAAATTAGTTACCGATATTGATTATATATTGATGGCCACCAAGACGTACTTTGATCCTCAATATTCAATATCTGTACTTAATTTAATCGGGATAATTTAAAAAATAGCATAAAGTTTTTTATGAAACTTAAATAATTTCAAAAATGATTTTGTTTGCTTTTATTGCATTAATTTCAATGCTCTAGGAGATTAATTTACTAATTTATTTTATTTAAAAAAAATATCTATATACTTTTTTCATATATACAAAAGAAATTTTTATTTTTTTTTGCCTTTTTTTAGAAAAGGGAATTAAAAAGAGTATTGAAACAAACTTGAATTTTCTGACCATTTTGAGAAATGCACCTGCCATTAGGCCACCAAGGTTGTGCGATAAGACACCTCTGGGTTTTTTCCTGTGGGACCACGTAAAGTCACTAGTTTATACTGCTAAATCAGCAACAATTGACGCATTGGCCAACATTATTCATGATATTAGTGACATACGGTTAGCATTACTTGAAAAATTGACCCGAAGTTGGACGTTCAGAATGCGCTTCGTGATGAGCAGCTGCGTGGCTATATAACCGAAATCATTTTTAAACATAATTCCAGGTTTTGATCTATCGTATAAAAAATTCTTCATTTCAATTTAATTTTTTGTATTATTTTTACAATTTAAAGTTTTGTCGGGCTGAAAAAACACCCAATACAAATATGTTATCTTCTAAAGATGACATTTCTGATGGTAGTAGAATTGTAGCTGTTTAGCTCTTGTAACTAAAATTATGTGAATATAATCAAAACGGCAGTGTATATCAGAAAGCTTCACAAATTCATGCTTAGAAAACCTCATTTCATATTTGGGAAATTTTTATCGTTCTTGTCTCACTGTAACCTAAATTTTTAAAAGTATGTAAACATGCGACTGCAAAAATTACTTGTTATGAGAGCTTTAGAACTTCAATTATCCAAGCCTAGATTTTACTTAAAAAATCCATTTTAAAAAAGAATATATTGTAGATATATATTTCCTTATCAAGGTTTTTCTTAAAAATCAATTTCTTTTTCAAACTTCATGACACAAGAAAACAAACCATTTCTTACTATTAACATTTATTTTTTTTTATCCAATTTTGTTCGAGGGTAAAGCATTGTCATCATTATTATATTCATTGCCAGTAACAGAATTGGAACCAGTCAGTACTACAAGTGGCAGACAGAAAATAATATTACCCTCATTATTGCTTTATTGTTCATCATTGTACCTAAAGAAAGCAACGCAGTTCCATTTTATACTATTCTTTTCTATGGTTATTATTTGTTCTTCTTTATAGTTTCCTGTTACATTTTCATTGATTTGATATCGGAAATTTAAAGAATTTTAAAAATGTTCGACATGTGCCAGAAGAACATTGCCTGACAGTTTTTATTTTTACAGAAACAATAATTAGTTTAAGTTTTTCTATTTTGTTTTATTGATTCTTACATTGTTTTTACGTTTTTATTATAGCACAATGTTAGTTAAGGGTGGAATCAATAAAACTACTTTGTATTTATATTTATATTTTTTAATGTATTTAAACTTAGGCTAAAAACTTATGTAAAAGCTATGTCGAATCTTATATACCCTTCACCATCTATATAAATCTAGTTAAGTGAAGCAACTCAAATGAAAAAAGTAAATATTGGGGTGACACATAGTTAAAAATTAATTTTAATAATTAATAATTTTACATAAAAATGCCATTGGCTTTTAGTGGATTAAACATTTAAAAAAAATTTATTATTTCCTTAAAGATTTCATCAAAAGCTTTGAAATTATACCCATACTAATATCTTAAAAAATTTGAAAGTTCAGAGGCCCGTTACTTGAAAAATTAAGAATTTTCATAAAATTTTAATAATTCATTAATAAAGATCTCTTTAAAATTTGTAAAATGATACCCATATTGATATTTTAATAATTCTTGCAAAAAAAACGCCTTCAAAACAGTTTTTATCTGTCTGCCAACAACGGTTCAAGAGTATTGCCACATAAATTAGATTACAATAACTATTGGGAAACCGTTATATATCCAAAATTTTTCCTTGTTTTTCCTAGTTTGAAAATATGTACACATAAATTACAGCAACTATAGGGTCAACCCTTAATTTCCAAATTAAAATTATATACTTGCTGTTGTAGGAGATTTAGCAACCTGTTCTGTGTAAATTTTAACCATTTGTCTATAAAAATTGATCAGCTTGGTCATATACTGTTGTAAAACTCTTTAATTTGTAATTTTTATACTTCATATTATACCAAACAAAGTAGTGGACATTCTGTCAAGTGTCAATTGTTTTTATATAACGGTTCAAAGAATTTGGCCACATAAAACAAACTCAATTAATTTTGGGATCACCCTTTAGTTTCTAAATTTAAATCATAAGCTTTTTGTTAAAGCGGACTTAGCAAAACATGTCCCTTGTAAATTTTAACTGTCTGTCTATAACGGTTCAAAAGTCCGACCACATACACCATATTATATCAACTATTGGGATACCCGTTTATTTCCAAATCCAAGTTTTATACTTGTTGTTATAGACGAGTTAGTAATACAGGTTCTTTGTAAATTTCAATCGCCTGTGTACAACTGTTTATTATCATGGCCATATAATTCAAATTAAATGAACTGTTGGGATACCCTTTTTTTATAATTACTATAACGACCATAGCAATCAATTTTCTCTCAAATTTTCAAGCGTTTGTCTATAACTGTTTAGAAGAGAGGTCTATATAAGTAAATCTACATCAGTTATGGGACACCCTTTATTTTCCATATTCAAATTATAAACTCGTTGATATAGCAGGCTTAGAAATACAGTTCGCTTAAAAGTTTCAGCATTCTGTATATAACGGTTCAAAAGTTCGGCCACATACTTGTAATTACACCAACTACTGGGGCACCCTTTTACTTCCAAATCAAAACTTTAAACATGCTGTTTTAACGGACTTAGCAATACTGGTTCGTTATAAATTTCAAGCGTCTGACTAAACCTGTTAAAAAGTATGGCCATATACATCAAATTTAGTAAACTATTGGCACACCCTTTAACTCATAATTCTTAATATTAATACTTGTTACTATAACGACCATAGCAACCGACATTCTGTCCAATTTGCAGGCGTTTGTCTATAACAGTTCAAAAGGTAGGCTCATAAAGTAAATCTTCTTCAATAATGGTACACCCTTTAATTTCTAAATTCAAATTATAAACTTCTTGATATAGCGGATTTAGCATTATAGGTCCTTTTTAAGTTTCATCGTTCTTCTTATAACAGTCCAAAAGTTTGGTCACATACACAAATTTACATTAACTATTGAAACACCCTTTAACTTCCAAATCGAAATTTTATACTTCTTGTTATAGCGGACTTAGCAATATAGGTACGTTGTAAATTTCATGCGTCTGTCTACAACTGTTCAAAAGTATGGCAATATACATCAAATTTAATGAACTGTTGGAACACCCTTTAATTTATAATATTAATATTTGTTACTATAACGACCATAGCAACCGACATTCTGTATAATTTGCAATCGTTTGTCTATAACGGTTCAAAAGATAGGCCCATATAAGTAGATTTACATCAATTATGGGGGCACCCTTTAATTTTTAGATTTATTTTTTTTAACTTTCTGTTATTGGGAGCTATATTATTTTAAACTTTACAGAAGTGCCCTTTACAGTTTCTTAAACACGTACAAAATAAGTATGTTGTATGGGGACACCCTTTATTTTTATTTTTAAGATTAAGATTTTTTTTAAAGAAGATCTGGAAGCATAGCCTATCATATTACCAAAAGTTTTCAAAATCGGTTCGAAAATGACTTAGTTCTGCAGGCACAAACATAAAAAAGAAACATTCAGTCGAATTGATAACCCCTTTTTATTTTGAAGTCGGGCAAAAAGTTTAAACATTTCCACTTGATGTTTTTTTCTAAAATCCTACATATAGTACTTACTTTTTTGATTGGAGCTACTATATTGCAAGTAAAGGAATGATTTTATCAAGAAAAGATTATTCTACTTTAAAAGACATTACACAAATAAAAAAAAACACTATTTTGTCAAATCTCCTAAATTAAAGAGATGCAATGTTTTATTTCAATCATTGGATTACAAAAATCCCTAGAATCACGAAGCAAAGACGCTACTTACATATCTGCAACTATTATGGGAATTTTATTGATGATATATTTAAAAAATTTACAATATCTTACGTCGTTAGTCATTTCTGAATACCGTTAGCTAAAATTCAATAAAAAACAATTTTGGGATTTTTTGGTAGTTACATGTTTTTTCATTTCAGTTGACGATATACAACCAACCGCCTTTAAATTTATCTACTTAACGATTTGGTCTCATCTTGAATGGTTCCATACCATATGTGGACTACCTTTTAATTCAAATTTTACATTTTCGTTAGTTATTGTTGAAAATTTAAAGTGTCTGACTACCACGATTGAAGAGGTGCGGTAATATACGAAGAAATCGGGGAATTTTGGGGACATCTCTTGACTTTCAATTTTTATTTTTATACCGGTTATTTAGGCGAGCACAGACTCTTTGTAAATTTAAACTGTTTGACTATAATGGTTTCAAAGATTGGACGGGTTAAATACGTAAAAAAGTAAAGACTTTTTTTTTTTGCTACATATCTGGTATATCGTATATAGAACTACAATCATTTCTGTAACATTCAACTTACTTAAGAATTAAAAGTGAAAACTATATACATGAATATCTCGCCTCCGAAGGGACATCCTTTAATTTTTTTTAACACATGCATACATACATACTTATATATTACTACAAATTCTGCGTAAAATGTAACGGCCGTTTGCATAACAAAAACTTAGCATGATGCTAGCATAAGTGACGAAACTAAGCAGAGTCTCTGCAAGGCTCTTCACACAATTTGACACCAAAAATAGTTACAAAATAAAGTTATGGGTCACGGCAACAATTGAAGGATCGCCGCGAATAACGTTGCAAATGACAAAATAATAATTTTTCAGGAGAGCAAAAAAACGTATTTAAATGGTTTGATTACCTCCACTGACTGACTCATTGTAATTGCGTTTTGACGGTGATAAAATGCATAATTTTAATGTTTTCTTGTTGGAACAAATGTAAGAGAGTAAAATTAACGGTAATCTGCAAAAAAAACAGGTTTTGCAAATTTTGTCTTTTACAACGTTATTCGCGGCTTTGCTTCAATTATCTACAATGATTTTAAGAGCCATCCCGTACGGCAAAACACACTGGGAGTCTTATCAATTTCTCCTCTCATGCCAAACTCATTCTAAGTTTTAGTTATGCATACGGCTGTAAGTATTTGCCTATAACGATCTAAAAGATAGAAACATGAACGAAAAATTAAGAGGATACACTATATATTTTTAGTTAATTTTAATATTTCTTGTTGCAGCTAAAATTAAAACATAATCTTTGAAACCGCTACTGCGGTTCTAGACATACAGCATTGTGACGGCAGAAAGACACGCAAGTCGTCTTCTAAAGTTTGCAGTTTTCCAGAGCTCCTCTAAATTTAATATTTTAATTAGCTGATTTTTACCATTTTTTTAAATAAAATTTAAATTAAAACTTTAATTGATTCAATAATTTTTTTTTTTTTTTATTAGAAAATTATTTACTTTTTTTTAATTTATAAATTTACTTTTCAATTATAAACATAATTGAGAGAATTTATTAAAATATTTATCTGAAAACAAATAAAACCTTTGACACGTGCAAAAACTGTTTTTTGTGTAACCTAAAATGCTTTTAAATTAACCAATAACGTTTCTTGTTGTGGACATCAATCAGATTTTTATTTGTCATAAAATATCATTTACTTAAGTTATTTCATGTTGATTTCTCTGAAAAGCTTTACATTTAAGACATTTTAACATTCAGCATTTATATAATTTTTTTTACTTTTTTAATCAAAAACTATTTGTTAACTTTTCCAATAATTTCTTTGTTATTAGATGGCATGAATTATTTTAGAATTGACACTACTATTGATTGAAATTGAAACATTAAAATGAAGAATAAAATTGCAAGATTTTTAAATCTAATTAAGCGTACATTCGTTTATTCATTCAAGCAATGTTTGAAATTACAGTCTGATGTGCAAAATCTCTATTATAATAAAATGATTTTCACACGCTGTCGCTTTTAGATATTATTTCACCCACCAGCTAACAATTATATTTTATATAAAGATAATATCAGATAATGCATCAAATCAGTATTAAAGTAAAATCATCAGTTTTATGGATTTTTCAATACCATGGGCTAGTTGGCAAAAATATTTTGATTTCTTTTATATATCTGATAGCAATTGGAAAATAGTTGTATTTGATTTTTATATATTTTCTTTTGCAGTCCGATTGTTATACATGATTTTTAATATTTAATTAAATGAATAATACATTTCTTTAGAATTGCCTGAATAATTATTTATTTAGACATCTTAAAGAATATTTTTTATTTTATTTAAAGACAGAAGCTTTTTTATTTTTACGCTAGTCTTTTACTATTGAATTTGAATGTACTAAAAGTTATTATTAAACCACATTTTAAATTTTCACTCTTATAAACTCCAAATGCAAAAGTTTATTTCAATAAATTATAAAATAAAATCACAACTTAAACTCTCTTTAATTTTTTACTTAAATAATTCTTTTGTTTTAAGACATGTCGTGATTTTTTTTTTTTTTTTGTAATAAATTCATAAAAACTTACCCAGTTATTAAAAAGGGCTCATTTACATAAAGCGTAGATATTAGCAGAAGTAATGTAAAAAGGAAATGGTTAACATTTCACTATCTTCAATTCAACAATTTTTTACCAAAAAAAAAAGATCTGCCAACCCCTATAAATCTAAAAACAACAGAATTATTGTTATTGTTCATGTTTGCGTAGTATGTGTATAGAATAATAAGACAATTAGCCAACACAAATTGATTTTTGAAATACAAAAGATCGTGAAGTTACAAAGTTAGAGCCCACCATCGAACCCCCGTCAAAGGGAAAATATTAATTGTAGTTTAAATACCAATAAATGGGAATAGCAGTACGAGACTCCTGGAAAGAAAAGACAATTAAAATGTGAAATAAATTAGAGTGAAGGTGTCTATTTAACATTACAGTTTCAGATAAGATTTACGGCGCGTTTATAATAACATAAATGGCTTCAGCTGTTAGCGTAGTAACAGCTGTTAGGGAAGTAACAGCATAATAACAGTGAACATGGCAGAAGTAGCTCAATTCGATAAAAGGCGCCTGGCAAGAAAAAGGAGATAGATGGCAATGTGTTGAAGATTTAACTATGGCAACAGCGTAAGTGGTTCAGTTTACTAAAACAAATCATCGAGTAATTGGTGTCTCGCATGGAGTAACACAGTGATGTAAAATGGGCCGCCTGCGTTTAGAATGACAAATGTTTAGTACGCAAAATACTACAGAATCAAGCAGAGCCAGAACCACAGGAGAAGAAATTGAAAATTTGTAATGTACCACAATAGAGCAAAACAATACATAAATTTTGTGCTTGGTATTTGCAATCAAAAGAACCCGTAAGTTTATTCAAAAATGATATTTTTCTAATAAAATCTCTGCATTGAAATAAATTAGATAGAAATTTTTAAATCAAAATTTTTCAATAAAATTTAATTAAGTATAATCACTCTGATAAAAAATACCTTAACATGATATTAAAATTTCTTATTTCTTATAAAATAAAATTTTTGTACAACATGCCCATTTTCAAATTTAATTTTATGCTCGAATAAAAAAGCTGATGAATGTGCAACAAAATCTGATTTACAATTATTTTTAGCAGTCTTCCTTGAATAAGGAGCCAGAAAACTTTTTATTTTAATTAATAGGTGTCTTACATTATACTTTTTATCTTTTACTTTCGTTAAAAAAAAATAATATCAAACGACTACTTTTGCAGAAAATTAAGAATAAAAAATTACTTAAAAAAAAGTAATTTAATTTACTTTCCTGGAATATGCCTGAAAGACTCTGATGCTATAAACACAATCATGTCCACCGACCATCGACTACAAAATGTCAAAAATAGAATACATGCGTGCTTATGAGAATAATTCTTTTAGCCGCTACACGACTACCGACTACACGGCTACTTTTGTAGCCCGTAGCCAACTTAGGCTAATTTCTATTTTTCTTGGCTACAAAAAACAGATTAGTGGTGGCAATACAATAAATGCATGAAATGGTGGTTTTAAAAACGCAATACATTAAATATCGCTATTAAAAACGCAAAAAACTTTTATAGTGGCACCATTGAAAAATAATAATCATCTGTTCATTTGTTTACATTTTTCATCAGTTTATTACTTTATCTCGAAGGGGGAACATCTGCGTGCGAGCAGATTTTTTTCAAAAAAGTGAAGTTATATTTGAAGTCGCAACGCGCACGGTTTTAATTCAACAGGATTTTCAACTTCCTATACGAAGGTATAGGTCGATGTGCAGTTCCTGGAGAGACTAGTTATATCAAAATACTTGTGGGATACCCTAGCGCTGTAGTTATATACCCCTGCCATTATAAAATTAAGATTTAAAAAAAAATACATTTTTCATTTACTTTTTGTTTGTGAAATTTTCCATTTAGTTCTTTTTTCATCAATTTCTAATTTGTTTCATTTATATTAATTTTTTGGGATTTTTATTGTAATTGACAAGTATATAATAGTAATTTTTACTGTTTATATATATTTATTATATTGTTTAATGTAAATGTTTAGTTCAATTTACATGCAAATATAGACGTGGACACTTCATACACTGAAGTCTTTGTTTCCACTATTTTAGCAATAGTATTTATAAAGTTAATTAAATTTTCTTGAGACATTAAAATTTTTTTTTTACAAAAATGCACTTAAAAAAATCAAGTTTGTTTTGTTTTGGTTAACTTTAATACATGTGTCAAAACAGATGTTTATTTTTTGTAGTTAGTGGTCGATGGTCGTTAAAAGAATTAAGTAGCTGGCGACTTGGCTATTTTTGTAGCCAGCTACTTTTGTAGTCGGTAGTCGATGGTCGGTAGCCTTTGATTGTGTTTATAGCATGAAACTGATAGATCACACTAGAGTGATTACCTTTAAGAGAGAGAGAGAGAGAGAGAGAAAGAGAGACGTATCATAAGGAAGATAAGTAGATTCTTAAAAATATTAAGAGTATTGTTGTTTTTTTAGTTTATTTTTTTTTTTTGTGTTTAAATTTAAAAAAAATTCATTCACTTTCTCCTTAAAGCGTTAGAAATTTGTCAAATTGGATAATCACTAATATAAGAATACAAAATACATATGTACATTTGTATGAATATGTTTGCTCAATGAAACAAAGTTATAAAGGAATAACTTTTCTTATTTGTTGGTTATCAAATATGAACAACGAAATCCTAAAAGAATGTAACAACACTTTAGTTATATACCTATGTAAATAAAGTTTTGAAGAGTTTTTTAATAAGAAGTAATTTAATAACAAGACAAAGTTGTAACTCCAACAAAATAAAAAATACTAAAGACTAAAGAAAAAATAAAAAATATAAAAAAAATTCGCTACAAAATTTAAGTTACCAAAAAATTTATATCAAAGCAAGTGAACCTTTGAGTTTATTATATAAAACAAAATTTAATTGTAAATCGATAATAAAAAAATACATAAAATATTTAACTCTAAAAGACTGTAAAAAGGCAGCTTTATTTTAAAAACCAAAAACGATGTTTGAAAAAAAAAAATAAATAAAAAATGGAAGTTCAGAAGGCATGTCATAGTCCGTGGACTCAACGTCGACATTATTTCGAAAAGATAATATTAATGGGCGTTATGTCACTTTGAAAAACGTCATATTGTCCATTGATATTGTAAAGTTTAAGAATAGACATAGTGTCACTAACTAAACTGTCATAATGTCCTCACTTAAAACATCAACGTCTTCGCTTACCAAAGACTTCGTGCACAGACGGCCTTCGGCTGGGTGCAGAGCTTTTTTCCTTTCAGTTATAAGCTATATCTATGTTATAACCAACAGTGGCTTCGCTTATCATAGATTTTCTGCCAGTTAGTTTATGAAAACCTTCCTTCCTTACATAGGATACCATAAAATATACCTATACTACCCATGGACGTTATGATTCTATGCTGATAGACATTATGTCGCATGTCCATAGACATAACGTCACTTTCTGGATTTAAAAATTTCAGCAAAAATAGAAACTTAGGAGAAATTTTATAATTACGTAGAAACTAATATCTGATTGCAACCTAAATTTTATTACAAATTCTTAATATTACAGAATACAGAGAATAATTCTCGCATTGTTAATTACAAAAGTAGTTGGTTAAATAGATGATGTTTACAATGTTCACAACCTCAAACTCATCGCCGTTTATTAACAAAATTATAAAATAAAACTAAAACTCATTCATTCTTTGAATATTTGATATGTGTTTTCCTATGGAGGCACCTATTGCTATCATCTAAAATTCAAAACATCAAATATTGCCAAAGTTCTTATTTAGAGCGTGATTAAAAAAAAATTCATGAGGACGTCAATATCACGAAAAACCTATTGGCAAGAATTAAGGAAATGGTTTAATGGATTTATTATTTAACATGGTTGAGGTAACCATAATCTAAGAGCAACATACTATGGTTTTATTATATAGTTGTTAGCAAAAAATAGATCTTACAATCACATTGTTGCCTAGCTTAACAATAGCATGGTATAGTATTAACATAATTATATTTAAATATAAACATTAAATGGTTACATATGAACATAAAATCGTTAAATTAAAATATCATAATATGGTTAAAAATGTCATGTTATGTATTTAAATGCAAATATTTCTAGACAAAATAGACTTATTATTTTTATTATTATTATAATTGTAATAATAATAATAAATAATAATATAATAATAACAATAATAATAATAATAATAATATATATGGCTAAATATATTTTATTTTTTTAAATAAATGAGAAAACTTTTAAAGCTAAAACTAACCATGTTGTGCACGGTAGCCACATAATGGTTAAATGTTAACAAAAAAATTTTTTGTCGTGACTAAATTTTTGTTGAAAACAACTTTAATTTTTTCTCCCCAACTATACATTATTACAAAGAACATAATATGGTTATTCGGACCATATAACAACCAAGTTTTTTCTCTGCATGAGTTGGGGAAATATAACTATCGGCGAATTAATTATGTAGCACTCGTACTATACATTAGAAATGAAATTACTGCATATGAACTAGCTTCCTCCAAATTAATCAGTGCTTAAAGAAATCAGGATTGTAGCGACGACTAGCAATTTTAGGGTCAGGGTTGATTAGGAAAAGTAAAAAAAAAACTATAAGATTATCATTCGTAATTATTGTTTCAATCAAGAATTCAAAAGAAAGCAGGCCACTTAAAAGGTTAATCTAACATTAATACAATGAACGAGAGAACAGATTTACAATTTTACATTGCTGCTGTATTCATATTTGAATTAAAATTCAACCTTCTGCAGTTTTCCCAATTTCTTTTAATGTAGAAGTAGAAAAAAATCACTGGATCGGTAAAAACATAAATAAGTGATTTTTCTTGTTTTTGTAGAAACTCATTTTGCTCCCTCATATTAATTTAATTAGTAAATGAATGAGTGACTCCCATAAATATGCTTATATGTGATGTCAGTTTATATATTATTTATTTTCCAGCTTCATAAATTTTGTTCATTTCGGGTTTTTAGCTTCGTTAAATTCCAAAAGTTTTGTGTAACTTTGCATACAGGGTGTCAGTAACAACTGCAAAAACATCTGCAAATATGTAGAAGTTATTTTTCTATGCAACTATTTGCTTGCAGAATGTGTGGGATTAAAAAAAAATGAGCAGTTTGGATATAAGACTGATGTATTTAAGTAGTTTTATTGCAATGATTACTGTACCATAAGTAGTTGCTGTTGGCTTCAAATTTAAATCCTGCAATTTACATTAACCACGTACTATTGTTGAAGTTTTCTTCTTTTTTTTTTAATACCATGAAAACTCAAATAAAATATGAAAATAAAAAAAGGAAAAAATATTTGAAACAAAGTTTTATAACAATATTCTATAGCAACTACGAAAAGAATATTCTGAAATTTTAATTTTTTGAAGCATATAAATGCTGGTAAAATTAAAAAATAAAAAAAAAAAATAAACCAACACACATAAAGTATTATAATTAATTTATATTCATGTCTAAAACTTGTTTTAACATTAATTTATATTGACATAAACAGTGTAAATGAAAAACGAAATACTCCTGAAAGTCATACACATGTAGAGCCACAATGACAGGAAACAACAAAAATTACTAATTATGAAGGTAAAATAAAGTTATGAAAAATTACTCTGCGAAATCGAGGTTTACATGTGAGGCCGGTGGTGTTATTTTACAATTTTAAACGCAAATGCTTAAGGTGTAATAAAAATGTTCATAACAACTCTGTGTAATGACTTAATTTAATTTTTAACGTGCTTTTAAACCAATTTGTATTTTATAATAAATTAACAGAAATTGTTTTGTGGACGGTATGTTGGCTTCTGTGAACAATTGGCTGCACGCAAAGAAAAAACATGGTTGACGTTACCATAATTCAATAGCAACATATTACGGTTGCATTATATGGTTGCTAAAAAAAAGTATTGTTACATTTGCAACCATACTATTGTCTAGTAAAACAATAACTTTTTAAAGTATAAATATTAAATGGTTAAATTAAAATATCATAATATGGCTCAAAATGGTATGTTATATAATTAATTTATTATGTAGTCCCCGAAGTAAAAAATCTTCCTGATATAAAACACTTATTATTATTTTATTGATTAACGATTTGCCATATATATTATTTAAAAACATACATTCACAAAAAAAAATCAATTATTTGCTTTTTATAATGCTTAGATCATAGGCTAAAAGAAACAGTTATATAAATATATAGTTAATAAGTCCAAATAAATGATTTCACAATTCTGCTTCAAACACAAAAATAAAGATTTATATGCTTACAATACGAGTACATATATATTCATTTCAACTTTTTAAATGGTTTGGTTCCCTTTTTATTTGTTTTCATACTTTGCATATTATTCTAATTTATTTATTTTGTACATAAATTTTTATTTTTTTTCACTTTCTCTAATAATACAAAACAATTTCAAATTTTAGCTGCCAGCAAAATTAATAAACTGTCAACAATAAAATACTTTTTAGCGCAACCATAGTCCTGTTGCTTTTAACCATACTTTGATTAATAATAACATATTATGGTTAAATATATTATATTATTTTTAATAAGTTTTAAAACTTTGGTTGTGGTTGAAATTATTTTAAGTAAACCAACCTTGTTGAATTTTTGTGTACAGTAACCATACAATCATTAAAAATTAACAAAAAATGTTTATCGTGACTAAAGTGTTGGTGAAACCAACTTTAATTGGCTCTCTGCAACTATACATTGTTACAAAGTATATAAAATGGTTATTTCGAGCATATCACAACCATGTTTTTTTCTGCGTGTAGTTTCTAGTGAACATATCCTAAGTAAAACTGAGAATAAAAAAAAAACTTTTTTTAACAAAAAAAAAATTTTTATTTAAACTATTCAATGGGAAATCTGCCATACGTGAAGGTTACAAAAGATTCGGCATAGCCGAATATAGCACTCTAATTTGTTATTTTTTGAAATCCTTCATAAAATCAAAATTTATTGTGACCGAGATCCTCATTTGCTTTCGTTAGCGAGTCAAAGCAAAGAAAAAAGTTGTAATCTACAACAAATTGTCTAAAAGTTCTTTTAAACTATTTTTTTAGTAAAAATAAAAATACTTTGAACGTGCTTGATTCCTTCCAATTAAAATCAAAAAGATTCTAATAATAAATTTTCATATTGATATACTTGCATGTGCACATTGCTTATTAATAAAAATTGTTTTCAATTTTTATTTTTTTTAATTTTCATTGAATCTTTCAAACACAAATGAATGGCTCTCAATAGGATCCCTTATGTAGAAAAATGAAAGAAAAAAAAATTGTTACTGTATGTTTGCTGTGTTTCTGTAAAAAACATTTTTGAATTGCTATTGTCTTTTGTCTTATTGATTCAATGGAGTTCTCATTTAATCAATTTGACGTTTGATATAAGACTTTGTAGTTTTCTATACAAAATTTGGGTAAAATCCACTGAAGAGCTATTTGAGCAGTAGTGAAATGGCCATATGGATATGCTTTCCCCGCAGTAATACATTTCATTTTTTAGTTTAGTTTAAAATAATAAATATTTCATGAGAATATCATGAAATATTTATATTTGAAGGAATCAAGCACGAATAAAATAAAAAGATTCCGAATAATAAATTTTCATATTAATATTTTTTTTCATACATTTTTGTTTTTTTTTTTATTTTCTCTTACAATTTAAAACAATTTCGAATTTTAGCTATCAGAAAAATTACTAAACTGTCAAGAACTAGAACAAAATATTTTTAAGCGCAAACATTATTCTGTTACTTTTAACCATACTTTGATTAATAATAATATATTATGGTTAAATATTGTATATTATATTTCATAAGCTACTAAACTTTGGTTGTGGTTTATATTTTTTTAAGTTAAAACCAACTATGTTGCATTTTTTATGGACAGTAACCATATAAATGTTAAAAGTTAACAAAAATTGTTTATCGGGACTAAACTTTTGGTAAAAACAACTATGATTGGTTCTCCGCAACTATACATTGTTACAAAGAACATAATATGGTTGTTGTGACCATATCACAACCATGTTCTTTTTCTGCGTGTTTCTAGATCTCCGGACATTTCCATATGATGGGAATAGTCTAAACATTTTTCAAGACTTCCTTCAAATAGATGGCTCTTGGCATATTTGAATGTTTATCATATACGGCCATAAGTAGGCCTTTATTCGCAGCATATAATTTACCAATTTTATTCTGGCTTCTAGTCTACAAAACGTAGATTGTTTCATCAGGCGACTGTTGCTTCCTTTTCTACAATGTAAATATGTTTTTAAATACAAATTAATTTTTTTATATTAAATCGTGAGGCTGTTTCATTTCAGTATAAATTCTAAAATGCATTTACTCTATATGATATGATAGCAGGGTTTCCGCAAGACATTGCCAAATAATTTAATTGCCAAAAAATAACAATTAATAACAAAATTAGGTTTGTTTTTGTAAGAACTGAATTAAAAGAGAAGACAGTAAACAAACGGTTATTCGAATATGTACATCCAAATTCAATTTTGTATGGAATCCTAGAAATCAGATTACGAGGTAACACGTTCAGCCTTAAGATCTGCTTATCGATTGTGTAGAATATAAAAATGAATATTATCAAATGTTGTTATGTATATGTCCAGATATTTTTTATTTTACTACCTGTACGAAAGTCAGAGAAATTATATTTCCGATGGATGCATGTTTTATCCTGAGGCAAATGTGTAAGCAGCATTAACTTTGTGGATCTCACTATGAACTAAATACAATATTTTATACATTTAATTTTGCTGGCTCGATCAGCAAAGAATGATTTTAAGGTTCATTCAATTATTACTTTTAAACTCTAAATTTTTGGATTATTCAGCATTATCTTGATTAGAATAAATTTTTATAAAGGAAAGTTTATATTACTCATTCTTTTTGACACTTACGTCCCCAGTTGTTCTACATGAATAACTTTTAAAGCCTAAGAGTAACTTATCCAATTGACTTTAAAGAAAACTCTATATAATTAACATTTTCCATTTGTAATAAATGTGTTGAAAAAGACTCCAGAACAAAGACCTCTCATGTCACAAGCTCAATGATAAACTTATATTTTATAATTTATTGCCTGTAATACAAACTATAATCAAATATAAAATTGCCTTTATGCATGAGAACTTATGTGTTGGTATGTATGAATGTGCGCTCGTATACTTGAAAATGAAACAAAAAAAACTCTTTTTATTGACATAAACATCAGACAATTATAACACAGTTTTATAACAAATTTTAATACACTCACATACACATTAACTTTATTAACTTTCACATTTGCATCTCATTCGTATTCGTCTTTTTTTATTTACTTTTTTATTTATTTTTTTTTATCAACTACTACTTTGTAGCATTCAACTTTATAAAGTAAACTAGTGCTAACTAAAAAATTCATTACTTTTATATGGTTTTTTATTAAGAGTAAATTTTATTTTCTTCTTTCCTTTTAAAAGTTGCAAATATTTGACGTGATATTACGCGCATCATCATCATTGTTAACTGTAACAGCATCATTCTTATCAATATTAGCTTTGTCACCAACATTAAGTTACATATTTACCGTCAATACCCTTAATCTCAATTCTAGGTAAAATCATGCAACTGTAAGCGATTTATTTAGTAAACTGACTGACCTGTCCATGGCACCGAAAACATAAAATCAAATTACGATTTGCTAAAAAGCACAATTTAATTTTATTTATTACTGAAAAACGCCAAAGGTATTCAGCTCTATATTATTGTATACTGTAGTTATTTTCTTTCACTGTAAACAATTTTGCTGTTTTTTTAAGTTTTAAAATTTGTATTGATGTGTTGTGATTTAATAGGAACATGTAAAATTTATTTAAGTGAACTCAAGGGACACTATAACAGGAATGAAAGTAATATTGGCAAAATTAAACAAGGAACTATGTACTATATTTTTATTTTATTTCTTCACAGCACAGAAAAGCAATTAAAATTTAAAAGTCAATGGTTGGTAAGAGGGGATATATTATGTTATTTGGAAAAAAAATTGATAGTTTATTAACGCAGGACTTTAAAAGGTTTATTTTGCTTAAATTATCATAGTAGACAA
Organism: Gymnosoma rotundatum; assembly: GCA_916610165.2. Taxonomy (NCBI): domain Eukaryota; kingdom Metazoa; phylum Arthropoda; class Insecta; order Diptera; family Tachinidae; genus Gymnosoma; species Gymnosoma rotundatum. Next base: position 97,245,941 of record OU744340.1, read on the forward strand.
AGGCCGCGACAAAAAGTTTAAACGTATACAAGTAAGACTGCTATATTCGTCTTTGCCGAATTTTATATACCCTTCACCATCAATGTAAATTTAGTTTAGTGAAGTAACTCTAATCAATTTTGCAATTGTTGCTTTATGCAGTTGGTAGACTTTTGCTACACGCAAAGAAAAAACATGATTGTGATATGGTCACAATTAACATATTATGTTCTTTGTAACAATGCATAGTTACGGAGAACAAATTATAGTTGTTTTCAACAAAACTTCAGTCACAACCAACATATTTTTGTTAACATTTAACCATTGAGTGGTTACTTTGCACAACAACGCAATATGGTTGGTTTTAACTTTTAAAAATTCGAAGCACAATTATGGTTGTATTACTTATTAAAAATAATATAATATATTTAAACATAATATATTTTTCTTAAACAGAGGATGATTAAAAACAAAATAATATTTTTTTCTAGATCTTGACAAAATGCTTTTCTATCAGTTTAAGAATTTTTTGTTAGCTTAAATTTGAAATTGTATTTATTGTTAGAGAAAATGAACATAATAAAATTTTTGTACAAACAAAACAATTTAAAATAAATACAATATATCAAAACAAATAAAAAGTTAAGCAAAACATTTCAAAAAAAGTTGAAATATATGTACTTATATGTATGTATGTAAGCATATAAATCTTTATTTTTTTATTTTAAGCAAATAATTGCCTTTTTTGTGAATTTGTGTTTTTCAATAAGTTTAGTGATAAATCAGTAATAAATTATGATGTTTTAATTTAACCATTTAATGCTTATATTTTAACATAATTATTTTGAAATTTTACAATGTTATTGTTATGCTAGACAACAATATGGTTGCAAGACCAGCTTTATTATTATTAAATGTAACAATACTAGAATTTGTTCACAACCATATAATACAACCATAATATGTTGCTCTTAGATTGTGGTTACCTCAACCATATTTCTTCTTTGCGTGTAGACTGTACGACGTTTGTGTGGCTAATCTTTCTCTACCCTGCTTAGACTTATTAGGACTTCTTAACTTCTCCGTCTGTTCGCTTGTCACTTCGTTGATCTTATTATACACTTCACCGGCCCGACGAAAACTACTTTTGTAGAATTTTTACAGTTTCTTAACCTTCCCCCATCTTTTAAGAATGAGAGACATTTAGTACATCTGAGCACTTGAAATACTATATATAACTGCGATAGGTATCCATAGTTTACAAACATAAGAACTAGCCAACTTCTTGCAAGAGTGGCTAATCGGTTTCGTTATTCACGTGGGCATTATTTAACTGCATCCCATCCTGGTGCCAGGACTGTTGGCTAAGCATCCAGTCAGTCGTAGGTAAAGTATTTTAGCAAGCTGATGTTGGGGTCTTTAGTCAGGCAACAGAGCCTCACTTACGGGATTATGACGTATCAAGTTTTATGTGACAGTGGGTGAGGGGTCGATGGAAGGGATTGGATATAGGTTGCGGGTCTTACTATATTACCTTCAATAATCAATATCGGTAATTAATTAAATCTGGATAATTTAAAAATAGCACGAAGTTTATTATAAAAAATAAATAAATTAAAAATTTATTCCCGTGTCTTTAATTAAATAAATTATCGTAGTGTTTTTTGATATTTTATTTTTCATCCTCTTTCAACTGTTTTAAAGAGCAGAAAAACAGTCTGCCGTAATACAGTGGAGAAAGAAAAATAGAATTACTGTTGATTATTGTTGTTTTTGCTTAAACTTTAATTTTTGTCTTTGCTTTATTGTTTGGACAAAAATCTTTAGTTTATTTAAAATGTTTGTCAGAAGTTTCCTGAAGAGTTAAGTAAGCGGTAACGAAATGGCCCTCAATAATGAATATCGGTAATTAATTAAAGCCGGAAAATTTAAAAATAGCACGAAATTTTTATAAAAATTAACTAAATTTAAAAAATTTTCCCGATTCTTTAATTACTATATTAAATTTTATATAATCTTGTTGTGTTCTTAAGAACCATTTAATAAATTTATCATTCTACTTTCCTGCACCGTTAAGCAGTTATACCGAAAATTTTATCTTCATTGCATACACAGTTTCCATAATACTAACAAGGAGAAAATCATTGTCGCAGGTTTCAGAATCACTAGAATGTACTCCCTCTAAGAATTGGTCAATATATAATTTTCGATTCTATGGTCTTTCTAAGTAACAGAATTGCAGCATACCAAGAGAAACCAGTCTACAACTGACTCTACAGTCTCACATCCAGAAAATTGTACTGTTTGTTGCGATTTACTAGCTGGTGAAATAAATAAAAAATGAACCGAAGCTCGCTTTACAGTCGACAGAAAACGTTATGGCACCATAATCAATAAACTTGCTACGACAATTGGATCTTCGCTCTGGAACGACCCGGTTCAATCTCGGCCAATGATTGTGAACTCAGCAACAGCAGCAAAAACCGAAAGTTTTTTCCTCAGGGAAAATTTCTCGACAGCAGCATAAATGTTAAAACAGCAACGAACTTTTGTTTAAAAACATAGATGACATTTATCCGGTCGAGATATGATTGCAACAACATGGCGCCACGTGGCATACGGCGAGTGCAACTATCAGCTTATTATAATCAAAATTTGACATTAAGTTGATTTCAAAAATCGTGCAATTTAATTCTTCGTGTTATTTCCTGCTTAAAGCATTGGAGGCCTAATTGCTTGTTTTATTCTTTAAAAACGTCAAGTTATGTTAGAAAAAGTGCGCTAAAATTGGGCACCAAAATAAAAATTAATTATAAGTTTATTTTTTATGTTTAATCGGGGCTTAAAGACACTCTGCTAGTGTTCGGAATTGATGTGATAACAACGTTATCTACTGATAGAATGTTGAAATTCTAATACCGAATAATCTATCTTCACTTATTTCAATAAAACAACGATGAAAACTTTTAAAATAAAAGTCTTACCATTTGCCTTCGAGTACAATGCAACGCACTTAATAAATTACAAAAATTATATGTGTTACGTACGTGGTTTCCCCAATATGTAAATTTCAAATAAAACTTTATCTTGATGATGGATGCTTGTGTTCTTTTGCATATGTTTGTCTACCACTGTTAAAATGTCTGTCTAGAAGTTTGTCTTTCAAGAACGATGACTAAAACATTGACAGCCATTGGAAAGGAATCCACACATACACTGAAATATTTCAAATTAAAACTGATTGCGGTCATGAACATTGATGAAAGTTTTAATTTTAAATGTTAACAAATGAAAATGAGATGCAAAATTAAGTTCATCTCATTCCCAGGCGCAATATAACAGTTCATGTAATGATTCTATAGTAAATTCAAACATGACCTCTGCTACAAATAAAAGTTTGTATCTCAATTCCCAAACTCTTGTAGCGATGCAGCTTTCTTTCATTTTGTTTGTGAGATCTTTAGTGATTTGAAAACTGCGCAAATTGTTTTAATTCTTGTTTTTTTTTATACATTTTCTTATTCGCCATAACAATTGTTACAAAATTTTAAAATACTTCAAAAAGTTTTCCTTTTCTTGTTGCTGCGTGGCAAAACTAAGTCCATATTTACAAAATTTCAGCAAATTTTATCGCGACCGCATACAATGAAATTTTTCATGTCATCGAATTTATAAAATTCGCTTATTTTTAATAATACAAAAGCAGCAAGACGTATGTAGAGAACGTAGAAATGGAAAGTGTAAAAACATTTCCCCAAAATTTATGACATGCTAATATCGCTTGCTTCACAACACCTCTTGCTTACAAACAAAAATTTTGTGGTGTAAAATAGCTCTAAGCTATAATAAAAAATAAAAGACGATCATGTAACAACAAACGTCATAACTTTTTATTTAACTTTTTGCAAAACGAATATACACAAAGTATGTCTGCCAGCAAAAGCAACAAATTCGTATTCGCAGTCTCAAATATTTATTCAGAAAAATCTGCACTGTATTGCTTTTACCAATAGGACAACAGAATAAAGTATTACATTTCTATAGAAGCACTAAAATAAGCGTGTTTTATATTAAGTGTATGACAGACAACAACAAACCACATTCAGATTTATACACGCAGAAAAAAAAACATGGTTGTTATATAGTGACAATAACCATATTATGTTCTTTGTAACAATGTATAGTTGCGGAGATCCAATTATAGTGGTTTTTACCAAAACTTTAGTCACAATAAACATTTTTTATTAACTTTTAACGATTATATGGTTACTGTGCGCAAAAATGCAACATGGTTGGTTTTAACTTAAAAAAATTTCAACCACAACCAAAGTTTTATAACTTATTAAAAATAATATAAAATATTTAACGATAATATATTACTATTAATCAAAGTATGGTTAAAAGCCACAAAATAATGTTTAAGATTAAAAATATTTTGTTCTAGTACTTGACAGTTTAGTAATTTTTCTGGTAGCTAAAATTTGAAATTGTTTTTCTTTTGTTAAAGAAATTGAAAAAAAAATTTATGTACAAAATAAATAATTAAAAATAATAAGCAAAATATAAAAACAAGTATAAAGGTAACCAAAACATTTAAAAAAATTAAGTAAATAAGTATTGTATGTATTGTATGCATATAAATCTTTATTTTTGTGTTTGAAGCATAATTGTGAAATCATTTATTTGTTATTTTAAGCAAATAATTGATTTCTTTATGAATTTATATTTTTAAATAATTTTTATAAATAAAACAATAATCAGTTTTTTATATCAGGAAAATTTTGCACTTACAAGACTATATTATAATTCAATTATGTAACATGACATTTTCAGCCATATTATTATATTTAAATTTAACCATTTAACGTTTATATTTTACACTTTGGACAATAATATGGTTGCAAATGTAACAATACTATGTTTTGTTAGCAACGATATAGTGCAACCATATTATGTTGCTCTTAGATTATAGTTAACTCAACCATATATTTTCTTTGCATGTAGAAAAATATAGTAAAACATGTACATTAGGGTAGAGTGAAACAGTCCAAAAAAATTTTTATTATTATTTAAATCTCCAGTATTGCTATTCGATGACCCTATAAAAAAAACTTAAGTCAAGGCCGTACGACTTTATTTAGAGTTGGCGCACGAAGGGTGAATATAAAAAAATTACAAGATACTCTTATTATTGTTACAGTTTAGATATTTAGAAGAATGGAAAAATTATAAATATCATTCATTTTTGGTGGAATCGGATGAGAATATAATTTGCGTTTTGGGGATTTAAAGAGGTTTTATGTGAATTTTTTAAATTCTCTTTAAATTTAAATTCTGTACAAGATTTCTAGTATGTTAACAAATAACATTGTTACAAATGATGACAGTTAAGTCTCTCCGTAAATTTAAAACCTGAATTTGCCCTTTCCTAGCAATGAATTCAGTGAAAACCAAAATGAGAAATAAAATACGATACAAGTTGCTCGAATATTTATGGAGAATTGATACACAATTTAAAAATATTACAACTTGATGCGACACTTTTTTTCAATCTTCAGAAATGCATCAAATTTTTAACTCCAAATAATAATAATAATAATAGTAACAATAATAAAATTAGTAATAATAATAATAATAATAATAATAATAAAATTAATAATAATAATACTTAATACTTAAGTTGAGTTTAAAATAGTATTCTTTGTAGGGGGGATTTTATGAGACAATTGTAATTGGGTTTGGTTGATCATGGGTTAATATTTATCTTATTGGGGATACGACTGGAAAAAATATAGGAACCATGGCGTCAAGCTCGTCACTAAAGCTTCAATTTCTGTGTGTGGGTAGGAAGCAAGAAATGTATTCATTCTGTACAGAATTAAAGCAAGGCAAGATATACTATTATTTGGAATCAAATGCTAATTTTATCAAAAATAGCACTCTTGATTCAAAGCAAATATATACTATTTTTTTTTGTTTAATAGTACTTATTTTTATTAATGTATTCTATGTGACTAAATAAAAGACTGAATTAATTTGAATCATATGTTTATAAAACAGTTTCAAACCAAATTCCTTTTATTTCAATAAATGATTTAATTAAAAAATGTAAGTCCTCTAAGCCACCTCAAGAGCTTTTTTTGCAGAATGTTTAAGACTTTAGAGCATCGATTCATAATATAGTAGAAACCGAATTCGAAAAAAAAAAAATTTTCCACTCCACTCTAATGTACATGACTCGCTTTAAAGAAACCCCTTTAACGAAAGCATTTGAGTAGTGTCTAAGGTTTCTTTTTACAATAACTACTTCCTGGTTCATGGTCCTTAGCATGAGGCGCATAAGGTAAAAGAACAAAACTACTTATTTTCGTTAGTTTATTTATTTACTCAACTTGATAAATCTATATTAAAAACGATGTTAAATAATACATATTTACTTTATTGCAATACACAAAAAACTAATCTCTTTCATATTAGATAATACTGTCATACACCTCACAATTGATACTGTTACGTTTTCCCTCTTTAGAACAAACGTATATACATAGATTCTTTTAATTGCAAATACCACTGTGGCCTTCTCTGGCTATACTGCTTGATCCTACCGGTCTTGTGATTCACACGGTCTAGTATTTACTAAAGATGTGTTATTATTACAGACGCAGCCATCCACGCTACACTACTGTGTTATTCCGACGAGACATGAACTACCCGATGCCTTGTTTAGTAACCTTAACCATCCACAGACATCTTCACTACTCCTTTTATCCAAGCTGTTCATCTCTCTTATCCAATAGCCACAACACACGTCTGCCATACACTTTAGCGCTTATCTCTACCGTTCTTACTTTTTATTATAAAACACTTCTTGACAATTATGTGTTACTCTTATACTAAATTGCACGTGTTTACTAAATTATCTGCCATTGCTACATACAACAATTGTCTTTTGCCTTTCCAAAGGTTTGTACTGCTGCTTCGTAATTTTTAATTGCATTACATCAATTAATATTTTCCGTTGTACGCATGTTCGAAGGCGGGATCGAACTCACGGTCTCCTATTTTACAGCATGCAGCTCTACCAATGCAACAATCGAGGTTGCTCAACTTTTGTTGGCTAATTGTGGTATTATTCTACACACACACCATTAGTGGAATTAACTTATTCACCACGCTCATACGGATAACAACAACAGGGGTTGCCAGATCTTATTTTCGTACCAATATTTATATTTTTAGTCGTTTTAAAACGTTAAAGTTGTTTGAAAATGGAAAGATTTAACAGCTTGTTCTTAGTGTTTTTTATACATATGTTCATCTCAGTTAGTAAAGAAATATTTTTGTAAATACATCCACATATGCAAAGGAAATAGCTTTCCGTGGCATGGAAGAATTCTTTCTTTTAGCTTCAAAATGAATAAAGTAATGAAAAATAAAAATAAATAAGCAATATGAAACCAATTGTAATCGAAAGGAGTTAGGAACTCTATTGTTGAGTTGGATTGTATTCTTCTATTGAGTTATTGAGGTTATCAAAGCTCCCGGCCTCTTCCACAAACACACAAAAAGTGTAAAATTAAAATATGGCATAAACATTCATTAAACCAAATATATCACTAAGGTTCTGTTGGTTTCAGATACAACCACGGTCTTTATTTTACTAATTGTTTTTCTACATCATGTATTATACTTTTCAACCTGTAGTTCTGCCTAAGATTAAATTACGACTTTATTACTAAGCTCTATTACTAAGCATTCGCACTAAAAAACATACGCAGCTACAAACACCATAATATTCTGAGACTCGAACTACTCGATGTCCTGCTTAGCAAACACGTGCTTTAACTAGCGCAGCAATAAATGCATTGTGGCTTCGATGAGATTTGATTCACGATTTTTTTTTCTATCTATCACGTTCTTCGCTGTTTTCTTGTTACTTTCCTCTGTAAATCGTTTGAACAACGATATCCTTATTTTATCATACAGACATTCGCAGTTACCAAGTCACTTACTACGGCTTCCCAACAATTCTTTTCCATTTATACTCTAGGAGGACTACTGTTTCGGTTTATTCGCTTTTTGAATAGCTTTATTTATACTTAAAGCTCTGTTCGGATTTGAACTCATGTCCTTTTGTTTCCAAATGAAACCATCATAGGAGTTGTCTGAAACATTGTACCGAATATTTTACTGATGTTTTCCCTGAGTAACCAATAAAATGTTCTGTAAAATCGTAAAATATTAGCTTTCAACGTAATTTGAAATTGTTATTTTTGAAGTGCTTTTCAAGTGGCAAAAACTGCTGCTAAATGCAGCTCAGATTATTGAATGACAGCTTCCTTATATGCTCTTGCTTTTAAACAGTAGCAAGTTTTATTATTTACTTCGATTTGAAAATTTGCAGCAATAGAAATTTGAAAAATTGTTAATGTTCCAGTACGAGCGTGACTGAAACTTATTGTTTGTAAACATCTGCAACAATACAACTTCATTATGGTCTAGAAATCAAACCATCTGAATTAGCAACACTTCTGCAGAGCAAAACTTAAAAGAAGAAGTTTTCAGTTCTCTACTTATGATTATTGTAAAATCAAAATTTATTTTGTTAGAAAAATGTACATGTATGTACATACATAACTTTTGTTGCTACTGGATTTGCATTTATACAGTTTGCTGCACGTTGTTTATAAAAGTTGTGTTTAAATTCTATACTGACTTTTAACCAAAAATTATAAACTTGATAAAATCAATATAGAAAGTTACAAATTATTGAAAGTGTAAATATTTTCAAGATAAGAACTTCATGTGGCATTAAAAACAATTTACTGGGAGGAATAATGACAGTTCGCACAGAAAAAGTTGGAAAAAGAAAAAAAAAAGAAAAATAAAAAAAAAAATTCGAAATTATATTACATCATTTGAAAATAATAAACATATTTTATCGAAGTAGGTATGACACCTGTTTTTCTTTTCTAGACAAAAATATAAAAATTAATTAATAAAACAGAGATGGAATGTTGAACTTTATTAATAAATGTAGGCAAATTGTTTTTGCTTGAAAGAAGTGGGAGTACAAATGATTGACATCTTAAAAAGTTTTAATGCTAAAAAATGTTTTATTCCTTTTTTTCATTAAAAAATTTATTAAAGTTGAATGAAATATTTGAATAAAATTATTTTGGGCTTAATATATTATTTTCAGACATTATAAGACTTGATTTAAAAAACTTGTTATTTAAACATAAATAACTTTTGCCTTAACATAGACAGTTTTATTTTACTTATCCCAAAAAAATTTAATCAAATAAAAAATTTTATATTTTTAGAAATTTGGAAATTTAAAAAAATAGCTATAAAATATTTGCGAAAAAATATAAATAAATTAAAATTAAATTAAATTAAAAACACGGGAAACATTTATTATATTAATTATATTATTATATTAAGTTTGAAAAAAAACTAATTTGAAATTTTTTATATTATCCCGATCTAAATCATAAACCATCGACATTGATTATTGAGGGTGAAAGTACGTCTCGATGGCTATTTCGCTACCGCTTACTAAGCTCTTTAGGAAACTTCTCACAAATATTTTAAATAAACTAAAGAATTTTTTTCAAAAAATAAAGTAAGACAAAAATCAAAGTTTAAGCAAAACCAAAAAAAAAACCCACAACGAGTCTATTTTTCTTTTTCTGCTGTATACGGCTGACTTTTTTCGTTTAAATTTAACTTTTTGTAGCTTAAAATTGTATATGCCTGTTTATTACATTTGAAAAGACACAAGACATAGGCACGCAATATCAAATCGTTGTATTTTCATATACGAGAAAATCAATGAAATTTTGTTACTTTTCGTTATAGTAGACATAGTCGTGCTACAAACGTACAAAAAGTTATGAATAATTTTTGTTTTAATATACAATTGTCTGAACTAAGTTTTAAGTTTTATTACTCTTTCTAACAGCCCAATCATAAATATTCCCACAAAATTTCTTTTCATGAAAAAAACTTTTCTCCAGAAAAAATTCCTCCAATTATAAACTCCGAGGGAATAAAATAATAAAAAAGTGGCACCATCGTGATTCGAAGGGAGTTTATTTTATTTATTTACATATAATTGTTATCAAAGTATATCTATATTAAGTACATGCAGGAGTTCAGGTGATAGTTTTATTGGTGTGCGTGTTTATTTCAATTTTCAATTTTTATTTTGCTCTTGTTTTTTACGTGTTTCTTTTCATTTTTATTATGTTCTATCAGGGATGGTAAACGAAATATTCAAATTACACTTTTCCAACTCAAGTTGCATTAAACATCCTTTTATTGAATTCTTGCTTAAATTTACATTGATATAGTCATTAAGAGGTCATTCTCTTACTTTTTTTATAATAATTAAGAAAAATTCATATTAATTTTTTAGTTAGAAAAATTATAAAATGTTACCCACTTTACCGTCTCTGAACTGTTTTTTGACATAATACATGATTTGACACAAACAAAATTCCTGTTGTTGTTCTAATGTTGTATTTGTTGTAGACTTGCATGTACTTAATATAGATATACTTTGATTGTTATTTTATAATTCATAATACCTACTTTTTTGTCCCGATTTTTTCCCTTTCCGCAGTCAACCAAAAGGGGACAAATTTTTGATAGAAGGAAAAGTAAAAGTGAACAACCTCGCACGGAATTTTCATTTATAATTGGGCTGTATACATATATATTTGTTATGTTTTTTATTTCGTTTTGTAATTAATGTTAAAATAACTTTTTACCAATTAAATATTATGAATTTCTGTATATAATTTTATAATTGGGCTCAACGTCGAGTTTCAGTTTTCTGTGTACTATGGTCACAGTTTTTACACCATTTCATTGTGTATACTTTAATTTGCATATGGCTTGGTTTGCCTTTTAGTTGTTCCATTCGACAAAATATATCAGTCGTCGTCGAAAATTATTCGATCGCTACTGTAAGCCGTGGTGCAAAACAAAGCTTCAAATATTTTAATTTTAAAACAAAAATTTCTAAGCTAGCAGCAGCTTAGGAGTGTCTGAAAAATACAGAACATTTAATATTGTATAATAGTGAAAAAAAAATATGGCGAAGGATAAAATAACAGAAAACACTCATGCTAAAAATTTTAATTAGTTATGTTTTAAATTTATCAAACCACTATGAACGAGATGATCCTATGGGCCATAAAATGAGCGAATATAAAAAACAAGAAATCTTCAAACAATTATTTTGAAAATAAAGGTCTTATTTTGTGACGAATAACGAGGTGGAGCAAATAATCCATTAAAAAGGAGTTCGAAAATACTTAAAAAAAGTTCACATTAAAAGTCTCAGGAGATTTTCTTACAAGATGGAGTATAATTTAAGAGCGTAAAGGTAATTAAGTTGATTCAAACTATTGAGGAGTTCATCAGCATTCGATATATAAACTGTTTTTTTTTTTAAGTGGTAAGTGGTACTTTTGCAAAAAACTAAGTTAACTGTAATTTTAATGAGCTCCTTCTCCTTCTCTCCATAGTAACAATCAAAATTTTAAAAGACTCATTAAAAAAACAAAAACAGTTTTGCTGTACAATTCTATCGCACAAATATTTCTCTTGAAAGTAGAATAAGGCTATTTGTAATAAGCCTTATTAAAACAACTTTCATTAATTTCTTTCAAACAATAAATATTTTGCAGTTGTGGAAACAGCACTAAAGAAATGGACTAATTATACACTGCCCAAAACTATTATAACGCAATAAAAGCTTGCCGAAAAAAAAATATCATCTCTAAAAGATTTAATTTTAACTGTTACTTCTGACTTAAAGCTGATGTCAATAAAATATGGACTTAAGTTTGCTCTGGCAATGAGGAGCCAAGAAAATCAAATAATTGTAGTATTTTTTTTTTAAATGTAAAACACGTCACTCGAGTTCATTAAAGTTGGCCCATATTTTTAAATTGATTTAAATACAAACCCTTAAATATGTCAATATAATAAAAGTGGTCTTTTACCACTTTAAAAAAAAACAACTTATATAGTGTAGTAGGTTCTTATAAATATTAGATGTCGAACATAAAACTTGATGTCATAACTTTATTGGTCGCCCACAGTGACATGACGAGAAAATAGAGAAGAAGAATAAAATCTAAGATGTGAAAATTAGAACTATCCAATGAATTAGAATTTAATAACACTAACTAAAAGCTCGTTCCCATTTCAAGATGCATGAAACGATTTTTTCGTAATATATTAAAAAATATAAGTTTTCTAATTTTTAAGTAACAAAATCTAGTTTTTGTTTTTTTTTTTTAAATTTTTTCTAATTAATTTCTTACAACTAAAATAAAATTTTGTATTTATTGTTACATTACAAAGTCATAAATGTATTAGAAATCTAAAAAAATTTTCATCATAATTTTAATTTAAAAATATTTATCAAACATGAATAAATCTTTCTGGGAATTTTATTTAATTTCATAACACATAAAACTTATTGACAGCTGGGCAGAAAAATGATCAATGCCATAATCAAATACATAAATACATACATGAGAAGATAATATTTTCAAAAGCATACAAATGCACATTGTTGCACAGCAACAACCCAAAAACGAATACAAGTACGAAGTTATATATAGATAAATGTTTTAAAACAAAAATCTACCCTAATTAGACTCAAATGAATAGGCGTCATACACACAAATATATAGGCAGCCTCAAATTTATTAAATTTTGTGTCAACTTAAACCCAAAGCACTGGATACGAAATAATACTGATAAAAAGCATACATTCATTACGTACGCAGTCGTTACTCTGCGTAGCATACAAGTATCAGATTAAGGTACAGGGTGTTGATATAAATAAAGTTAAAATTTTATTTGTAAAAAGGATTACACGTAATAAGTTGCAAATTGCTTATGTTGCACAGGGAATTAAAGTTTTACAGAGCCCATTACAATCGACCTTTAACTTTTGTTTTGTGTTTTTAATTCTACCTGTTAAAAATAGACTGTCAAATTTTTATTGTGTTTGAAATTTCGAATTTTTCATATTAAAAACGAAACTTAAATTAAATTTTCAATTTGCAAAAGTTTAAATTTGTTTGTTTGTCTGCCTGTCTTTTTTTCTATTGCTGTGTTCATTCAATTTGAAATTTTAATTATAACAAAATGATTTTGTTACAGAAAATGCACATACACACACACACTTTTTACAAACTGCATAAAAATTTGAAAATGTTTTCTTTTCAAACTAGAAACAAAATTTAAAATTATGCATCAGATAGCAATTACAAAAATAGTATCAGTTTTAAAATCTACCAAAAAAAAAATTCTAAAATAAAACATTAACAACAGCAAAAAATTAGAAAATTTAAACATGAATTTCAAACGGATTAGTGTTGTTGTTAGATTTAATAGAAACACAAAAACAACAGCAACAAAATAATATACACAAAGGGTGATTTTTTACTAATTGGGTTTTTAGAATGGAACTATTCCTTTAATTTGTGAGCTATTAAGCTGTTACAGACAATTCAACCTGTACAAATAATAACATTTTATAAAAAAGGAGATTTTTTTTTAGTACACACGGCGGTGAAGGCCATGACACACTAAAATATTTAGTCGTTGGCATGTCTGTCCAAAAGTAAGATAGTGTGTATTAAAATAATTAGTCTTAAAAAATTTTATAAGCAGGCATGTCGTAAATTCCGAACAGAATGGTTTTAATTCCGTATCAACATTTCCGATCAATTTTCTTTTACCCTTTTCAGATTTCGATCGATTTAACTTATTTCCAAGAATGCTTAATCTCCACCTTTTTATTTAATTGAGGCACTAGAGTAAACAACAAGGCTAATCTAAATAAGGACACATATATAAAAGTAAATTAGAAATCCGCAAATAACAAAATTTCAAAGAAACTAATTTTCACTTTGAAATTTAAAAGTTGTTTAATTCCGAAGAAAATTTTCGTTTTCGAAAGAACTAAATAACGGAATTGAAACCAGTTTCGATCGGAACTGAGTTCCGTGACATGACTGAAAATAATATTTTCTCTATGATCAGAGTTGAATATTTCTTATGTGACAGTGACACTGTATCATCTAAACACACTTCAGATTTTTAAGTAAGACAGAATCAGATTTGATTGTATATGAATTGTCTGATTGCGTACAATAGTCAGTCGTGACCTTAAAAAATTTGTATTATCGACACAATGTTTAATTTTTTAATTGTATTTCGTATCATTTATTAAAATAAAAAAATTAATTTACTTATTTGTGAAGACCTAATAACTGAATATTTTTAGATTTATGGTTGGATGATCTAAAATCGATTTCTGCAACATTTGTGGGCTTTGAGAATGAACTTTATGTTTGCGTCAGTATAATATTTTGCGTAAGAAGCTAGTCCGGTATTTTAACAGACCAATCCACTAGATTTTTAATCACCTGTGAACTTCCTCCTATTGCTCATAACTAAGCCTTTATCAGAGTCTTGCGTTATACATAAATAATGATGTTATAAAAATGTGGACTAAAGCCAGCAGCCATTAGGCACAAAATATTTTGAACTTTAAAGTTAAAATCTGTTTATGGTTGTTGCTAAAGTTTCCTATATAACTTTAAAGAAGATAAAACGCTGAACTATATCCGACTTTGGTGCTTTTTTCGATTCCCTAGCGAAGTTAGTTGAGAGCTGTGCCCTTGACTTTAACATTCACTAGTCATTTTGGCTTCGCTATGCAAACCGAATAACTACAGAAAACCAATGTGTTGAGTTATTTGCTGGACAAAAAATTTGGTGCAATCAGTTAGTGAGTCTATGCGTTTCGTATGTTACGAAGAGACAACACATTTTTCTGAAGATTTTTTCTAACTCAACATCCTTAAAAGTATAAAGTAAGTGTTCATGCACTACTCGATTAACCAAGTCACTGCTATATTTGTGCTGTGCTTCCGTTTCTAATACGGCAAAAGAAGCCGCTAAGAGTTTTAAATATTTACAAGAAAACCTTGTTGGAATAGTTTAATGCTATTTTGATTTTTCTAAAAGAAAACTTTGTTTCCTAGATACTTAATGAATAAAAGTATAAATCCCATTATGTAATATTCAGATTAATCCTAAAATGAAGTCTTGGTTTAATTAGATGCGCAAAACTGCAGTCAGATTCAGAGAAGAGTTTTTGGCTTGTATCAAAAACAACATTAAAGATTCACTGCGTAAAAAGCCTGTTTTTATGTGCCAGAGAAAAAAGGTAACTGTCGTATCCTTTACGAAGGGCAACTGACCAATAAAATAAACGTTAATGCCGGTATTCATCAGAATTGTGTATTCTCGCCACTGCTTTTCAATTGTGTGCTTGACGTAGTAATGAAACAAGCTACATCACATAGAAGAGGAATCAACTGGGGTCTTCAAGGAAATGGGAAGACCTTGACTTCGCTGATGACATCTGTCTACTTACCCACGCCTTTTCAGACACGCAAACAAAGATACTACTTGTCCAGGAATATGTAAACAGTGAGCAAAGAATAACCATCTAGAATCAACCGCTTGATGAAGCAGACTCATTCTGTTACCTGGGTAGCGCACTCGACAAATGAGTTGGATCCAACGCAAGCCAGTGTGGAACTCTTTGTACATATCAACGCAAACGTAAAATCTACATGGTTGTACGAATGCGAGAAATAGAAGTATCACAACGAGACATACCGTCCATACAAATGCCTAAGAAAGATTATGTACATATATTTTAGCCGAGAACAATATCAAATTGGCAGCTTTGGTCGCAAGCGTAAATGGAATTGGATTGGTCATAAGACTTCATGTCTTATGGCGGTTCGAAAAGTACTTTATTTTCTAAAAATTCACTGTTCTTAATAGAGGCCGAGGCAAATTCAATTTCACAAAAAAATTAATATGTCAATCGATCATATATAGTTCGACAATATAGAGGTGCTATTGGAAATCAACAGGATCAGTCCATATCCTTTGAGGCAGTAGGCAAAACACCACGCCTACCACTAATTTTTTCATGTTATACAATAAAGTGACTCTAACCAAAAAAATAAATATATGGAGATTCAGAGAATTAAAAAGTAAGAAAAAATATCCAGTGAAAAAATGGGCGCTCGCCCGAGTTACGGGGCCCTGAAAGTTTCAAATTTTTCAAAATATCAATATGGGTATTATTTGAAAGCTTTTGAAGATGCCTTTGAGGAAATACTAAAAAATTTTAAAAAAGCTTAACCCATTAAGAGCCGATGTCACTTTTATGTAAAATTATATAAATACAGTACCAATTTTTTATTTTTTATTTCTCTGTCACACCAATATTTACTTTTTTGATTGGAGTTACTTTACTAAACTAGATTAACATAGATGGTAAAGGGTATATAAGATTCGGCATATAGCACTCTTACTTGTTTTATATTGTGTTGGTTTTTAAATTAAAAATTATTTTATTTTTCGATAATTAAAAAAATTCTAAACACATAAAATGTGGCAGAATATAAATGATTTTACTTTGCAACTGGCTTAGAATCGGTAAAGAAAGTCGCCATTTTTTTTTTCAATGAAACCATTCTTTAAAATTTACATACATGTGAAATTGTTTATTTTGTGAACAAAAGCAAGTGTTTTTTTTTTTTTTTGGTCAGGAATTAGCAAAACATTAAATTGTTTTAAATGAATAAAACGATTTGCAAAAAAAAATTTTATATAAACGATTTAGATAATTACGCAAAGTCACATCCTCTCAATACTTTCGATTTAAGTTTACAAAATATTATATATCAAGTGTCTGCACCTCTCACTATTGATAGATTGGATTTGACCATCACCATGTAACAAGTTGAATTAAACAACAAAACTTAAGTCCGAAGAAAGAAAAATTTCTTAAATATTTAATATTCCGAAGAATATTGGAGAAATAAGTTATTGTTACAACAAGATTTTAAGCAGCTTTAGTGCAACAGTATGCAATATTCACATTCAATCTTTGGCATCGACATAATAACACTTTAAAGGAATAAACTGACAGCAACATAACAAAGTATGCCAAACACCAACAGCATTCTTGTAAAACATTATTAATAAAAAACTTCAAAAATGATTTTAAAAGAAGAGAATAGAAAAATAGAAAATTGAAAAAAGTCACACGCTCTATTGAACCATTTTCCAAAAACTTCAACAGTGGAACAAGAGTTAAGAAAAAGTAAAAGTTTTACTTCGTAAACAATTATTTTTACTGAGATTTTGAGGGAGCGGCTTCAGATGTTCTTTCTTTTCTAGCCAAAAAATCAAAACCAAATCAAAACTTATTGGTTTCATTTGAGATTAAAGCAATACCTTAAAACATTTTTTATGGGCTTATATTTTTTAAGGGTTTGCAAAACTTCTAATTTTAGCATTGTCTTATGTTGATTTAACAAAATAAAAAATAGTTTGGATAATCACCGATGAAAACGGTGGCATGTCATAACGTTGAAGAATATAATATCGCACCTGAAAGTGATGTAATGTCGTAAATGCCAAATTAAATTTCCATTAAAAATTTTCCAGATTTTAGTATTCTGTTTCCATTAGCCATCTTATACATTTCGACTAAACCTGTTCCGCATGCAACTATTTGAATCGGTTTCAATCCATATCTTAATTATATATTATAATATTTTATTTTTAATTAAACACTGCTCTGACGCCGCTTTCATACGAGTATATAAAATAAATTTTCGTATTATTTCAATTTTGCTCTTCCACTGTCTTTTAGCCAAGGTGGAGAGACAGGATGACAACTTTAACATTTTTGTCAAATATTATTATGTATTAGCAAAATTTTTTTCTGCTTCTTCCTTTAATAGTGTTCGTAATGGGTGGATACTTTACGTAAAAATATTTTAATATTATAAACCACGACTAAATATTTTGGGGAGAATTTATTAAAGCACAAGTATTGAAAAAAATAATAGTATGTATTAAAAAGTCAACGGTTTATAATCGGTTCTAAGCGACAATTCAAAACTCTGCAGTATCTAAAAATATCCTAAACAAGATAAAATATGAAATAATACAAAAGATATTGTCTTGTAGAAACATTAATCTGACGTACATATTAAAAATAAAAAAAGTAAAGTAAAAACTATGTTTTTTTAATAGAAGTTGCACAGGCAATAATACCTTTTTTAGTTATTTTTTTAACGTGCTGCATTCTTCAGGTAAGAGATAGATGAGCGATAAGACAGGTGGTGAAAGGAGAAATGTATAGACATTCTGTTCTGCTCTGAAGAAGTACCGGCGAAGGAGGCTGAATGTTGTATGTTAACTCTGAATATGTATTTATTAAAGGGCTGCACAAGCATAAGAAAAATGTCTTATAAGCAATCAGGTAAATTTCAAGTAGTGTGTGTATAGAACACACTTATTTTCAAACACAAACTTCCAAACACAAATGTTTTGCTTTGCCACCAAAATAGAGATTAAAGATCAAAAGTGTTTTAGAACAACATTGAAGTAAATCATAACAGAATTAGAACAAAAATGATATAGAATATCAAAACTGAAGTAGAACATTCAAAACATGCTTGAAGTTTTTGATAGCAGAATTAGGCTAAAGAGAAACTACAATCATTTCGTTCTTCTCAATATGAGGTGTCGTCAACTTTAAGATTCGAAAACGCATAAAAATGGAGAAAAAAACATTATAATATCTGTTTTATTTAAAATGTTAATTGATTTACTTTTTCAAAAAAAATTTAATATTTTTATATTAAAAATATAATAGTAAAATTGTCTTTTACATTTCGGGGTTTTCAGAAAAACGAATAGTAATAAAACTTAAAAAAAAAAAAATTGCCTGTATTCGATCGTACTAAATAGTATATTTTTTTATAAGTTCTATACAAAAAATTTTAAAAAGGGTTCAGCAATTGATAGTAAGGAATTAAAATTAATAACACGTGGTTCCTTTTATAAAAATATTTTTTAAAAATTAATTTTTTATCCGAAGTTTCATGTTTTCATATTAAAAATATAACAATAAAACAGCCTGTAATAAAAAAACATATTTGTATGTTTACATATCATTTCTATATTGTAGAAAAGTATTTTCTTTCAACAGCCTTAAATCGCATTATTTAACAACACTAATTTATTTTCGTGAGCATGCTTTGTATATGTAATAGTGCACTCGATGTTTCTACTATGATTTACCGTTTTTTTACTTCATTGTTGCCTTTTGTTTTGATGTTCTACTATGTTTTAAAACACAAGCACTAACAAAGCTGTAAAGAGAAACCTTTCGAGTGGTGCTTGCAGCGTTGTCAACTTTGAAATTTCAATACGCACCAAAGTGGAGAAAAAACGCACTATTTAAGAGAAAACGCACCAAGTTTTAGAATTTCTTTTTTATTTAAAATCTTTAATGATTTAGTTTTTCAAAAAAAGTATAGTCTTAAAGTTCAAGGTTTTTACAAACAAACAAAATTAAAAAATAAAACTTAACAAAAATAAAACTTTAACAAATATATAAGTTTTAATTTGTACTAGATAATACATTTTTTTCATATATTGCATACATAACTTTCGAAATAAAAAACAGCGATCATTCATAAAAAAATATTTCTGTATAATTACATACATACAGTTTAATAAGTAAAATTGCCTTACAAAATTCATTTTATTAAAGGCTTAAAATGCAAAAAAAAATTATGTATAATTTGAAATTACATCACCTAATGGGACACCCTTTAACTTCCAAATCTAAATTTTATACTTGTTGTTATAGCGGACTCAACAATTAAGGTTCGTTGTAAATTTCAAGCGTCTGTCTACAACTGTTAAAAAGTATGGCCATATACATCAAATTAAGTGAACTATAAGCGCACCCTTTAATATATAATATTTAGTATTAATACTTGCTACTATATCGGCCATAGCAACCGACATTCTGTCCAATTTACAAGCGTTTGTCTATAACGGTTCAAACCATAGGCCCATATAAATTTACATCAATTATGGGGGCACCTTTTACGCAGTCATTTTATATTTTACAGAATCGTCCTTTATAGTTCATAATACACGTAAAAAATATGTATGGGGGCACCCTTCAATTTTTAAGATTATAAACTATTTATTCAACGGGACCAATCTGTAAGCATAATCTATCAATTACCAACAATTTTCAAAATAGGTTTAGAAATGACTGAGTTCTGCAGGCACAAACATAAAAAAGCAACATTCAGTCGAATTGTATGACCTCCTTTTTGTTCAAGTCGGCTAACTGATCACGAAAAAATTTTGCTTTTGCCAAGCTGTTTAACAGATACGACAGCAACCTTTACTACAAAAACAATGACCATTAAAAACTAAAAGGGATAGTATATTCCATACAGTGAAATGTTTCTTTTTTACCATAACATAAATTAATACAACAAGAATACCGTTTCATTTTGTGTTTATGATTTGGTACGTCTTAAACGAAATGGTATATTTCAGGTGTATTTTTTGTACAAAAAAATTTTTTTTGTGGTGCCACCACAAATTAAAAAAAGCACCAAAATTTAAATAAAAACGCACCACGTACCAACACGTGAAATTTTCGCACAAAAAATTCGAAAAAGCCCCCAAAATGGTGCGAAACGCAGCAAGTTGACAACGCTGGGTGCTTGTTTTGTTTTAGTGAGAGCCATGTTGTATTATGCTTGTTTTGATATTTATATTCACACTGAAATTCTGTGTTTGGAAGTAGTGTACACTAGAACATAGAACTTTTAAAACATTTTGTGCAGCTTTTTAGTATTTATATAACACTAAACAAAAAAAAATACATAATTTTAATTTTTTGTATGCTGCAGGGGTTGAACCTTGGCCAACCAGATTTAAAGTCAACGTACGTACTACTATGACTACAATAGCCTTATCTGGAAATATCCATGTATTTTTTTTTCCTGGGGCTTGCTATTATGTGGCACTTATTCAATGTACAAAATCTTAGGCAAACGTAAGCTTCAGCAAACAAAAAGTATTATTTTCGTTTTATGATTTCTTAGAAATTATCCCTATATATATATATATATATATATATATATATGTACATATATACATTTTTATATTTATACATATATGTTTTAACTAAAGCTACACACGAAGGTTTTCGTACGACGTATTAGTCACCCTTTTTTAGATTCGAAAAACAATACAATACAAATTAAAATTAGGTCTTATTGGGGACATCCTTTAGGTGTCAATTTTATTTATTATAGGTCACACGCACTATGTACATTTCAAATGACTGGCTCTAACTGTTTTAAAGATAAGACCATGTCGTAAAATCACGCCTCTATGGCCTTTAATTATCATTTTTATTTATGTCATTTTATTTGTCGTGGACCTATATAAGTTTTATGATTTATAAATATCTGCCAATGATAGTTTAAAATCACTTTCTTAGTAATCTTTATCTTCCGGCTGCACGGAACTATAAACGTAGGTTGCATCAAGTTCTAACCATTTATATTATGAAACCCATATTCATTACAATGACAGTTAGAGCCGCTTTTAAAGGATCATTAATTCATCGACCTACTAAACAAGACAGGTTGATGACAGGTTGGATAACAAATAATTAATAAAACCCTGACTGCAGAAAATGTTACGGTTTTTTTTTTTGCACTTTAATTTAGTCATTTAGCACAAGTCTAAGTATATATATATATATACGTATATATAAGTATACGTTAAATCCGTTCGGTAAGCCACTTCATTAATATATATTATATGTATATTCTTAAATTAATGTATTATTGTAAAGAAGTTCAGTGCTTTAAACCATTTTGTGCTCTCTAAAAATAAAAATTCAGCTCTTCATACATACAAATCCTACATCTTCTTTTCTTCTATTCTTATAACTATAAAACATGTTGCTACATTACGTAGGGTGATTTAAACGAAACATAAAAAAACCAAGAATTAAAATAGAAGGAAAAATAACTCATTTTACTTTCAAATTTTCGTAGGAAATAACACGCCAAACGCAGAAATAAATACAAGAAAAAGAAAAATAAAATTACTTTCTCAAACTAACTCTACGAATAATTTTCCTTTAAAAATCAACAATATTTCAATGAAAAATTGATAAACAAAATTTAAAAATATGAAAAAGAAAAGTAAAGCATCAACTGCTATTTGAGATCCTTTGCAAACGATGAATGATGAAATATGCACAACAGAGAATATTTTATAAGAAAATCAATTGAAAATTTTAAAAGAAATGATGAATGATGATGTTGGCAGTAAAAATCTCAGTATCATTGTCGTGCTCATTATGTAATAATTTAAGGAAAATGTGGCCTACCACAGCACGTACACGGCGCCAGCATACAACAGCAGCTACAAAAACCATAATGACAATGCAAACGACAACCTTCAAATGAATTACTAATAATTAAATGTAGAATTAACCAAGAACACTTACAAAAACAGACAATCAGTTCTTCTTCACACTAACTCACACTTACACTAATACTTGGATACGTTTCATCAGCTGAAGAAAAACATACAATTCAACCAGTTGCTACGAATACACTTCAATTAATATATTTATACATTTGTAAATTTAAATTTAGAATAAAATTCGACCATATGGAAACCTACACAATTGTTGCATGATGAATGAAATATATATAAAAAGATATTTTATATAAACATATTCTCGAAACACCTAATACCCTGTTCAGACATACGCTTTAATTGCCCAACTAAGGAATTTACGCAATTAAGTCATTAATTGAACTGAATTTACCATTTAAGAAGTCAAGTAATAAATTGAGCAATTAGTACGAAATGCAACCCTTGCCAACAAGTATGTTTATAAGGAACTATATTCAGTAAGCGGAAGTAAATCATAAAATTGTAAAGCAGCAAGTAAAAAATGTAAACAAACAAATAAAAATACGAAAATAGCTTTTGACACTTCCAACAGCAATGTTGTTTTTGTAATAAAAAGACAAATCAGCTGGGCGGACGACTCTTAGAATTAATATGCTTTTATTTAGACGAAACCCTTGTTCATTTAAATTTCAATTCAAGCAAAATTGATTACAATTAAACAAAACTCTTAACATGATTTTGTCGAATTATTATTATTAACGTTCAGTTACCCTTACTATCGCTAGAAACCTTCTGGCAAACAAGAGGTAATAAGTCATATATTTCAATGTAGGGTATGAGAAGCTAAAATCGAATATAAAAACTACGATTTCATTATGAAGGATTTCGTAATTAAAAGGAAGTAGGGTCTTCCATTTAGTTGGACATTTAACTAATCGATTGCTTGAAAAAATTTTTGGAACAGATTTTTATGAATAAAATGAACACTCAAACAAAATAATTAAATGTAAATACATTACATAATTGAAGGGATCCTAAAAAATGTAATAAAATACAGGTATCATTCATAATCAATTTCTGCACAGGCCCAGATCTTTTAAGGATTACTTAGAAATAACGATATACGAGGACTGCTCTATATATTTCTGGCCTAATAGTGAAAATGCGAATATTTATAATCAAAAATGGTTTTATTGTTTTTAAAAGTATTCTCCAGTATGATTTATATACTTTTGCATGCGCTCAAACCAGTTGTCGAAGCACTTTTTCCACTCCGATTGAGACACCTCTAAAACATGGTTTTTGAACACTTCAACAGCTTCCTCTGGCGACGAAAATCGTTGACCACGCATTTTTTCTTGATGTGCGGAAACAAGAAGAAGTCATTAGGTGCCAAGTCAGGGCTGTACGGCGGATGAACAATTAATTCGACGTTTTGGCCGGTCAAAAACGTTCTGGTTTGAGCCGATGTCTGAGAGCTCGCATTCTCATGGTGAACAATGATTCGTCTTCTTTTGTTGGTTTTTTGAATTTCTCCGATGACTTCAGGCAAACAAATTGTAGTGTACCACTCAGAAGTGACTGTCCTACGTTGCTCAAGCAGAACAGTCGCCACATGACCAGTTTTGCCGAAGAAACAGGCGACCATTTGCTTCGAAGTGCTTCTTCCACGAACAACTTTCGTTGGATTTTGCTCGTCTTTGAAGACCCACACGGTCGATTGTTGTTTTGTTTCGGGCTCATACGCATAGATCCATGATTCGTCACCTGTGACGATCTTACAAACGTCTTTTGAAGCACCGCAATCGTATTTTTGCAACATTTCTTTGCACCAATCGACACGAGTCTTTTTTGAGCGACTTTCAAATTGTGCGGGAGCCAACGAGAACAAACCTTTTTTACGGCCAGATGTTAATGCAGTATCGAATCTATGCTGGTGGAAGAAATGTCCAAGGATGTCTCTATCTCTCGGTATGTCGCATGTCGATCTTGCGTTATGAGTTCCCGTACGGCATCAATGTTCTCTGGCACAACAGCCGTTTTTGGACGACCTTCACGGAATTCGTCTTTGAGCGAGCTTCGGCCACGATTAAATTCATTATACCAGTTTTTCACAGTGCTATAGGATGGTGCTTCATCGCCATATAAAGATTTAAGTTCATCAATGCACTCTTGTCGTGATAATCCACGTCGAAAGTTGTGAAAAATGATGGCACGAAAATGTTCACGAGTTAATTCCATTTTTTTCTATATTAATTTTTTCAAGTCACTGTAAACAACACAAATAATGGTCGTACGTCAAAACGTTTTGAGTACGATTATGCTTAAAAATGACAAACTTTCCAATGGAAATGTCAGATTGCACTTGGCAGCACTAAGTGCTGCCAGGCCAGAAATATATATAGCTGCCCTCGTAGTAGTGCGCATGTTTTAAAATTTAATTTAAAATGGTAATTATCATTTTTTATTTATTAAGCCTAAAGACAGAAGTGAAGGCATTAGATATCTCTTGCAAATAAAGAAAAGAATTTCCTTAACCAAGTCGCTCCCTTCCAACCAACTAGAATTTCTTAAAAGTGCAATAGATTATCGATATTAAGATAATAATAGTTGTGTCTTTCATCTTTAGCTTCTCGGAGTGGCCTCCAATCAGGAAGTGTTCAGTTAAAGTGTTCACGATGAAAAAGATACTTCATCTTGTACGGGAGAATGCCAGAGCTTTTCAGGTGTATACAAAATCTCCAAGTAATGACCATCTTCTATTTATTTGCCTTAGTGATTGTCATGCAAGAGGAACTTGAAAGTTGTGCAATGTATGATCTAGTTTCCTAGAAAAAAATCAGTCTTGTTGTTATTCGCGGCTTTAAATTTTAACGCCTATCAATCGCAGTTCTCAAGGTATATAACTTTATCGTAGCCTTTTTCACTCTTTCCGGTTGCATTAAACTTTCAGAAAAGGAATTTTAAAACCCTCAATGTACAAATGTAAATGAAAATAGTTCATCTCGACATATGACAAAGAACTCCATGTAGGATATTCTTAAGAGAAATACTATTCTTTTAGTTCAACTTACAAATGAAAAATTTACAAGTTCATATCTCAGATGTACCAATTTCATCCATTGTATTTTCATAAATTCTTAACCTTGCCATCTTTAAATAAATTATTAAAAAATCGTAAATGCATTTCTTTAGATGCTCCCAATTGAAAACAAACTTTGAAATTTTACGTTATAAGTTTTTATTTTTGGATCAGTTCCTTTGTGTATTACTACAATGTTGCGCCTTAAAACAGAGTAATCCATTAGTTTCTGACAGACAGGTGCAAGAAAAGGACAGGAAAATTTTAAATATCGTATGGTGAGAAATACATGCTGCTATAATATACCTGCTGTACCTAAATGATCTGCATTCTTCCAAACCTCACTGTGCTTTGTATAGGCTTCTACTTGGCCTACAGTACAAACCGTCCAAAAAAAAATATAGAACTTACTAAAAGAGAACCTTCCAGAAAATTTAATATGAAATTCCCACAATTTATGAAACTAAAGCTCTGTACAGACGGTTGTCAGGTCTTACAATATTGTCAGACCTAACAATGTACTGACAATGACAAGGCAAATAAAAATTGTAAACACAATTTAGATTGTCAGTTCACGCTATTGCAAGGCATTTGTCAGAAACCTGACAATTCCATTGTAAGACAAATTTCTGACAATAAATTTACCGGATAAAATTGTCAGACCACAAATTGGTAGTTCACACGGTAGTAAGACTTGCCAAGTGTCGGAATTAAAAAAAAACAAAAGACAATTTGTTTTTAATTTCTATTAATGTAAATTATTATAAAAGCTACAAATTGTTATTACAAATCTTTATCAAAACAAATAGATATTAATCAGAACCAAGAAACTGCAACGATTCTAACATTTTACGTTTATAGCCAGGATCGAAATAATTCTTGCAAAAAAAAAACCGACTTCAAAACAGATGTTAGTTGTTTGTCTGAAAAGATTCAAAAGTTTGGCCACATACATCAACTATTAGGACGCCCCTTATTTTTACGATTTAACTATTTATATTTCTTAATATGCCATACAAATTAGTGAACACTTTGTCTAATTTTCAAGTTCCGGTTCAAACCGGTTCAAAAGATGGGGCTATATAAATGTAGAATTACATCAGGTATGAGCACATTCTTTAATTTACAAATTCAAATTGTATTGCTCTTTTAGTGGACTTAGCAGTACACGTTCCCTGTAAATTTTAGTTGTCTGTCTATAACCGTTCAAAGGTTTGGTCACATACACCAAATTACATCAATTATTGACATACACTTAAATTTCTAAATCCAAATTTTATTCTTGCTATTATAGAGGACTTCGTAATACAGATTCTTTGTAAATATTAATCGTCTTTTTAAAACCATCATATATGTACATAAAATTAATTGATATATATATTGAATAATTATACTTGTTATTACATCGGTCATACTTATCTACATTCTGTCCAATTTTCAAGCGTTTGTTTATGACGGTTCAAAAGATAGGACTATGTAAGGACTATGTTTGCGACCGGCCAATGGTAGGCTTTGCAGAAAATTTTTGGTAAGCGGAGCCGTTGTTATTTTAAGTGCAGACATGTCTATACTAAAAACGACACGTTGTCCATGTCCACTATGACATGCCATCTCAAATCACCCTTTTATTGAATAAAAACTATTCGAATAAATATTTATTCGAAATCAGCACTTTAAAATAAAACGTTAAAATTTTTACTTTAAACTTTGCCAATAATTGAATAAAAAGCATACAATTGAACACCCTAGTAATTACCAACAAGCAGCAAGAATTTATGCCCTTTGGTTGTACTTGTTCAATTGAATGCTCATTATGATGGTAAGACAGTTTGTTCATGTGACAAAAATCGATTACAATTAACAATGAAATTTAATTTGTAACAACTTTTTTTTTGTTTTTTTTTCTTTTGCATTGACAAGCAAACAGTTTTTATTTTCTAGTATTTTTTTTTTGTGCCTAATAGAAGTGATTATTTATCTTGATTTTGTAAAAGTGAATTATAAAATAAAAATGAATGTACATACATACACTAATGGATGGCTATATATGTTGTGTTTTGTCTTGAAATATGACAGTGCTGCGTATATGTATATTTAAGCATGTTTTTTTTTTTGGTCTTTAATTTAAAATGTGAAATAACGTAAAAGAAAATTTGCCATCTATTTTCTGTAAATGTTTCATGTATATGGTGATCCCGATAGCCACTATAGTTTTATCAGTTTTTATTTTTTAGTATCTATATTGTTATTTGGTTTCTTGCTCACTGAAGTTGTGGATATGATTAAAATATTTTTCAAAATTCTGGCTTAATTAGATATAAATAGAAAACGCAAGCTTTTAACAATTTATAGCAACGTAGAAAAGTTTGACCGTTTATGAATAAAATGAACAAATGAACGTATTTATGAAAACACAATATTTCCTAAGTTCTATTAAATGCAATTTGCGCTGCAAGTCACACAATGTCATTTCAATCATTTTATTATATAAAGTTACAATCGTAAAAGCTTTGCGTCAGTCCTAGAATAGAGTCCCCAATCAATTGTTAATAAGACGAGAGAATAGCCTGACAATTTGCAGTAACTATCGCGACAGTTGCACCACTTTTAATTTTATTCATAAAATTGAGAAAATGTAGAGCACGACTTTGACATAAATAATGTAAATAATAATGACAACATCTTTGTATTTGTAGACTTTATTATTATTCAAAGAAAGAAAGAAATAACTCAGTTAGTTGTCAACCAATTTATTTAACTGTCTGTCTCTCTGTCAATACACACAGCATGATGCCATGTTGTACTCTTGATTTGGTTTTTATGTATGTTTTTTGCTTTTTTATATCGCTCACCACAAAAAGGGGAAAAAGCGTATATTTAAGTTTTTCATTCCGTATGTAATTTCTACATCATCCATTTTCGACTCCATAAAGTATATATATTCTGACTTCTTATACAAATCACAAAATAAATAAATATATTAATCGAAAAATGTGTTATTGGAAATCAGCATGATTGGTACATGTCCTTCGAGGCTGCAGGCAAAACATCACGCCTACCTGTAACTTTTTCATGTATTTCGAATAATAAAGTAACTCAAATCAAAAAAATAAATAAATAAATATGGTGCAATAGAAAATTAAAAACTAAGAAAAAAAACACGTCAAGTGAAAAAATTGTCGCTCGCCCACATTTTTAATATGGGTATCATTTTAAAGCTTTTGAAGAGATCTTTAAGGAAATACTAAAATATTTTAAAAATGCTTAACCCATTTAGTGCCGATGTCTTTCTGATGTAAAATTATATAAATGCAGTACCAAATTTTTTTAGCTTTTACTTCTTGGTCACACCAATATTTGCTTTTTTGATTGGAGATACTTTATTAAACTAGATTTACATAGATGGTGAAGGGTATATAAGATTCGGCATAGCCGAATATAGCACTCTTACTTGTTTTTTTTTTTTTTTTTTTTTTTGTTTTTGTTTACTAACAAATAAAACAGCGTGGTAGTGGATGGTTTTGTTATTGTTGATTTGTACATTTGTGAAACTTTTGACTTAAATATTTTGTTGTTTTACAAAACGAATGAAGAAGGCAAAAAATACTAAAATACTTTAAACAAATCAGAATTTGTAGCTTGAGAAATTAAAGAGAAAAGTCTTCTAAAAGTTAATAATGGAAACAGAAATTTATCAAACTTTAAATCTGAAAATCTAACTACAATTTGCCTTTTAATTCTCTAACAATAAAAAAAGTTTTCAGTACATTTTGAGAAAAATTAAGAATCTTTGTTTATATTTGTAACACATCTTACGTTTGCATTATTAGTAAAATAAATTCCATTTTTATTATAAAATGTTACGGGTTACTAGCATATCAATTTTGAATAGTGTTATAGAATCTCAAAAGTTTTTTATAAATACTTTTGTATTGTTAAAGTACTAATTACAGATATTACAAGATATTGCTCTTTTGACAGTACAAGTTTTGAGTAATTTTTTATACCAATTGTGATTAGTGTTTTATTATAATTGCATTCCCGCTTTTATTACTAAAAATTGGTAGCATTAATTTTTCTGATATTCATTAATCGATTATTAATCCCATGGCTGTAAATTTTTACTTAACCATGACATATGTTCTAACCAAATAGACACAAAACATGTAATTCAAAACTAAAAGCACAATGACAAGTGATTCCAATATTTTTTTTTTATGTAGGTAATATATATTTTGAATGGGACAACTGGGACGAACGAAAAATTTCGCATAGCACTACGAATTCATAATCAGAAATTTTTTCTTAAATTCGTCGACTGAAACTCAATTATGGTGACAAAATTATTTATAAATTAGTTTGAAAATAAATAGAAATCGCTCATTTACTTCAAGAACGTCATAACTCAAATCAAATCATTTCGAGATAATCGCAGTTTCAGTTTTTGACCTGTTCAAACCATAGGTAAAAATATCAGACTGCTTAAGTTCCCACTACAATTAGTAAAATGATCAATAATTAAAAAAACATTTAAGAAAACTTTCATCAATTATATATTAAAGGGGAGGTCTTGGACAAACTATGTGGGATGTTTGAATTATGACATTATTGCTGCAAAAGTATATGCGATACTGTTCCGTAAACTAAAATATGTCGCTATTTGTGAAAAGAAAAACGGAGTTTCACTAAATATTTTTAATCAACACAGCCATAATTGAAGATAATACATTATATGCGAAAAGACGATAAATTTTAAAAATATCTTTTTTTTTATAGAAACAGTCACAAAACGAAAGCGATATGATCTGTACTTTACTTTACAACTCAAAATGTGTCGTTCTTATTGACAAACAAAGTTTCCAAACATGAAGTGAAATAACGACTTGTTCTTTCAAAACGTGGAAAGTATAAAAGTACGTATACACAATATAAAGCATGAAATGGCGAACAATTCTGTATGATTAACTCCAAAATTTGAAATTTTGAGTTATGACGTTCTAGAAGTAAATGAGCGCTATGTATATACTTTTGTTTACATATAAAACTAGCTAGAGTGGGCATGTATTTAAAAAAAATATATATATCATACATGGAAGTAATTTATTAAATTTACTAATTAATTGAGGATTTCATTAGCATTGAATGATAAATAATGCTAATAATTTTTTTACATTATTATTATTTTTACTAATGGTAATGCTTTTTAACGAAAAGGTTTCATTGATAATTAAATTACAAATAAAATCATTACCATTGACTAATGATTAAATGGTTTCATATTATTATTATTAACGAATGTATTTCTTGTATCTGTAAACTAAATAGACATCTTAAAGTGTAGTAGAGCATTATATTAAAATAGCATTTTGATCACAAAAATTTGGTGAAATATAAATGTTTTAACTTTTTCAGAAAAAATTAGACACTATAGCAACATATTTTTGTTTTCGTGAAAGTAATAAGATCTGCTTGTTTTAAACAATGCCAATGAAATTTCAATGGTTATAAAAAAATTCCAAGAATGATATATATATACATATATTTTAGAAATAATTAATTTTATAAAATTGTGATATTTTTTGGTAGTGCATAAAAATAATTCGTTGTCAACTTAAAGTAGAATTAAATAGTGAGACATGAATTTTAAAAATACACTTCATAATAACTGCATCGTAGAAAGATAAGAAAAAAGCTAACGAAGGTTGTAACGACCCAAAAATTGCATTGCAATCGGCTGGTATCTAAACTTTACTGTTCCCTTTACAAGTTATCACATTTAATAATGAACTTCAGCCAAAATTTAACGAAAAAAATTTTAATTATTCATTTAAAAACAAATTATTTTAAATAAAAAAATTATTTAAAATTATTAAAAATATTAGCAATATTACTATATTTTTTTGAAAGAAAATAAATTTGTTATTAAAAACAAATACAAAATTTGTTAATGTTTAAAACAGAAAAACGGTCACTCTGCACAAAAATATTTATCGTTCGTTGACATAGAAAATAGAAATAAACCTATCGCAGTGTTGGTTACGCTTGACGATTTTCGTTTGATGCACTAATTATGTATGCTTTCATATGGGCAATTATGTGTTATTTCTGACGACGCAAATCTGTTTACTGCATAATTTCTTCTATCTGCGTGTTCCGAAAGTGAAAAATGCAAGTTTCGATTATTGTTATTGTTTTAACTTCAAGTTTGCACGAGATAATAAAGGTAATTTATAATTTGTTTTCGATACTGCTCGCTTTCTAAAACTTTAAAAGAAAAAATTCCGGATAAAAAAAACCTGCGCCTACTATTTTTTTAAATTTTTTTTAGAAATTAAAATAAAAACGAACTTAGGCAGAAATTAATTTATTTATTTATTATAATATCAAACACTTTAACTAACAATTCCATAAAAATAAAATTAGGCGCAAAGCAGAGCGCATGCGCATTTACGCTTACCTCATACTAACCATTATAATACTAAAACTACAATGTTGTAATGAAAAAAAAGTAATGAAAGATTAAAAATTAAAATTGCATTCGTAGCCATAGCGAAGTTTGACACATAGCAAGAATAAATGTACATGACGTTTGACATAGAGAACCACGAAGAAATGCCTTAGTGTGTGTGTGTGTGTACTTTATCTAAACAAATTAATATTGATTGATTATGGATATTCCTAATATTTTTTATTTACAAAATTTAATTAGTTAAATAGATGATGTTTACAATGTAGACAACCTAAAGTAAATGGATGCCAAGAATGCTGATGGAAGATGTAGCAATTTATAGCATTTGAAATAATGCTCTAATGAACTGGCAACTAACAATGGTATTAAAGACCGGAATGTGGGTTTACTTTTTGTTATGTTTTACACATTTTTAAATTTCTATTAGTGATGAAATAAGGGATGATCTTTTAAAGCTATAGGAAAGTTAAAAAAAAGGACATAAAATTTAGAAAAATTCATGAAATCTTTATCTGAATCGAAAGTATGGTCCATGTTTGAGGATTATTTCATGCAAATGTTGACCTTGACTGCGTCTCATTAGTCCAATTTTGACATACTCTTTCCAACATTTCGGCCGGCATCTCACGAATAAATGCTTCAATTTTGTCTTCCAATGCATCAATTGAAGCGGCCTTGTCTGTATAAACATGAACTTTAACATAGCTCCACAAAAATAGTCTAAAGGCGTTAAATCGCATGATCTAGGCGGCCAATTGACCATTACCGAACGTGAAACAAATGTTCACCGAACTGGCCTCTCAATAAGTCCATTTTTGCGTGTGCTATATGGCATGTTGCACCGTCCTGTTGAAACCACATGTCATGCAACTCAAGCTCTTGCATTTTGGGCAAAAAAAGTTGGATATCAACTCACGGTAGCGCTCACTATTCACAGTTACGTTACGATTCGCATCATCTTTAAAGAAGTAGGGTTCAGTGATGCCACCACCCCATAAACCACACCAAACTGTGACTTTTTCTGGATGCATTGGTAGCTCTTGCAATGCTTCTGGCTGATGTTCAGTCCAAAATCGACAATTCTGCTTATTTATGTGAGTCGATTAAACTGACCATAAAATGGAAGAAGCTCGCAATGAATTTTCTTCACAGAACACGTATCTTGATAATAAAATTCAATAATTTGCAAGCACTGTTCGCTTGTAAGATGATTCATGGTTAAATTATAGACCAAAT
Source organism: Gymnosoma rotundatum (assembly GCA_916610165.2). NCBI lineage: Eukaryota > Metazoa > Arthropoda > Insecta > Diptera > Tachinidae > Gymnosoma > Gymnosoma rotundatum. The sequence goes on from OU744340.1 coordinate 97,279,111, forward strand.
TGAAGGTGTTTGACAGTGAAACAACCAGTGTTGCAAAAAAGGTAATAGCTGAAAAATCACCCGTATATACAGCCGAATCATGAATATTCTCATGGTAACATTTTTTTCTCCAGAAAAGATTCTACATTCAACATTTCTTTCATAATTCAAAGTACCTACTTTTTTCCCCAAAATTTGTTCACTTTCTACAGTCGATTAAAAGGAGAAATAATTATAATGGAAGAAAAGGGAAAAGTGAAAAAACTCACACGGAATTTTTGTTTATAATTGGAGTGATAAACTGGACTTAAGGAGACTTTTTCTAAAAAACTGAACTTTATTCATTATTTTCCTAATTTTGAGAAGTCATTCCCTATTTAGCTGCTTAATTTATAGTTAAGTATGCGTTTAAGATTTTTTTTTTTTTTTTGTATTCTCGTAGAGTCAAAAATCCATTAAAATGGCTTTTGAAAAAAAGTTGAAATATATTTTCCATTTTATATATTTTATTTTTCTTTTAAAAAGTATAACTTTGTTTTTAATGCAAAAATAATGCAATACACTTTAAATGAATTTATATATGTGTTTGTGTATATTTGTATGTAGAACGTAAATATAAAACTAAGGAAACGCAAATAAACTTACGTCTTATTCGACTTTCGACTTTTGGTGCTGCTACTGTAGATTTACAAACAAATTTCTAAATACTTTTTTTTTTAGAAAATACAATCTAATTTTAAATATAAAATGAAAAAAGGCAAAAACAGTTTGTTACAGTAGTAGTTATTTTATTTGCAGTGGTAAGTTAGTTTTGTAAGATGTCATCAAGTTGAAAATTGAATATAAAATACTTTTTTTCTATTGTTATAAAGAAATTTCGTATTCTAAAAGAGATAAAACTAAATAAAAAAGAAGAAACGTAAAAGAAAGAAAGACTTAATATGTATGTGTGCGTCTGTCTTGCTGGCCTACTGGCTAGTATAAAAGTAAATCGTTTGAATGCAAGCAAAAACAAGCAACAAAAACAAATTAACAGCAAAAGTACGTAGAATTACAATTTAATTTTGTTTTTCCCTTGAGAGGACCAACAAATGAAAATGTCCTAATTCATTTCTTATTACGCCAGAGTTTTGCTCATTCATTTTTCTATTTAAAGTGAACAAAAATAAAGAAAGAAAAGAAAAATCAGTTGACTTATGACAATGTTCTCAATAAATAATATAAAAGTTTAAATGAATTTTTAACAAGAATTTATGCAAAAGTGAAACCCACAGTGAAGGTAAAGACAAAATTTCTAACAAAAAGTTAAAATGATAAAAACATAATTTCAGTTTCGTTAACGAAATTAAATTTTACTAAAATAAAGACGTTTTCTTGGAAACTACCGAAAGAAGTAAAAACATAAAGTAAATTTTATAAGCAAAGTTTAACGTAAATATACAGAGATCATTAGATGTCAGCTAATGGTGTTTTGTTTGCAAATTATTTTTTAAAGTTGAGATTACTTTTTTAATTCTATGTTTGATTCTTTTTAAATACTATATCATAACTTATGTTATTTCATATAAATATATTCCGTAATATTTGATTAGTAAATTCTTACTTTAAGCAAGTGAATACCTACTATATACACAAAAAATTCACGGGTTAATTAATTCTCATTTAGTTGAAATATAATTTGACATTGGAACATCGTGTGGTTTACAAAAGATATAAGCTAGAGGCCTTTACAAATATATTTATAATCATGCAGTACACTTAGTGGAAAAGTAAGAAACATTTACTTTTACAGTAAAATACTATACGTTAAGCAAACACTACTGATTAACATTTTCAATGTTGATTTCGACAAAAATTACCTTCGATTATCATACGATATAGAGGCACAAATAATGCTTATGTTAGTTGAATATTTAAAGATAATGAGTAAGATAAATTACATAAGATACTTAATTGTTTGAGTTGATATGTTTTTTTGCTGCAACGAGTGTAGCAAAATAAGGTCTGACAACTCTTAAATATCTGAAAAGCCCTTGTTGCTGTAGGTAAAAAAAAGGAGTCAAGAAAGTTACTTTCAAAGAGGTGTGGGTATAGAATAATATGACAATTACCCAACACAAATTTTCTGCATTGGTAGACGTGTATGTATGCTGTACCACAAAAGATCGTGAAGTTCATGAGCTAGAGCCATCCAGCGGGCATGCATGCAAGGAAAAAATAAAAGTTGTATCATAAAGGGATTAAATGGGAAATAGCATTATAAGCCTCCCGGAGTTTAAATTAGAAAAAGAAATTACTGTGTGAAGCCAAGGCATATGAGTTAGTGAACGTCTATTTAATATAAGATATAAGCTAAAAAAAAAACTGAGACTTTAAAGTGAGGAGAAAGAGCTGTTAGTGTACGATAGATGTGGCTTGGTTTACGAAAGAGAACTGCCATAGTTGTAGACGAATAACAACGTTATAAGTTGGAGTCCCTGCCGCGGCAACGGCGTTGGTGGTTATCTTACTAAAACAAAGCATCGAGTAGTTCGTGTCTCTTCAGCGTGACACAATATTGCAAAGTGGTTTGAAAATGATTTATTTTGGACATAATTCGGTATCTCATGAGCCAACGAACATGTCTTAGACCCCTAAAATTGGGTAATTTTTGGTACGCCAAGCCAAAACTTTGTTACGATCGCCATGGAGACCAAGAGTTAAAAGATTTTTTTCACAATTTGATCAATATGGCGTAATGAGTATTAAGCACAAGAGTGGCATTTACTTACCGATGGTTCGGCAGGAAGTTACAATGCTTCTATTTTGTATATTAGCAGTGACCTTCCTTCTTATATACCGCGAGAAGAGGCTTCTAACATGAAATTTATCTTAGATTAAATTCAATTCAACTAACACAACTGGAAAGTTTGTGTGGACAAAAGTTTGAAATAATTTCGTTTAATTAGTGAGTCCGATAATAGAAATCAGAAAAATCATTACCAGGGTCACAATTTTTGAGAAAAAGCCGTCAGAATAATGTTACTAGTCTTTTGAAATTAATATCAGATCCAACCATAATAATATCATAAAACTTAATTATTATGTGGCAGTCATGTAGTAAAATTATCTAAAAGCGAAAAATACAAAATTTATAAACTTTTTTTAAATTTTTGCAATTTGAAAACGAAAACTTAATTTTATAAAATTTTTTAATAAGATCTCTCATGAAAATGCTCTCATCATACATATTTTAGCACTGCAATATTAATAATTTGAGGTTAATCTAAATACATTCCAATAAATAGCAGGAAAATAAATTTTCGTGTTACTTTCCCGATTAATTATTTAAATCACCGTTAAATTTTTTGGAAAATTAATTAATATAATAAAAAAATTCCCGCTGTTTAATATAATTTAATATTTGCCCTGTTTATTATTTTTATTTATTTAAATAACTGTAACCTACTACAAGAAGACATATATCTTATAAAGTACAAGTGAATAAATTAAATTACCAAAAATAATGATTTAAAAATTTTAAACATTACAACATGTTCATTATTTAACTTTAAAAAAATAGTTTTCAAAATAATATTAAAAAAGAACATGAAGATTATCAAAAAAACAAAAAAATAAAACAAATTATGAAAAAGTTCGTTAAAATAAATAAAAAAACACTATGAAAGTGTTTAATATAACTCCTTTTAACATGCATTTAATTGCCTGGATTTTAAACATTATTTCTTTTTAAAAAAGTAAATGAAATGAAGACATTTCCTTTTAGTTTAAAAAACTAATTTTTATTCAATCTTTGATTTCAAATAAATGTTTATTATTTTAAAAACAGAATATAAATTTATTTAAAATAAAGAGAATGAAAACAATTTTCCATAATAGAAGCGTTTAAAAAAATTTATACAAATAGAACACTTACAAGTAAAATAAACAAATTTAATTAATTATACTGCAAAAATACATAACAGTTGTTTTACAAAAACTACACAAAAAACACATTTAATTTTACACAACTTATCTACAAAGAACACAAACAAAATAATTTCAATTTAATGAAATTAGCACGAATTTTTTTGCTTTAAAACTATGAAAATCTTCATTGCAACGCAAGGCAGCACGTACGACTAAAAGTCACACAAAGAAACAAAAAGTTAATCGAGATGAAAAATTTTAAAATAGAACGAAATTTAAATTCTTGTAAACAACGATTTTGGACAAAATTAAATAAATGACATCTAAAATTTAAATGACTGCATAAATACTTATACAAACGTAAATAAACAAAAGTTAAATTGAATTAAAATTGAAAGGTCAAAATTAAGAGAATTTGCATTGCAGTCGATATTTGCGACATGAAAAAAATTGAAATTGATTGAAAAAAGTTTTATTTTAAAATTGTATAATGTTCATTAAATGACAAGATAAAAAATAAATTATTATTAATTTATTAGTTTTTGATTTTTCTTTGTTCGCAGTCAAGGCGCATTAATTTACTGGTGGTCTTAATAGCCCAGCTGATTTTTGTTTATGTTCGACGTTGTTTTCAAAATTCTAAAATAATTTTAAATATAAAAAATTTTCAATTAATTTTAAAAAGTTAAAAAAAAATTTAATTTTATAAAATTAAATTTCAAAACCAACAATTGAAATATAAAGTATTGCTGCACATGTAAGAGAAAGAAACCAACTGTTACAACTTCATTTAAAGCACCAAATAATGATAAATAAAAGGATAATTTAGATTCGGCTTCCTCTTGTTTAGTCAGCTATTTTTTTTATATCAACATGGTGCTCTGTAGCAGTGCGGATACCTAGTATTTTATTCCCCTTGGTTTGCAGTTAAAAAAATATATGACAGCTGATATTTGATTTCGCTGTCAGAGTTCGAACAAGATCATCTTAAGCAGTTATGTAAACTACAACCAGGATAGATGATGTTAATCATCAATTAACAAATGAAACTGAATAATTTGCCTCAAATACTCGAGTTTATATTCTCAATAGAAAAAATTAAAATCCCAAAAAGTCCATTCTAGGATTTCGTAATTCCTCATTTGGCATTCCTGGTTCAGCTGATGATAGTTTTTTCTGTATCTGTAAGTTAGCTGCTAAGATGAACCCAACGACTATTATTCATTGCTGGAACAAAAAATTTAAAAACTTGCACCAAAATAGCAGTTCTATTTTTTCCCCAGTAGACTATAGCTTTCATTATTTTTCGACGTCTTTAGCGCCGATAGATGATTATTGAAATTTTTGTACTTCGGTATCCACGCAAACATATAGCCGATATCAAGGTGATATCAAAAACTAAAGGTTTCCTTATTCAAGTAAGGAATAAAAATGCTTAAAAAATATTCACGGAATACAGGCAAATAAAGAAGGAGATAATAAAGCACATGATTTAAATTAAATACGAACGTATGTATGTATATGGCGTGGGCAGTTTATGTACTCAACTGGACAATTTTTTTTCTCTTTCACTTATTACAGTTACACACTTATGCTAGGAACACAACTGGGTCAAACGACGAATTTTTGGTCGCGAATATTCGTCGTCAAAAATAAAACACATTTGTGTATATGAAAGCGTACGCAATCATGACGTATGACGAAGTTCGTCATACGCACCGAACTATTAAATAGAATTATTTCTATTTCTTACGCCGCAGAACGACAAACAAATCAGTACAAAGTGACCATGTTTGAGTTTAGATTCAAAGTACTTTAATACATAAAGTTATTTTACTTAAAAAAATTTATGTATTTTTAATTTGCAGCATTTATAATAAGCGTACAGATTATAAGTTAAATATAAAAATAATTTTTAATTGTGTTTTTTCTAATCTTTAACTTTTTAAATATTAATTTTTTTCTTTGATGGTCACCTTAGCAGCTTACAAAAAGTAAACAACTTCAAAAATTTTAACAGCTGTGTTTTTGGTCCTTATTGTGTTTCATACGACGAATCTACACAACGAATTTTTGACGACGTATTCGTTGTGTTGGACGAAATTCGTCGTTCGTTCCAGTTGTGTTCCTAGTATTACTTTTTTTAATTTTCCTTCCCTCATGCTTATTCATTTACATACTCAATTCTTCTATCTGCATGAATAAATGTAAAAAAAAATAAATTTGTTTAATATTTAGAATATTAGAAGAGCATAAAAAGTTATTACAGTGAATTACACCATTTCCAAAGAACGTGTAAATAATTAGTGTTTTTTAAGCCAGACAAAATTAAATTGTAAAAATTTAAATTATGATTTAAAATAACTGTTATTTTCAAAAGCTAAAGAAATATCATTTACACTTAAATAACTTTAAGCTAATGGTCACCGCAGACATATTTGACGAAGCGCATTTCGGTTATACAAGTTTGCACACTGCTGGCCGTTTGTCATACAAATATTGGTCTTGAATTGGTGCTAGTTTATCAGCATAAAAAAGTGAATTTACGTGCACTAACAACAATAAGCGAGAGATTTTAAATCGCACGGTTTCGGAGGCCTATTGTCAAGTCTATTTCTAAATATCTACTTGTCAACCAATTTTGATTTTAAAAAGTCAATAATTGCGGTTCACGTCTGGTAACAAATTTTGCTCGGCCCATGTAATTGATCATGGTATCAGCCTCATTTTTTAAAAAATAAGGATGTAAATTCCTTTCGGTATTGTTTGATACAATCACACTTTTTTTATAATAATTTTATTGATATTTGAAAAATCTTAATACTCAATATTATAGTGTGAAACGTTTTATTCAAGGTAAAATTTAATAACTGTATAGGAATTTTAGCAGGCTTAAAATTATTAAATATAAATTCGGCATAATCTCGATTATTTTTTAATTAACATTAAATATTGTTTGCTGTTTAATTGTACATTTTAAATTTTTTTAGGTGTTTGCTGTTGTAACAGAGATGGTAAACGTAATTTTCAAATCGTACAAAATGTAATTTTTTGACTAAAACTGTACTAAAGACATTTTTGAAGTAAATTAAAATTTGTTTTTAATTTAATCAATTTTTCCTCATTATAGGTCCTGCGATTTCTTGCTTTTTTGGTATTTTTAAGTTGATTTTGCTTATTTGTGTCTTGGAAAGAGATAAAGTTTTTTGGGGATAATGAGTTAAAACAAAATCACCATTATTACTTGTTTTGTTTTCATAAATTCAGTTTCCAAAATCTCGACTTCAGATATATGTATGACTCTTTTTTTTTTAACAATGCAGCTGTCGTTTAAAAATTCCTTCACACTTGTTTTAAGAAAATTAAGTATATGAATTACTCTGTTAGATGTTTCGATATTCATTTAAAAATTATTTAGGCTTAACAACTTGTAAAAGAAAGTAGATTTAATCATAAAAAGATGTTTGAGTAGAAAATCTATAACACAAAAATAGACTAATTTTAATTTTTATCAAATAATTCATTGGTGCACCGCTGCATATTTTAGATTAGAATTATATCAATAACATACAACTGTACAAGGTGTTCCATTCCTGTGCTGTAATCTAATTTAAATTAAAGCTTATTGGATATTTAAATAAATAATTAAGCAACTCTGGTGTCTATCAAACTTTGCTAATAAAACGTAGCTTAAAATTAAAAGCATATAAAAATAGAATTAAAATAAAATGAACAAAATTGATTAATAAAAAATATTATTTTATATAAAGAGAAATAGTGTAGGGAAGGAGCAAACGACAAACATTATCTGAATATATAAAAACGCTAAAATCAAATTAAATCCTTTTTTACTATTTAGTTAATTTTTTTTTTTTTTTTTGCTTTTTGGGTCACAGATTTACAAACGAACAAAAAATTTTTTTTTTAATATTTTGGTTGACTTTTTTGTATTGAACTTTGTTAAATTTTTATACAAGATGATAACTATCACCAAAAATATAATACATTTTGGATGCATTATATTCAAGTGTGTGTTTTTGCTGTCGTTAGCCTTTCTTTAACTTTTTCCTTTCGTGGCAGGATAAATTTTGATTTCATAAATATTCAAAAAGTTTTTTTTTTTTCAACTCTATTATATTTTTCCTGTTTTGTTTCGTTTATGTTTCTGCTTTGTAAAAGGATTTGTTTAAAGTTGACCAATAGGCCTTTTTGGTTGAAAAATTAAACAAAAACATTTTCGGTGGTTTCAAGGATATTTAAGGTTTTATATTTTGTATATTTTTTGTTAAATTGCCGTTTATTTTTATTTTTTTTCTGCTCTATTATTTAACTATAAGTGTGCTTTTTTAATACTCATGCATTCAGTGAATAAAGCAGCAGTTAAAGTATATTTTGTAAGTATTTAAAAGATTACAAACTGAAAAATATTTTATATACTTAAATAATATTGCAAAGTTAACAAATACAGCAAAAATATATAAAAATCATTGAAATATATGCACATTTATGTAAAATACAAAAAAATTAAAAATCAAACCTAAAAAAATGTGTTTTTAAGAAAGCTTGGAATATATAATGATTAAGAAGTCAACTGAAAAAATAATGCTAAACACTTTGTTTAAAGTTTTGTATAAAAGAGTACAGAAATAAAATTTTAAACAGCATGCCATGTTTTTTTCTAATTTATTTATTTTTAACATTTACATAATCTTTAAATAATAGAGAGATTTTTTTTTAATCCAAACTTTTCTCTAGTTGAATATGTTAAAAACTTGTTTACTTCCATAAAATATTAAGTCATCTGTGTATGAAAAGTGACCTTTTTTATATTATTTATTCAAACATGTTGCCAAAAGTATTTATTGAAGCAAACATATGGTCCTTCGAGTAGACACATTTTAAAGTTTTTTTAAAAATATTTTTTAAAATACTGCAAATAAGCCAAATTCACTTTCACTTATTGGTTGATAAAAAATCATACTTTTAAAGAAGCGAAAAACTTTTACCACAAAATATTTTTGTGTAAAAATATTTAAGTCAAATATTTGATATGTGTTTTTGATCATTTATAATAAACAATAGAAAAAAAACTCGAGCTTCCAGAATCCCAAGACAGGCAAATTCGCATACCAAGACTTACTATAGGCATATAATATTTTCTTGCTCCCAGCTTTACGATCTTAGTACAGAATTCGATGTATCGAAACAAATAGGCCAATTCTAAAAAGGTCGATGAATAACACTTGATTCATATTGGTTAGATTTTTTATGCGGCAGTCATCTTCAAAATCATACCTTTCAGACAAGATAATTTTCCATCAAATTAACACCGAAACAAGTACATGTCCTAACAAAGCATTAATAGAAATAATCGACATTTCTAAAGGCGACTAATTTATCATTTATTTATTTTTTATTTTTTTTTTTTTAATTCTAAAATCTACAATCAAAGCTCTTTGATATAATAATTGAAAAGAACGGAGCGGAAGAACGTTATGGAAACTATCAAATAATAATTCCTTCAAATATCTTCAATTAATACACGTATGGATTGATAAGTGAGTTGTATTGTTAATGGAGCAATTTTATTAAATTGCAAATAAAAGTTTTAACTTCTCCTCTTTTATTTACTTTTTGTAAAAAAAGAATAAAAATATATATATAACACGTTTAAGTTCTATTAAAAAAATAATAAATTAAAGAAGATGTGATGTTAAACAGTGGGATGAAAAAATAATAAAACATGTGTTTATTTTAGCTTCTTGTTACCTAAGCTTCTTAGGGGAACATTTTCAAAGGCTTAATATTAGATTTATAAATTTGTAGGGAAAAGAAAATTTAACATTAGAACATCATGCCCTTTACATTCTTTATTTAATGTAAAATTATTTATACTGCACTTTAATTTAATGTAAATCAAGTTGCAAAAATCTATCCACCCTTGAATTAAAAAATGAGGTAAAAATTACAAAATTACTTTTACAAAAGAGTGACCTGTTCGAAAATCAAATTTAATACATATTGGAATTTTTCAAATAAATAAAAACTAAGAAAAAATAATTTAAAAACGTACAAAATATATAGAATATTTAAGTGATTTTGTCATCTCTCTATCAAGAAGGAAAAAATTGAAACAACGTCTTGCCTCGTCAGCAATAACCTTTCAAAAAGTGAATAACATTTATGAACATGACAGTGTATTAGCTGTAAATACCCGATAGTTTTCCACGTATTTAGTCAAGTATATCACAAATAGAGGTCATTTATGGCTAACTCGCTAGCTCGAAAGTACAAATCCATTATTCACATTCTAAAAGTCTGTTAAAAATACTTCATTGACTTGTAGCCATTTTTATAACAAAATGGAAATATAAAAAATAAATTTATTGTTTGGAATCATTATTTTACATGTTTATTTTCTTCATACGTAATCAGTTCATTCTTTAGTGCGAAAAGCGTTTACGTATTTTTCCAATTGTCGAATATTATGAAAGAAAAGTTTGGTCCCAGTAAAAAATATATGGATTAATCCATAATCGAGCAATAAAGGAGTAATGACTTGTTCATCCCTTTGGAGTAATAAGCGAGCTATCGAAACTATTTTTTGTTTATGCCTCGCTTAATACTCCAAATGGATCAATGGGGGATGTATCAGTTCGTTTTTGTTTGTGACATAACTTTTAATTATTGATGTTTTCGTTTTGTTTTTATATTTAGTCAGTTTAGTTTTAAAAAGTGAAAGACGAGTTTTTAATAAAAGCGAAAATTTACGTGTATAGTAACAAATTTGTTAAAAATGTGTGAAAATTTAGTTTCTAATCGTCATTTAAGACGACTAGTTAAAATAGAAATTGAAAAATTCTCAAATTGTAATCGGGAGACTTAAAGTGAACAAGAGGCATCAGTACCTAACAAAGTCAATGAATTAACAAATGAAGATAGCCAAACGGAAAACTTTGTTGTTCATTATGATATCAGTGAAAATTTTAAAAGAAGCTCACTTCTTGGGTAATTGAAAGTCGTGTTTCGAACGAATGCTGTAATTCACTACTCTACTGGACGTTCTACTATGTAGAGAAACATTGTTAAAAGCAGTGCATGCAGAAAACTCACAGGGAGCCCAGAAATAATAGATATGGCACCAGGTGAATACTTTCATTGGGGTTTAGAAAAAGCACTGATGATGCACGGCCAATACATATTACCTGATGCAAATGCCGAACTATTGAATGATATAATTGTGGATGGAATGCCGCTTTACAAAAGCTCATCAAAGTCATTACGGTTTGTGGAAGAACACATCAAATTAAAAAATAAAAATTTTCCCAATTGATTCTTTGAAGGAATTAAATTCGGCAGAACAGCTGATTAAAACAGAGCCTGATTCAGAAATGGTAAGACTGAGTTTGTTTTTAATGCAATCAGTTAAACAAGTATTCAAAATTCTTTGTTTGTTATTTTAATTTATTTCGTACATTAAACTGCGGTTTGACAAAATCAAAATTGAAAAAGTAATACGCAAAATGATCTGCGAAATATGCTGGTCAAATTAAATTAAAATGGACCAAAATGAACAAATACAAATGGTTTAACTTTTTTATTTCGGTAATAGCTGAATTTTTAATATCATGTCTTAAATAATATATTACGTGTTATTTTTTCTTTCAAGGTGGCATTTCGTAAATGTAAGGCAACTGTTTACCAACAGACCTACTTGAAAAACTACGACCTCGTCAAATGCAAAAAAATAGCAACACTAAAAAAAAGTTTTAAATAAATGATTATTTTCTTGTTTTTGTAAAAATAAAAAAATTTGTATTTTATATGGATGTTTACTCCCTTTATGCTCTTTTAGGACACAAAAACGATTACTACCTCTGTGTCAAAGAGAGTACTCCATAAGGAGCTTAAAAGGAGTACTCGTGTCTGCGGACATGCTATGTTAAAAATCCTATGTGTTTCGGAGTTTTATGGAGTAATCCATTACTCGCAAAGGAGCGCTCTAAGATTACTCTTTGGATGATCCTATTTTTTACTGGGGTGTTTATATCAAATACAAACGCTTATTTTATTTGAAGTAGTAATATTGTCAACACTAGCCGGTTGTGTATTTTTTTAAACAAATTTCTCAAATTAGGACAGATTACTACGATTAATGAATTTTGTGATATTTCTACAAATAATGTGTCATTAGAAATTAAAGAGCGCAGTGGGGCATACGTTTTTGTTTGAACATAGTTGATTCAATGTACAAACGAAATGAATTCAATGCGAGTTATCAATTAACAAAGTAAAATCACATAACTATTAAAATTTATTTATTGATACTGTAGCTTAGATGGTTAACATCTTGTCTACTAAAGGCCAGGATTCACTAAAATACACAATCGTACGACTAAATCACACAAAAATCTGACAAAATTCTATTCTACTTTTAAAATCGTTCCAAAATGGTGACGTAGGTGCCGCACTATTATACAAAAAAGGTATGGTGCTAATATTTTGTTGTTTTTCTCTTAAAAAAAGTCAACTATGATCGCATAGAGAAAACTACTTAATCGACTTAAAAAACCTTATCAATTCGGCTTATTGTTGCTTTTTTTAATTTTTATGGCTGCAGAACTCTGTCATTTCTGCACCGATTTTGAAATTTTTTTTTAGTTTGATAAATTATGTTCACAGATTGGTCCCGTTTTAAAAACACCCAGAGTTGGAGGGTGTCTCCACATAACATACATATTTGTACGTGTATTATGTACTGTGTAGGGCACTTCTTTAAAATTTAAAATGACTGCGTATTACTTTAGCACCCGATAACAAAAATTAACTTAAAAATAAATCAAAAAATTAAAGGGTGTCCCCATAGGTGACGTAAACTGACCTATATGAGCCTATCTTTTGAACCATTGTAGACAAAAGCTTAAAAATTGGACAAATGTTGATTACTATGAACGTTATTATAACAAGTATAAATTTTATTTAAAATTTTTAGTTAAAGGGTGTTGCAATACTTAACGTAATTGATATATCCGGCCAATCATTAGAACTGTTATAGACAGACAGCTGAAACTTACAAGAGACGTATATTGCTAAGTCTGCTATAACAACAAGTTTATAATTTGAATTTGGAAATTAAACGGTCACGGTCAATTTAACAACATCCAATTTTTCATAACAAAAAAACAAAGAGTAAAACAGAATTCGTATGGAAAATTTTTGTTTCAAGGATGGATTAGTGGTTAAGGTCTGTTATATTAAAACAGACTACGGTACTACGCTATCAAAAGTGTTGCAAATCGCTTTTAGCGAGCTAAATTCAAAAATAAGGTTGAGTTTTTAAATTTTAATGCCTTAAATGATTATCCTTTGGAACCGTTGTTAATGACACCCTTACGAGCCCCTGACGAAATTAGTCCAGAAAGAAAATTTGATTCGGCTTATAGTAAAGTACTGGTGTACTAGAAAACTGGTTCAAAAATAAACTTTCAGCTCGTCAGACATATATAAAGCCAGAGAAGAACACAAAAATTGTTAATGTTTGTGTTTATCATAACATTCTTCACAAAACTCCCTGGGCAGGATGAGTTTTTTTTTTTTTTGTCATGTCCTCAACCATTATCTAAAATTGCCGAAATTTATTCACTTTTATTTTGGTTAAAATTTTAAAATTTTTATTGATTTTAGTTTTCACAAAAAACATAATATTTTTTTAAAGTCGATCATAAATTTTTAAATTTATTCGACAGGAAATGATGTAGATGAGTACACGGTCGGCTGTTCAATAAACACTTACGAAGTTGAAATTTATTGATGCTTGTTTCATTTGTTGCACCAAATAGGTGCAGTCGAGATAAATATCGCACATAGAGGTATTATAAATTTTTTAGCTTATATTGGCTCTGAAAATTAACTGAGTTCACCTAGATTAATAAAACTTTGCAGGAAAATATTCTGTGGTCATAGGCTGTTATAGCTAGAAAACAATAAAATTCGGACTAAGGAAAATAAAGTTCCCCTTAGAAGAACTAATCCTACCTCTGAAAAAGGCAAGTTTTATTAACTTTTCCGTCATTTTGTTTAGCAATTTCAACTTCCAAGGTTAAAGAATGTTTAAAAACTTGTAGTTGGACGCCAAGGATTCTAAAATTGTTTAAAAAATAATGTAATTATTAAATGAAATGGATTACATACGCTTTAAAACCATAAAAATTAATTTATATGTGCACCACCTCTAAAAACGTCCTTGTAAAAAATTAAATTAATTTTGTGCCAGTTTCATAAAAATATTCCTTATTTAGATTTCCAATGCCTTAATAATCCCCCCGTCCCAATTTTATAATTAAAAAGATATTTTTGTAATTTGTTACTTTATAGTATTTTTTTTATCTGAAAATAATTAATTTATTCATAGTAATAACTTATTTATGATTGTAACGGTACATTTTATTTAAAATTATAGCAAATAATTTATTTAAAAAAACTTCTCATTTGCATTAAGATGATAATGCAAAGACCTCTTCCGAATTTAAATTCTCTTCAGGATAAGGTACAGGTGAAAGCATGGATGAAAGGAATGCGTCTTGCACTAGTAAATAATGGCTTAGGCGCAAAAGCGCTTAACGTTTTTTTCTATAGTATAAAAGTAGACATCGTAAATGTTATAGTGATATTTAACATTTTTAGGCCCGCGATGAAGATAACTCTCAAAACCCATTTCACCTTTTTTTTTGACAAAAAATTTAACAAAGGAAAAATCCTTTTTTTTTATTTCGAAAGAAATTTTTTGCCACAAAAATTTAGAAGAAAATTTTTCTGAAAATGAATATAAGTAGCTGCTAATAAGGCCTTGTACAGAAAAATAAATCAATAAAAAATTTTATTCGTATGAGATTTATGCAACATTTACGATTTTAACAATGTCCCAAAACGACAAATCTGAAGCAAAAGCCTTAAAAATTCACTATACGATGCAGAATTTTCTTATCTGTCCAGCTGCGTGCTTAAATGTTTACATTTATCAAGGTTAATTTTTGGCCTAATGTCTGACTAGATTGGCAAAATACTCCTCTTCTATATAACAACGCTTGGATTCAAGCAAAATGAGCTGTAAAATATATGATGCAGTAACAATTTTATTACAATTGGAATTTTAGGGTAAATCATCTAAGACTAAATTTCTTCGACAAGTTTTGTGTGACAAAACGTCTTTTAGCAATCAGCGAACTAAAGGGTACATACGTTTGTTCAGGAAAGCAAACAAACAAACATTAACGTATGTCCTGAATGCTTTAAAGACAAAAAAATCTGTGCAAGCATCAAATTTAGGCAAGAAGTCAGCAAAATATCTCAATTTCACACACTCTCACAAATATTTCATGTTTTCGTTTTGTCTATCAGTTTTCTTTAAATTAATGTTTAACTTGCTGCTATAGTAGTGTGTGAAAATTGTTAAGATCATAAATGTAAGGGCGTGTTTATGATGCTCTTGTACGGCATTTTAAAAGAAAAAACATACATTCAGATAATTTAGAAAGATTGTGAATTTGTGTCAGTTGTTAGAAAAAGGTGAAGTTATTCTAGTGTGATTGCCGTTGCTATTGAATGGCCAATTACTATAATCCGATGATTGGAAAGGCCAAAATAATAAACAAGCATACGCACACATTAAGAATAAATACATCCACAAGGTAGAAATATACAAAAAAAAATTTAACATTAGAAATACAAACATTAGATATACAACATATAAGAAAATGCTTGTAAACAACTTGTCTTAACGTACAAAAAAAAAAAAATCTTAAATGTTGAATGAACCGTAAAAGGAAGGAATACAAAATGATAACAACAAAATAAATCGAAGGATTAAAATTAGGTAAATTTTTGCCAGACTGTCACTATGCGACCATTAAACATAAACTTTGTCACATATAGACTCAATGACAACATATACTTGTATGCTCTAATCTAAGGCGGTGTTTATCGTTTGAAGGGCGCTTAATTTTACACACATTTCTTTGGAAGTTTTGAAATGCCTTTTAAGCATAGTGGGTGGTATTGCAAAATTATTGATTCTAATTTAATTTTTTATTGAATTATTATTTGAACTGTGAATATTATATAAATGAATAAAAATTATTTTGGCTTAAGTTCATTTATTTTTAATTTCTAAAAATCTTTTTTAGAAAGAAAATTTATTTTTACAAATGTATGCGAACGTTTTCCAAAGAAAACAAGAAAAATTAGATGCTAGCAGAATGAAATGCTGCACTTTCTGGACCGCTACGTCCCTCATCAGCATTCTCCGGATCTATCTACCTTAGTTGTGTATTTTTATAAACATCATCTATTTAACCAGCTAACTTTGTAAACAAGAATACGAGAATACTCATAACTCATATCAACATTAGTTTGGTTAGACGAAATTTACACGCAAATCAACGTATTTCTTTACTGTTCTCCCCGTCTTTCGTCTTTTACGAGTACATTTGTTTTTGCTTTTGTTTCAATAATCGAAATATTATTTGAACTGTGAATATTATAAATGAATAGAAATTATGAACTTAAGCCAAAATAATTTCTATTCATTTATAAATATTGATTCTTTAAAAAACTTGACTTCAAAAAAAAAGAAGGTTATTATTTAGAGTAAATGTTTTTTTTTTATTTGTGCGTTCATAACTCAGTCATTTGTGGGTCGATTTTGAAAATCTCGTTTTTTTTTTTTTGAAAGGTGATGCTTACAGATTGATCCCGTTTTAAAATCAGTTAATAATCTTGAAAATTAGAACGTGTCTCCATACGAGTATAAGAGTATACTTAGTTTTTAAGTGCATAATGAACCGTAAACGGCACCACTACAGCTCCCGATGGTAACAAATAGTACAAAAATAAATCTAAAGATTAAAGGGTGTCCCCATAGATAACGCAAATTGACATATATGGGCCTATCTTTTGAACCGTTAAAGACAAACGCTTGCAAATGGGACAGAATGTGAGTTGCTATGACCATTTTAATAGCAAGTATTAATATTCAAAATTATAAATTAAAGGGTGCCCCAATAGCTTATTTATTTTATGGATTCGGCCAAACTTTTGAACCGTTATAGACAGACAGCCAAAACAAGGCACGTGTATTGCTAAGTCCGTTAAAACAACAAGTTTTTAATTTGAATTTGGAAATTAAAGCGTGTTCCTAAAATTAATGTAATTTACATACATGGCCGTATCTGTTGAACCGTTACATACAAACAGTTGAAAATTAGAGAGAATGTCTACTAGTTTGTTAAGAAGAAGTAAAAATAATTTAAAATTATAAATTAAAGGGTTTTAAAATACTTAATATTATTTGATGAGCACACTGTTAAAGGGTGCTACACAGACGGTTAAAATTAACAAGAAGCACTAGTACTACATCTGCTATAAAAAGTATAAAGTTTGGAGATGGATAGACCCAAATAATTAATGTAATTTATTGTATGTTGCCATGCTTTTGAAACATTATAGACAGACAAAAGAAGTCTTCTTTGAAGTCGGTTTTTTTTTTAAGAATTATATTTATATGACCATCTTTCGGTTTGAATTTGATCTTAACACAAGTTGTTAAACCAATTATATTTTTTATTATTGAGAATTTATACATTTAAGTTAAGGACGACTTCTGTCAGCACCATAGCGACGCTTTTTACACGGTCTTTAATACAGCGTTTTAAGTTTTATTACCCTTTAGTACTTTATGTGCAATGTTATAGGAAAATATGGCAGATTAAATGTTATCTGTGGTGTTGAATCTAGTATCTTTTCTTCTGAACTTGGAATATGTGTCTCATTTCGGCATCCGAAAGAGTACAGCTAATTTCGGGCTAAGATATTAGCCGTCAGTCCTGGTGACATGAACATTACATTTTGACAGCAATATTGGGACAACATTGACATCAAAGCTACTACGTCCGTGTTATTTAGCCAATATAATAAAGAGCTTACAATGTTAGGTCGATTGTCTGTTATTTCTTTAATTTGGGTCCCAGCGGTGTGGTTGTAATTGTAATTTGAGCATGGTTGCCAGATTAACGTGGCTCTCTTTAAACCGAGAGTCAAAGGTGAACTTTTATTCTTTTCTGCGGGTAGAATACCTAAATGCTCTTTATTATTACAGCATGTTATACACGTGGATTTGCTAATGATCATTCGATTTTTTTTTTAATTTTTTTTTATTTTGTAGATTTAAAATAATTTGAAAAAGAAGTATTATTTTGAAAAAAAGCTAAAGTGAAAACTAAACAAGCTGATACTAGCAGTGTTCACGACTTCATCTGAGTGTCATTTATAATCTTTTTTAAATTCAAATTATAAAAAAATGTGTCTTTAAATATATAGATATTGCAGATTTCTGTTAACTTTGTTAAGAATTTTCCTTTTACAATAAAAAAATGTGCTTAAACCTGTATTATTACCATTATACCGGTAAAATTGAATGCTTTTTCATTTGTGACCCTATTTTCTCTACGAAAGAATTCTAAAAAAAAGTATTCTATATTCGAACAAAGATTCTAGTGAACTTTGTCACAAGTTTTTTTTAAATCCATCCAGCAGTTTTTCCGTGATGCGAACATAAATATACAGACAGACAAAAATTTTAAAAATAGGTGCTTGTATTTCATATCGATCTATATACACCAACACCAAAATTTTCAAAAAATATTTTACATACCGAAATGAACTTCCTACCAATTTATTTTTTATATAGATGAAATAAATTTAATAAAAATTACCAACAACGTTTTTAAACCATTGCACAGCAATGCAAAAATAGAAGAAATATAACAAACAACAAGATTGTGAATTAAACTAATATCTAGAGCACTGTGCTTTATTATATCCTTCACCACTAAAAGTGGAATAAAGGTATATCTAAGTTTGTCATTCCGTGTGTAATTTTTACAATATCCATTTCCGACCCCATAAAGTATATAAATTCTGACTTTTTATGCATAGCAAAGTCGATTGCGCAATGTCCATCTGTCCGTCCGAGTTAGTGTTGAAATTAAGTTTGCCCAGGCAAAAAAAATAAAAATATAGGGCGATATAGAATAAGAAAATAAGAAAAAACATCAAGTGAAAAAATATGCGCTCGCCCTTATTTTACGAGCTACGGGGGTCTGAAATTTTAAAATTTTTTTAAATACCAATTATTTTAAAGCTTTTGAAAAGGTCTTTGAGGAAATACTAAAAATTTCTTAAAATGCATAACCCATTAAGAAATGTTTTTTTTTAATTCTCTGTTACCCCAATATTTGCTTTTTTGCTTAAAGATATTTTACTAAACTAGATTTACAAAGATGACGAAGGGTATATAAGATTCGGGATAGCCGAATAAAGCACTCTTACTTGTTTTTTTTACAACTTACAATAGACTTACCCTTGGATACCAAAAATTGTTTTAATTTTTTATCAGTGTTTCTAGCATTTTGATGCATTCTTGTTGTTCATACCCTTAATATTCGATTTTAAAATTAAATTATTAATCCACACTGTGCACAGCTATTTCTAAGTTGTTCAAAGAGATAATCGGTACATGCGTGTTCGTACATTGGTATATTATGCCTTTCTAATATTTTCATGCTTTCAAAAGGGATTTGTTCCCTAATACTTTAATTAACTGATTTAAATTTTCATTTAGGTTTTTTTTGGTCACCTTTTATGTCACCCAAATAAAAATTTCAGACTAAAAGGAAAAAATATTTAATACTTATTAACTTCTGAAAATGGTTTTATTTATTTATTCAATAGGAAAATTAGTTGCTATTTGCGAGTAATAAAAAATGTTATTTCAAACTAAAAGGTTTAAATATTTTATCATAAATTTTGGACTCCAATTACAGACGAAGAGCTCTTAGCATTTTTTTGGTATTTTGCTAAGAATGGGTGCCCACAATTCTTGCCAAGAGTCCCTCGCAGAGCTGTGGAAAAAATGCATATTCATTATACCGAGGAACCATGTCACGAAACAGGTTTGCGCAAAATTTAAAGATTCCTTCGTTTTGACTTGCATGCAACGAGAGCTGCTCGACAACAGGCAGGTAAGGCTGCAGCCATAAGAGACGTGTTTAAGATGGTAAATTTTAATTTGAAATCATTTTATAGACCCCATGAATCAATTACATTAGACGAGCAGTTATTTGGATTTCGGGGTCGAACGCGTTTTACTTAATATACGAGGGCTGCTCTATACATTTCTGGCCTAATAGTGAAAATGCGAATATTTATAATCAAAAATGGTTTTATTGTTTTTCAAAGTATTCTCCAGCATGATTTATACACTTTTGCATGCGCTCAAACCAGTTGTCGAAGCACTTTTTCCACTCCGATTGAGACACCTCTAAAACATGGTTTTTGAACACTTCAACAGCTTCTTCTGGCGATGAAAATCGTTAACCACGCATTTTTTTCTTGATGTGCGGAAACAAGAAGATGTCATTAGGTGCTAAGTCAGGGCTGTACGGCGGATGACCCATTACTTCGACGTTTTGGCCGGTCAAAAACGTTCTGGTTTGAGCCGATGTGTGAGAGTTCGCATTGTCATGGTGAACAATGATTCGTCTTCCCTTGATGGTTTTTCGAATTTCTCCGATGACTTCAGGCAAACAAATTATAGTGTACCACTCAGAAGTGAACGTCCTACGTTGCTCAAGCGGAGCAGTCGCCAAATGACCAGTTTTGCCGAAGAAACAGGCGACCATTTGCTTCGAAGTGCTTCTTCCACGAACAACTTTCGTTGGATTTTGCTCGTCTTTGAAGACCCACACAGTCGATTGTTGTTTCGTTTCGGGCTTATACGCATAGATCCATGATTCGTCACCTGTGATGATCTTATAAACGAATTTTGAAGCACCGCAATCGTATTTTTGCAACATTTCTTTGCACCAGTCGACACGAGCCTTTTTTTGAGCGACTTTCAAATTTTGCGGGATCCAACGAGAACAAACCTTTTTTACGGCCAGGTGTTCATGCAGTATCGAATGTATGCTGGTGGAAGAAATGTCCAAGGATGTCTCTATCTCTCGGTATGTCGCATGTCGATCTTGCATTATGAGTGCACGCACGGCATCAATGTTCTCTGGCACAAAGCCGTTTTTGGACGACCTTCACGGAATTCGTCTTTGAGCGAGCTTCGGCCACGATTAAATTCATTATACCAATTTTTCACAGTGCTATAGGATGATGCTTCATCGCCTACAAAGATTTAAGTTCATCAATGCACTCTTGTCGTGATAATCCACGTCGAAAGTTGTGAAAAATGATGGCACGAAAATGTTCACGAGTTAATTCCATTTTTTTCTATATTAATTTTTTCAAGTCACTGTAAACAACACAAATAATGGTCGTACGTCAAAACGTTTTGAGTACGATTATGCTTAAAAATGACAAACTTTCCAATGGAAATGTCAGATTGCACTTGGCAGCACTCAGTGTTGCCAGGTCAGAAATATATATAGCAGCCCTCGTATAACCACAATCTTCTGAGAAAAGCAAACCATTTTTTTTATAAACCTAAACTCCAATTCACAGTAATAAAATGCTTGAAAAATGGAGTTTAAATAAAAACATCTCTGTGTTTTTCGTAGAAAAACTTGTTTTTGAATGCATCTTCTGTCAATTTTATTTTAGTTACGTTCTATTTTATTCCACATTAAATATTCTGACCTCTAAAGCCTTTTTTCTGTTTAATATATGTTCTGCAAACAAAAAGGTAAAAGAAGCATTTAAAAAAAATCAAGCTGAATTCGGTTATATTGTTTATTTAACAACTTCCTTGAAGCTGCAGATTTTTATTGAAATTTCTTTTTAAGTGTCATTTCAATAAATAACACTTCTGTAAACGTCATAAAATCCTTGAACACATTGGCATATTGGCGTTGTTTAACAAAATGCACATCTACATTTACATACACTTGTAACATTATAGAGAGCCTTTACAAGTCTGGATTTTTTATTCGTATCATAAAACTATGACGGAATGGCATTATATATACATATATACCCTTTACACCTGTGATGAAGGGTATAAAAATTAAAGGCCATTAAGGGTTTTATCTTAAAATTTTTTCGTTAGTTTAAATTGCGATTCATTTTATAAAATTTAGGATTTAATCTCAAAATGCACTATTTTGATGATACTTTAATTTGTAGTGAATTTTTGAATTTTCATTTCAAGATGTTACTGCAATTATATAATTAAATAGCAGTGCCCACGAATTTGGCTGTGTGCCATTTATAATTTTTTTAAGTTTTAATTTAGAAAAATGCGTTAATAAATATTCATACTAGAGTTCTTCTTTAGACATTGTTAAAAATTTTCCATTTGTAAAAATATTATGTGCAGACAAATGTTTTAGTACCATTATACTGGTGAAATTGGGTGCTTTCACACTGGTATCTCTATTTTCTCTAAGAAATGACTTATTTTTACGAAAAAAAAAACTATTTAATATTGGAGTCAAGGTTCTAAGAGACCTCCCACAAAATGTTGTTCAAATCTATCCAGTAGTTTTTACGTGATGCGAACACAGACAGACAGATAGACAAAAATTCCAAAAATAGGTGTTTTGTATTCTATATCGATTACCATCTACACCAGTGTTGCCAAGGAAAGACCGAAAAATGTTACGCTCTTGCTTCAAAAAAGTTACATTTTTTCATTAAAAGTTACATTTTTAAGCTTTCCTTAAGTTTAACTTCATATCTCAGGGAAAATAACAAGAAAAGAAATTCATTTACTGAACAAAAACAAAACGTAAATAAAAAAAAAAAAAAGTAAGTATTCGGCTATGACGAATCTTATATACCCTTTACCATCTATATAAATTTAAGCATTTTTAAAAAAATTTAGTATCTCCTTAAAGATCTCTTCAAAACCTTCAAAATGGTACCCATATTAAAAATTTAAAGAATTTGAAAATTACGAAAAATATATTAGCGAGCGACAATTTTTTCACTCGATGTTTTTTCTTATTTTTTAACTCTCTAATGCCCCATATATTTATTATTTTGATTGCAGTTTTTTATAGCTCCAAATGACATGAAAATATTAGAGGTAGTCGGGGTGTGGTAGGCCTGCTGCATTTTTTAGCTGATCTAGTGCCTCGGCAAACTTGATTTCAATACTAACACGAACGGACAGACGGACATCGCTCAATCGACTTCGCTATGCATAAGAAGTCAGAATATATATGCTTAATGGAGTCGGAAATGGATATTGTAGAAATTACACACGGAATGACAAACTTATATGAACCCTTTTTCAAATTTTGGTATATAAAAAACGTATGAAAAAAAAATTAAAACCGAATAGATATGTTCAGAAAAGTTGATATGTTAAGAGAGTTTCTTACCTCAAATAATGACTTTATTTTGTGTCTGTACTAAGAGATACAAAAAAATTGGCCTGATATAACAAAATATACATGTTATGTGGAGCCTTCAAAAGTTACAAAAAATATGAAAAATGTAACCAAACGGCAATACTGATCTACACAAACAACAAATTTTCCAAAAATTATTTCATGTACAGAAATGACCCCGTTACAGATTGTGGCACGTAGCGCCTTTCTGTTGAAACCAAATGCTGCCAATTTTTGTGAACAAAAAGTTGTTCAACATGGCCCGATAACGATTGCCATTGACTGTAACGGCCACATCTCATTTTTGAAGAAAAATGGCCCAATTATGTATCTCGACAAACATCCGCACCAACTCGTTTTGGGTGCACCGACTTTTCAATGTATGTGTGCGGGTTTTCTGTGCCCCAAATGCGACAATTTTGCTTGTTTACATACCCGCCAAAATCAAAATGAGCTTCATCTGAAAAGATGATTTTTTGGAAAAATCGGCTTCCTTAATGTCGCAATATTTTCCAGCGTTGTTCAAGCGTATACACAAACATATTCGTTTAGCGGAAGAATAAAACTAATTATCTGTCAAATCAGACATGAGCTAAGTGTTTCCATTCACGAAATAAGCACAAGTTGAAAAACCCAATATATTCTTAATCTTATGTACACCGAGGTCGATTGAGGGATAGTCGATAGTTGGGATGAAATCAACTTTGCCGAGGCACTACATGAGCTAGAGAAAATTTAAATACACCAATGGATCAATTAAAAATTGAATAGCTATTAAAAATCAGTAAGATCGGTCCATGTCCTTCCACGCAGCGGGCAAAATACAAAACCTGCCTCTAACTTTTGCATATTATTTGGAACAAATCTTGTATAGTGAAGTAACTCCGTAGCCGAATATAGTACTCTTACTTTTTAATTTTTTTTAACGGCTTTTTTCTAGTTGTGATTGTTGGCAACTTTAAAATTTTTATTTTAGTTATGCTAAAAAAATTTTTATGTGGATTAAATTTTTTTGGCTTTTTTTTTAAATATTTTTTCGTGAAACTTTGATTTTCAAAGTAACTATCACAAGTAACTATATATAATCAATTGTAGGAAATATGGGAATAATAAAGAAAGCTATTGTTTGTTTTTTTTTTCGATATTTTCGCTAACAATAATACAGGAGGTTTTGTAAGAAAAAAAAAATGAAAACTACTTAAGGGCTCTGATATGTAAAACAGTCAGTCTCCTGTAAAGCGCCTTGCTCGCTTTTTAATGAGGCTTTTTATTGAGGCAATGAAAATTGAATATTGTGAAATTTCCACTTAGTCTTCAATGGTGCAAATTATATTGATAAAAGTCTTTCTTTTGCCGTCAAAGAATTCAAACAATATTTATATTTAGATATGACTATCTGCAACAAAAGTAAATACAATTTACATATTTCAGTAAATTTATGCATCTATGCAAGCGTGTTTTAGTTTAATAATAAATGGAAAAGTTTTTTTTTTCAAACGATGCCATTTATTACTTTTTGTAATTTTTCTCTGACGTTTTATGTTGTTATGCATCCTGGAGGTTTACATGTGTGAATTTTTGTTACAATATTGTCCATAATATAAGGTTTTGCGCAAACCCTACGGGAATAAATACTATAACCATAAAAAAAGCTGTTCAACTTTATGCTGCAAAAAAAGGTAAATAGAAGAAGCAGAAAAAATATAAAGAACTTAATCCCCAAATAAAAAAATATTTTACAAAAATATTGTTTAGCACGTTGGCTTTATTTCTTTCTCTTTTTTTTTTTAATTTGTCGACTTTTATTTACCAATTTTTTTTATTTCGATTTTTCCCTTTTAAATTCATTGCTGTTTGATGCAGACATTTTTTCTTTTGTGTCTGGATTTGGCTTCAGTTATTTTTTCTTCGTAACTATTTCGTACACACAAACACTTATTTGGGGTTTTTAGTATTTACACAAGTATGTGTAAAAGTATAACTGCATGAAATACAAACACGAGTTAAATATATGTACATATACGTATACCCAGTTGGCCATGTTAATAAATCAGCACTCTTTACATAAAATATCTGAATTATAAATTTTTTTCCAATGTCTGCTCAAGTGAGGCTACATATTTCGAAATAAAACCAAAGTTCAAGATTAGTTCCAAGACCTTATGTTCTATTCTGCTTAAATGCTATATGCACCGCAACTACCAAAAATCCTTTTCTTTGTACTCTTCACCACAACATTTCCAAAGTTCCAGCGATATGACATCATAATGACATATATAATCATAACAAAAAAAAAAATCAATCAACAATAATTGCAATAACTTATTCACATTAACAGAAACTAGAAGCTGAACTCTGAAGCTAATTCGAGGTAATTACAAAACTTGCACATAAGTTTCTCTCATAATGTGTAAAGAAGCTATAATTTCGAATTATTTTGCTTTCCATAACAACCAAGACTTCGACATTTCATGCAAATTAAAAAAAGTGAAATGAAGTCTACAGAAGAATTACTAAAATCAGTGCTTGCTGTTATTTATATGTCTAAAATAACTGAAGGTAATTGATTCTTATAAATAGTTACACATCTGTGAACAGTTATATCATAAACACTTAACCGAGGACGGTTAAAGGTGCGTTTAGACTGTGCTAATATTTGTGCAAAATCATAAAAATTTTGTTTGTCTTAGTGTAAACACTCGAATTTGTTAGCCACCAAATATTTTTCGACTGTTTGTTGGCTAAAAAAATCTTTGTTTGTGAATAAAGCTTTGCATAATGTAAACACTTTGTCAGCACGTCGTTACAAATATTTGGCTCGAATTTTGTTTGTTCTCGCAATATTTTTGGCGAAACAAATAGCGACAAATAATTGTAGAAACGTGGGCTGCCACTAGTTATTTTTGACAGTGCTTAACATATAAAAATGAAATAAATTAAAATGGCAATACTGGTCAATTCGTTTGACAGATTGGTAAGTAAAAAGCGCTTTTTAGTAATTCTTTATGATAAAGCACATTTTTCTGAAAGAAAAATCACCATCTGCCACCATCTGCAAAAAAAACCAAAAGGAAGAATACGACGCACGATTGGAGTGAAGAAAATATATTTAAATTGATCGGCGAAGTGGAATGCCATCCTTGCATTTAGAATGCATCAAGTGCTGACTACCATTAAAAACCCATGCGGGATAGCGCATGGACTGAAATTCGCGATATGCTTAATGTTACAGCGGAGGAAGTTTTCACAAAATGGTCGAATTTGAAGATTCAGTACCGGGGCTACCTCAACAAAAAAAAAAAAAAAAAAACAAATCTGGACAAGGTGCAAACAATGCATCAAAGTGTAAATATTTCGACTCTATGGCTTTTGTTGGACGTGCGGAGGTTAGCCAGCAGCAACCAATAACAACAAATTTAGATATTTTATCTGAAAGCGAAGGTATCAAGTAATAGAAGTAATTTAAACCCATGCGCACGAAGTTTTTATGCAGCGAAGGTTCTTCAAAACTTAGTTCTTTTTTACGACGCTGCACCCACGCTCGAACCCAAATTCATCTGGATCTTTTTTTTTTTTTTTTGCTGGGTTTTTGAAAGTACCATAGCTCCAGCAGTTATTAATAATAAATCTTCAATATCACTGTCACTAAACATTTTAATTTTTCACGTTGCTTCACAAACACAATTTGATACTATTTAGCAGATGGATTTCATAAACATAACAACAACATTATTTAACAGATGTTTGTTCATACACACCGGACAAATAAAATTATTTGTGCAGTGTAAAAGGGTATACAAATATTTGTACCAAACATGGCTGACACAAAATTTTCTGTTATTTGTACAAATAAAATTCAAACAAATATTAGTGCAATCTAAACGCATGCCCACATATTAGTCACAATACCATACTATTAGCCCAAACCATTATTTGTTGTGTTTGGACAAATATTAGCATAGTCTAAACGTACCTTAAGACTTTCGTAGCCGCAAACTCATGACATGATTAAGAGTTCAACTACTACTGGAAATGAAACCAAAAAAGATGAAATACTTTTAAATAAAATGTATTCAAGTAAATGATTAAAATACAAAATTAAATTATTTTTTTTTCTAAAGTCAATTTTATGTTTAGTGATTTGGCCACAAGGGTAACAATGTATGTTATGTGTGAACGTAAACGTGTGCATTGTTTAGATTTAATCTTCGCTTGTTGTTACAAAATTTATGTTTATTCATATACATTTGAAATCAAAACTATGCGGCTACTATCTTCTAAATATTCACAACCTTCCACACAAACACACAATTTATAGTAAAAAAAAGGATTTCAAATAAAATATTGTGCAACCGAAAATAAAAACATTTTTTTAGAGTATTGTTAACTGAAATACTTGTAAAAACCGCATACGGTATTCCAAAGAGGAGTATTACTTTTGGTTTAAAAAAAATTTACTAATAGAAAAAAGTGGAATGTGACACATTCACGTATTTGAATTCGGTAAATGAAAACAGGCAAAAATGTATAATAAATAAAAAGCATAAATTTCTTCTTGTAAAGTCTTCTGTTAGTGTTTAAAGTAAGTGTATTTTTAGTGTTAAATTATTAGCAGTTAAGCATATACATATGTACATATACATATATTCATATAAATAGAAGGTTTAACTATAAATAGCGAGGTTATACCTTTTGTACTTTTATGAATATCTTTCTGAATTACTTGAAGGCTCCATTTTTCAATCACAAATAATAATAATCGAAGTTTTCTAAAAAGTGGACTTATACCACTTTCAAAAAAAATAAGTTAACGACAATTTTATTGAGCTATAAACATCTTTTTCCATTATTACTCGTACAATCAAAATTTCAATAGAGTTCTATATTGATATAAAATAACTAAAAATCTGTTTTCTCTACATTTATATTTCACAAATATTTCTTTTAAAATGGAAGGATCCGTTCACAAATAGCATTAAAGGAAAAGGACTACACTGGCCAAGACTATTATAATGCAAGAAAAAATGCTTGCCAAAAAAAAAAAAATAATAATAATTTTATATAGATGACTTTGTATCAACAAAATATCTAGAAAGGCCCATATTAAACAGAAAAAAATATTGTGGTTGGAGAAATTGTAAACTATTTTAAAATATGTTGAATGAGCTTCAATAGGAATGAACCTTCCAAATTAAATTTTATAAATTTAGTATGAAAGAAAATATTCGATTTAAATCAATTTTTTTTTTTTGTTTAGAAAAAATGAAAGACCAAAAAACCCAGCAAAATTAATACGTTACACTTAATAAAACTTCAAGGAGCATAACAAGAGAGAAATATAACAAGGTGGTAGGTTTATTGCCCTTTATACCGCCTATTCACAATAAATACTTCAATATGCTAACTGTAAACGTAAACTAGCAAGTTTAAAATATCTTTTTCTTTGTTTTTGTTTAGCGATGTAACTTCATTTTTATATCTTAAATATGCCTGAAAAAAAAACTCTTAATAAATTTAGTTAATCCTGCATTTCAATGTCTTCATTTTAACTGTTGCTTTTTACATAAAAATTCATTTCAGTAAAGCTTATATCTACGGAAATTTAAACTCAAATTTGCTCCTATTTTTATTTCTACTAATGTATTATTTTTGAAAGTGGTATAAGTCCATGTGGAGCTAAAGAAATCTGGTATTTTTTCAATTTCATAAAAAAATCTAAAAGGTGTAGAGTGAAAAAAAAACATCACTCGAATTCATTAGAATTGGCCAATATTTTTAAATTGATTCAAAGGCAAACCCTTAAATGCCTCAATATATATGAAAAAATGGACTTATACCACTTTAAAAAAAACGAGCTATTATAATACAGTGTGTATCTTTTAGCCTGAAAAAAACTTACAGATGACTTCGAGCTTTTTATAATACACAGTATCATTTATCCGATATCTGTCGAACTTTGGATAGAATTTATACCACATACTCATTAGATGATTCAATAATACGAGCATCAACGTGTCGAAAAAATGTGTGTACTGAAATTACGTCACTCTAAACGAGGATGTGGAAAACGATAAAAATTTATCGGCACATTATCGGTCGCCGGGATTGGGGCTTTGTCCATTTACTATGTGGAACGTTTTGGGCAGAGATCTTCACCTGCACCCGAATAATATCCAAGTGATACATTAACTAAGACCTCGAGTCTACTGTATCCATCATTCTTTCACAAATTGCGGTCTAGAGCAAATAGAAACTAATCTGATTTATCGCAAACTGTTTTCAGCAATTACGATCATTATTGCCTTAACAGATATTTCGTTGTTCAAAATTACTGCATATTAAATGAAACAAACCAAAAGTAGACCTTGCAGACTCCATATTTAAAAAAAAGGCACCGTTTTGTGTGGTACAATACTGGTGGCCTTACTGGACCTTTTTCAAAGATAAAGTCGAAGCTCGCATTATATTTGTTGAATGAAAATATATTTTTATCTGGGCGGATTGTGTTGCAACACATTGACACTACGTGACATATGTCCAGTTCAACCAAAGGATTATTAAAATCAAATTCCGCAGTTCGTTTATTTCAAGAACTGTACCTGTTAATTGGCCTTTAAAGTCGCGCAATTGGACACCTCTTGAATATTTCTTGTAGAGCCAGATGAAGTTGTCGCCGTGGAGGGCAACATTGTTTGTGTTATTTACGACAAACGGCCAGCAATGCTCAAAGAATGTCCAAATTGGATGTCTAGAATGCTCTTCGTCAAGAGTAGGCACAGTGGCCTTATGACTGATTTCATTTTTTTAGTGTTTAAAAACACCATTTTTTTTAACAATAAACCTTTTTTAATAAAACTTTTGTTGAATGAAAAAATTCGCCATTATTTTGAAACTAAATTTGGATAATACTTTTGTTTAAAAATTTACTGTCATTACTGTCTTGCGTTTTCTGTGGAAAGTCACGAACAAATAAGTTACTGCCCAAAACTTTTGCTTACTTACTTTTGTTACTTTGTTAAAATAATTTACTGTTGAACTTATTCAGCCATTTCAGTAATCAGTTTATTCCTTTTTGTAACCACACTGTGACTGTGCCACTAAAGCCGAAAAACACGTCGCCTGGATTTAACTTTTACACAATCTTCAATATTGCTGTCGGGTATCAGTACGCGTAAGAAATAGTTGGCTTGCATAAGTTTTTAAACAAAACACATTTTTGTCATAATTTGTCTTATTTTTATTTTAAAACTTAAAAAATATATAATTTGTCTCACCTAAGAAAAAACCGAATGAAATTGAAGGGGATTATCAACTTTAATAACAACACAACTTTATGTACAAACTTATTAAAGATTCATTGAAAAGCAAAATATGTAATGTGAAATGTTAAATAATTTTAATATTAAAAAAAAAAAATTTTAGGTGCGAAGTACCCAAATTAGAGGCCACATACTGACCTCCCATAAAGTACTTTGTTTCTGCCAGAGTGTGCGATGTTGCTTAGTATAGTACATTTTTCGAAACTATGTCTGAGAAATTTTCTTCAGTTCATGTTAGGATGCGTCAAAACTAATTTCAA
Source organism: Gymnosoma rotundatum (assembly GCA_916610165.2). Taxonomy (NCBI): domain Eukaryota; kingdom Metazoa; phylum Arthropoda; class Insecta; order Diptera; family Tachinidae; genus Gymnosoma; species Gymnosoma rotundatum. The sequence goes on from OU744340.1 coordinate 97,309,975, forward strand.
CCCGATTATGGATAGGCCGATACCATTAGATCGACTTCCCTATGCATTAGGATCAAGGATGGGGTAGCAACTGAAGATTGAAGAAATTACAAACGGAATGATGGGCTTATATACATCCTTCCACCTGCGGCGTAGGGTATACAAACTTGCTCCATTCTTTCTAGTATGTTTTAATATAATTTTAAATAACTTTGGTAGCAACCCTCGTTTACTATGTGTTTCAAAACTAAAACTATTAAAAATCAAGTATAAAATTTATTGCATTTCCGGGTGTTAGTTAAATTATATTTTTGGCAAAAAACTTGTTTCTTTTGCTTTTTTGCTTTGAATAAATAAAAAAGATTTATGTCACACCAAGGCCAACAAGTTATTTTATTTTGACATTAATTAAATATTACTATATATATGTGTCTTGTTATACATATGTACATTTGAATATATTTGTTATTTATGTGTAAAATGTTTATATTTTAAACTACTAGGACACTTTAAGAAAAATAAATGTAAAGTTTTTTCTTTAATTTTACAATTAGTTTGCTAGTAAAGGGTGCCTGATGAAAGCTGCTACCAAAAAAAAAAGACGTAATAGTTTTTTTTTCTGTATAACCATTCTGTTCCAATTATATTTTGTTTTATAGATCGATCTTTGGGCTTAATGAAAATGGGGAATTGGGACAATGAAACAAGAATTTCAGTAGTGAACCGCTTTGATATTCTAGAGTCCGAAGTTTTCATTCTAAGGGAATATAGGCACACGTTTGGCGGCACTCCTCCTAGCAGATGGACTATAGTGAAGCTCGTTTATAATTTTGGCGATGGAGTCACAATCGCAAGAAGGCCTTAAGATTGAGATGCCTCAGTTCGGATGCAGAAAATTATAGTTGTTGTAGCTGCTGCCATACCATTCAATCCTAGATTTTTGACAAGGACCTTATCTACTGAAATGGGTGTCAGCAGACAGTCGCTGCACACAATTTTGCGTCATGATTTTATATTTTTTTCATATAAGAGCCAACTAACAAGCAAGCGAAACACAACAGACTTCCTGATTCACTTGAAACTTTGCGAGAACTTTTGAACTAAATTGTTATGTCTGACGTGGCTAAATTACTGGATCTAAATTGCTGAATATGGAATTACCGAAATTGCATCCACTTCACGTCGCAATCCCCGCCGCAACCCACCAGGTATCAATGAATAACTATTTGATAGCATGTCGCACATGAATCATCTAGCATGGAAGCCATTTAAAATCAGTTATTTTTAAACGTTCATAAATAATTTTAATAAAAATGTATTATTTTTTAAAGGAATAAAGAAATTTTTTGAGTTTTCTTATGTAGTAAAATTTTTTAGCCACTCACGATTTATTTATTTCACATAAATAAGCAAGTCTTAAGCTATTCAAGATGCCTTGAATTTATTAAAAAACAAGATAAATTAAATTTGCTTTAACCCTTTTATTATTAAATTTATTTTCGATATCAAATTAAGAATAAACTTACCTTTTTATGCTTAAATGTATTTCAACCTAAAACGAAATTAAATCTGTAAAAAAGATAAAACAGAAAAACAAAATCAAAGAACTTCTTAAACAAATCTATTTATTTGTATCAACTAAAATGTTTTTGAATCTGAATAAATAATTTGTAAACAAAAGTATCAAATGTTAAAACGCATGACATATGTATATAGATATGTATGTATATACATGTGTACGATAGTGAGTACACAAACGAATACAAATAAAGTTATTTGTATATTTATGGAACAAAATATATGTTAAAAATAACTAAGATTTTTTTTCGTACTTTGAGGGATAGATTAATGATATCCGAGGTTGGTCTCAAAGTATTTGAAAAAAAGATTTTACACATGGAAAAATCTTTCTCTGTGCTTTATAGTAATTTTATAAAAAATAAAACAGACTTTAAATAAGCTTACAGGAAAATATCTTCTTAGGTGGAAGAATAATTTTTTAGCATTGACATCGTTTAAGTAAACTTAACTAATTTAATTTTTTTGCGGGAATACCATCTCAACTATTATTATTAAGAGTAAAGATTGTGTTACTTTTGGATAAAATAGCATTTGCTGCTGGTTCTTTTTATTTTGTAAACAGCTGATTCAAAGAGAAAAAATGAAATATTTTATTTTAATATTTTATTATACCCTTCACCATATTTAAGTTTGTCATTCCGTGTGTAATTTCTACAATATCCATTTTCGACCCCATAAAGTATATATATTCTGACTTCTTATATATAGCGAAGTCGACTGAGGGATGTCCGTCTGTCCGTCCGGCAAAATTGATTTAAAAATAATAAATATGTCAATCTATCAGATGTAGTGTCGAAAGGGGTGGAAATCAGCATGATTGGTCCATGTCCTTCGAGGCAGCAGGCAAAACACCACGCCTACCTCTAATTTCTTAAGTCGTTTGGAACAATAAAGAAACTCCAATCAAAAAAATAAATATGTAGGGCGATAAAGAATTAGAAAAGAGGAAAAAAAACATCAAGTGAAAAAATTGGCGCTAACCCATATTTTTCGAGTTACGGGGCCCTGAAATGTTCAAATTTTTTAAAAATATCCACATGGGTATCATTTGAAAGATTTTGAAGAGGTCTTTTAAAAACAATAAATTTTTTAAAAAGGCTTAACCCATTAAAACCCGATGGCATTTTTATGTAAAGTTATATATATGTAGAACCAAATATTTTTATTTTTTTATTCTCTGTCACCCCAATATTTGCTATTTTGATTGGAGTTACTTTACTAAACTAGATTTACATAGATGGTGAAGGGTATATAAGATTTGGAATAGCCGAGTATAGCACTCTTACCTATTTTTAATTACGGTCGTTTAACAGCAAACACTATACGTATGTCAAGAAGTAGATGGGTGTGATAAAACATCAGCTGTTAAGATAAATGCAGACGATTACCGGTATAATTTGAAAACAGCAACACAAGAAACCTGGTACATCTAACACAGGCTTTTTTACTTCTTATGCTATTATGCATGTCCTAGGTCCGTTTTTTTTTGTGTTAAAGAAGTTACAAAAAAAAATAATCTCGAAGCGCCTTAAAAAAATGAAGTTATTATTAAGACGCGACTTTCAATTTTCAAAAAAAAAAACTACGAACCGCGTCCCTATAATCATAAAAACTAATCACCCTTATTCTGCGTTTCGATTACGTTCCCGCATTCAGTTACGCTCGAATCGAAAAAAGGTATTCAGACAAAAAACCTAATCGAAAGAAAAAGAAGAAGAACGGAGTGTGTTTAAAATAAGTTGTTTGTTGTGAAACGTGTGAGATAGAAACAGTAAAAATAAACAATTTTGTAATAAAACTTTAAAATTAGTGAAAAAAAGCAATAAATAAAATTCATAAACAAATAAAAACTAAAGTTTGTGAAAACAAGAATTAAATAAAGTTAAGAACAACAATTAAATAAGAAAAGAAAAAAGTGTCAGAACATACATATGTGAGTAAGTGGAATTTGTGCTCAGAAGAATCCAGCCGCGCCGGAGTTGATACTTTAATTCTTTTACATCGTTGCGGGCCAAAAAATTTATTTTTCTTAACAAAATGGAATCAATAGCAGCGGCGCTATTGTTGGAAGAGGAAAACAACGCACTCCAGAATGCAGAGTTAAGAATTGAAAGGCAGAGGATGAGAGACAATTGTAATCCATTCGAGATGACTCATAAATTGTGAGTCTTTTGTAAATATACATACTTATATGTGAAATTATTACTTTAGCTTTACAGACTTCAAAAAAACTTTCGCCTGAATAAAGACGCATTTAAATATGTGTTAGACACTTTTGCTGCAGAACCGCACTCAACGACATTAACATCTTCGTCACCATTGAACCGAGTTGTAGCTGCTTTGAGGTTTTTTGCTGAAGGAAGTTACCAACACGGAGTGGGTGCAGATTACAACGTTGGCATGGCTCAGTCCAAGGTGTCAAAATCATTGTCGTTTTTCCTTGACATAATGCAGGCGAGACTGTGCTCGCAATGGATAAAATTTGACCAGACTGAGGAGGAAAAGGCACAGGCAAAACAAGATTTTTATGCCAAGGCTAGCTTTCCTGGGGTAACATTAAGCTTAGCAGTTTTTCGTACTGCTGAGATGTTGTTGTTTTCGACCTTTAAAAATTAAAGATTTAAAATTTAAAATAAACAAAAAATGGTTACAAAATAAAATTATTGTATTTTATACTTACATTTTTTTTTAGTTTTACCCTTTTTTTAAAGAACTCCAACAATAATTAAAAATTTTCCGTTAGCACATACACAACTTAGAAAAACGTAGCTACGATCGTAATGCAGAATACACACAATCGAAGAAATAAATGGAAATGAAAAGAAACTGAACACATAATACCAAAGTTGCCAAACGGAGAAAATTTCTGAATCGAAACGCAGAATAGGGGTGAATATGTAAAATCTACGTATTTCTTGGAGATTTCTGTAGACAGCTTGCGATTAGCTTAAAATACAGATACTAAAGGTTATAATCAACGCAATAAATTCCGCGGAGCAATGCGTTACATTTTACAAACAGCACATGAATACAAATTCTTTCTTTTTTTCATTATGCTAATCATTAAATATTTATTTTATTTTCTTGTCCAAATCGGAATCCTATGTAATTAGAGGACAGAGATTTTGCCAACCAATATATCCCTTCATTCAATTACTACAAAATTAAATAACAACCTTTGATGTAACCTTATAGCAGGCAAATAAATAAGACTTTGACTAATTTATTAAAGTCAATAAAGTTGCTAAAGTTAGAGTTAAAAAAAATTTAAGAAAACCCTCTTACAATCTTCGCAAAACAATATAATTTTGCTGTCTATAACGGTTCAAACGTATAACTACATACATCAAATTACATTAACTGTTGGGACACCCTTATATATCATCTCCAAACTTTATACTTGTTATAGCAGACTTAGCACTTCAGCTCCTCGTTAATTTCAACCGTCTGTCTCTAACGGTTCAACAGTTTGGCCATGTACATCAAATTACATTAACTGTTGTAACACCCTTTAATTTTTAATCTCAAATATTTGTCAATTTTACTATACCAAGCAAAGTAGTGGATATTCTGTCTAATTTTGAAGTGTTTTTTTATAACGGTGCAAAAGATATGGTCATATAGGTCAAATTACATTAATTTTGGGAACACCTAAAGGCGGACATAGCAATACAGGTCCCTTGTAAGTTTCAGCTGTCTATCAAATTACATCAACTATTGGGATACCCTTTAATTTCCAAATTCAAATTTTATAGTTGCTAAAACAGGCTACGCACTACAGCTTCTTGTTAATTCAACCGTCTGTTAAGTACACCATTGGGCCACTATTTAATTTATAATTTTTGCACGCGTTTCTCTGTAACGGTTTTAAAGGGAGGCCCATATACATAGGTCAAATTAAATAATTAGATTTATTTTAGTATTAGTTTTTCTATTGGGAGCTATACTGATATGAAGTTTTTTTTTTAATATGGTGTTCTTTACGGTTCATGATACACGTAAAAAACACATATCTTGAATGCGGATACCCTTTACTTTTTAAGATTATAAACTACTAAAACTGGACTAATCTGTAAACATCACCTTTCAAAAAAAAAAATATCCAAATCGATTCAAAAATGAGTTATGGAGGCACAAATATAAAAGAAGGAACATTCAGTCGAATTCATAAAATTTTTCTTTTTTGAAGACGGTTAAATACAAATTTTCTAGTTCATCTTCCTATTCAGCATTTACCTTCCTCTTATTCAATAGTGGTTTCTAAAGAAAAAAAATGGAATAAATGAAAACAAAAATAATAACAACATTATTTAAGCAATCAAAAATGCGCATACAAATAAGTTTTCGTAAATATGTATGTTATTTGCATGTCTGAACATATAAAAGGAGACAAATTTGTTCCCAAAAAAAAAAAAAAAAAAAAAATGAAAAGGAAAACAAAAATCTATTTTATCAGCTAGAGTTATTTAAAAAATGTCCAACAATAAAAAAACAGTAGAGAATAAAAACACAATAAAATAAAATAAAAAAAGAGAAAAACTTAAAAAGGAGCAGAAGTGCTACATCTAACGGATGTGCTTAATTTGTTAACAAACAAAACTAAATAAATAAAATATAAAAGTCCAGTAAACATAAATAGTAAAACATAAATAAAAGGAAAGGTCCTTTTATAATAAAGTTCTTTTTCAAGGCTTTTTAAAATATTTATTTTAAGAAATTCCTTAAGGAAATAGAAAAACAGCCCTTAAAATATTTTTTTTATGCATCCATGATAATAATATTTTAGTTTTTTTTTAGATCCGCCATCACATATGCCTACACTCAAAAAAATTTATCATTAGTTATTTTTAATTTATTTAAGAATATTAAGTTTAAGTTAAAACACGTAAGAGTGCTATATTCGGCATTGCCGAATCTTATACAGGGCAGATTTCCCATTAAATAGTTTAATTAAAAATCGAATTTCTTTTTGTACCATAAGGTTTTCTGTTTAAAAAAGCTTTTTTTTCGAAAATTTTAATTTTGTTTGGGTTTATTGTCTAATTTTTATTTCATTAATTTTTTATGAATACAAACGAAATTGGAAAAAAAAGATTTGGAAAAATTAGATGCAGGTGTCTTGTTCAGGCCGCTGCCTCTAAGGAAAGGGAACAATCGTGCTGATTTTTAATAACAAAATTTTCAAAACTACGTCTCATCGATTGGCGTATGTAAATTTTCTGTAGCTAATCTAGTGCCTATGAATAGCAAAGTCTATTGAGAGATGTCAGTCTATCTGTCTGTTCGTCCGTGTTCGGGTTGAAATGAATTTTGCCAAGGCACTAGATAAGCTAGAGAAAAACGCCAATTTATCAGACATAGTTTCGAAGAATTTTCTATTGAAAATCAGAAAGATCAGTCCATGTCCTTCAACGCAGCGAGCAAAACACCTCTCCTGCCTCTGTTTTTTCCATATCCATATTGTTTAGAACAGTGAAGTAACTCTATAGAGATAGAAAATTAAATAATAAGGAAAAAACACCAAGTGAAAGAAATTGTCGTTAGAGTCTGAATTTTTCATAGAAAGGTACGATTAAGCATAATTTTTTTTTAATAACAATATGGGTATCATTTGAAAGCTTTTGAAGAGATCTTTAAGGAAAACCTAAAAGTTTTAAGAAATGCTTAACCCATTACGAACCGATGACATTCTATATAATATATGTAAATAATAGTTTTTTATTATATTTTAATTCTCTGTCACTCCAAATTGGTTTTTCGATTGAAGTTATTTCACTAAACTAATTTTTATCTTATAATAATAACAGTTCATCAGTAGAAAAATATTAATCTACCCTAACTTTAAAGTATATAAAAACAACAAACAAAAAATTTGTTAGAACAATAATTCAGATTACTAGGAAAATTTACTATTTGGAGTCTTTTTATGTTTATCTACTTTAATTGTGCGTGCTTTCCTTAAATATAAATCTTTCATGATATTCTCGTATAATATTCATTATTTAAAAAACTAGAAATTAAATATATTACTGCAGGGAAATCATATCCATATGGCCATATCGTTACTGCTCCTATTTTTTAGAATAAATATTTCATGAAAATGTCACTAAATTTAACCGTCTTAATGGGCAACATTTAATAAATAAAAAAGGGTTGGCTATACTATTTGGTAGGTTATTGTTTGCGGGTTAGAACCAATGTACGAAACAGTAATTTTTTCCATATTTTTTCAGTTACAAAATCGACATTCAAAATGAAGAATATGACGGAAATGTGTTTTTAAATAAAATAGAGGTTAATAAACATGACTTTTCATTTAAATATATTAACATAATATTTTGAGTGTATTATTTGCACATGTGGGCAGAAATTGAACATTTCTTAAACGAAATAACTTTCATAGATTTGTGTTTATTGTACGTCTTTATCCACTTTATGTATATATAAATGTAATGCTGTTAATAACTAAAAAGTTTATACCAATTACAGTTCTTCAATTTAAAATTGTAATTTCATGTCACACCTTAATTAAATAAACGTATATTGTAAACATTGGCAACAGCAACTTGACAATATATATTCTACCACAAATCAAAAGCGTCTGCATATTTTTATCTTTTCGTTTTTAAATTATACAATAGTTTGAGACCCTTATTTTTATGCGTATGAGAGTCGTTATATACGTTGTATAACATTTTCACCAAAATTTCACCAAAACTAAATAATAATAAAAAAATAAAAATTAATTTTAATAGTTTGCCGAAAAAACTTTATCAAAACATTGTTAATGCAATAAAAGTTGCAATTTCAGAAGGAACCCGAAAACATACGAATCCTATTTAGTGATCAAAATTTCACTAACTTACCATATTCACACCAAAATTTCAAACTATGTATTTGCAATGAAAAAATTTAAATTTTAATAAAAAGGAAAATTCATGAAAAATACTACAGATAGGAAAAATCTAAGGTCTAAGAAAATCTAACGTTAATAGAATAAAAAGGAATGGCCAAAGAAAAAACCATCAAATGAATGCAGATGGGCAAGTGGGAAGCAATTTAAATTAGATCAAACCACAGGAAAATTAAATTAAATTATTAAATTAATTAATTCTATAATTTTCTTAAAATATCGTGCTATTTTTTATCCCAATTAAATAATTTAATCACCGATATTGTTAGTGGTCATTGTGTTTAACTTGCTTTCTGTTTGGTGTTTTCATATGTCATTACAAGTATACAGAGCTCAGGCGGCTTGTAGTGGTTGACAAGTAGATCCGCAATGCTACCAATAAGCCAACCGAGAACATCCAAATCATCTTTAGTATATTTAGAAATAATAATGCAATTGTCGTAAAATTTAATTTTCGAATTTTTTACGCAAAAAAAGATTTACGGTCTAATTCATAAAAAGTTCCTATTTTAGGTTTAAAGTTTACAATAGTTATTGAACACTTTTCGCTTAATAAACCATTAATAAAAATTTGTATTAAAAAACACACAATAACAGTTAAATAACTATTTTACACTTTAAGCAATCTAACGTTTTTACCTGGCAACTCCTATTAATATTTTATACTTAGTGCTTTTAAAAACCAATTCTCAGTTAACCCGAAAACCGAATATGGTTTTCTCTTTAAATTTTTTTTTACACCAAAAAGGAACCTTTTTAGTATAAATATATGTTCTGCTTACTGCAAAATATACGAACAAGAAATGTAATAATTAAAGTTATAAATAAATATGTTTTTGTTTATTTTGGTCTCAGGTAAAATGAAAAGTACTCGAATAACGAGATCTATATCGAATTGTTTACATATTATATACTTCACTATTCAAATAAATTTGTTTTAATTTATTTTTATATTATGCAACAAATCTGTTTTGGCCCAGTAGCTGCAAATAAAATAAAAAGTTGTCCGGGGTTTAGAAAAAGTAGTATTGAGAAGAAAAAGTAATGTAAAAACCTCATGCTTTCAGAGTTACGTTATATAAAATTTGCAATATTTCAAATATTCTTAGGCAGAATGGGCTAATATATGTATGTATGTAGGTATCATCGGATAGCTTTTCGAACAACGTATCAGGATCCTTACACAAATATGTTAGACCATTACAAACCAGTTAAATTTTGTTTAAGTTTTTATTATCAATTTTGCGAATATTTTCACCCTGTTTAACTAAATTTGCGCTTTTTGCAACAAAAATATTTTGCATATGTACATCACTATATATGTACATCTTTTATGTATGTATATCTGTTGGGGCACTTGCTAAAACTAGGTCTAAGGGCTAGTTTTTCATTTGAGAGTCTTATTGGGCTAAAAATTTGTTTGCGATATGTGTGGCGCCTGAAAGGAAATTTGAGAAGATCTTATATGATATCCATAGTGTCCCATTCCGCAACAAACTGTTTAAGATATCACAAAATATTTATATACAGTTAAGCGATACATAACTTTAAAATTAAGGGTCCCCGACGATTTTGTCATTTTACAATTTCTTCTTAAAATTACTTTTTCTACTCCAGGATAAAGTTTTAAACTACATAACTCAAAAAAATTCAATTAATTTTTGGTTTAAAGTAGGTTAGAGGCTACAATAAAAAACTGATGTTTATTAAAGGTTTATAAAGGGCTTAATAGCCTATTAAACGTTTATGAATACTCTTGTGTCAACTTTTGCTTATTAAAGGCTCATAAACTCTTAATGTACATTTATGAATTTGACTGTTAAGCTTTTCTATCCCAAATTTTTATTTATTATAGCATATCGAATAAATTCGAAATTTCACAAAAAAGAAAAAAAAACAAGTCGAGTTCGAAGAGGATTAGTGATGCTACATTAATAAAATTAATAAAAAATTGTATGCAGCAATCAACAAATAAAAATACAATTTCATTGTATGGCCAGCAGAATGGTGGTACCTTTCTAACTAATAAAGATATTGGCTTTAAATTTTATAAAATTTTCATAGCTTTTCATAATTTCTCATAATTTTTTTAAGGAACCTTTTTGTAGACTATGGTTATATTTTGAAAAACCTAGATTAAAACATAGATTAAGCCCTACGAAGGACTAGGAAACTGAAAAGAAAATTTTTAATGCAATAAAAGCAAACGGTTCATATATTTACGTGTGCGATATATTCTTATTCTATGATACAGTTAGTAAATCACCAGAAGAAGTTTTATTTGCTTACGAACAACATGACAGATGTTGTAAAGAGAAACTTAATTGTTCATTTACATAATACCGAAATCTAGTACTATTGAGATTTCGAGCAAAATCTAAATAATTTTAAATAGATTTCTCATACAAAACCAAATCTACTTCCCCACTAAATTTTGACAAAATCTGCTCAAACTCTAAAAGCACTTAGTAATGCAACTATGGTTTTTTTGATATTGCACCAAAAAATACCACGCTTTCTGCAAAATGTTGTCTGCGTAGTCCAAATCTGTTGCAACGAGAGAGCCAAAAAGAGAATTTTTTTGCTGTTGTCAGCTAGAGAACTTGCAAAATGTTACTGGAGAAATTTCTGCTTGCAAGATTTTGCAACTAGTTTACACAGCTGTTTTTAAATTTGAAATTTACCAATGTCAGATTAATTATTTTACAATTAAAATAAACAAAACATTTTATTTCATGCTAGAAATGTCCAAATATACAGTGCGATTGTGATGTAAGTGAATTGGAGATGGCAGAACCGATAGAACCAGCAGAATTTTGTGGGACAAACTTTGCCATTGAAGAGGCGAGTATTTGGAATTGTGTTATATGTTAGTGTAATCAAAGTATTATTTACACTACTCGTACTTATATTTCGATCAAATTGTACAAAGCTGTATATGAAGGAAATAGTGCCCAATTACTGCGAAGAGGAATTTCGAAGACATTTCCGGATATCGAGGCAACTGTTTAAAATCTTATGCGATCGGTTTTCAATTCAATTTTGCGTAATTCTTTTGCTTTCTTATTTCAATTGTTTACACACCGATTAGCTATTTTCTTGCAAGATTTCACTGGATACTATCTGCGTACTTTTTGATATATTTTCAGCCGACAGAGTAAAATTGGTCTTACTCTACCAAAAAATTTACTGAGTATTAGCTACTGGAAAAGTACCCAGACAGACCTAATATGACAGTTTTTAAAAGAATAAAAAAGGAAATTTATGAATTATAAAAATGTTAATAAAATAAGGATATAAACAAAATAAGGATATAAACAAAAGAAAAAAATTAATGATGTGTAAATTTTAAATATAATGTTAAAATTTTTTTTAATACAAACCCATGTTTTTGATTCTTTGTTGAAGTAATCTTACTAGTGTCAAAAAATACAGTGTAAACGAACTAGATTTTGAAATAGATTTCAAATTAAATCTAGTAGATTTCAGTGTAATGTAAATGGACTCTAAGGTATTTTTCGCAGTTCACTGATTTGATAGAATTCATTATTAAACCCTTCAAAATTTAAAAGAAGATCTATTTAAGTAAAATAAGTAAGAGTGATATATTCGGCTATGCCTAATCTTATATGCCATTCACCATAAATGCATAATCACCTGTACATATAAATCACCATAAGAAATTTTTTTTACTAATTTTAAATTTTACTGTTCAAAAACAACGTCAAAATTTTAATTTTTGCTTAGGGTTATTGTCCCAGCAAAATGGAGTTACATAGTAGTAAACATAGCCACCTGCAGGAATACAAACGAAAGTTAAAAAAAGTAATGGAAAAAATAGAGGCAGGCGTGGTATTTTGCCCGCTGCCTCGAGAACATGGACCGATCTTGCTGAATGTCAATAGCAAAATTTTTGAAACTATTTCTGATCGATTCTCATATTTAAATTTTCTATAGCTCATCTAGTGCATCGCAATGTTGATTTTAACATAACACGGACAGATGGACATCGCTAAATCGACTTCGCTTTGCATAGGAATTCTGAATTTTAAAAGATCAGAAATATATATTGTAGAAATTACAAATAGAATGGCAAACTAAGTTATATGCTTTCCAACTGTGCTGCGGAGTATAACTATTAAAAATAAGAAATAATTTCTTTTTTTTTAATACAAATTAAGAGGTGAATGCAAAAGGAGGACAATTTCTATTTTCTCACTTGGCTTTTGTAGGTTCTTTCACCAATAGTAACAATAGAAATTGATTACCATGACCAGCAATTTGCTTTTGAACTTTCGCTTTATTTTCACAAATACTCATAGGTTTGTATAAATATCAACATGTTGTCAATAGCATTTAAAAGTCATTTAATTTCAAATTCAATCATATTAAAATTGAGATGTAATTTTTCTTTTTGCAATATTTACAAATGTCTTTTCTATTTGTATTCTTTTCTTTTTTTTTTTTTTGCAATACGACTTTGATTTTCTACAAATGGTTGTCAATTTTTATAGAGTTTATTTTGTATTTTTATGGGTTTTTTGTTAGTTGCTTCAATTATTTTGCATGTTTGTGACCTCTTGAGAATGTCAAGTAACAACAGAATAAAAGGATTCTTTTATTATATTGTGTTCATAAATAAGTTTATATTCAAAGTGGTAGTTGTCATAGTTTTCTTACATTCCAATTCAGTGGCATATTTTAATATTGTATTAGATTTGCTATTCTGCATATTATTTGAATTAGATTCGAAAATAGCATATGAAGTATTTAAGGTCACATTTACTAATGCTTCCGTTCAACAACCTTCCGGCGTTCTTAAATTTGGTTTAAAAAATTGAATGTTTTTACTTTTGTACAATTTTAGTAAGAAGGGATCAATTACATAATTGGACTAGGTCATTTTTAGAACAACACGAATTGCTTAACTACCGACATTTATATAACTAAATATTTGATTGCTTTAATTGCACGATTTCGATTCTTTAATAATGTATTTATCACAATGGCTGGCTTTATGTTCTCCTACGGTCTACGAATCAAGCTTGCCTTCAAGCAAGTATTTGTATTCTATCAAAATTTCAATCTTATTGATTCCAACAAATGAAAGAACTCCTTTCCAACCATTCTTTTTGCCGGCCACTTGTAATTTGATTTTTCTTTAGAAGTACGAATTTTGAATTTTTACATTCAAAGTCATGTAGTCTTCTAACGGAAAAATATCTTTACAATACTTCAAATATGAAAAATAATGAGCAATGTAAAATGTTCATTTAATAAATAATTGCTTTAAAGAAATGTCAGTCGAACGTCTTGTTACGTTTTTCCCTTTTAAGACAAACGTACGGATTCTTTTGATTGCAAATACCACTGTGGCTCATTATAAATTCCGTATTCAAACTTTATGGCTTTCTCTGGGTATACTTCTTGATCCTACCGGTCTTGTGAACCCTTGGTCTCGCAGCTATCCACGCTACACTACTGTGTTACTCCGGCGAGGCGTGAACTATTCGATGCCTTGTTTAGTAACATTAACCATCCACAGATATCTCCACTATTCCTTTTATCCAAGCCAGTCATCTCCTTTAATCCAGTAGCCACAACACACATCTGCCATACACTGTTGTTATGCTGTTACAGTTTCCTGCGCTACCGCTATTGCTCTTACTTTTTATTATAAAGCGCTTCTTGACAATTATCTGTTACTCTTATATTAAATTGGACGTCTTCACTAAATTATCTGCTCTCGGGAGGTTTGTATTGCTGTTTATTAATTTTTAATTTCTTATACCAATTATTATTTTTCGTTGCACGCATGTCCGAATGCGGTATCGAATTCAGGACCTCCTGTTTTGCATTACGAACCTTAACCAACGCAGCCATTGAGGCTGCTCAGCTTTTGTTAGCTAACTTGTGGTATTATTATATACACACAAACATCATTAGTTGAATTAACTTATTCACCACGCTCATACGGATAACAACAACAGGGGTTGCCAGATCTTATATTCCTAACAACTAGAACTAGAAACACTATTGAGAATGCAACTCTGAAGTATTAGGTTTACTTTAGACAGCGAAAGGCGAAATGTCATAGGAAAAAACATAGATGTAGTTTGGATGGCCAAAAGTAAAGGTTCCTTCAGAAATCTATCTTGCAAGTGGGTTCTGACTTAATAACTCACGATCGATCAAACCGTATAAGATTAAATTTTCAGGGTTTATTCATATGCTCGTGTAGATAGTCTATGATTTTTAATGACAATATGTGATTTTGTACCTATAAGCGTATGCCGTATTGATACTGTGTGCCGACTTCATACACACGGTATGCAATGTTAATATTCATGCGTAGCGAAGCACGCCGGGATCTGCTAGTGGTTTATAAAATTTATGCTATTTTGTCTTCCTTTAAGCACCTTATCAAATATTGTTTCGAAAAAACAAGTGCAATTAAATAAATTTACAAAAACATTAATGCCATTTTATATGCAAGAAAATCCACCTCTCCCAGATTTCAAATTTGCTTAACTTCTATGGGAACAGCATGTTATTTTAGCAGGATTTTAGTTTGTACATGCTTAATATTAACATAAATATTTCTTATGACACTGCTGTACGTGTCGTCTTAGCTTAATATCTTCATTTCAGCTTTGCAATTTAGGTTTCCAAATGGATATTATATTTATAAGATTCTCTTCACAATTGCTTTTATATTCGGTTTGTTTTTAATATGCAAATATGTTTTGTATTTTCATAAAGACGGATACTACATCAACAATGACAATATTAAGAAAATCCGTTAAGAAAATTCCTAATACACATGTGTATTTCTGTGTCACTTTCATATTTAAATATACATATTTGTATTTAAGTTCATATACATGCATATTTATGAATTTGTTGAGCTTATGTCAAATGTGTCAGTTGTGTCAGTAGTGCTGTGTTTTGTTGCATTTGCTACAAATATATTTTTTTATATTTTACTGTTGTTTGTTTTCATTTATTATTTATTCGAAATAGTTCTACACAACACCAAACTAACAAATTGATTGGGGAATTTATCAAAAAGTATGTAAATATTAAGTGAGTTTTAGTGTGTTATTCTATGTGTGTGTATGGATAAATATAAAACAAAAATTATAGTAAAAGTTGTGGCTTGTGTTATTAAATTTATCAGGATGAACAACACCAAGGCCTACACTTTGCAGCCCTTTTAAAATCCACTTTTAAAGGGAGTTGTAGAAACATAAACATAATCAGATCTTTTTCAAACTGATTTAAATTTTGTGCTCAACATTTTTTTTAAGACTTGATGATAACTTATACAAGAATACAAAATATCATATAACTTGTTTTGTATTAATCCACTTTACAGAAATCAAGCTGGAAAATACCAGTTCACCAAAATTATTTGTTAGACCTTAATTTATACCTTTTTTACTTTGCCTGAGTGTCATAAAAAAAGGTTTGACAACTGTGTGGTGTTGTCAAGCCCAGCAGCATATTAAATTGTGAAAAATAACACAAAAAATTTAATTAAAAATAAAATATTTTATTTAAACTAGCGGTGCCAACGACTTCGCATGCGTGTCATTTATAATTTTCTTAAAATTCAAATGTAAAAAATTCTTTTAAATATTTATTGTAGATTTCTGCGAACAGTGTTAAAAATTTTCCATTTACAAAAACAAAAAGTGCTGACAACTGTTTTAGTAACATTTTACCGGTAAAATTAGGTGCTTTCACATTTTTACCTCTATTTTCTGTACGAAATCACTACAATTCGGCTGAATGTTGCTTTTTTATGTTTGCGCCACCAGATCTCAGTCATTTCTAATCCGAATTAAATTGCTTACAGATTGGTCCCGTTTTAAAAACAGTTCATAATCTTAAAAATTAAAGGGTGTCCCCATACAACATACATATTCTTTACGTGTATTATGAATTGCAAAGGGCACTACTGTAAAATTTACAATGACTGCGTATTACTATAGCTCCCAATAACAAAAATTTATACAAAAATAAATCTACAAATTAAAGAGTGTTCCATAATGATGTAGATTTACTTACATGGGCCTATCTTTTGAACCGTTATAGACAAACGCTTGAAAATTGGAGAGAATATCGATTGCTATGTTCATTATAGTAAAAAGTATTCATATTAAAATTTATAAATTAAAGGGTGCCCCAATAGTTTATAGCCATACTTTTGAACAGTGGTAAACAGACGCTTAAAATTTACAACGAACCTGTATTGCTTAGTCCGCTATAACAACAAGTATAAAATTTGTATTTGGAAGTAAAAGGGTGTTCCAATAGTTAAAGCAATTTTGTTTGAATGACCAAACTTTTGAACCGGTATAGGCAGAACGCTTAAACTTAACGCTATATCAACGAGTTTTTAATTTGATTTTAGAAATCAAAGGGTGTCCCATAATTACTGTAGATTTACTTACATAGGCCGTTATAAAAACAGCTAAAAATGTTTAAAATTATAGATTAAAGGGTGCACCAATAGTTCATTTAATTTGGTATATGGCCATACTTTGTAGACTGATGATAGAAATTTACAAAGAATTTGGAAATAAACGGGTGTCCAAATAGCTGATATTATATGGAGTATGAGGCCGGACTTTTGAACCGTTATAGACAGTCAGCTGAAATTTGCAAGGGACATGTTTTGCTAAGTCAAGCTATAACAAGAAGCTTATAATTTAAATTAAGAAATTAAAGGTGTTCCCAAAATTAATATAATTTTTTCTATATGGCCGTATTTTTTGAACCGTTGTATACAAACACCTAAATTTTAGACAGAATGTTCACAACTTTATTTGGTAAAATAAGAAGTATAAAAATGTTATATTATAGACGGTTGAAATTTACACAGAACCTAATTGCTTAATCTACTACAACAGCAAGTATTTAATTTTAAATTGGAAATTAAAGGGTGACCCTAAAGTTGCTGTAATTTAATGTATATTGCCAAATTATTAAACAGTTGAACTAGTATAAAGTTTGGAGATATAAGGGTGTCCCAATAGTTAATGTAACCTAATTTATGCGGTCATATACTTGAGCTGTTATAGGCAGACACATAAAAACTATTTTGAAGTCGGTTTTTTTTTCGCAGGAGTTATTTAACCATATTATTTCCATGTATCTATATTTGAGAATTAGGGAAATTCCTGTAAATAAATTTATTTACTAATATTTGTAATTTTCCTTTAATTAATTAAAAATTGTATAAATAAACATAAGCTTCCATCGTCAGAATTTGTCACCCTTCTCTGCATTTAAAACCAAATTAAACTTTTATAAATAATAGTATTTTCATATACCCTGCAGTTAAAAAAAAATTTTTTTCGCATAGATTAATTAGTAAGCAATGGTAAAATGCATATTTTAAGGTTATTTGATTTGATCTGCCATAGATGGGCGAATAAATTATGAAGTTATATTAGGGGTGTCTATTGTTTTCTGCTTGACCACCATTCGTCCATTATTATTTCAATAACGACAATCCCGATAAATATTTCATGATATCAATTAATAAATGCTCTTGGATATTTTTGCGGATAATGATTAAATATTAGTTAACATTATAATAACCAATAATAGCAACGTTTTCTTTTCCATGTAAATATTTCATGAGTGGTAGAATTTATTTTGCAAGCCATTAGTCATGCATATCGGTATTTATTTTGGTGTTGAAACTAATTTATATAATAAAGATTTGTTATATAAATTACTTGTTATTTTAGATACAATTTGTAGTAATTATTAAAAAAAAAGTGTGTGACATTTCTCACATGAATCATCTGCAATTTTCTATGCTTGAACTGCAGAATTACGAATTTAAGTACATAAGTGTGTCTGGGTGTTCATTTATATGAGTAAAAACATTTTGATACTTATGTAAGATTTCTTTGTAATAACTAAAGTAAATATACCGATTTTATTTCTCCATCGATTTTCCATAAAAATGTTTGTCATTGAATATTAATTTGTCCATCCTTATAAAATTATTAAAATCTCAGAATATTTAACTAAATGATGTGTTTACTCAGGGAAAAATAGTTAAACAGCAAAAATTACGAAAAATTAATTAGCTTCAATAAAAAAAAGCAAAAACTTAAGTAGAAAATGACTTAAACATAGCAATTAAAGAAACATAATCACTACTTGAATTATATAAAATGTTAAAATATTCTTCTTTGCTTAACAGTACCTTTTATCTTTAGATATATTTGAACAATATTTTTATTTTAAAGTCAGGGTTTTCCATTTTGGCTTTATTTCTAGCTTGCCTGTTAACAAGCTACTTAAAGAACATTCATTCTTCGTATCATTCTACTTCGAGGTACGACTCTAGGCTCAGGCAGACCGAAAGCTCTTGTTTTCGCAAGATAATAAAACTCTCTTGTGTTAGTATTAGGTATCGCTCATCATTTTTTATTAAGGCATAATCACTAAGTTTTGTTAACAGCTTAAATTTGCTTTTGTGTTCTGACTGATAGAATTTTTCGATCATAAACTTATTGAAATAATTTCGCACAGAGTTGTAATGTTTCGCTAATTCTTGGTTGTAAAAACAACTGCAGAAATATAAATATTTCTGGAAGGTAAAAAAAAAACAGTAAGAGTGCTTTATTCGGCTATACCGAATCTTAAATACCCTTCACAATTAATGCAAATCTAGTTTAATGAAGTAACTCCAATTAAAAAGACAAATATTTGGGTGACAGATAAATAAAAATAAAGAAAAAAAATTAAGTACTATATATAATTGTATATAAAAATGTCATCGGCTCCTAATGGGTTTAGTATTTTTTAAAAACTTTAATATTTCCTAAAAGATTTCTTAAAATGCTTTTAAATGATACTCATATTTATATCTTAAAAATTATGGTGCAAAATCGTACTCTTGTATGAAAATTTCTGAAGCCCATAACTCGAAAAACATGGAGGAGCGTAAATTTTTTCACTTGAGGTTTTTTCTTATTTTTAATTTTCTATCGCACCGTATTTTATTTTTTTGATTGGGCGAAGTAATCATTGCTGCAAATGATATGGAAAAATTAGAAGCAGACCTTTTCTTTCTGATTTTCAATAGCACAATTTTTAAAACTGTCTGATATATTCGTGTATTTAAATTTTCTATAGCTAAATTTACAGCCTTGGCAAATTTGATTTCAACCCGAACACGGACGGGCAGACGAACATCTTTAATCTACTTCGATATGCATAAGAACTCAGAATATATATACCTTAAGGAATCCGAATACAATATCTATGGTAGATACTACAAACAAAATGACAAACTTAGATATACTCTTTTTCACTTTTTGTAGAATTCTTTAATAATTTAGTTTATCCTTAAAAACTTAACTATTGCTAAAATATAATTAAATATATTTTACAAAGACAATCATTGAATGAGTGCTGTGGCTTGTTTGTATGTTTAATTAAATCCTTCTAGAGCATTCAGTAGAAAGAAAAT
Organism: Gymnosoma rotundatum; assembly: GCA_916610165.2. Classification (NCBI taxonomy): domain Eukaryota; kingdom Metazoa; phylum Arthropoda; class Insecta; order Diptera; family Tachinidae; genus Gymnosoma; species Gymnosoma rotundatum. The sequence continues at coordinate 97,329,951 of OU744340.1, forward strand.
ATTTCCTATTAAAAGAAGACGAGTTAAAGTTTCATTTTAGAAAAACTCACAATAACAGTGTGTAGCAATTTAGGCGGCTTTGGATGCATTGATTGATTGATAACCGTGAGTTTTAAAATTGACTGTCCAATCTAAATGGCTGCGCTTAATAGATACAAATGTGTACCAAAGAAGACATCATTAGTTCGACTCTTATCAGCATCATAAGACTATAATGGCCAGCAAATAAATCTAAACTTATGTTTAGTAAACAACAGATAGTGAGTACAAATAACACAAAATCTATTTCTAATATTATAATATCTTAGTTTATGTTAATTGCTTTGATTCTTTCATCATACTCTCATGAATAAATGTAAATCTAGTTTAGTGAAGTAACTCCAATCAAAAAAGGAAATATTGGGGTGACCGAGATTTAAAAAATAAAAAAAAAATAATACTGCATTTATATAATTTTACATAAAAGTGACATCGGTTCCTAATGGGTTAAGCTTTTTTAAAAAATTTTAGTATTTCCGTAAAGATCTCTTTAAAACCTTTAAAATGATACCCAAATTGGTTTTTTACAAAATTTGATATTTCAGAGCCCTGTAACTCGAAGAAGGGCCAATTTTTTTTTACTTGATGTTTTTTTCTTATTTTTTAATTCTCTATTGCTCCATATATTTATTTTTTTTCTTTTTTTGATTGGAGATACTTTATTATTCCAAGTGACATGAAACAATTTGAGGTAGTGTTTTGCCCTCTGCCTCGAAGGACATGAACCGATCATACTGATTTCCAATAGAAGCTCTTTCGGCACTATATCTGATCGATTGACATATTTATCTCTTTTCTAAAATGGACGGACAGACGGATATCGCTCAATCGATTTCGCTTTGCATAAGAAGTCAGAATACATATAATTTATAGTGTCGGAAATGGATATTGTAGAAATTACACACGGAATAAAAAACTTATATATAACCTTATTCCACTTTTTGTGGTGGAGGGTATCAAAACTGAAATGTGAAACGTATTACTGCAAGAAAAGCATAGAATATTACGAAAAATTTATTCTTTAGGAAATTAAACAGCATTAACCTAAATCAACTATTGTATAACTTTCTTGGGGAATTCTTTGTATTTTACGTTAAATTAACTACAATTAATCGAATAAAGCCTAAAAAAAATATTTTAAGTTGAAGAATTCCTGATGAGGAAATCTAATAATGTACAAATGGCCCATAGAAACTGATATCTTCTTACAATATACAATAAAATTGATTTATCATAAAATAATACTCGTGGGCTTTACGCTTAGGATCAAAAACACCTGTAGTTTGTTGCAAACCATATCAGTCGCTGTCGCATCTCTAGTAAAATCTAGGACCTCAACAATCTCTTTTCTAAATATTTGAGAGACGGACAATAGGAGATAAGATATTGAAATGAATATTTCTCCCCCTCCTTCCGTCCTCATCAGCAGCTCTCTTTACAGGAGATTCCAATAAGCTTTGACATATGTCCAATGATGCAGTGCGCCAATAGGTTGTCTACTAAAAGCGTTTAGGTATTTTTCCCCAAGGCCAGTAGAGCCCTCATCCTATCTTTATTTATCAAAGACCAACACATTCTGTACAACACAATGATCTCAATTCTATCACCCTTACAGGGTATTGTCCCAGTAGGGCAGACATTGAATGTCCGCTAGTACAAATCTCCATTGCCAGTACAAATCTCCATTGCCGCGATTATAAACTTTAAAATTCTCTTTGCCGCCATTTTCAACCAGACAAGTGATTCACAGTTTAAAATATACCTGATCAACGTCGTGTATATAGTTAAACGCAATATGTATGGTTTGAGGCCACATTACAAAATATACATAGGGCCTTCCTCATTCCCTTTTGATTCTAGGATTACGCCGATATTATCACATAATAAACTACAACTTGATATAAAAGTGTTAAAAATTAATTTATCTTAAATATTTGTTTTTACTACAAATTCACTTTATTAATGAATTGCAAATCATGTTAAGACTCACTATCGTTTTGTTGATAGATTTTCAATGCTTCACTTTAACCAATTATAATTTTATTTATTTTAAAATTGTACATCAGTTTTAATGCTCAAAAAGCCAAATAATATTGTTAGTGTACAAGTGTTAATAAAATTTAAAAGACTCTATTTCTTGCTAAATTCAAAACGACTGAAGTGTTAAAAATGAATGCTACAATCTCCATAGAATATTTAAAGTTAATTTCAGTTGTGTAAAACATTTAATTTTCTCTACATAAAAAACCTTTAACATACAATTATTTTCGCCAACAGAAGTACTTGCGGTTGTTGTTAATGTTTTTCGTTGTTGGTATTACTGCTGTTTCTAAAGAGATCCTAATAAGTGAATTTTCACTTACCTACTAACATGTATGTACGTAATTGGAAAAACAAGAAAGTATTTCAGTATAATGGTTGAATAATTTGATTTTATAACAGGGGTATAAGTTGTTGTTGCTTACGTATCCTGCACATTTCCTAAAATAAAAAAAATAAAACAAAAAACTCAGTCAAACTCCAACCGGCAAACTAGCCACTCGTTAAAATGTCCATTAAATATATCAAGTTTTATCCTGGCTATTACTTGTCTACGAGGTGAGGCTTTACAATTTGTTTCATCTTTTTCTTACGAAAAATACCAACTATATTTTACTTTTCTAATTTATTAAGCACTAGGTCAGTTTTATAAATAATAAAAATTTTTTATTTATATTTTCAATATTTCGCCACACCTTTGGGTGGCATCATCAGGAAACAGGAAACAAAAAATTAAATTTTCTTTTTTCAAAAATAACAAAAATTAAAATGAAATTATTTTTTCAAACAAAAACAGAAAAATTAAAAATCAAACGACAAAAAACTCAAATATTTAAACATTTACATTTTTATAAATTTAAAACTCAAAAAACATTCAAGTAAAATAACTCAATAATTTTAAACATTTACATTCTTATAAAAATTTTAAAAACAGAAAACATTCAAATTACTTTAAAATTTTAAAAAACTTAATACAAATACATTAACATAAACTTTCACGATAGAAATGTTACAAGCAATCATATACTCTCAAACGTTAATTAATTTTTATGCACTAAATGTCTATAACATTGCGCAACATTATCAGTATCAGCCTTAAAGTTTATTCTTTTTGTTGTTGGTATTTTAATTATTTGTAACATCTCTAACATATACCGACGCTTATAATTATTTTCTATATTTAAAACAGATGCATCTTCAAAGTTAGGATAATGATTAAATCTGGCACAATGGGAATATAATGCAGTTTTTTGTGAATTATTAACGTCCCTGTATCTTTGATCAGACTTATGTCCAGCTATTCTAGTTTTTAGTTTATTTTTTGTCGTACCTACATATTCCTTATTACAATTCTCACTATCATTACCATTACAAGGTATTTTGTAAACTACATTTGACATGTCCCATTTTTTAATCTTATCTTTTGTTTTACTAAATAATCTATTTAAAGTATTATAAGTTTTGTATGCCATTTTATATTTATCCCCATCAAAAATTTTTGATTTTTCAATCCTTTCTGCTATTTCTGGTACATAAATTAAAGACTTGTAAACTTTAGTTTCTGTAAAATCTCTTGTATTATTTGCTCTTCTAAACCTTAACTGTTTAAACAAACTATTTATCACTCTCATTGGAAAATTATTATCAATTAATATCTTTTTAACTTTATCTTTATTGCTTTTGTGAAATTCCTTATCACTTAGCTTAAGTACTTTTTCTATCAAATTTTTTCCCGTATTAATAATTATTCTTTTATTATGCTTTGAATAATAATTAATAATTCTCCCGGAAGCTGTTGGCTTTTGATACCAATCCATTTTTAGTTTATTCCCTCTCCTTACTACTAACGTATCTAAATAGGGCAATTTAAAATTATTTTCTATTTCTATTGTAAATTTTATACAACTATTGAAATTATTTAATGTTTCTAACATATTTTCAATACCAGATGCAGAAATAATACAAAACAAATCATCAAGATATTTTGTCATTATTCTTGGTTTTATATTAACTTCATTAATGCACGTGTCTAATAATTTTTCCATAATAATATCTGCCACAACAGGGGAAGCTGGAGATCCCATTGGAAGCCCTTTTTGTTGAAAATATAAATAAAAAATTTTTATTATTTATAAAACTGACCTAGTGCTTAATAAATTAGAAAAGAAAAATTATTTAAAAAGGTCAAAGAAACATTTACATACAACTATATTTTATTTAATGAAAATTAAAACAAACTGTATTTTTATTTTGTGTTCAAATATATGTATATGTTCTGCGTTTATTCTTAAATTAATGTATGAATGTAGATAAACATAAGTTGAAAGTCTTTTATTTTGTCGATTGATTTAACAATCGAAACGAAAATCGTTCACTGTGTTACTGAATAGCAAAATGAACAATTTAGTTGTAAAGTCAATTTAATAAATCGATTATCGTTAAAAAGTAATGTACTGGTCGTAAAATAAGAGCAGATCTTTTCTGGCAATGCAGTGCCTCACACTATATGCATCGAAAACTTTTCATCCAAACAAATCTTTAAGTGGGCGGCAATAAAAATTTATCTTGATTCCGTGGTACAAGGAATCACAAAGAAGTTTTCTTATAGCAAATTTATTTCTTGCCTCGATCCAATAAGAGGTTAAAATATGAGAAGAAAAGAAGTGCTTGTTACATGCAGGCTGCACCATCATTCTACATCTGGATGACTTCGAATTTGCGTTACGGCTTATGTCAAATGCAACAGCAGCAAGATCTTTACAAAATACGAGTTATTTTAAATAATTTCTCATGAACTGTGGAACTCATAACTATTATTTTATTTGTAATTTTTTTTTTTTGCTATTTCTGAATTAAATATAAAATCAAAATTATTCAATTCATTGGTTAAGTTGGTTAAGAAACAAAAAATGTTTATAAAACCTTTCCCGTATAACCTGTAATTACTCATACTGTTATTTAAAACTACAGCAATAGCAACAAAACAACTATACACTTAAATTTTTTTCCTAGTTTAAATTTTAACACAAGTGCAGAGATGTGAATATAGACAGTGTGTTGAAAGAGACCATTAAGGAAACGAAAAAAAAAAGTCTTTTGTTGCCATGTTTATAGGTTTAAGAGCGACTATATTTACGTCTAATTTATGAGGTTCAAGTGTTTTTAAATTTTGTTAAATGCACAACACAGATCACAAAGTATTTACAATTAATTCGCACCGCACATAAATACATTGCTGGGTTAACCCTACGGTTCTAGGAGCTTTAAGTTGATCATTAAACATTCCATGTTAGATTCGGCTACTAAAATTTATTTAGCTCTTTAAAATAACCAAAATGATATACGGACATTTAGCTGAAAGAGGGACTTTGTTTTTTGTTTAATAACTTGATGTTTTATAGATTTATCTGGATTTCGGTGGCTATAAGTTTTTACTTTCAGATAGAAGATCGGAATTTTATTAACATTTGGAATATTAAGATTATTCTCTAAAGTATTGTTAGGCAATAGGTGCACCTTTGAAAACAACCGTGTTGTTGTTTTACTAATGTGTGTGGTAAATACATATGCTTAATTCACAAAACCTTGTATGGTGTATTTTGTATTGAATACACTTTCTGTTTATATGCTTGTGAACACGCAGTGTATTTTGTATCAATTTATTTCGTATATTAAACGTCAAAAAGCAAATAAGAAGAAAATAAGTATTTAGAAGAAGGTTTTCAGGAAAGCGAAAAGTTTACTTTTGATATGCTTTTCTTTTTTATTTTCTTCCTCTCAATGTGATATGGAATTCATATGTAGTTGATAGTACGATTACTAATATAACTTTTCAAAAACAGGCGAAAATAAAAGTGTATTGGTGTATTGAAATTTTATATGAAAATTTCCAACAACATGCATACACTATTGTATTTTAATTGAACAATACACAGTATACACGGATAAAAGAGGTTCTGTGAATTAGTCAATTGTTTACTTCTGCCAGTAATGTGTGTATAGAATAATACGACAATAACCTAAAGCAAGTTGAGCAACTTCAATAGCTGCATTGGCAGCGGTGCGTGCTTGCTGTAAAACAGAAGATCACCAAGCGCATGAGTTTGAGCCTACCGTTGGGCATGCGTACAAGGGAAAAATAATAATTTTACTAGAAAATAAGGCAATTAAATTAATAAAGAGGAGTACAAACCTCTTGGAAAAAAACACAATCTAAAGCCATGACAGTTAGTTAGAGTGGTCTTGTACCTTTAATATTAGATAGCATGAAAATTGTAAAAGCGCCCTTTATAACAAGAGATGCGAAAGAGCTTCTAGCTTTTAGCGCAGTGGGGTAACAGCTTAACAGCAGTGTATGGCAGATGTGTTGTGGTTATTGGGTTAAAGGGATGACACCCAAGTACAGCGGAAGTGGTATAGATGGGTTAAATAAACTTAATATGGCATCTAGTGGTTCATGTCTCGTAGGAGTAATGCAATAGTGTAGAGTGGATGGTTGCGTTTAAGAAGTATAGCCAGATAGAGCCACAGAATAAGATATACAGAATTTGTAAAGAGCCACAGTGGTTTTGCAATCAAAATCATCCCTACTTACATCCACAAAATATATCATGAAACGGTAGTTATTTTGATTTTTGCCAATTACCATAATATTTAGTTTTTTCATTTACTAATATTCAGGATATAAATATCTTGAATCTCGGCGTTTTTAAGCATATATGCTTTGTACGCAATCTCTTATACAATACTTATTTGATATTGTCTTCTTAAATACATGATTTGGTGTTACAATTTTTTTGGAAAGCATGGAAATGTTAACGAAATGTAAAATTAAATGATTTTCTTTGATAAAGTTTCAAAATGTTTTTTATTTTATAGATATAAAACATATTCAAACGATTATGATCTTTGCAATGCTAAAAAGAAATACTTGTGAAGATTTTTTAATTATTGTAGTTTATTACCCTTAAAAAAATTAATTAAAAAATATATTTTTTTTAACTTTGTCTTAAAGAAAATATAATTAATAGAAATTTTAAATAAGATACATATTTTCTTATCTTCTGTTCAAAAAACACGCAGACAACAAAGAAGCTACCACGGTCGCACGACATGTGTGGGCTACTATTTTTTTAGTTCATTCAAACAAAACGCCTTTTTTTACCACACAAATGGAAAATAGAATCATTAGCATTTATGAGGTAAAAAACTTTAACTCCATTTTAAGTTAACAAAAATATAAAATTGCCTGCAATAAACTTTGCAGAAACACAAGAAAAATAAATAATTCCTTTAGTTCATTCTAGAAGTATTTAACTTATAAGTAATTTTTTTAATATTTCATTTTCCAGAAAAATACCAAGCTATTGAACACAAGCGTGGCCTAAAAATTTGTTTAAAAAATTATGCCTGCACTTTCTTCATTCCAAATTTCTAGTAAAACACTAGCGAGTGAACGTTAGTTAGCCGAAAGCGCAACATTATTTTTCGATGCAAAAAATATCCGCTATCTTAATTTTCTATATGCTCTGCTGGGTATATTTATATTAAGCGCACATGTGCATTCATATAACGACGATGTTTTCTGCTAACAAAACAAATAAACTACAAAATTTAAATTAAAATTCTTTGAACATTTAAAAGCTACAAACCTACTCTAAAGTTTACAATGTACTTAAAATAAATATTTTAAATTAATGCTGGTACAAATATAGTTAGAACAATCTTTTATGCTACAACTACACATTAACCAAAAGTAAAAAAATAATAAAATTTGCAAGAAAAAAAATATTACAAAGGAAAGTCGATAAGCCTTATGTTACATAGAAAACATATCTCTTTTAAGTTAATTGTTTTCCTCTGTCCTCAGCTCATTCAGTTTTTGTTCTTAAATTTGAAGAAAAAAAAAATCTCAATATATTCTTACGATTTCCTCCTTTTTTGACACACGTACGGATACTTTCGATTGCAGAAACGGTCTCGTATTTACTAAACATGCTTTATTACGAACTCGGCGATCCACGCTACACTACTGTGTTACTCCAGCGCGACATGAACTACTCGATGCCTTGTTCAGTAACCCACCGAGTATACAGAGGTGTCACGAGACTATAATCAATTTTGTTTTGATTTGTGTTTCTGGCGCAAGAAAAAATTAAATGTTTTATTATAGGCAAAAATAAGGGTGAGTTTTATGAAAATTTATCAAATTAAAAAAAAGTGATATTTATATGTAATATTTGTATTAATCAATTGACGAAAAAAGATATAGTTTTTATTTTTAGCACGTCCACAAAAACTGACACTGCATTTCTGCCACAGATCACAATTTCTGCATTAAAAAAACAGTGCAGACTTAGAGACTTTTTCACTTCTTTTATCTTGTAAAACCACAGCATATCACATTTTTTTTACAAATTAATAATACTTCGTAAATGATTTCTTTATTTACGCGAATAAACAATATTTTTTTTGTGGCAAAAACATTTTGTGCTGTATATTTTCTTGTAAAATATCTAGTTTTTGTTTTGTTTCTTATGCCTTGTTCATAACAATATAGCACTATATTTGTCTCTTTCTTGAGAACCTGCAGAAAACCTGATTATATTATTTTCATATGCCAAGGGTTTCACCTCTGTATGCTTAGTGCAGTAACCTAAACCTTCCACAGACCACTCCACTACGCTTTAAGTCCAAGCCAGTGATCCCATTAAATTCAATAGCCACAACACGTATCTGCTGTATACTGTTGTTGTTATGCTGTTTCTTTCTTGCGCTAACAGCTAAAGCTCTTTCTCGTGTCTTGACAATTATCTGCTGCTCTTATATTAAATAGACTACTTTACTGAATTATCTGCCATGGCTTCACACACAATAACTTATTTCCTTTGTACGCATGTCCCGAGGTGGGCTCGAACCAGCCATCAAAGTTGCTCAACATTTGTTGGCTTATAGACTTATTAGTGGAAGTAACTTATTTACGGACAACAAGAACAACAGGGTTGCCAGATTTGTAACAATATAATGAGATAATAATATAAATAGACTTTTACTTCTACACAGAAGTATTTTTCATCGGAAGTGGTATTCGTTTTTAGTTTACTTTTAAGATGATATATTCAGCATTTGCAATTATACTACGATTACCCGATACTCTCGTTCCACAGACGGGCGGAATGAAAAATTTTTTGGAAACAATTCAGCGATTTAAAGGATACAAGACCGATTGATTCAAAATTTGACATACGTATAGCAGAATTTCTACCCCTTTGAGACCGCTCTCAAAGTTGGTCAACTCGCCCCTGATAATTTTTCTAAAGCTTGGAATTTTTCAATTTTTGTCTGATTTTAAAAAATTATACATGTTTTTGAAGGCCTCGTCAATATCTACAAAATGGTGCTTTAATATGCAACTTATGTTTTAAAATTAAGTGTTTTAACATTAAAATTTAAGATTTTTGAATGCAGTTTTTTTATAATAAGAGTACAGCTTTAAACATTTTTTTTTTTTAATTTTGTATCGTTGTAAGCGAAGAAAATTTAAAATATTTTGGAAAATTTTGAAGATTTTATCTTTTCTGACTTAAGGACTAGACGATTTTCAGTTTTAAAAATCCAGATTATTGCAGTTTTGTGTATTTAAACTAAAAGTGGGCCATCAATATTTCTTCTTCAATAGAAATAAAATTTCTTAAGAAATATGTATACAAAAGAATTCAATATAAATCAAATTTCGTATAAAATTGATGAGCCTTGTAGAAGATGGAGGTCGTTCAATTTGACCAATTTTACATCGAAATTTTGAGTTTAGCCTTTATGTTCTAAAATCCTAAAGCTGGCATTGAAAAAAGACGTCTGAAATAAAAAAAAAAAAAAAAAAAAACTATATATACTCCTTATTGTTTTTTCTAGTGTTTTATAAGCCCTACATCAATGTATGGGCAACGGATTAAGAAAATTCATTTTGAGGCGTTGTGGGATTTCCTTCTTCTTAATGTTTCAGATTCTCTGCCACTAGATTTTAGTTGCCAACTACCCAAATACAAAAATCTTTATTCGATTTGCTAACTTAATAAAAATTTAGTTGCATATTTAATATATTTACTTTCCTTAAATTGTATCGTTTTCACAAAAAAAAAAAAAAAAAAAAAAAAAAACACAAGAATACCACAATTTAAGTTTACAGTCAAAGGATATTTAAAAAAAGCAATACAAAAATACGAGTACATAAATATTGAATATATAATTTTATAGTAAATTTAAGTTTATAGAGTTTTTTTTCTATTTTGGATTGTAGCATTTTCAGTTTTAAGCAAAAGGTTTTAAAAAAATTGTAAAACTGTAGATGTATTTTATTTTTTCTACGAATCAGCGTCTGATATTAAAAAATCCGGAAAACTGAATTGAAATTGGTTTTAGCTTAAGTTCGTTCTTATTTTTAAAACTTAAAAAAAAATATTTACAAATGTATGGAGATATGTTCTAAAGAAAACAGGAAAAATTATACACCAGCGTATGTAATATTGCATTTTCTGGATCGCTATATTCGCTATCAGAATTCTGCACAATTATCTACCTTAGGTTGTGTACATTCAAAACATCATCTATTTAAACAACTAATTTTATTAATTATAATACGAGGAATATCCGTAAGCAATCAACATAAATTCGGTTAGACGAAGTCCACACACAACATAAAGCAATTCTTCGCTGTTCTATCTGTATAACATCTTGTATATTTGTTTTTGCTTTGTGCCAACCTTCGGTATGGCCATGAAATACAATTTTTATTTTTAATTATTGATACTTGTTTACTCGCAACATTATAGATACTGTTTCAGTTATAATATCGATCCACTGTAATTCAGTAATTTTACATTCGATGCATTAATTTTAAAAGTCTTTTAATAAACGTACAGACTTCAAAGAGCCAATCAGCCTTTCACTTTGGATTGCCCTTTAAATATAATTCTACATCACAAAAGATAAATGTACTTTGTCCTGAGCAATGTCCGAAATAAGAAAAATATTTTTTTTTCTGCCCAATGCCCCTAAAAGCGTAAAACAACTTTAACATCTCATTTAAAGCAGCATAATATAAAATTAAAACAAGTTAATTAACAACTATTGGCTTAATAATTTTGGTTAGACAAAATAAAATTTTTACTAAAATAATTGCAATAAAATCTAATAGTAACACAAATCTTTTTTGCAATTAAACTAAATTTAAATTGTTAAAATGTTTTAAATAAAAAGATATAATAAAATATTTTGCTTAAAAATCGTTTGTTGTTTTCTAACCAAAAATCTAGCGATCATTATTTTGGGATGCCACAAAAGGCATGTTAACCTAAATATACCTTTCTGGATGGCTTTACATTTACAATCCTTAAATATTTAAGTGTCTAGAGAAATAAAAACATAACACAACAACATTAACATCAACACAACCTACAAAGACCTCACAAAAAACATCATTACTACCAGTGCCGGTAAGTGGTTATGCGAAATATTTACCGTGTTTTGTTGTTTTTACTTTATAAACGTACAAGTAATTTGTGTGAAAGTTATATTTGGGAAATTTCCTAAACAATTTATATAAATAAAGTTAAGGCTTTTAGTTTTATTTTTGTGGTAAATTCTTTTTATTTGTTTATTTTTTTCTTTTTACTTCAGACATAATTTTTGGCTTTATAAACTGCCTCTTGGTACTGTGTATCACTATAAGTATTTTTTGTTATGAAAAAATGTAGAAGTTTAAATTATTTAAATATTCTAAGCAATTCAGAAAAAAGGTTTTTTATTTAACATAACGCAGCATATCCGTAGACAACCTACATTTTATGCCAATGAAATTATAGCGCTTCAGCGCTCAAAGATCCAGTAAAAAGGTTATAAAAAGTGCTTTAGAAGTGAAAGTATTTATTCTGTCCGTAAGTAAAGTTTTATTGCAAAATTCTAACTCGTCTCTCTACCCCACCTCTTAGTGCTTTTGCATTGGATAATTTGCTAGAAAAAAATAAACATTCTGATCAGAATTTTTTTCTTCAAAGCACTTTGAATTTAGGACTGATGTAGTAGGAGATCTTTTAAAAAATTCTTTGAAATTAAAATTTCAGCCAGGCCTAATGTAAAACTTTTTAAGTGTAGACAAACAAAATGCAGTCAGGAGATTGACGCGCATAGCAACGAAGTTGTGATATTTTTAAGTCGAAATGCAGCCAAACCTCTAATCAGTCCAGTCAGTTAGCTTTCTTTTCCTTATATCCAGATTCTAGTCCAAAATCCATTGTCCCATCATTATTGGATGCGCCGAAAAGGTTCATGTTATTTTGAATGTGTGATTTCAATGTAAAGCTGAGTAAGGAGAATGGTGTGGGCAATCACGGAGTAGGATAGCGCTTACTACCCCACCTTATTACGACTCCAAATATTACATTCGAATGCATAGTATTGCATAATAAATGACATTCAGAATCATGCCTGCTGTCTCCTATATATTTTCTTCTGGTGAAATCTAACAGACTTTAATTAGTCTCTTCAAGGATCTTGGTTACGCGGATAATATTCACTTATTTTTTAGAAAAAACACAACTCAACGACTTAGGTTTTCAATTAGTGGACAAATCCCATTTATTAAAATAAAGCGCTAAGTCTCAAACCTCCGTGTTATTGGAATGAAACATTTAAACTTGTGGAAAAATTTAGTTACCTTAAGCGCTAGACTTCATCTGAGGAGATCACAAAAGACGGACAAAAGCAATCCTTTTAAATCGAACGTCTCCAGAATTGGACAAACTCCTGCCTGCGGTATGCTTTAAAGATTTGGTCCCAAATATTTAATGCGATGAAAATCTATAACGTAGAAAGATAAAAATCAAGCTAGATTGGACATACTATAACGAAAAATCCTAAAAAAAATGTGAGCAAGATTTGGCCTAAACTGCTCAAGAGAAAAAGTATAAAGGGCGACCTAAAAATTCCTGCAAAAAAGTAAGCAGCGGCTACAGAAAGCACTGGAAGGAGTAGAAACAAAGAAAATTTGTTAACAACAGACAGAAGTGCTTAGAGACATTTTGTAGAGTCCGTATGGGAAAATAAGAAGAACAAGCTTTAGCCAACAACAAAATAGCTTCAAAAGCCAATAAAAATTGGTCATTAAAACTTTTTTGAAACTAGGGCTGAGATTGCCGCGATCAATTCACCAAAATTTTCTATTATATATTACGATTTCTTATACTAGTTTATATCACAGCATCCTTCTTGAGCGGTATTACTCTACAGGAATAAATAAGCGGCAAGGTTGAAAATAAAGTGGCTGAACAGTTTGAAAATTATAGTGCTCCTACTTGTAGAGAATTTAGCTTACTAACTCTTTTGTTATATACCTATCCATATGGAATAACACAATTAATTTGCAGAGATTTTTGTAGAAGTGGTTTTGATCTAAAAAAAAAAAAAACTAAGGACTGAGAATAATTATCCATAATAGGCTAAACTAGAACAATGGACGTGGCACCTTTCATATAGACTGAACTACAATAGGTGTAGTTTTCGTATGATCTCGACCCTATCCTTAAAAATTTTTTTTCAAAAACCGCTATATTTTTATTTCAAGCAGCTCTGTCTGACGTAGAAGAGTGGATGTGGTAACTCTCCTAAATTCTATCGTATACTGAAAAAATATAAAATATATAAGAAATTATAAAAAGTAGAGTCTTAACATTTTGCACAAGTAGCTCTCATATTAACACATAGTCAGGCAAAAACTGGCCGTATTGGAACAGAGGTAAAGGAGCCTCCCGTACAAAGTAAAATATTTCTCCTACTGGTGTAGCAAAGCGCTCACGGTATAATAGTATCAATATACTTCTCTTATATTTAACCCTCTTTGGTAAAATATAAAATGCTTATCTTATTAAATAATTATAATATTTTATAACACGCTATAAAATAGTCAAGGACAATTTTTTTTTTTTTTTTGTATATGTTGATTTAAACTAAACTTTTCTTGAAACGAAATAATCGTTGTAATTGGTACTCGTATCATGTTAATAAATAAAAAATACAAGCTGATAACGTGTTCTTATTTCGTATATTAAATTAAACTCAGATTACTTTTGTATAGATCAAAAGTTCTATGTTGCAGTAAAATTCGTTTTTGTTAAATCAGTAGCTAACCAAATCTCTCAAAACATAGCTAACATTTGGAGCTGTGCGGAAACAAGAAGAAGTCATTAGGTGCCAAGTCAGGGCTGTACGGCGGATGACCCATTAATTCGACGTTTTGGCCGGTCAAAAACGCTCTGGTTTGAGCCGATGTGTGAGAGCTCACATTGTCATGGTGAACAATGATTCGTCTTCTCTTGTTGGTTTTTCGAATTTCTCCGATGACTTCAGGCAAACAAATTGTAGTGTACCACTCAGAAGTGACCGTCCTACGTCGCTCAAGCGGAACAGTCGCCACATGACCAGTTTTTCCGAAGAAACAGGCGACCATTTGCTGCGAAGTGCTTCTTCCACGAACAACTTTCGTTGGATTTTGCTCGTCTTTGAAGACCCACATGGTCGATTGTTGTTTCGTTTCGGGCTCATACGCATAGATCCATGATTCGTCACCTGTGACGATCTTATAAACTTCTTTTGAAGCACCGCAATCGTATTTTTGCAACATTTCTTTGCACCAATCGACACAAGCCTTTTTTTGAGCGACTTTCAAATTGTGCGGGATCCAACGAGAACAAACCTTTTTTACGGCCAGGTGTTCATGCAGTATCGAATGTATGCTGGTGGAAGAAATGTCCAAGGATCTCTCTATCTCTTGGTATGTCACATGTCGATCTTGTATTATGAGTTCACGCACGGCATCAATGTTCTCTGGCACAACAGCCGTTTTTGGACGACCTTCACGGAATTCACTTTGAGCGAGCTTCGGCCACGATTAAATTCATTATACCAATTTTTCACAGTGCAATAGGATGGTGTTTCATCGCCTTACAAAGATTTAAGTTCATCAATGCACTCTTGTCGTGATAATCCACGTCGAAAGTTGTGAAAAATGATGGCACAAAAATGTTCACGAGTTAATTCCATTTTTTTCTATATTAATTTTTGCAAGTCACTGTTAACAACACAAATAATGGTCGTACGTCAAAACGTTTTGAGTACGATTATGCTTAAAAATTACAAACTTTCCAATGGAAATATCAGATTGCACTTGGAAGCACTCAGTATTTGCCAGGCCAGAAATATATATAGCAGCCCTCGTATTGTTCTTGTACAGATGAGTACTCTTGTGCTGTTTTATTCGAAAACATTTTTGTGTCCATATATTCTTGTATACGCTTAAAGTGTGATGGGAAAATTGTTGTTAAAATATTTTTACGATTATTCAAAAACAGGAACGATAAATACCTTTTGAAATTTGACTTTCTTAATTATAAATGTACCTTTTTTCTTTATATTTCGCACTAAAATGTAACAGAGTTTTAAATAAGTATAAAAAATATCCAATTTTAAATAATTTTATGCATATGATTATAGTTAATTCTTCCACAATTTTAAAACTAAACGTTTAAAATTTAAATTAAAAAAAAAAAAACTTAATACTGAAGAAGTTATGTTGTGTAGTTGAACAAAGTAAAGAGCGTTTCCTTTTTTACACTCGTACAATTACACTTTATGTTTACTTTAGAAGATAGCATTAGCCTGACTGGATTAAACAGACGTGTTTTTACCTAAAGAAACTGAAAAAGCTGTTATGCTTTGCCAACGATTTAATGTCGTTGGTACCGCAGCGCATAATCCTTTTGTAACAATTCTTCTGTTAATTAGAATTTATTTAAAAAAGTGGAAAAATTTAAATATTTGTTGAAAGCACCGACAAAAATTAAAGGAAACATGAGCATTAATATTCCACAAAAAGTTCATATTTCATTTCTTGTTGTCTGAAATATCATATATATTCAGACATGTTCTGAAATCCACACGAAATTTTTACTTTCGTATTTTTCAAGTCATTGTTTTTGTAAAGAATAAATTTATAGCAACAATGCTTTGAAAAATTTTAAGTCAAAATTTCGTGTGGAATTTAGAACATGCCGGATTGTATCTGTTTCTCCAGTTTTTATACCCTTCACGACAAAAAGTGGAAAAAGGGTATAACTAGGTTGGTCATTCTGTTTCTACAATATCCATTTTCGACCCCATAAAATATATATAATTCTCAATTCTTGAGCATAATATAGTCAATTGAGCAATGTCCGTCTGTCCGTCCATGTTAATGTTGAAATCAAGTTTGCCAAAGCACTACATCAGCTAAAGAAAATTTAAATACGCTAATCGATCAGACATTATGTCAAAAAAAAGTGCTGTTGGAAATCTACAAGATCGGAGCATGAACTTCGAGGCAGCGGGCAAAACACCACGCCTACCTCTAATTTTTCCATATCATATAGAATAATGAAGTAACTCCATATAAAGAATTATATGGAGCAATAGAGAAATAAAAAATAAGAAAAAAACACCAAGTGAAAAAATTGTCTCTTCCCATATTTTCCGAGTCACGGGCCTCTGAAATTTTCAGATTTTTTATTATGTCAATATGGTTTTCATTTAAAACACATTTTAGGTTAAATGATACATACATATATGTAGTAATTAATTTTTTCTTATTTTTTAATTCTCTGTCAGTCCAATAGTTGCTGTTTTGATAAGAGCTACTTCAGTAAACTAGATTTACATATATGGTGAAGGGTATATAAGATTCGGCATGGCCGAATATAGCAATCTTTTTTGTTTTTATGTTATTTCGCAAAAAGCATATGTGGTGTTACGGTTGTTTTATGATTCGTGAAGAATTGTATTTTATGATGTTTAATGATAAATGCTTTTTTTCTTTGTTTTTATTTGCAAGATTTCAAACATTTTCTTAATGGTCGAAATGTTTAAAACACAAATATTGCAGGCTAGTAAAAAGTAGCATCTAAATTGTACCAAAAGCCACGTTTGTACCGAATTTATCATTATCCTTTTTTAGTTATCACACATCAAACACGTGTAAAAATATGCAAAGAATATAAAAATACAAAATTTTTTACATATAGAATCATACTTTATAATAAATGTTTTTGCCAAATGAACAAAAAACTTTACCAACAACTACTACAAGCAACTATGACCCCATTTATGAGAGATGCACACATACATTGTCTTGTTGGTTAACTACATACAAAGCTTTGTTAATGTTGTTCACGTTGGCGTATTTTAACATTTTATTTTTATAACTATTTGTTATAATATTGTATTATCCCATATATTGTTTTACATTCAAAATAAAAACAGCTGCCATATTATATTACTGAGTATAACAAGGTACTGTGAAAAGTTTCATTTAAAGTCAGAAAAAATCATTTTTTAAAGATTTTACATAATTTAGTCTACAATAATGAAAATTAATTAAGGAAAAAATTACTTCTTTTTAGACATTTTTATTACAAACGAATGATCTCTCCAAAGATATATACTTTTTATTTAGATATTTGATTCTTTTAAGTGCAAAATAAAACATTTCAAATAATATTTTTTATTCAGATCTGTAAAATTATGTTAACACAACAAATAGTACATACTTTACTAATATTAATACGTAACTTCTGTTATGTTCTGTTCGATCTTTTGCATTCTACTGCCTTTTCGCTCGCAGCTGAGATTTATATTTATAGGCGAGTTAAAACGCCTAAGTTCTCCTAACATGGAAATATCTAGCAGCTTATTTTAGTGTTTTCTTTTATGTTTATATTTATATACGATTGGGCAGGATATGATCCATACAATAACTAAGAGACGCGAACTGCCTTGTTTGTTGCATGTTTTTTATTCTTTTGTGTGGATATAGAAAAAAATTACGTAGTGATATTGGTTTCAACTGCATTGAAAAGCCATGCTTTTAAAAAATATTGTTTATACTTCAAAATGTTTTTCAAATTTATTTATCAGTGTTGAACCTAGTTTAGACAACACCAAAATTATTGGCAAAAAATTTCAAACTTAAGATTAAAAAATAATTTTTTTTTAAATTTACCACACTAAGTCCACACAGAATTCAGGACTTTTAAAAAACATCCAAATACAGAAAAAAATTAATAAACTTTCTCTAAAAGGAAAGTAATATTGCTTTTAGTTTAGGCAAAAATTAGATTTTTTCACTTCAAAAATTTTCATTATGTTTTATGGTTTTTCTTAACAAACAGATTAAACCCTCTAAGGTCTAAAACACCTTAGGTTGCAGTACACTACTTTCACTAAAATTTACTTGTCCTACAGCAAAGGTGTGTTTTGCGGCTAAAAACAAGAAATAATGTTTTTCTTTGGGAATCGCAATAATGTTGCAACAAAATTCTTAGAAGCAATATGGAAATGAAATGAAAAATATCAATATACGACCTGATAACAATTGTCAAAAGATAACAACAGTTGCTGAAATTACTTACAATCTTAGCAATAATGTCTGTTTTTATCTTAGTTTTAGAAGTTTTAGTATGTAAGAATTAGAAAAAAAAAACTTTGTATTAAATATGATAAATGCAAAAAATCCACCAATAATACCATAAAAGTGGAAAACGCTATAACTAAGTTTTCATTCCGTGTGTAATTTCTGCAATAACAATTTTCGACTCCATAAACTAGATAAATATATAATGAGTTATGCATAGCGAAGTCAATGGAGCGATGTCCGTCTGTCTGTAACAAAAAAAAATATGTCCATCGATCAAATATAGTGTCGAAAGTGGTACTATTGGAAATCAGAATGATCGATCCATGCCCTTTGAGGCAGCAGGCAAAACACCGCACCAACCTCTAATTTTTTGATATCATTTGGAACAGGATAAGTGATTAGATTAACGTCTGTACCTGTCAGTAAGCCCTTATCAAACGGTGATCAGACTATTATTCTGTCCAATTTTAAGACTATGGCTTGCAGGACCATGAATCTGACACATTCTATCCTTAAACTCCTCTGTTGAGAGTGCAACAGCACACTTCCATCTATTCCATGGCTGAAATACACTAATTTAACCACAAACACCACATATGCCCTGAAGGAACCTTACCAATAATCGGCTATAGAGATTGGCGGCTCTCCATATAGGCTACCGGTTCCCGTGGTACCACTTTATTTATTGCTATTATTATTCATACGTTATTATCATTTAAGGACACTGGTAGATCCTTCGACAGTTACCCCACTATCTATCCAGCTTCATTGCCTGCACACCGAGGGACTGGTTCCCGCTATACCCCCGAGGACCCTCGACAGTACCTAAGTAAGGTCAACACAGACTCTTGGGGCGATACGGAATTAAAAAATAAGAAAAAAACATCAAGTGAAAAAATCGGCGCTATCCTATATTTTCCTAGTTACGGGCCTCTGAAATTATTTAATTTTTTTTCAATGTCAATTTGGGTATTATTTCAAAGCTTTTAAAGAGATCTTTCAGGAATACTAAATTTTTTAAAAATGCGAAACCCATTAAGAGCCGATGTCATTTTGATGTAAAATTATATATATGCAGTACCAACATTTTTTTTAATTCCCCGTCACTCCAATATTTGCTTTTTACATAGATGGTGAAGTGTATATAAGATTCGCCATAGCCGAATATAGCACTCTTACTTGTTTATGATAATGCAGTCTTGTTATGGAATTTTTTTTTAATTGCAAAAAACGCTGCAACGAAATGCTTAGAAGTTATATATAAATCAAATGAAATAATTCTTCCAAAAAAGCGACTTCAAAACAGATTTCATCTATCTATACCGGTTCAAAGGTATGGCCGTATAAGTCAAACATTATTACTATTAGGACACCCTTGTATTCGATCTCCAAAGTTTGTACTTGTTATAACAGACTTTGCACAACAATTCGTTAATAATTTCATTGACTGCAACTGTTCAGTAGTTTAGCAAAATACATCAAATAGAACCCTTTAATTACCAAATTCAGATTTTATACTTGCTGATGTAGTAGACTTGTGGAATTGCTTGCTTTGTTTTGAGAAGACAAAGCCAACTAATGTGGTCAAAGATTTGACTTTTTCTCATCTTTTAGGGATACTAAGCTTTTGCAGGTATATTATTTGCAGGGCATAAATAAAGCTTTTTGAAAAAATTTGTTTAAAAATAATAACCCGTAGGGCCGATCATCAAAAGCCTCAAGATTTTTCTTTTTCAACAAAATTTCGAATACAACTTTGCTACATGTTAAGCCTTTATCTAAGCAGGAAATTAATTAATTTCTAAATTTATTTGGATCTTATTTCACTGTGCATTAAAAAAGACTGACAACATCTCATACTTCAATTTATCTGAATGGGTCCTCATAAACATTTATGACACGTATAAAAACAACGTTAAATAGCGGCAAATAAAAACAGAAAGGGAAGCATTATATACTGTAAATTTTCAATAACTTGTTATTGAAAATAAATAAAAAATAATTTTATGGTGGGTATTTTTTTAAGTAGAGAAATTTATTTCAAAATTTATGAAATTCCAAAGAATAAACAGCTTGTTTGCGAAATATTACAACTATTGATAAAAAAATTACTGTTCTGCAAAAGAATAATATTTTTAAATGTTTGCTCAGAAAACAAAAATTGGTATATATAAACAAAAAATTTATTAAATTTTAAATATGAATAAATTATTCACAACGCAAATTGAAAAAATAATGTTTTTTCTTCGAAACTCAGGCTTTTTTTTATCACTTTTATTAACATGATTAAGAGTTTTAATACTTAAATATCTGCATGACAAAGTGGCAATATAGATTATTACAGACTATAGTCAATCATATGCCCCCACATTTCTGGCCATTCTGAACAGCACATCGGCCTGGTTTTTGATTTCTTTAAAATAATGATTGCAGCTCATTTTGACCACCCATTGTTGATTTCAGCATTGAGTAGTTAGAAGGATCACTGCAGTGTTAACAAGCGTGAGATATTAGGCATAGAAATTTCAACTTAAAAATGTGCTAAGAAGTTTAAATGACCTCTATGTATTTTTAATAAAATATCTCTTCTATAATCACTAAATAAATTATTTTAATACATTTTGTAAATTCAAACACTATCGTAGTTATAATGGATACAAGCAAGAACAGCATGAATACCTTATTATTTCAATCGAAAAATTAAAATATAAGAAACGGTTAAACGTAGTAATTTTTCACAACTTCTAAATTAATTTGAATGAATTTTCGACGGCACGGCATCTTTCTTTAAAAATAAACTTCTTTGAAATTGTTTGTAAATTGTTTATGAGCTTCAATTGTGATATAAAATGTATCAGTCTAACTAAATCAAGAGCCACAACTATAAAATAAATGACTGTGGCTTGATGCCTGACTTTGTAGTGAGATAATTTTGGTCGGACTAAGAAAAGAAAGGGTGTTAAAAAAGAACTCAATAATTCTTGCGAAAACAAACCAACATTAAAGCAGATTTCATCTATCTGCCTATAACGGTTTAAACGTATGCCCACATACATCAAATTAAATTAACTATTGTGACACCTTTGCATTTTCAAACTTCAAACCCTCCATCATCAAACTACAAACTTGTTATACAAGACTTAGCACTACAGCTCCTTGTTGATTTCTTACGTTTGTCTACAACTGTCTTAAGTTTCTTTGCAAATTTCAACCGACTGTTTATAACGGTTAATTAGTTAAGCAGTATACTTCAAATTACATCAACTATTGTAATACCCTTTAATTAATAAATTAAAATAGTTACACTTCTTTTTATACCAAACAAAGTAGTGGACATTCTGTCTAATTTTTAAGTGTTTGTATATAACGATCAAATTTCATTAATTTTGGGAACACCCTTTAATTACTAAATTTAAATTATAAACTTGCTGTCATAGCGGATTTAGCATTACAGGTTCTTTGCAAGTTTCAGCTGTCACATCAAATTAATGGAACTAGTGGAGAACCCTTTAATTTATAATTTTTAAAATAAATCTTGTTACTACAATGGTCATAGCAATCGACATTCTGTCCAAATTGCAAGTGTCTGTCTAAACAGTTTAAAAATAGGCCCATATGCAATACACATCAAACAAAATGAACTATTGGGCCACCCTTAAATTTATAATTTTGAAAATTAATACTTAATTGTAAAACATTGATAACAATCGAGATTTTATCAAATTTGGAAGAGTTTGTCTCTAAAGGTTGAAAATATAGGCCCATATTAATTTACGTTAATTTACGTCACCTATGGGAACACCCTTTAATTTTTCGATTTTTTTTTATTACTTTTTGTAATTCAGAACTATAGTGATACAAAGTTTATTTTTTAATTTTAAAGCGGTGCCCTTGTTTGGGGACAACCTTAATTTGTTTGGGCACAACCTTATTTTTTTGTATTTATGAACTGATTTTAAAACGACACCAATCTGTAGTCAAAACCTTTTAAATAGAGAAAAAATTTTCCAAATCGGTTCAGAAATTACTGAGTTAAGAAAGCACAAAAAAGCAACTTTCAGTCGAACTGATAAGCTTCTTCTCTTTTTAAAGTCATTTAAAAATGTTGGCGTCTATTCCAGTATCCAATTTGTATTATAATTATTATTAAGTGACAAAACTTCTGTATGGCTACATTTTAATAAGCGGAATTATCAGCAAATAATTTCGTTAACTAATTTTTGGCCCCTTAATAAATTTTAAAATTGCAAGAACTGATTTGTCGTTAGCACTGAAACAAATTTCACGTTCTATAACTTTAAAGAAAAAACTAAATTTCTAACACTTTAACGAAAAAAATATTTTAAAGAAGTTCAATTTTATTACAATCTATATATCGCCAGCTAAAATAAAAAACCTTGTAACCAACAAACAAATTTCAAATCAAAAAAATTAATTAATTAGAAATCTATTTAGATGTTAAAGTTTCTACTTTTAATAAAAATTTATCTTTCTGTAATGAAGAAAATCTTTTGATTTTTTTTTTTAGTTACTTGATTTTTCATTTTAACTAACGATATATTCACGTTAGTAAATATTGTCGAAAATATTGTCTAACAAAGTCTGTTAATTTTATTTATTATATGTAATATCTAACGTTCAGTGTTATTATATAAAGCGTGGAATATAAAAATATGCCATGGAATATAAAAAAAATATTTTTCACATACCATAGAGTAAAACAAACCACACTTTTCCTTAGTGATGCTTTTCTGTAGCTTTAATGTCAATACATATTCCCAAAAGGCGATATGTATTCAAAAAAGAAAAAGAAAAATCTTCGAGTGAAATACCAAAATCATTTCTGTTTCCCACCTAATTATCGAAATTGATTAAAATTCCAAAGAAAAGTCCACCATAACAAACACACATAAACATAGAAAAAATCAAATAAGAAAAAAAAAAAAAATAAATAAATAAAAACAAGTAAGAGTTCTATTGTCGGCTATGCCGCATCTTATATACCCTTTATCATTTATGTAAATCTAGTTAAGTGAAGTAACTTTAATCAAAAAAGCAAATATTCAGGTGACAAAAAAAAAACAAGAAAAAAAATTAAGGACTACATATAATTTTACATCAAAATGTCATTTAAGCATTTTTTAAAGGTTTTAGTAATTCGCTCTTAAAATGCTTTTAAGTGAAGGCCTGTAATTCGGAAAATATGGGCGAGCTCCAATTTTTACACTTGATGTTTTTTTTTCTAAAATTCTCTACCGCCCCATATATTTTTTTTATATTTTTCTTTTTTATTGGAGTTACCAAATGATATAGAAAAATTAGAGGCAGGAGTGGCCTTTTGCCCACTGCCTCGAAGGACATGGACCGATCTTGATGATTTAATGATGATCTACAGCCTTGGCAAACTTAATTTCAACACTAAAACGGACCCACAGACGGATAGACGGACATCGTTGAACCGACGTCGCCATGCATAAGAACTCAGAATATATATAATTTATGGGATCGGAAGTGGATATTGTAGAAATTACAAACGGAATGAAAAATTTAGATATACACTTTCTCCACACTTTGGGGCGAAGGGTATAAAAAGCACTTATGCGTAACGTAGAACATATTTGCAAAGTGTCTGGAAAAATTAAAACTGTTTAGATTTCATGTTGTTTTAAATGTTGTTTTCATATATTGTCCATAATAGCAAATGAAATGAATAAATATCTTCTAAACCATTGTGAGTGTTCTTTTGTTGTTGTTGTTGCTATTGTTGCTTTAGTTTCAAGCATTTCATATGTAAATATAATGGCAAAAGGAACATGTTTTTATCTAAATACGTGCGATTATATCAATAAAAGCTTTTGTATTCATTTCAACTTATACAAATACATTTCATTTTATGCATATGCTTAAGTTTATTTATTGTTATTTTTTTTTTCTGTTTTGTTTATTTTTCATTTGCTATTTTAGCTACAAGTGTTCGAGTCTACTGAAATTAACACAAAACCCCATAAAAAAAACGTGCTAAATATGTTTGTCCTACTTAGAGAATTTTAATTTTTTAAGGCTCAAATGTAACTTTTCCTTTTCGTTTTTCTTCAAACTCAAGGGGAGTTACAAACTAAATTTATTTATTTTTTTTTTAACTATATACATTGAAATGGGCGAATTTAATTTAGCAGAAATTTCAAGTCTCTAAAAAATATAAAAAAATAATAAAATCAATTCTGTTTTATAATAAAAAATATAGACAAAATAAAAATTTATAATATTAATTTTACATGCAGAGAAAAAACGTGATTAAGATATGGTTACAATAACCATATTATATTCTATGTAACAAAGTATAGTTACGGCGAATACATTATATTCATTTCTAATAACACATCAGACACGATAAACATTTTTTTAATATTTTATAATTATAAGTTTAGTATATTTAAAAAATATAACATGGTGTTTATTAACTAAGAAAAAACTACAACCAAGGTTAAAAAAAAATATATAAAACAAAAATGCTGGCTTGTAAAAATATTTTGTTCTAGGATTTGACAGAAACGTTTTTCTATCAGTTTAGTGATTTGATTGTCGGCTATCCTTTCATCTGAAAACGCTTAAAATTTAAATAGTGATTGAGTTTTAGAAAAAAATTTATATAGTGATTGAATATTAGCAAAATGAAAAAAATAATTAAACTTGATTTAAGAAATGAATTAATTTAAATAATATACAAAATACGAGTAAATAAATTGAAATTCCTTTTGGCTTAAGTTAATTTTTAATTTCTAAAAACATTATTTTTTTTTTGGAAAGAAAAATTATTTTATAAATGTATGCCGACAAAGAAAACAAGAATAATTAGACACCAGCAGAATGGAATGCTGTATTTTTTGGATTACTACATCCTTCATCAGCTTGCTTGTATCGATCTACCATAGGTTGTATACATTGTAAACATCATCTATTTAACTAACTAACTCTGAAGATAAGAAAATGAGGAGCATTCATATCAATATTAATTTGGTTAGAAGAAGTCCACGCACAAACTAAAGTATTTCCTCGCAGTCTTCTCTGTAGCTCATCTTGTACATTTGTTTTTGATTAGTAACAACAGTCGTTTGGTCCAGAATGCAATATATTATTTTTAATCATTCTAATTTGTTTACTCTTAAAATTCTAGATGCTGTTTCATTATCATGTTGATTGTAATGAGTTAAGCATGAATGTACATGCGCTGTGCCTTGCGTTTTTTAATTTAATTTTTTTCCCTTGATTGTTTTTAGTTCTCCATATATTTATTGTTTTTTATTGGAGTTACTTCGTTGTTCCAAATTACATGAAAAAATAAAAGCTGATTTCCAATAGCACTTCTTACTGACGGAAAGACGGACAACGCTCAATCGACTTCGCTATGCATTAGAAGTCAGAATGTATATACTTTATGGGGTCGGAATGGCAAACTTAGATATACCCTATTTTTACTTTTGTGGTGAATGGTATAATAAAAAAATAAAAATAAATAATTATTCTGATTTAGGAAATATTTGTACTTAGGAGACGATATAATGATGTTGTTACATTGCATGATATTTTTAAACATATTAGCATATTTTAATTTAACCATTAATTTAATCTATTAAAATATATTTTGCTTTGCTTTGGTTCAGAGAAATATGCGTTATGCAGATAATGAACCATACAACTAGTTTCGTTAAAATTGGCATAAAATTGGAATTAACCAGTTAAGCGTGGAATTTAGTTTTAAAAAACCTCCACCGTGTGTGTAATTAAAATCTTTTGGATCGAATACGTCGAACTATTTTTGTTGATACTGTTTCTTATTAGTCACTGCAAGCATATAAATAATAATAATAATAATCAAATAATATTCGTATTGGATTTCATTAAAATTAAGAGATTTTATAGTCGATAATTTTTTATTTCTCACGACGTGTATGCACGTCGAACGCACTGTAATAAAGATTTGGTTCGACGTGTATTCACGTCAAACACACTTAAGAGGTTAATATGATTTTTTACTCGGAAACATGAAATGAAGTCTGATTTCGTTAAAAGTACCTTCAAAATGTCATGACCTTAACAATGCTTTTAAACCTTAAAGAAGTAAATTAGTGAACAAAAAGCAATAGCCTTGACAGAAATCTATATTATAGTTCCAGATAAATCTGCGTTTTTTTTGAAGAGTAAAGTTGATTTCGTTAAAATTTGGCATGACAATGAATTTGTTTGGAAACTGAAAATAATATCTAAACAAATCTTATACATTCGTAAAGTAGAGCAGCAGAAATTCATAATTCATTAGCTAATAGAAAAATATAAAATTGAAATTGTAGGGGACAGTTCTTTGTAGTGTATGTAAATAATTCGTTATCAACCATCCAATATAAAAAAAATTACGGCTATGTGAAAAAGTAAATATTTTAAAAATACAATATGAAGTTATTAAAACTCTAATATCCTATTCTTATAAATAAGTCAATATATATAATTTTTTACAATTGGTAACTACCTTGTAGATAGATACGAAAAATGCTGATAAAGGTTGTAGCGAACCCAAAAAGGCATTTCAATTTATCACGCAGTTATGTTTAAAGTTTAATGAACTAATACAAAATTGGTATAAAACTGTCTTATCTCTTTGAAATAAAAAAAAGAGATAGTCATCATTGAATAACTTTAATAATATTTTTTATGCTATTAGAATATATTGTAAATAAATAATACATTTAAATAATAAACCAAAAATAATCATAAGAGAAAAATTTGGTCTCTTGAAATAAAATCCAACTTTCATAAATGTAAATGTCCGCATACAATTCTAAGTAATTTTTCTTTCTCAAAAATTTTATAGATTATAATAAAAAATTAAAAAAAAAGCTGAAAATTAAATTTCAGGCATTTATAATATCCACAGTTCATAAAAAATTAAAATAAAGGTGTTTACTTAGTATACAAATACAAAGAGAGTCAAATTGTTAAAACCATTTAATTATTAGTCAATGACTCGGTTTTCTAACTAATAATCGATATAACCTTTTAACTAAAAATCGTTACCGTTATTTAAAATATCAATATTGAAAATAATTGTAATGCTAAAAAAATCTTTGGCATTATTTATCATTCAGCGCTTGTGAAATTGACAATTAATTAGTACACCTAATTAATTACGCTTATCTATGTTTATTCGTAATACTAAAATATTTTAAATATGAATTTTCAATTAAACATATTTTTATTATTATTATTTTATGGTTATAAATAGTATTTTACGTTCGAAAAATTATAAAACTTTGGTCGTGGTTAAAATGTTGGCGAAAGTTTTTTTGTGCAACTTATCAATAGTGTATTTTGTATGCGTGTTAACTATTTGCGGAATTGTAACCAGAAATTATCAATTTAGTTTAAAGTGATATTTCACTAAAATTTTTTCACGCAATAGTATAATGTTGTTCTTATAAAACAATTATAGCGTGTGTATAGCGTTATGCTTTAAGCTTTAAACAACTAGCGAATTCATAAGTATAAAAGTTTAAAATTACAACTTTCAGAGTTTTGGCCTAAAAGCAGAATAATCTGAATTACATGATTATGTTCAAAGAAAAGCAAATTTGTACGGATTGATTATCTCTGAAAAAATGTCAAAATAAAACCACAAACAATTATCAAAAAAAAAAAAAAACGCCTTTCTGATTATCGTTTGCTCATTGTTGATTTTTAATTAAAAGACCAATATTTAATTAAAACAAAAATTAAAAATTTTCAACATGTATGTCAACTTCTGAGCAGGTTTTAAAAGCCCTGTTAGCAGACTTAACAAAATATTAAAAATAACAGTAACTCTTTTATTCAGTCCCCTTCAGTTGCAAAAGAAAACTGCTCAAAGGCAGTTCAATGCCCATATTTTTTTACACTAGAAGTTTTTTGATAATAACTTTTAAATAGACCAATAATTTTAAGGTACATTTCAATAAAATTATATCTAAGTATTTTTAACAGAAGATAATAAGCACTATTAATCTAAATTAAGATACAAAATAATTCTCTAAAACACATTTGGAAGCAAAGAAATATGAAAAAAAAAATTTTTAATTGCTTTGGGTTCGACACAATTAAGCTAAATGAGTTATAATAAACTCGAGAAAATTTTAAAAATATTTCTTTTAACTAAGAAGTTATTATTTCTTTCTCAAAATGTTGGTAAGAAATAAATAAAATTTAAAGTATCGCTTAATTTAATCTTATTTACTTGCAAAATATATACAAAAAACACACAATTCAATGCCATTTGTTAGAATAGCAAATTATTTGTTGCCTTCAATCACTTGTTAATCTACCCTCGGGCTCTAAGATAAATTCAAATTCAAATATTATAAAGCTGTCTGTAAAAACCTCTCTGTTAGTAAAGGGAACAAATAAATACACACTGTCACAGGGATACCCAAACACACACAAGAAATAAAATTGTATTGAGAGGATTTTAAAAATTACAGAATGTTTACAATTTCAGATATAAGAAAAAATAAACTGAATTTGCTAGCAACTTCCTGTTTCACTCGCACCACATTATTAAACTTCCGAAATCAAACTAAGCAACTACAAAAAACATTATCATATTTTGTCAATGAATAATAAGAATTTCGTTGGAAGTTCATATAGCAACAACAAATATAAATATTTTATATTTGTAATATTTAAGGATTTAGAGGAGTAAAAATTTATTAACTTTGGCATAAATTTTAATAGTCAAAATATTAATTTAATAAAAAAAAGTATTTTTATCATAAAAACATAAAAGTGAGCTTAAAATATTCCGAATGTCACAAGTTGTTTGCTTAATGCAGAAAGGACGTAACTCCATTTTTGGTATTTTACAGGAGAAAGAATACACTTGATAAAATTTGAAGCATAGCACATTTAAATTGACTTTTGAAATTCCCTATAACTTGTCTATATTTATTGATAGCATGATAAACTTTCTTAGGAAGGGTATATGAGAGCGGCTAACAAGGATGTGAAAAATCTCAATTTAGATTAAAAGTGAGATTCGATCTTTCTACATGTAAAAGAATATTTTTTAAGAAATAAATATTTTTCTTCAAAATAAAACATTTTGTACCGTTTTAAAAGCTAAACCTTATTTTTATAAAAAAAAAAAAAATTTTATGGGCGAGCGCCAATTTTTTCACTTGATATTTTTTGTCTTATTTTGTAATTCTCTATCGCCCCATATATTTATTTTTTTGAGTGTAGTTACTACATTGTTCCAAATAGTATGAAAAAATTAGGGGTAGGCGTGGTGTTTTGCAAGCGGCCTCTAAGGACATGGACCGATCATGCTGATTTCCTATAGCACTTCTTTCGACACTATGTCTGATCGATTGGGGTGTTTAAGTTTTCTCTAGCTGAGCTAGTGCCGCGATAAACTTGATTTTAACACTAACTTTTACGGGCAGGCAGACAGACGGGCATTATCAAATAGACTTTGCTATGCATAAGAAGTCAGAATATATATACTTTATGGGGTCAGAAGTTAATACTGTAGACATTACAAACGGAATGGCAAATTTAGTTATATCCTTTTACACTTCGTGTGGTAAGGGGTATAAAATTAAATTTATTAAAAAGATGATTCCACGAAGAAGATTAAATTCTTAAGCAAATACTTAAAAAATTTCTTTACTTTGATTTTAAAACGGGAACTTTAGAAAAAGTTTATTTTTGATAAATCAGATTTATGGGTAAAAATGACATAGGGAAATAAAATCTGTTTTATTAACATAATTTGAAGACAGAATGAAATTTTTCAACGTACTTTTAATTAAAGAGAATGGTGTTTAAGGGTTTGTTATTTAATAAACTTTGTTGAAATAACCTTCTCTTTAAAAAAAATTTTAAACAAACTGACCTTAAAAATGGACATTTTAATCAAAAATGGTTATTCAAAATTTATAACGTCTTAATAAGTTTTGTTTAGGAAATATGCTTACAAATCGGACTTTTGAGTATTACAAACTATAAAATCTTAATCAGGGAAAGTTTTAAATAAGGACTATTTCTTTTTAAAATAACATTACATTCAACACAAAATTCAATTTTTATTTAAATTTGAAAAAGTATTTTTTGAAGGTGCAATGTCATAGTGTCCTCGCATATAATATCAAAAATGACATAATGTCAATAGAAATTATGTTTATGGAAATTGTGTCGTTTTTAGTACAGAGATAACGTCACTCAAGAAATTGTAATAATGTCTGCACTTCAATGAACAACGGCTTCGCTTACCAAAGATTATCTGCAAGCCGGTTTATAAAAACGTTATATATTTATAATATCCATGGACTTTATCTGCCAGTCCCATGACATCGCAATCGTTGGTTCGTTATTAGGACTGGCCGCATGCCACTTTCTGCTGTGCCAAACGTCCATGGACATTATGACCTCGAACGTTATGACATGCCTTTCAAAACGCTCTGGGGAAGCAAGAAGTTAAAATGTATTAAAGACATTAAAAATGGGTCTATTTTATATCAGAATAAAAACGTTTTAATTTAGGAATCTTTTCAAAGTTCAGTTTTGAAAAGGTATTTGAAAACACACTTAAAAAATATATTTTTTATTATGAAATTTTTGAAAAAAGATATATTTAAACAAAGTAGTTTTTGTCACATGCATTTGAAAATAATTTTCCAACTCTTCAACAAAAGTCGGTAGCACTTTCTTTTGAAATTAACACTGATAATTTCTTACGTTCATAAACGTTAAAACATACATATACTCAAAATAGAATGAAATTTTTCTTCCATAAGTCTTGCAAAAAAAACCGACTTCAAAACAGATTTCATACCTGTCTATAACGGTTCAAGGGTATGGTATTCCATCTTTAAATTTTATACTTGTTAAACTCTTTAACAGTTTGGCAATATACATCAAATTACAGCATCTATAGGGGCACCCCTTAGGCTTTAGACTTAGCAATCAGGTGCAACAGCCGTATACATCAGATAACATCAACTATAGTAAAACCCTTTAATTTATAATCTAAAATTTGTATACTTTTTATTATACCAAACAAAGAAGTCGACATTCTGTTCAATTTTCAAGTTTTTGTTTATAACGGTTCAAAAAATACGGCAATATAGGTTAACTTAAAATAGTTTTGGGTACATCCTTTATTTGCTAAATTCAAATTGAAAGCTTCTTGTTATAGCGGACTTAGTAATACAGGATGTTTGTAAGTTACAGCTTTCTGTCCCATTAACTATTGAGACACCTGTTTATTTCCAAATACAAACTCTTTACTTGTTGTTATAGCATACTTAGCAATACAGGTTCTTTAGAAATCATATTAAGTGAACTTTTGGGCCACCTTTTAATTTATAATTTTGAATATTAATACTTATTACTAAAGCAGTCATAGTCTGTCCAAATTTCAAGCGTTTGTCATAACGCTTTAAAAGATAGGCCCATATAGGTCAATTTACGTTACCAATGGGGTCACCCTTTAACTTTTAAGATTATGAACTGCATTTGAAATGGGACCAATCTGTGAGCATAATCTATCAAATTACGAAAAAAAATTCTAAATCGGTTCAGAACTTAATCTGCAGGCACAAACATTAAAAGAAGCAACATTCAGACAAACTTATAACATTCTTTTTTGGAGTCGGTTAAATATGATTTTTAAGGATATTTAAAGAAAAAGTACCCGTATAAAATAACAGCAAAAAATGTTCTAAAAAACGTAAAAAAAATTATTTTCTCCTATTCAACTGAAAACTACCCTTAAATATGTATACGAGGGCTGCTCTATATATTTCTGGCCTAGTAGTGAAAATGCGAATATTTATAATCAAAAATGGTTTTATTGTTTTTCAAAGTATTCTCCAGCATGATTTATACACTTTTGCATGCGCTCAAACCAGTTGTCGAAGCACCTTTTCCACTCCGATTGAGACACCTCTAAAACATGGTTTTTGAACACTTCAACAGCTTCTTCTGGCGACGAAAATCGTTGACCACGCATTTTTTTCTTGATGTGCGGAAACAAGAAGAAGTCATTAGGTGCCAAGTCAGGGCTGTACGGCGGATGACCCATTAATTCGACATTTTGGCCGGTAAAACGCTCTGGTTTGAGCCGATGTGTGAGAGCTCGCATTGTCATGGTGAACAATGATTCGTCTTCTCTTGTTGGTTTTTCGAATTTCTCCGATGACTTCAGGCAAACAAATTGTAGTGTACCATTCAGAAGTGACCGTCCTACGTTGCTCAAGCGGAACAGTCGCCACATGATCAGTTTTGGCGAAGAAACAGGCGACCATTTGCTTCGAAGTGCTTCTTGCACGAACAACTTTCGTTGGATTTTGCTCGTCTTTGAAGACCCACACGGTCGATTGTTGTTTTGTTTCGGGCTATGCATAGATCCACGATTCGTGACCTGTGACGATCTTATAAACGTCTTTTGAAGCACCGCAATCGTATTTTTGCAACATTTCTTTGCACCAATCGACACGAGCCTTTTTTTTGGCGACTTTCAAATTGTGCGGGATCCAACGAGAACAAACCAGGTGTTCATGCAGTATCGAAAGTATGCTGGTGGAAGAAATGTCCAAGGATGTCTCTATCTCTCGGCAAGTCGCATGTCGATCTTGCATTATGAGTTCACGCACGGCATCAATGTTCTCTGGCACAACAGCCGTTTTTGGACGACCTTCACGGAATTCGTCTTTGAGCGAGCTTCGGCCACGATTAAATTCATTATACCAATTTTTCACAGTGCTATAGGATGATGCTTCATCGCCATACAAAGATTTAAATTCATCAATACACTCTTGTCGTGATAATCCACTTCGAAACTTGTGAAAAATGATGGCACGAAAATGTTCACGAGTTAATTCCATTTTTTTCTATATTAATTTTTTCAAGTGACTGTAAACAACACAAATAATGGTCGTACGTCAAAACGTTTTGAGTACGATTATGCTTAAAACTTACAAACTTTCCAATGGAAATGTCAGATTGCACTTGGCAGCACGCAGTGTTGCCAGGCCAGAAATATATATATAGCAGCCCTCGTATGTTTCTGTATGTAAAATTAAATAAAATCTTACGTATTTTCATATACAAACTTTATTTCTTATTAAATTTTTATCTCTACAAGTATAAAATAAATGAATTTTGTATTATAAACAAACATGTTGTCTATGATTGCGTCATTGCGTTAGTGAATATGTTTGTTTGGACGCCTGTGTATTAGTATCCAGATTTTTACTTTTTCGTGAATGTGTGTATTCTCTTTGGGAAAGTACTCATGTTGGAATTTAAAATCAATGTATGTAATTCTTTTTTCAGCTAAATTCTCTATTGAATTGTATGGCGAAAAATAAAATCGAAATCTATTTTCAATACCACTCGTATGAATTTATAAAAGAAACACATTTTTAACAATATTTTTATACCCTTCACTACAGCTAGAAATGGTATATATAAGCTTGCCGTTCAGTTTGTAATTAATACACTACTTAATTCGATGCTATATTTTTGTTTGTTATACATAGGAAAGACAATTTAGCGACGTCTGTCTGTCCGTGTTTGCTTTTAAATATTCTTTCTGAACCCTTTAAGTAACTTAAAGAATGAATTTCTTAGCACATTAATCTCTTGAATATAGATGTGAGAATTTTTCTGTTTTAAGTCAGTAAAATCGGTTTATTATTGGTGGAGATACAAACGAAATAAGGAGAGGGCCTCGATTTTCCTTAAGTCTTTCCTTGGGTTATTGTTATTTTTCTGTTATTATTATTATTGTTTTTGGGTTTTTTGTATTTAAATCCAAAAATTTAGAAAATATAAGCTAGCAAAAATCAGAATTTCATTTAACAATCGAGAATTCACCATTAGACTTTTTACTAAAATTTTAACTAAAAATTTTTAATATCACAAAAAATGTTAACTTTAATCAAGAAATTTAATTTATTAAAAACCAAAATCTAACCAGAAAAAATTAAGAACTAACGATGATTCAAAAGTTCACTTTTGAGTTCCGATAAAGAAAAAGACAAAATCACAACATCTCTATTCACACATGGCGCTTTGGGGCTCATGCTTGATCACTAGCCTATCGGAGATTGGGGCTTTGCGAAAGCACGTGAACGATACCCTACATCGCGATCTTTTGGCTATCACCGCGTGGGGTTCTGTGAACAGGGTTCAATTAAGCGGTCGTAAATCCCAGTGTTCTTTCGCACAGGCGTAAGGCTGAATATGCTACCTTATGGGTGATATAGATATTAAGAAATTAGAAGCTCTCGATGTTCTTAGCATGAAGATTCAATGTGATGTTCGGTGCAACAAGCATATTTTTCAGTTTGCAAGAGAAGCAAGTTACTACGTTTTCTAAAACGATCTAAGAAATATTTCACTCCATTTCGCTATTTGTCTTACCTTTATCAGACCGAAAATGCATTAAAACTCTCATGTATGGTCCGGTGTTTCAAAGACTATTTTAGAGAGAAGAGGCTCATTGCTGACAGTAGGATATCCAGTTTTACTGATTCAGTGAAGCATCGACACAATGTGGGGTATGTTTCACTGTTTTATCGACACTAAAACGAAATGTGCTCTTATGAAGTCAGGGACCTTGTTCCTGCGACCGTAACTTCGTACGCGCAACTCGCTCTGCATCAAGAGCGCATCCCTTTGTGGTCCATTGGTCAATGACTCGCACTACGCATTACAGAGAAATTTCGTTTTATAGCTGAACAGTTCGTATGCAGAATAAACTGCGGAGGTATTTTCTCTTACTTTCAGTGTGCAAAGATTCAAATCGAATGTACACAAGGACTACTCCTTCTTTCTCCTTTCCCATAACGTAATTTCCTAGTTCTGGCACAATGCGTTGCATTAATAGAGGTCACCATCTGCTGGTCCTAATAAATAAAAATAATAAAAAAATTCATATTGTTTAGTTGATTTTATTTTTTATTTAATTCTAAGTTTTTGTTTTTTATAATTATACAAGTGAGGCCGAACTGATCGTGTATTTTCAAATGAAGTTGAAAACCTTAAGATTAATAAGCAAAAATATATTTTTGCATAAAAGCAGAAGGCAATATTAGTATGTATAACTAGAAATGGGCTAAGACCTGGGTATTTACCCAACGCCTATTTATACCCAATTTAGTACCCGGGTATTTATCCAATTTTAGGTAAATACTTATTTGAATAACAAATACTCGTAGAGTAAGAGAAATTAATTTGAACATATTTTGTTAAAGCGTATTTGTTTATACATTTTTTGAAGCGTTTTGCTCAGATCAGGCACTTTTGACTGCATCAAACATAACAAGAATACTTAATAAGAACAGCTACTCAGCGTGATTATGACAATTCAATGTAATGAGTGGGAGCAATTGCAACAACAATGCTGAAGCAATGAATTAATTTAAAATGATTTAATTTATTATTAAAAAATCGAATTCATAATAAAAAAAATAAATTCTTTTAATTTATTTAAATTTTTCTGTATTCTAATTCATACCCACATCTTGGGTAAATAACCAGGTGTTTAAGTAAATACCTGGGTATTAATATTTAAATATCCAATTTACCATTTGGGTATTTAGCTTCGTCCCATCACTATGCTCTGCTGAAGGGTATATAATATTCGATGCGGGAAAATAAAGCACTTCAACTCGTTTTATATAAATTTTATTTTACTTTTTACTTATCGAACTTGTACTGTAGAAATTCAATTTAAATAAAAAATTTAGCTACAACAACACAAACTAATTCGGGATGAAATTCTAAAAAGTTTATTTAAATAATTGTGCATGTATTAAAAATACAAAAAGAAAATAAAAATAAAATATTATTAAGTTTTTTTTTTTCAATTAAGCATTTTTATTTAAATATTTATAAGAATAGAGAGAAGCTTAGATTTTTTTTAATATTTGTAGCAAGGTAATTCATTCAAGTGTTTGCAGCACAATTATTTTGCTGGCTTAAGTGAACAAGTGATTGTTTCGATAGGATTTTCTCATAGAAACACACATTTTGGTTCAATAATGTATTGCAATATTTTTCGCCGCTAAGACTGGAGCGTTGCCGTAGTTTTAAAATTTTTGTTTTGAAAATAATTCTGAAAGACTTTTTACAAGAAATATGAGAAGAGAGGATACTTTTCATATAACAGTCAAAAGTGCTTTAAAAAGCTTTAAAAATTGTTATGGACTTAAAAAAATAATTCTTATCTTGTTGATGAAGTTTCCGAACTTAAATAAAAATGTTTTTCGTTTTTTTAACAATCTGGATAATGGTTCCTTATAACCTGGCGAAAAAAAGAACAGTAAAATATGCCTAGACACCAGCCTCCCAACCAACAAATTACTTTATTTTGTTTGCTCTTGTTTATTTAGTGCATACTGTTTAACAGCAATCTCTACCAAAATATTTGACTACGGAAAGACTTGAACTACTCGATGTCTTGTTTAACAAGCCTGCACTTCTTACTCGCACAGCCATCTCGGCCTTAGTAGGCTGTGGTGGAGGCGAGACTCGAACATACGATTTATTTTTTTACCTTCTCCTTTGGGCAAGGGCTTAATTTTTTCTGAGCGCCTTCAGCGGTTCATTTACAGTGAATATAAAATATTTTCCTTTCTCACGATAAGACTTCAGGAGAGTTGCCATGCTGTTTAAAATTTTTCTCCTTTCTAAGTAAAGTATCCTTCGCAAATATCTAACAATAACTATTTTGATTTATATTCAATGCTGCATTAGGATGTGAACCCGAAATCTTATTTTGTGTTTATTAAACAAGCATAAACCTTAACCAACTGCCTGTTCTCGGATAATGCACATATGTTGCTTTACATTTTTTTCTCATTCATGCACACCACACTTTGTTAGTGGTAGAAGTAAAAACTTGTTAGGCTTTATTTGTGTGCGAAAATAATATGTTAATTTAATAATAAATAACACATTAAGCTGTGATCATCATTTATTCTTATTCATTTAAATCTTATAACTTTAAAATGTTTGACAGTAATTTATGGTTTCTCCTAACAAAATGATGATGTTGTTTCTGTTGTTGAAGCTTATTTTAAATTATACACGTTGCGAAGATTTTAAAAATTAATTAGTATGAGTTGTACATCATGTATTCGCTAGCAACAACATTATTACCAACAAAGAGTTTGTGCTTTTGTGCTAAGAAGGATAAGGGTAAAATCCTCTTGCAATAACCACAACCATAACAGGTTTTCTGCAAGAACTTAATTGCACTTCGTTAATTTCATTCCCTGATTTTCAGGTACACACACACACAGACAGCCACTTACACACAGCTGTCATCGATTTTAATACACATGTTACAGAAAGAAATGAAACGTACATCACAGTAAAGCTTTTGCTTTTATATGCTAATGCTTATGATTATATATGTCAATGATGATAATGTATTCGCAATCTCTGCAAAGTAACCGCAAAAAACTGTGGCCATTTAACAACTACAAAAAAGTTTTTGAAAGTTATGAAACTTAAGACGACAAATCTGTTTTCGTTTATGAGTGCACAAACAGCATTAAGAATTGTAACTTTTCACTCCTATATTCATGAAAGTATAGAGGAGATCCCGATGCAGTTAACTTACATCTCTAAAATACATTTTCGAATTATTTGCTACGTTTTGTTTTTTGTGTAGATTAGTAAAAAGCTTCGTAGTTCATCCCTTTTGCAGCAATACTGTAGCATTATATTAAATTATTTATATTATTCATTGACAACATTCAGACTCCTTAACCATGACTTGGGTATAGGGTTGCCAGGTTATAATTTTCCAAATCTTGACATTCGGGGCAAAAAAAAACTCTGGATTTTAAAGAAAATATCAACAAAGTATTCCAATAAATATTCTAAACGAAAAAATTTGGGGTTTTCAACCCTTTGTTTAAAAAAAAGTTTTGACTGGGCTTTAAAAAATCTTGACAGAGTTCTACTTTTGTAGTTAGACTGGTTCGGAGCTTATAAAATAATTACTATTGAAGATTAAGTGGAAGCTTTATATAAATACTTTTCTAGTTAATTTACCTTAATTTAGGCTCTGCCCCTACCCGACTAATTTTTTTTTTAAATTATAAGTAGGAATGCTGGGTTTAAATATTAATCAAAAAACCCTGGTTTTTAAGCGCTTACCAATATCTTTGGTGTTATGAAACAAAATGCTAAAAAATAAAAAAATGAAAAATAGCCAATAATGAAGAATATATTGAAAAACAAAAAAAAGTCTTTTAAAAGACTCAACTGCATTAAATTTAAATACTTCCAACTTTATTTCATTTTACTTAACAGCTGAATACTTGCAACCAAACACCCTCTTGTGTTTGTATTTATAACCAACAAATAACCCAAATAACCATTCAACCAAACCAACTTACCATGTATTAGTGAAAGAACTATTTGTGCCATCACATCCACACAGTCTAGCAGTTAAACAAGTTTTCATTTTAATATTCATTCGTACATTCATTCAAAGAGTCATTCACACATACTTTTCATATGT
Source organism: Gymnosoma rotundatum (assembly GCA_916610165.2). Taxonomy (NCBI): domain Eukaryota; kingdom Metazoa; phylum Arthropoda; class Insecta; order Diptera; family Tachinidae; genus Gymnosoma; species Gymnosoma rotundatum. The sequence goes on from OU744340.1 coordinate 97,369,097, forward strand.
TTGTGACCTCTTAACCAAAACCGAAATGATTCAATGATTATTGCCACGTTAGCCATTGTCATCACCTCCACCAACATTGCAATCATTATCGTCATCATTATCCTTCAAAACTACATTTTAAATTTTATTGCCTTGCTGTAAGGATGTCGTCATTGTCATCGCTTTATAGATAGAAATTTATGTATGCATATGACTGGCTGTCAGTTTTTGGGACGGTCGTTGTGTTTGTCTCTGGTTGCATTTTTAGTTTTAAAATCTCATATATCAACAGTAACGCCATTTAAATTATTCGTTTTTGATCCATAACTGTCATCGTTTAGTTCTTATTGCGTTTCTTGCTGTGATGGAAATTCTGTTCGCGACAATAATCATCATCATCATCATTTGACACTGGTAATGGTCATGTCAATTTAACTTTTCTACTCAAATGTATGGTTTGTATTTCACAGAAAAAATTTATTTCTTTAAAAATGTCCTTGATACGTGAAAACTACAGAAACAAAAAAATTAAAAAAAAATTTTGTTTTTACCGTTTAAAAAATATATTAATTTTTTAGATTAAAAATTCGCTTGCTGATTGTACTAAGGGATTACATTGCCAGGGGACTGATGCCCTACAATAGCTCTTAGCTGTTAGGGTGGGCATTTGCCATATAGTGAACAATTTCCTAAGGGACCGACCAATTAGGGTGTGTGTGGATGATGTCCGGTCTGACAAGGCCTTGGTTTCTGCTTGTGTGCAAGAGGGCTCACTGCTGGGTCTATGCTATGCACTATCTTTATTTCCGACAAACCACATCTGCCACGGGAGGATCTTTTACTAATGTATTTATGCCGATGGTATTCTGAATGCCTCTTCAGGTGCTAGGGCAAGAACCTTCAATGTCAAATTTATTTGTACCTTTCAATACTGGAGGACTATTATACGAAAGGGGCTCTTATCTTAAGCCTGGTACTCTGTTCAGCTTTTCATGCGGAATGCTGTCAAATCGCATACATAAAAAATTTGTATGAAAAATTCATGAAAAAATGTTGCAGAAGTAGTACTCTGTTTTTACTGTGGAAAAACATATGAAATGTTTCTGGCAACATTTTATCCAAGCTGTGAAATAAAGCAAGTAGGCATTATTTCATACGGAATTTTTCATACAACAGCTGATCGTATATCTTTTACTTACGTTTTTAAAACAATGATACCACACTTAAAATGTCAAATATTCCACATGAAATAATCAATGTTGCTCAACAATTTTCACAAATTTGAACAGAGTACCAGGCTTTAGACGTTATGAAGACCGTGGCCGTATTATTAGAGAAAATGCGGTAATATATTTACCTTCACCTTCCTTATTATTATTCACCTTCCATGAGAATTTTGAGAGCTATCTCCACATTGACGACATATTCGAGATAATCTTGACAAGAAAGTGCGTCTTTTAGTGTACCGCCAAACTATCTGTCTTGTCATCTTCTACGCCTTTCCGCCATGGTTCGGGATTTCTTCTCGCCAGTTGGAGCGGCTACGGAGATGGGAGAGATTAGTTTAAGTTGCTTGTCTCTTATGTTTAAGCCTTATGTTGGATTTAATGGCGAGATTCGCAGGTCATCCATCTACAGCGCAATTAATTTTGCACGGGTGGATGCCTACATGGTGAAAATAGCCGTGAAATTTTTGGAGGGCGCACAATCCTCAGAGAACTCCTTCGAAGAAGAAGCATTCTGCATTCAGAAATTTGAAGGCAGGTTGGATGTCAATGTATCTGTCTCCGGTTGCTATGTTGAACCTCAAGGCTGCTGGGATTCCTTACGAGGATGCAGGTCCCTTGTTTTTTTATAGAAGGCTAGTTCTTTAAATATCAACAGCCGTATGCATAACAAAAACTTAACATTAGTGAAGGAATTAAGAAGGGTCTCAGAATGTATTGCACAGGCCGACACTCAAAATCATTGTAAATTGTTGTCGTGACCCACAACTCTATTTTGTGATTATTTTAGGTGTCAGAATGTGCAGAGAGCATTGCGTAGACCCTGCTTAGTTTCGTCACTTATGCTTACCTGATGCTAAGTTTTTGTTATTTATAATGCCGTAAGAATATAGTAATAGCACTTCCCAATAGTTTTATTTTATGTTAAACTTGAATCCATAATAGTGCGTTTCATATTACTGTGTATTTTTTTTTAGAAAAGTTGATTCTCTCTTTTTTTCTCGAATATAATTCTCATACAATCAATTAAATTTTAAACTTAGGTTTTTAACAAATTCTATATTTATCAAAAAATATTTGTTATTTTTTGGAAGAATTATTAACCAATTCCAAATAGTTCTTAAAATTTCAATATTTTAGTAATACAATTCACTCCAATCATTTTAGCCAACAAAAATATTTATTATATAAAATGAAACAAATCAAAGAAAGTTTAGTTATTTTCTCAATTTCCCAATTTATTTTTCCAATTGAAATTCAATAATCGTAAGAGGAAAATTTAATTGTAAATAACAGACACTAGGATGTTTCGTCAATTGATTTTGGCAATAAATAGATGATTAGTTAATTTTGAACAAAACTTCAAGAAAACAAAAACTAAATCAAAATTGAGCAACATCAATACAAAAAATATATTAAAGGGGAGGAAACGTACAAAACAAAACAAAAAATCATCATGCCCATTCAAGAGTGGTAAACGTGCAAAAATTCATTATTATTTTGTCTGAGTTGTCATGGCTTCATTACTGTAATGAATAAATGTGTGCTGATATGTAAAATTAAACAGTAGTGTGCAAAATTAGTAAAATATTAGAAAGTTTTCTTAAAATTAATAAGAGTACAGAATTATGAAAAAAAAAAAAAATAAATAAGATGTAACTTTCACTTGCCGGAAAGCAAACAACCACTGCCCGCACTGGAAAGGGTATCAGTTATTATGCCAGATATATTTCTTCAAGCACGAGCAGTTAAAAGGGTTTTGGCGGATCTCAATATAAATAAGTTCCCTGGTACGGATGGAATTCCAGCACAGGTCTTAAGGCAGTGCTCTTCGACGTTAGCGCGTCCATTAGTAAAACCTTTCAGAATTTTGTACCATGTTGGTGAGTTCCAATCAGTTGGAAGATTGCTACTGTAACACCAATCCCCAAAAAGGAAGAAGCTAAGAGCCCTAAAAATAACCGCCTAATCTCAATTTGCTCTGCACTTTTCAAAGTAATGGAAAGTATGCTTAATTTTCATCTTGTGAAATATCTGGAGTTTAACAGCTTACTTAGTGACCGGCAGTACGGCTTCTGTAGGGAACGCTCTACGGGTGACTTACTGGCCTTCCTTTCGAAAAAATGGTGGTGGCTTCTTAAGATATTTTCAAGGCATTTGATAAAGTGTGGCATGATACACTCATATCAAAACTTATTGATTTTGGTGTCGGTGATAGCTTCTCTCGATTTCTATCAAGCATTCTCAGGGATCGCACTATACGGGTTGTTATAGATTGGATCTCATCAAACGAGTTCACGGTTAATTCAGGGGTACCGCAAGGCTCCGACGTTTCTCTTCCCCTATTTCTTTTCTTTTAAGACCTTCTACGGCTGACGTCCCTACATATTCTCTCGCAGAATGCAGCAGAAGTAGCATATGCCATACCCTAAATCGCGATCTTTTAGCAATCTCCGAATGGGACGTTGTGAACAGGGTTCAATTTAATGCTGGTAAAACCCAGTGCTGTGCGCTTTGGCACAGGCTGATTACGCTATCTCATCTGTAATTATGGGTTATATAAATATTAAGATATCAGAAGCTCTCGATGTTCTTGGCATGGAGATTCAAAGTTATGTGCATTGAAAGAAGCATATGATGCATGTCGCAAAAGAAGCATTAAATATGTAGATTTTCTAAAGCGGTATAAGAAATACTTCACTCCATCTGATCTTCGCTATATATGTCACCTTTATCGGACCGAAAATGGAATACAACTCTCATATACAAGCCGGTGCTTCAAAGACTATTTTGGAGTTACTCGACCTCGTACAGAAGAGAGCGAAGAATCTCAAGGATGACAGTAGGGTATCCAGCTTTATTGCTTTACGGGAGCATTGACGGAATGTGGGGTTTGTTTCACTGTTACTACAGCGAAATGTGCTTAATGAAATCAGCAAACTGGCTCCTGAAAACTGCAATTTCGTACTAGCTACGCTCTCTGCATCAAGAGCGGATTCCTTTGTGGTCGATTGGCTAGTAAATTACACAACGCATTACAAAGTAAATTAGTGTTTTAGCCGAACAGTTCGTATGTGGAATAAACTTCCTGCAGAGTTCATTCTTGTCACTTTCAGTTTGCAAAGATTCAAATCAAATGTCCATAAGCACTACTCCCTCTATCCCTCTTCCCATAACCTAATTTCCTAGCTCTGGCATAATCCGTTGAGTGCTGGTCTTAATAAAAATAATTAATTTCACGTTTTCTGCAATACATTTAAATATAGTGCAACAAATGTATGATAAATAGTCACACAAGAACCGTTAAGAAGTTTAAACAAAGTATTTCTCATAGCTATTAATTTTTATACTTATAAAAATCGATTATTTAACAAAAAAAAAAAAAAATGGTTAGTTAAAATAATATTTGCGTAATATGGAGATCTTTGAATTACAATCGCCTTGTATTCTTGTAACAATTATATTATTGCATTCCAATACAACATGGCAAAGTTATTAAATGTATTATTTTTTTTAATTTTATTTCAATTCTAAATTATGGTTTATAAGCTATCAACAAATTACGAGTATATTTATTTTTATTTATATTTGGATGCGGTGAATATTTTTTAAAGAAAAACGGAATAAAAAAAATTAATTTTTTTAAATTTTTTAGGGTTTTTCAAACAGTGTAATAAAGCGCTTCTATTTTCCTTGCGTTTTTTAGGTGTTCACAGAAACAAATTTCTTGCACCTATTAAAGTTTTTATTTAGATTCAGATTGATCTTTAATTTCGTTTTAACTTAATTAATTATACATTGATTTCAAATAGAAATTAAAAGAATTTTAATTAAAAAAATATTATAAAATCATTATATATTGAATTCAAAGTTAAGAAATTTGTTCTTTGATTAAATAAATATTTGAATCAACTCAACATTTAATTAAATTTTAATGTGAAACCAAATACTAACTTTAACGGGAACAATAAATTCTTTCTTTGTTTTAATTTTTGTTTTTGTTGGTAATATTTTAGTTTTTGCTTGTTGTGTTGAAATACGAGAGTTCAAATATACCCGTTTTTCAAAACAATATCGAACTTTCACCAAAATTTTCATTACCAAATATAGCTAATTAGGAAAAAATTCCCTAGGGTACCAAGTGTAAACAATCGAAATTTCAGCAAAACAAAAATTGTTACAAAATTTAAAAATAAACCAAACCTAAGATGCATAACGTTAACCAATTAAAAGATTTTTCACAGCCGAAAACAGCATTTCTACTTGATTTGTAGTTGAGTTTGTACAAAATTTAAGCTTTAAGAAAAACGAGGAGGAGCAGCAGTTTAAGTTTCGTATTCAAATGAATGTTTTCATTTTCTTTTGTGTACTTATTATTTATTCTTCTTATTTATGTGTTCTTAGTTAAATTACTAAAAATTATCAATTTAAAAAGAAAATATTTCCTTGAGATGTTATAACAGTTATGAATGACACTATTTGAATAATTCTATGTCAAGGAAAAGATACACTGTTCAAAAAGAAAATAGTTTTTTTTTACGAATTCTACACAATTTTGCTTATCAGGTTATAGGTTAAGTTTCCATTGCAACTTTTAATCAGAGTTTGAAAGTAAGCGAAACAAAACTGATTTAATATATGTTTTATTTTATTTTATTTTATTTTTTTTGTAATGTACAAGGGCTGCTCTATATATTTCTGGCCTAATAGTGAAAATGCGAATATTTATAATCAAAAATGGTTTAATTGTTTTTCAAAGTATTCTCCAGCATGATTTATACACGTTTGCATGCGCTCAAATCAGTTGTCGAAGCACTTTTTCCACTCCGATTGAGACACCTCTAAAACATGGTTTTTGAACACTTCAACAGCTTCTACTGGCGACGAAAATCGTTCACCACGGATTTTTTCTTGATGTGCGGAAACAAGAAGAAGTCATTAGGTGCCAAGTCAGGGCTGTACGGCGGATGACCCATTAATTCGACGTTTTGGCCGGTCAAAAACGCTCTGGTTTGAGCCGATGTGTGAGAGCTCGCATTGTCATGGTGAACAATGATTCGTCTTCTCTTGTTGGTTTTTCGAATTTCTCCGATGACTTCAGGCAAACAAATTGTAGTGTACCGCTCAGAAGTGACCGTCCTACGTTGCTCAAGCGGAACAGTCGCCACATAACCAGTTTTGCCGAAGAAACAGGCGACCATTTGCTTCGAAGTGCTTCTTCCACGAACAACTTTCGTTGGATTTTGCTCGTTTTTGAAGACCCACACGGTCGATTGTTGTTTCGTTTCGGGCTCATGCGCATAGATCCATGATTCGTCACCTGTGGCGATCTTATAAACGTCTTTTGAAGCATCGCAATCGTATTTTTGCAACATTTCTTTGCATCAATCGACACGAGCCTTTTTTTGAGCGACTTTCAAATTGTGCGGGATCCAACGAGAACAAACCTTTCTTACGGCCAGGTGTTCATGCAGTATCGAATGTATGCTGGTGGAAGAAATGTCGCTATATCGCATGTCGATCTTGTATTATGAGTTCACGCACGGCATCAATGTTCTCTGGCACAACAGCCGTTTTTGGACGACCTTCACGGAATTCGTCTTTGAGCGAGCTTCGGCCACGATTAAATTCATTATACCAATTTTTCACAGTGCTATAGGATGGTGTTTCATCGCCATACAAAGATTTAAGTTCATCAATGCACTCTTGTCGTGATAATCCACGTCGAAAGTTGTGAAAAATGATGGCACAAAAATGTTCACGAGTTAATTCTTTTTTTTTCTATATTAATTTTTTCAAGTCACTGTAAACAACACAAATAATGGTCGTACGTCAAAACGTGTTGAGTACGATTATGCTTAAAAATGACAAACTTTCCAATGAAAATGTCAGATTGCACTTGGCAGCACTCAGTGTTTCCAGGCCAGAAATATATATAGCAGCCCTCGTATAATAGAAAAATAATACGAGGAACAATATTAAAATCAAAGTAGACGTACGCAGCCGGAAGAGAAAAGACGAGAACAAATTTAGAAGGGTTTGAGTAAAAAGATTTTGCAAGCTTTTGCTGATTGATTTACAAATGAATGCATTTGTACTTAAAACAAGTAAAATTGCTATATTAGACTGTTTTGAATCTTATATGTACTTCACCCAATGAATTGGCGTTTCTTGAAAAGTGGAGATTTTTTTTTACAATTAAATTGTACAATTTTTTTTTTGGAAAGCTAAAATTTTAATCGAATTTTCGTCAAAATAAATGTTGTAGTGAAATTCTAATTTTTTGCTTAATTTTCGGTTTTAAATGAAATATTAAATTGTTATATAATTGTGAAATTCAGATGATTAAGTGATATTCCAGTTACATTCTGAAAATTCGGTTTTCAATACGAGCAACGAACCACATCAAACATCAAAAACTTCACAATTAAATCTGACGTTAGTAACGTTTGAAAAATGGGGCCATTCGACCTTTTTTTTTAACAAATTTTCACCATTGATGGATCGATACATTGATACATAAGGATCAAGAATATATATACTTTATCGAGCCGGAAATAGATATTATTACATAACAGCAAAGGGAGTGAAAAACTTATTTATACCCTTTTCCACCTGTGGTGAAAATACCAGTTGTTTTTATTGTCGTATTTATTGTTCAAAAAGTTGATATTCTTTCATGAAATATTGGCGAAGCCTTTTGCTTATTTTCATATAATAATTATAATTTCTAATTCACTGCTTTATATATCAAAAGTAAGCATTGTTTCTCTCAGTATAGCTTACATCAAAAATAATCCAATAGTAACAAGCATTGTCATCAACAAAATACAATAACTACATATGTATTGTACAAGTATATGAAACAAAAAAAAAATCTCAAAATACAGACAAAAAAAATTTCAATATATTCAACAACATCATGTTAATGAAAATATAATTCAAGACAAAGGTAAAAATAGATTTATAGGGAGGGTTATATGAAAATAATTTCTAACATACAATATATTGCTTTTGATGTGAGGAGGAAAATAACAACAACAACAAAAAATTATAATAATAATAACAACAAAAAGTAATAATAGGAAACCGTTATACTTGTTAGAGGGGTTTCTAGAATATTCATGTACGTGCCAAAGCACCTGCAAAATGTTGATTTAATTGGATTTTATCATCATAGTCATTAGGAAAAACTAGAGGAAATGTAAAATCAGAATATTGATAGTTTTGCTTATGAAGAATAGTTTAATTAAAATTGAAATACAATAAGCTTTTCGTAACATTTAATTCAGAAAGGAAGAATTAAAATTAAACGTTAAAATATTAATTTTAAAAGAAAAATAATACATCTAATTTTCAATTAACAAAAGCTTACAAAATTAAAAAGCTTATTTGAGAATATGTTAATTAAAGTCTAGAATTGGTTCTAGACACTTTTATGTATTTTAATAAGATCGAAAACTAAATTTTTATTCCCTTTTGAAACCTGATTTTTGTTCAAGAATTTTTAATCACGTTTTTACTTAAGTAGAAAAATGACATGTTTCTTTAGGTACAATTTTTGTAATGAATCATCAGCATACAGTGTTCATAAATTTTTTCAAACATTGTGTTCTGAGTTTTGCAGCAGTAGTGTAAACATTTAAGTTCAAGTAACTGGATAAGAAATAATCCAATATTATTAAATAATGCAGTGAATGAAATCAATTTTGCGCTATCTCAACAGTATTTCGCACAGTATTGTTCTCCCAGCAGTTGAAATAATTCAAAACCAAATCGCCATCCTAGCTACTAACAGATACTTTTTGCATTAGATTTAAGCAAGGCCTAGGAATCCCTAAATTGTGAATTGTTATATCATAAACTCAGTAAAGAATTAAAATTTTACAATTCGGCAAGTACCTTAATGTCGTCATTTGTTAAGGTTATAATGCAGTGCGTCGAACATAACGGTTAAAGTTCATTTACCCTAGAAGTGCTTAAGGGTATACCGCAAGGGTCTATATTAAGACTAGGTGATGACTCTGGTTTGGGGTTGAATTATCTGGCCAGTTATATTAACAATAAGTTAAGAAATGTTTCAGACTGAACGAAATACAATTCTATGTTGCTTAACTCTTGTAAATCAATGTGTATGTTTTTTTCATCGTTTACTTCCACCTTCGTTATATCTTAGAGAGGACGCTCTAATAACTGTGTCGCCTCATAATGTTTTAGGAATATACCTTGATTGCAAACTTAACTTTTCAGAAGTGTCACAACAACATATTTAAAACTTCGTATTTGCTTTAACAGGGACCTAATTTCAGCTTATTTAATTCGCACAATGGGTTCAGACTTTAAAATTTTTATAGATCTACAATAAATTATACATTTTTATAAAATAATTAAAAATGGTATACTAGCTTATATTTTTAAGAGATTTAGTTTTGTTCGCCTTTCTAGAGCCAATATTTTGGTGTGTCCAACTCAGTCTACTTTATAAATGGGCAAAAGTAGCAAGAATGTGAAACAGTATATTTCCGTATGAAGTTCAGCAAGCGACAAATGAATAAAGTAAAAAAAAAAAATACTTATAAACAATTTGTTACGATACTAGTTAAGACATCAGAATATTTAAATTTAATTTAAATTGAATATATGTGTTATTATTTGCACACAAAAAAAGCGGCGAGTAAATTTATATTTTTTACTATTTTAAATGAAAAATATTTATATTAAGTTTTAATTTTAACTGTTAAATTATACTTGTCGTGTAAAATACTTAATCCACTTGGCCTTGAAGCTTGTAATTCTTTGAATAAAAGCATAAATAGAAAAATAAAAATATAATAATAATATTCCTTGCCAGAGATTGACTCTCTTTAAAAATAGTCCTAATGAATGTAACATATATACTTATAGGTTGTTTAAATTGCAAAAATAATAAAAAAAAGTATTTTCTCTATTTTCACTTTGCTGCTAGCACTGGCAAACCTTACATAATATCAGACTATGAGCACGGAACTTCTCTCGTCGACTATCATACTACTCGTGACTACGATATCTATTTATAGGCGAGTAAAAAAGTTTAGATTATTCAAATATTTTAATGTCTAGCAGGCATTTTCTTGTTAATTCTCTTTCATTTGTATTTAAGTTTGTCGACAACATAGAGACTTTCTGCAGAACTTTTTTATTAAAAGCCTTTATATGGGTATCAGATTTTTTTTATTTTATTACTCCTTTTAGTACCAAAATTAATTTAGGCCATAGCTCTACCCGTTTTGAAAAGTTCGTTGTAAACAAATTACGTAAATTAATGAAACTATTAACCATGAAACTATTACCCGTGTTTCTATAAAAAAATCATTAAGAAAAGAAGTAACTGTAAAATTGGTTACTGTAAAAACATTTACACAAAATGTGAATGTAATGTTATAATAAGCTGAGCCCTATTGATTTGTTTTAGTTCTACTGCTACGGACATAAGCAAAATATATATTTATTTTGACTGGTTACAATAAACACAAAATCAAATCTAAGAGATAATTACTAAAGTTTAAAATTTTTTTATTAATTTTACTATGACTTGCCTACTAAAAAAAAACAGTTAGATCTAGTTAAAACTTCTATGATGCTTAAAAGCCTCCTTTGTCATTTCTGTTTTTATGTTGCTTGCTTTTCTCAAAGAAAATATATGAAATGTTTCACCATATTTATATTATTATCTAACAACGCAAAAAAAATCAAATTTCAATTTTCTTTTAAATGCTTACAATTCCTTTATAACTTTTATATTATATATTTATTTATCTTTTTTTTTTTTGCTTCTTAAAATGTATCTCAATGTTGTACAACAAATTGATTTCTATTCAATAAATTTTGTTTGCAATTTTTCTAAAGCTGATTTTATACTACTTAAGCCGTTTTCCTCACTGTTCAAATAGGAATTTCGTTGGAATAAGTGCTGTAAATATCAAGGTAAAATACTTTTAATATGTTTTTCATGAATAAAATTTTTAAATAACATGAACCATTGAACTCGATTTATGAAAATACATATTTTTTTTTTTGAGAACACGTGAGCTTTATACATTTGAAACAGTGGGTAAGGCAAGCCAAAATTCATCAGAGTGTAGTTTAATAAAATGAAGAAAGGAACATTGATAATATAATATTTTTAATGATACCAATAAGGATGCCAAAAGATTTCCCTCGTTTTTTGTTTTTAAAGTAGCAGCATACTTTTATGGTGTCATGTTTCTAAAGAATTTCGAATAATAAACCTAAAAATAGCTGTAATAACAGGTTTTTTTAACGCACGAAATAATTTTTTCACATGAAAATATTATGCTTTAGTGAAAATCTTACAATATTTTTTTTTCAACTTCTTAGTCCACTGTTTTCTGGGGAAATTTAATATAACCGTACACAAATTCTATGCATTACAAATTATAAAAGAAAAATAACAAAAAAAAACAAGTAACAGTGCTCTATTGGGCTATGCCGATTCTTAAATACCCTTTTCCGTATATGTTTCGTTTAATGAAGCAAATCTAATCGGAAAACATGAAAAAAATAAAATAAGTACTATATATAATTTAAGATAAAAATGTCATAGGTTCTACTTGGATTAAGCATTTTATAAAATTTTAAAGTTCTCTTCAAAGGCTTTTAAATGATACCCATACTGATTTCTTAAAAATATGGTGCACAATTGTACTTTTCTATGAAAAGTTCAGAGGCCCATTACTCGGAAAATTGGTCATCTGATGTTTTTTTCTTGTGTTTTAATTCTCTGTTGCCCCATGTATTTGTTTTTTTTTTATTGGAGTTAATTCACTTAACTAGTTTTGTTCCAATTGATATGGACAAATTGCAGGCGTAGTGTTTTGCACGCTGCTTCGAAGGATTGCCAAACTTGGTCTGATTGATTGGCAAATTTAAATTTTATCTAGGTCATCTAGTACCTTCGCAAGGTTAATTTCAAACCAAACACGGACGGACAGACAGACATCGCTCAATCGACTTCGCTATGCTTAAGAATGCAGTATATGTATACTTTATGGGGTCGGAAATTGATATTGTAGAAATTACACACAGAATGATAAGCTTAAATATACCCCTTTTCCACTTATGGTGAAGGGTATAATAATTCAAAACTATAAAATCATCACGCACACAATTCGATGGATGGATGAATGCTTTTCTCTTATATTAGATGCACTTCATGTTATATGGATTTGTGTATGTGTATCTTACGTTAAGGAAAATACAAATTACAAATATTGCATAAAAACATATCTCTGTATAAAAATTTTTAACACATGTGTAGACGCGCGAGTGTGTTTGTACAACGCCATGCATTCAAATATAATGTGAATGGAAAATATACATGTATTTATTAATACCAAAAAAGCCTGCATTGGGATTCCTTTAAAAAAAAGAAAAAGCTGATCAATGGATTTCAGTTGAACTAAGTTCGTAGTTTTAAATTTTGAAATAAAAGTGAAAACGTCTGTGTGTGTAGTTATAACTTTACTAAAAACTCAGTGCAAATGTGAAAAATCTCATACATAAATACACACTTAAAAAAAATGTAAGCAAAATATATTAATGAGATGTATATTTTAGGATAATCGATTATACGAAGCGAATCTATTTTTTAAATTATCTCTAAACATATTGTGCTAATTATCCCGAATAAATTGTACAATCGTCGATATTTTATTGAGGGTGAAAGCAGGTCTCGATATCCATTTCGCTACAGCTTACTTAGCTCTTCAGTAAGCTTTTCACAAAAATATTTTAAATAAACTTAAGATTTTTGTCCAAACAGTTAAGTAAAGACAAAAATTGAAGTTTACACAAAAACAACAATAAAAAACCTACAAAAAAGCATATCTCCCTATTACAGGTCTTATGATTTTGCAATATAATGAAAAAAACATACTGTTGTAAATGATAACGTATTGTAATCATACATTTGAGTAAAATTACAAGTATTAAATTAAAAATAATTTTAAAAAATTTATTAAATATTCAAACAGTTAGAGGAAGTTTGACGGATATGCGATAAATTTTTTAACATGATGTGATTACTTTTTAATTTCAAATAAATTTTCATAAAAACAGACCTCATTATTGCTAATTCCAGTTATGACATGACTACCACATGGCTTAAAATATTTAATCCCTTCCTTAAGAAACACTGAAGTAGTTGTCGCAAGCAAGCTTAAGGGCGCAAAACCTTATAAATCCTAAAATTTTTAAAAGTTTAACTAATTTCTTTTTATAACGTCTAAGATATGTTTTCAGTTCAATTAATGGAGTTAATTAAATTCATTGCAAAATTTTAGTCTATATTATTTTAGCATTCGCAGATATAAAATCTTTGTAAATACATATTTTGCTTCATATCGTATTTCATGACAATTTTTCAATCTTTTCAGTTATTTATTTTTTTTTTTTTTTTTTTTGAGACCGACAAAATCTAATTTCGTTTGTAAGTAGTCCATTGGAAGGATTTTAATTTTTCAGCCAGTAAAATATTTTTTTCAAAAACTTGTAACAGACAGGTAGCTGTAAGCGTATGTAAGCAAAAAAAAATTTATCATAAAATCTAAAAGGTATCTTGAGAAATATATAAAACTGCAGTATGTCCTGAAGCGTCTGGTGCAATCGGAGGTCTAGGTCGCACAGCATTGCCTTCAACATTGATATACTTGTAGTATAAAGTAATTAAGCTGATGATTTTACCATTTTGTAGTAGCATTTTAAATCATGCCAGACAACAAATCGCTAATTTATACCTAGAACTTCATAACTTAAAATTTCAAATTTTGGAGTTAATTATACAGAATTGTCCGCCATTTCACGCTTTATATTGTGTATACGTTTCATCTTTCTGTCTTTTGCACTTTTTACATTTAAGGAGTATAAGTTGTTATTTACTTCATTTTTGAAGACTTTGTCAATAAAAGCGACACAGGGTTAAAACATATATAATCAACCGAAAATATTAACATTTCTGACCTCATCACCTCCAAATTTGATAAGATTTTGTACACATGATCTATGGATCGGCACAATAATATTTGCCAACTTACAGACATATAGCCTTCCAAATTTCAGAATTATGGCCATTCCAAGTTGGCAAAAATCAATAAAAATGCGCTCAGATTCCTTAACACAATTTTTAATATCTCGAGAAGTATTCATTGTGCGTTACTAATGAAGGGCTCATTTTACAGACAAAAACATGCGCCATTCATTCGATCAAGGATAATGTAAATAAAAAAAGGACTAAAATTTCCAAAGGATATATCTCGAAAATCAATATTTTTAAAAATCTCAAAAAAATACATGTTAATTCTTATTACGTTTTATACAAGTCTGCCAAATTTCAATGTGGAGTCTTTATTACAACATAAGTTATTAAGAAAAAAGCAGGCGAAGATTCTGAAAGTACGAGAGCTAGGACACTGAAAGTTAGCAAACGCTATTATAACTTTCCCTTCGTACCAAATTTGATCCAATTCGAAATCGGTGCGGTCTGCTCATTGGTTGATTTCATATGTTTTTACCCCACATTTGAGTTTTGGAGTAAAGCTACCTATACACGACATGTTTTTTACATCTGACTTTTTAACTGTGTGAGTCATATGTAATTCTGCATGTGTGTCAAAATTGGTATTTTACAGAAGACTTTAAATATTTGGGTACAAACGTACATACATATATAATTAGGTCTGACATAATTATTATTTGTTTAAAACAGCTAATCAAATTCGCTTTTCTCATTGTACAGATCTTCCAGCCGTCTGGTTTCGTGATGGCTTGTAGTCGTCTTAACATATTTTTGCGTGCGTTACGGAATTACTGAAGATTTATCAATTTTAATTATTTTCTTTTTTTATTTTAAATTTAGAACAATACATTATGAAAACTGCAAGAGTAAAATAATATAATACCGACATAGCAATGATCAATAAAAAGAAATCTTTAATTTTTGCTATAATAAGATACAATTGGATTTATATTATTATATTATTTATAGAATGAAATATTCTAATAACTTCTTATGGTAAACTACTGACGAGACTCTAAATGACCTCAAGTCCCTTGGCAACCTGTTCCAATAGCAAGCAGTTGTTACAAGAAAATATCTTTCAAACAGTGAATTAGTTATCCTAGGAATAAAGACTTGCATATTCACTCTAAATATAAAAAAGGTCAGTTTGCATTTTAGTTTACGATATTGGATATATTTTTACAGCAATAACGTCATTATTCAAACATCCCACATAGTTCGTCCAAGATCTCCCCTTTAATATATAATTGATGATTGTTTTCTTAAATATATTTTGATCGTGGATAACACATATTTCTAACTTTTAAGAAAGGAAAGGTTACATTTTTTTAACCCAGTATTAATGTTTTTCATATCCAGTAATTAGCAGTTATGTTTGGAAATTAAATAGCAGATTAATTAAACCGTCAAAGTTACATTAATAGCACCACTGGCTACCAAATTATTTTCTTATTTTCTTAGCTAAGGGATTATGGAAATGGTGTAATCTTTATAATAACAAGATAATTTTTAAATGCAGCAGTTTTAGCTTCATTTGCTGCTGAAACAGATGGTTATTAATAAATTCATTCCGGTAACGATTAAGTGTGTTTTATCACATTTTTTTCTTTATCAATAAGTTGTGCAAATGCAACAACAACAATACAATAAGCTTGAGTATAATCCTCTGCAAAACTTTATTCTCAATAAATTTTTTACACCATACAAGAGCTTAACAACCATATAAAAATAATTTCCTTTTTTTTAATCAAATAAAAATTGCAAAAGTTTTTTATATTAAAACTTACTGCATATTTTATTTTAATCGTTAATATTTTTTTATATTGCTTGATTTGTTTGTATTCATAATCGTTTATCCGTATATACTAAACTTATGTATGTATGTATGTATATTGATTAAAACAATCTTTTTTATATTACTTGCTTCATAAAATTTTTATTTTTGTATTTATTTGTTTATTTATTTTGAGTTTTGTAAAGCTGCTACTACTCGAGATATAATTTTTCTTTGGTTATTTTTTTTTTATACATAGTAAATTTAATCTTCATCCTTAATAAAGGGAACAATTAAATTTCACTAAATATTGTTTTTAACTCGAAAACTACTGCATAAGTAAACTACCCAAAGTTCCAAGTAAAATGAGATCATAGCAGAAAGACGGAAGCTTTTTAAAAAATGTAATGGAAAATATAACTAAAATCGAAGCTGATATCAATACTCGAAGAATAAGCACTGCTTTTAATACTTCTCGCATTTATTTCAACTACAAATTTGTACGAAATATTAAAAGTACAGTAAACGCACGGTATTGCGAAGTTTTAAAATTAAAATTTAATTTTAATTGTTTTTAATTTTTTAAATTGATTATTTAAAAAAAAAAAACAAGTATGAGTGCTATATTCGGCTATATTCGAATCTTTAGATTTTGAAGTGACGGCATTAGTACCATTAATAATAAGTGCCAAGACAATGGGAGTCTAAGATCTATGAAAGGAAAGATTTACTAATACTCAAATGTAAAGTAATGTGAAATCGATCTCATTTTCTTTAATATGCGCATCAACCACCGATTCCAACTTCATAAAAAGTATAAACCGTCGTCACATAAAAGATACTTTGATCTTAAAAAACAATATTCAGTATCTTTAATGAATAAATTAAATAACAAGAAGCCAACTAAGCCACCCTGAGGTAACGTTTGCACATATGGCTTAGGGTCGTAACTTTCAATACGCACTGTACAAATTCAATTCCACAAGTAGAACTTAATTTATACCAAGAAATTCGAATAATAGACCATTATTTCTAATAATAATAATAGAGTAGAATGTGCCCACTTTTCAAAACAGTATATATATTACTTTAACTTAACTAACTTGCCAAAAGTAGCTTAACAATATTCAATGAAAAGGCTATAATTTTCACCGTAGACCTAATAGAGTAGAAACTACATTATTTAAAAAAAAAAAATTTTTTTTTATATCATCTCTCTTGCCATCATTAAAAAAAGGAGTGATTATAGTAGAAAAATTAGGAACCTTGTAAATTAGTGTAACTGTAAAATCACCAGCTGAACAAAATACTCATAAATATTTTTTTTTTAACATTGAAAAAAAACTTTTTATTTGAAAATACTATGCCAGAAATTTTTAAAAAATTCTCCATGAGCCAGATAAGGTCACTATAATTGACATGTAAAAGTAATAATTTAATTTCGCAAATAATTCGTAATAAAAAACCCTGCTGACAGTAGATAATTGCCACAAACTGTTAAATTGTTCATCATGAAAATGCTCAAAACTATTTATGATTTTATTTCAATTTTTAACACAGAGTAATTATAAATATAAGATACTACTAAAAACGTAGCTTTAATAATAAAGAGTTTACATAAAGAGCTCTGTTCAGCCGTATATAACAAACAATCAGTGATGACGTTCCATACTGGAAGTAATGACACAAAATAATATTCAACGAAGGGCCATTATACTTAAAACGTGTGATTTGTATTTACTAAGTAATTAGTATATGTTTTAAAGAATTTCTATAGTTGCATCGTATTTCACGATGTTTGTTAGGGACCTTGATCATACTAGCACTGATCGTTTCCAAACAAAAATAGAGCAATTTTTTAAATATTTTTTGATTATGGGTATCAGTTTCTTTCGCATAGACCTAACAATTAGCAAGTGAAATGATGAGCATTTGAAAGTGTGAAAGCACCTGGATTAAATATATGCCTACCAAATTCTAATAATCTCTTTAAATTTTGACTAAACATTTAAGGAAAATTGCTCTGCACATTCCCGAATCCTTTTACTTAAACGCCTGATTATCGAGATGAAGCAGGTATGGAAAGAAATTAAGATGGAGTCGCTGCAAGCCCTTTTAATTTCTCTTTATTACAACTGTTTCCAGTTCCTATACTCTACACACAACTCAAAGCTTGTGCGTTAGATTCATCTGACGAAACTAAATAAAGTGAACGATAATGTTGACAATGTACACACCTGAGGTAAATAAACGACAAGAATACTGATGACGGATGTAGCGATCCAGTTTTTATTGTTTCGTAGTCTTTAGAAAACATCTGGCAAAATTTTAAAATAATATTTTGGTTTTTTTATTTTTAAATATTTTGTCCCAATCAGGATTTGAGCCGTAGATCTTAAAAATGAATTAAAATTTTGGTTTATTTTTTAATTTAATTGCTAAACATTTTTAGGTAGATAAATGCAAAGAACGCTGACATAGCTTGCGGCGGTACAGAAAATGCTGCATTTCATTCCGCTAGCGTCTAATTTTTATTGTTTTCTTTGGAAAACTTCCGCATACATTTGTGAATAATTTTTCTTCCTAAAAATGTTTAGAAATTAAATTATAAAATGAACCAAAAGCTTAATATAAGTAAATTTTTATTCATTTAATAATATTTTTTGTTAATAAAAATGTAGAAATGGAGTCGAATTTGCACTAAATTTTAATTTTTTAAAATTTTTTGATAAAGTGAAATACGAGCGCTGCTCTATATATTTCTGGCCTAATAGTGAAAATGCGAATATTTATAAGCAAAAATGGTTTTATTGTTTTTCAAAGTATTCTCCAGCATGATTTATATACTTTTGCATGCGCTCAAACCAGTTGCCGTTGCACTTTTTCCACTCCGATTGAGACACCTCTAAAACATGGTTTTTGAACACTTCAACAGCTTCTTCTGGCGACGAAAATCGTTGACCACTCATTTTTTTCTTGATGTGCGGAAACAAGAAGAAGTCACTAGGTGCCAAGTCAGGGCTGTACGGCGGATTACCCATTAATTCGTCGTTTTGGCCGGTCAAAAACGCTCTGGTTTCAGCCGATGTGTGAGACCTCGCATTGTCATGGTGAACAATGATTCGTCTTCTCTTGTTGGTTTTACGAATTTCTCCGATGACTTCAGGCAAACAAATTGTAGTGTACCACTCAGAAGTGACCGTCCTACGTTGCTCAAGCGGAACAGTCGCCACATGACCAGTTTTGCCGAAGAAACAGGCGACCATTTGCTTCGAAGTGCTTCTTCCACGAAGATTTTGCTCGTCTTTGAAGACCCACACGGTCGATTGTTGTTTCGTTTCGGGCTCATACGCATAGATCCATGATTCGTCACCTGTGACGATCTTATAAACGACTTTTGAAGCATCGCAATCGTATTTTTGCAACATTTCTTTGCACCA
Organism: Gymnosoma rotundatum; assembly: GCA_916610165.2. Classification (NCBI taxonomy): domain Eukaryota; kingdom Metazoa; phylum Arthropoda; class Insecta; order Diptera; family Tachinidae; genus Gymnosoma; species Gymnosoma rotundatum. The sequence goes on from OU744340.1 coordinate 97,388,591, forward strand.
ATCGACATGAGCCTTTTTTTGAGTGACTTTCAAATTGTGCGGGATCCAACGAGAACAAACCTTTTTTACGGCCAGGTGTTCATGCAGTATCGAATGTATGCTGGTGGAAGAAATGTCCAAGGATGTCTCTATCTCTCGGTTTGTCGCATGTCGATCTTACATTATGAGTTCACGCACGGCATCAATGTTCTCTGGCACAACAGCCGTTTTTGGACGACCTTCACGGAATTCGTCTTTGAGCGAGCTTCGGCCACGATTAAATTCATTATACCTATTTTTTACAGTGCTATAGGATGGTGCTTCATCGCCATACAAAGATTCAAGTTCATCAATGCACTCTTGTCGTGATAATCCACGTCGAAAGTTGTGAAAATTGATGGCACGAAAATGTTCACGAGTTAATTCCATTTTTTTCTATATTAATTTTTTCAAGTCACTGTAAACAACACAAATAATGGTCGTACGTCAAAACGTTTTGAGTACGATTATGCTTAAAAATGACAAACTTTCCAATGGAAATGTCAGATTGCACTTGGCAGCACTCAGTGTTTCAAGGCCAGAAATATATATAGCAGCCCTCGTATATTGAATATTGTCTGTCGTTGGCTATTAGAATAAACAGGATAGTCTGAGCAATCGCGTGTATTTCTAAATTTTAACATCTCAACTTCTCTGTAGTATTCCCAGCAACATTGTTGTTAATGATGGTATTAAAAGCTCCTGAAAAAAATAATTTACAAAATATCGACAAAAAACATAACATCTGCTCAAAAATTTATTTACTTTTACCGATATAAAACACTACCATCTATTGCTTTAAGTCAAAAGTAAATTAACATACAGAAATATTTAAACAACCAAAAAGAATTCTACGTTATCTAAGATTAAAAGCAACAATATAAAACAAATTACGCACCCATGTCTTACTTTTAACACACTGCTTCACTTTTTATAGTCAATTGAATGTAAAAAACTTTTTTTGGTTTTCTACTTTTATTTTTACCATTCAATAAAATTGGCCTGCACTTAAGTTTTATGACCAAGTCTGGTGCATATATTTTATTTGGTAAAACAAAATCCGATAAAAAATTTTTTTATTTATTATTTTCCTTATCTAGCCAGACGTTGTTGTTATTTTGAATTTTATCAATACTTTTACACAAAATAAAAAACAGGAACACAATAAGTTTGTGTTATTAAGTATTAATGGTGTCAATATGCTCCAATCCTCCAATAAATCAGCAGTTATTACGAAACTTTATAAGGTCATCGCAGTTATCACGTGTTAATAGTAACTACTGCATTTTATATACTTTGCTCTAACGGAGAACATCCTTTGTTTTTATTTTCCTTTTCATTGTATCATTTGGGTATGCACTCATCTCATCAAACTTATCATTGAAAAAGCCAGAGTGCCTTGCATACGAAAATGTTACGGAAATATGAAATATTTTAAATTATTTGAAAATAAAAATTCAATTAAAAATCCTTTAATGAAATGATCGCCTGAAAGCCTTTTACAATCAAGTGAAATTACTTTTTACTAAAGAAAAAAATTATGTAAAGCGAAATTCCACGAAAGCGAAATACCAGCAATAGTCTGTTGTATTACACTCAAGATTACCCCAGATTAAACAGGATCCGAATAGTTTTTTTTTTAATTTTCATGAGAGCCTTGTCGTAAATTAATCTCGTAATTGGATAATATTTTCTGTTTTAGGCAAATAATCTCACAACAAATTGAATTGCATGCAACCACCCTTCAGCAGATAATATGTATTAATTTTCATAAAGTATGGATTTTTCAGCATAATAGTGCTTTAATGTAATGGATTTTTTTAAGTCTTTGAATAGTTTTTTTATTTTTCGCCCTTGAAATATTTTTCCAAGGTGTCCCTTGCTCCTCTGATGGTAAAAAACAGATACAAAACATGACCTTCCCAAGGTCCATTGACTTTTTCGAAATTTCCCAAAGATCCATTGACCCCTCCGATAATCTACTGGACCCTTCGAAGGTCCATTGGGCCCTTAAAAGGTATTTTAATCTCTCCGAAGATCTTTTAAGCCCTTCGAAGGCACATTGACTCTTCCGAAGGCCCCCAAAGGTCAGGTTATCCATTCGAACGTACATTGTCCCATGCAAAGGACCATTTGCTCCTATCCAAAGGACCATTTTATCGTTAAGATTTTACTCAAATTATTTGTTAATATTACCCAGAAAATTTAGTTCAGTGTCTCACTTTAGCTATTCGACAATCATTTTATGATGACCGACATATATGAACTTCATTATTACAAGCATTAGAAAAAATGTGCTTCATCACTAAAAACAATTTGCCATTTCAAAGTCGGGTTTTTTAAAAGACATTCAGCCAACACAGTGAAATCAATGCCAATATAATACAAGATTTTTGCTTCACAAGAAAACAACATTTTCAAAAAATCACATAGACAACGATTATTGAAAGTTCAGAAATTGATATTAATTTAATTGGACTGGAGTTGCTTATTTTACTAGAAAAATTTCAAACGATGGGCAAGCAATAATAATCTGTTGTAATGTAATAGAAAACTAAAAGCTTTTAGTAATTATAATTTACAACGTTTTTAAATTTATTAAAGCTAGAATCCCGTTTATTGTTGTTCTCTTAAAAGTTGTGTAATTCATTCCCCTTTTTTAATAGCAACTTTTTCTTATGAAATTAAAAAAAAATTAAAAAATATGCTTTTGCCATTGCAGTTCGCTTATGTATTCAGTACGTCTGGCAGTTGTCGGCTGAACAAGACATTGTCCCGTTGCACTCCGATGTACACTGGAGTTCACGCCAAACGACCGATACACACACATACACACATATTTTAGAATATAAAATTCTGAACACGATATTACAATCAATACAACGAATAAGAAGAATATTATGAAAGGAAGATGCAAGAAATATAAGACAGAGAAAAAATAATAAACACCAAGAACAAGATGAAGAGTTTAAAACGGAAACGGATGTCATCACTTTGATGAGTTGATCATGAAGGAAGGAAATCGCCAGAAATTAATTTTAAAATTTTCCGGACTTTCACAAAAGTAAAAGACAAAATACAGAGAAAAAACAAAAATCAAACCTTAAGGTAAATGATAAAAAGACAAACTAAGTACTCGTACAACATATATAAGGAAAGGGACAACGACAAAGTCATCAGCAAGAGCACGAAAGGAAACAAACCAAAGCAAGTCTTAAAATGATATTTTTTTGTTTTGTTTTGGGTTTTAAAGGGCAACTGAATGCGAATAAATAAACCAAACAATTGTTAAGAGGTATCGAATGATGGTAGACAGATAGAAGGTTTAAACGACAGGCTGACTGGCAGCCACACAAAAAGAAGAAAAAGTGCAGACATACTGTTAGTTATTTTCATTATGACTGACAGTCAATTTGTTAGTTAGTCAATAAACTACAGTACACATCAATTGCTCAAAAAATATACACAAACACACTTGTATTGATTACTATTAAAACACACATAATGCTGACGTTGAACCAATACGTTTTTAAAGTGCATTTTCTTTTGCTATTGCTGTTGGTGCTTTTGTTGCTTCACTTAATGTTGTTATTGCATTCTGTTCATTTACTTTTTACAGGGTTATGGTAGTGGGATCCATAGTTCAAATGCAGTTAAGGCAATTGAATCACAGTCTGTAGTGTGTAACAGTGTTTGCAGGTAAAACATTAAATTAGGTCACAGCTACTATTATTGCCTTCCTTTTTTTCGATTTTTGATGTGAATTTAAAGTTGATTTTTCTCACTTTTCAATTGTTCTCTTTTCATTTCAATTTTTCTGTATATTACAGCATTAAAAAGCAAACAAAATAAAATCGTTGTTGTTGGCTTCTGTTGTAAATATGTTGGCATTGTGAAAATGCTGCGAAAAATTATGACGCTGACGTTATGGCTGTTGATTTTATTTCCAATTTTTATATCCTCTGAATGTTGCAGCTTCAGGATGTACATCAAATTTATCACTTTACAGGTAACACCTGGCAAATAAATTTATTATGTGTGGAGACTTTTATAGATATTTATCGTTGCTTTCAAACATGCATTAGGAAATCTTAAAAGCTTTCTTAAATTTTATTAAGCGAAATGCTGCTACAAGAATTTAAAGCTTTAAATCTAGATTGATCATAAGCTCGCGAATTTATATTTAATAAGAACTAAATTATATTCGCTAGCAAATGGGTATAGCAAATATTTTTTAAATGTTCCTTCTGGTCCACATAAAGATTTCAGAAGAAAAAAAAAGTGTAGAAAAAATAAAAAGTGTTTGTATGTGTGTTTTTTGTACGCAGAGTTAAATTTATTCTCGTTTTTAATAACAGCAGTCTTTTCCAGACTAATAGTGAGCAAGTTAAAGACAGACGAAATGTAATAATTTAATGTTTGCATATATATCCAAATTTATTTTTTTAACCGCCTTAAAAAAAGAAAGGGGTTATCAATTCGACTGAATGTTGTTTTTTTATGTTTAAACTTGCAGAACTCAGTCATTTCTGAACTGATTTTGAACATTTTTTTGTAATTTAATAGATTATGCTTACAGATTGGTCCTGTTTTAAAAACAGTTCATACTCTTAAAAATTAAAGGGTGTCCCTATACAACATAAATGATTTTTAAGTGTATTATGAACTGTATAGAGCACTTCTTTTAAATTTAAAATGACTGCGTATTATTATGGCTTCCAATTGCAAAACTTAATACAAAAATAAATCTAAAAGTTAAAGGGTGTCCTATAATTGATGTAGATTTACTTATATGGGTCTATCTCTGGAACCGTTATAGATAAACGACAGAATGTCGATTGATATGGCCGTAACAGTCACAAGTATTAATATTTAAAATTATAAATTTAAGGGTGCCCCAATAGTTCATTTAATTTGATGTATATGGCCATACTTTTGTATAGTTTTAGACAGACGATTTAAATTTACAAAGAACCTGTATTACTAACTCCGCTATAACAAAAAGTATATGATTTCGATTTGGAAAATTTGGTGTATGAGGCTGAACTTTTGAACCTTTATAGAAAGACAGCTGAAACTTACAAGAGACCTGTATTTCTAAGTCCGCTATAACAAAAAGCTTATAATTTAAATTAAGAAAAAAAAGTGTGTTCACAAAATTAATATATGTGGCAACACTCTTAAACCGTTATAGACAGATAGCTGAAATCTATTTTAAAGTCGTTTTTTTGCTAGATTTTTTATTCTTTTTATTGAACCCTTAAACACAAAGATATTCCCTGCATACTTAATGCTCGTAAGACCAGTAGTTTTCCTTCATGGAGAAATATATATAATACTTAATTTTGCCTTACCTTTGTGCTATAGATTAAACGTATCAGAAGCTCTCTTTCTTCTAGCCTGAAAATTTAATGTGAAATTAAATGAAAAAGTATTCCAATGCCACTTTTTTATGAAACGATATACTCGTAAATTTTTTGGATCGCTACATCCTTCATGAGCATTTTTCGCGTCTATTTACTTTGTAAATAAAAATACCAGGAGTATTTATATCAATCAAACCAAAGTATTTCTTCACTGTTGTCGCTAAAACTGTGTTTTGTTGTTGTGTTTGCTTTTGCTTCGTACAAACTTCCGGTGGGTCACTAATGCAATATTTATTTTTAATCATTCTTTACTTATTTCCTCACAAAATTATAGATGCAGTTTTAGTGCCATGTAAAACATCCGCCCGCATACATTTTTAAAATAATTTTTCTTTCTAAAAAAATTCTTAAAATTTAAAAAATGAACTTAAGCCAAAATCAATTTCAATTTCAGTTTATCTTAATAGAAAATTAAAAAAATATATATATATAAGTTCCCCCCGCATTTGGACATTTTCATAGTACTGCACATGGTACAGGGTCCGCCATCTAACGTTTTTTTTTCAACTAGTGCTTATTTCGTGATTTGACAGATATCTAGTTTTATTCTTCCGCGAACGAACATGGTTGTGAATACGCTTGAACAACGCTGGGAAATAACATTACTTTGAAAATTATGGTAATGTTGCAAAATGTGTGCGAAAATTGCGTAGGTATTTTGGAAGAAGAGAAGCACTGTCATATCCGTATGTTTGTTATCTTGTGAAAAAATTGAAAGAAACTGACATCCTCATCGATAAACCAAAGCGTGAAAAGCCAAAAACAGTGCGTACACTCAAAAATATTGCTGCTGTGGCAGAAAGTGTGCGTAAAGCACCATCAACATTACTTCACCGTCGCTCTCAACAGTTGAACATTTAGACGAATTTTGTGTAAGGACGTTGATATGACGCCATACAAAGTCCAATTGGTTCAGGAGTTAAAGCCAACTGACCGTTCAATGCGTTTTCGCTTCGCATTTTCAAAAAAAAAAAGTTTTTTGGCGGACCCTTTAGTTATTTGCTTTATTGCAAAATTTAATATTGCAAATATGGAGGTATTCAAAAAATAATAAGAAAGTTATATTACAATCAGATGGAAGTGTATTTGATTAGAAGTTAAGCCTAATCGATACATTATGAACCAAATATTTAGCAAAATAGATATACAGAGCAAAAAACGAGTTTGAGGTAAAATTAACGATATGGAAAATGCTGCGAATTTAGTCAGGTTTGATTTGTTTGTTTCTTTTTTTAAATTATTGTATTAAGCCAAATATTTTTCCTTTACAACCCATCACATTCAACTAGAAACAGCCTTTGGGTAACTTTATAATAAATTAAATTTACATACGGTACTCTACAAAATTTTCTCCTACAGTATTTATTGCTTAGCTATTTAATTTCGAAACACTTGCGACTGACCATTATAATAGCATCTAAGGCATATTAAAATTTTCCACTAATAGAACTTTATCTTTTCTCTTCCGCATTAATCTAGGCCATTGTTGCCTGAATTTAACATTATAACATTATAAAATAGTGCACATAAGCAATTAAATTAAAGTTTAATTTAAATTCAAGTAAAAATTCTAATTCTTAAATGTAAGAAAAGTTGCTTAGTGAAAAAAATATGTTACTTGGTAACAGTAAAAAACTAAAGTATTTTAAATACAAGTAAAAATTCTTATTAAAGAAAAATTATAATAAAAAAATCTCATAAAAATTATATATGAACTATTTTATTTTCATGTTTTTTTTCTATTTCGAATGAGCATAATTTTTTTAAGTTAACCGAGTTAACTATGTTCCTTCGTTCCTTCGTACTTTGAAGTTCTAAAATCAATTTATTTTAAATAGCGGCTAAATCAGCTAAAATTGCAATATTTAAGATAAATTCTTTTTTAATTCTTTAATATTAAATGTATAATGAAAAGTTCCAAAATGCCTTTTTAAAGTATCCTCTCTCTTTTTTTTAATGTTTTATAACATAAAAGGCATTGCATACCGCCAAAAGCATTTTCCATCCTAAAGTATTTTTGAAATGTCATACTTCCCTTTTTTGCTATAAAAAATTAAAAAATTTTTCTTTCAGTGTGTCAAAAGAAAAAAATCATACATCCGCGCACATGTGCGTTCGTCGATATTAAATCGACGACTAAACAAAAGAGCATAAAAATGTGTGTAAATTATTTTTCCACAATTGTGGTATGGCTTGCGCATCACTGAATTAAATACAAAAATTCGTAAATATTTAATTGTAAATAAAATCATTTTTATAGTCAACACAATAAGAAACTTTTTTTTTTTTTTTTTTTTTTTCATTAATTCATTAATTTGCACAATAAGAAACTATAAACTTAAAATTAATTTCAAACAAATATTTATTAAAGTACAATTTACTATCCTAACTTAATGGAATTTTACAGTGAAATTAATTCTACATCCAATCGAGACCGAAACTCTCATTAAGTGCCAGAAAGTTTAAACTTTTTGGAAAAAAAATTAATATATAAAAAACATCGTGGTAATAATATGACAATAACTAAACCTGTCTATGGATACATCTGTCTGCATTTAGCGCTCTTGATATTTAATTTTCATTTTCTTCAGAATTTTTTTTAACTATTAAATACTGTTACGAAAATAAGATCTGGCAACCTTTGTTGTTGTTGTTGTTCGTATGTGCGTGGTAAATTACTTTCACTTATGGTGTGTTTAAAATAATACGACAATAAGCTAACAAATATTGAACAACCTCAACTGCTCCATTGGTAGAGGTGCGTGCTGTTAAATAGAAGATTATGACATAGAGCCCACCTTCGGGCATGCGCACAAAGAAAAGTAACAATTGTTATATTGCAATAAAAAATTGAGAAGCTGCAGTGCAAACCTTCCGCAAAGACAAAAAAATTGTTGTGTGAAGCTACGGCGTGATAATAAACTGAAGATAATACTAGAGTGGGAGATAAATTTCAAGATGCGCCTTTAAAATAAAAAGTAATAAAGCTAACGTTTAGCGCAGCAAAGTAACAGCATAACAACAATGTACGGCAGATGTCTGGTGTGGGTATTGTCATAAAGGGAACGACTGGCTTGGACGAAAGGCATACTGGAGTGGTCTGTAGACAGTTTAGGTTACTACATAAGGCATCAAATAGCTCATGTCACGCCAGAGTAACACATTTAAGTAGCATAGTTGACTGTGTTTTTAATAACGCATGTTTAGTAAATACGAGACGATAGGATCAAAAAGTATGGTCAGATAGAGCTATGAAGGAAGAAATATAGAACTTATAGTGTGGTACAGTAGTATTTGCATTCAAACCAATCCGTGCGTTTTTTCCAAAAGCGAAAAACGTAACAATGCTTTCTTTTAAAATTATTACTCATATACACGTAATATCTCTTTTATATAAAAAAATTAATTTGATTATCTGGGTTCAAAATTTTCTTTATACAGTACAAGATTAAACAAATGTATTTTAAAAAATTTTTTTTGTCAAATTGCAATTTCTTAAAATTCAAGCAGATGAAGATGATAAAAAAGAAAATGCTAGCAAACTATAAAAAAGGTACACATTATGGTAAACACGATGCTATTAAGACCTTAAGCGATACTTTTAATTTAATCCCTGTAGATTGTGTAGTTTTCGATACCTAATTCCTCTTATCTTTACATTCATAATTGTGTGAGTGTATGCCGTGTTTGAAGTTACACTCAAATAAACACACATATCTCTAGTCCCTAGTGTACGTACACATTTTGGAACTATGATAATCTATATTTCATATTTCCTTTTACTTTTTCTTATTGAAATACATAAAGTTTTTCCTGTGTAAAAGTCATAAGTCGTTTTATTTTATTTTTCTTTTTATATAAAAAATTGTATCTATTTAGCTTAAAATGTTTTATTAGGAGAATTCAAATAAAAATTATTAAATATTTCAAATGGAGACAGCCAAGTTAAAAAATTCTACAAATCCCACTACAATGAGAGCAATACAATTTAGCGAATTAAAAGAAATGTTAAAAAGATACATCGTATAAATCAGTAGAAATAACACTGTTCTGCAAAAAAAAAAAAACTTTTCTCCCCTCCCTTAAACAAAATTGCCTGTTTCTCATGTTTTCAGGTGTACTGAGTCCGAATCTGAACTCAGAAAAATTCTATCACCCTCTGATTTTGAGAGAAAAGAGGAGAAACCTGGAGCGAAAGCCTCGAGAGTACTGATCAAATCCTAAAAGAAAATAGTCACTAGAGAGCGGCTGAGTGGGAGTTGGGGTATTGAGGGTGAAAGGGGGGCAGGTAGGGATTTGAATGAAAAGGATACCACCATAAAAAAAAATTGTAAGATTTAATATACAGGAAAAAAACTTTTTGCTATATTTCTTCAACCACTTGTAATATTCCCATCAAATTTTTTTTTGTTCAAATATACTTTATTGCGCTCAAAATCATCGGGCTTTTGCCAAAAAAAATTCGTAATATTTACAAAAAAAAACTCACATTTTTGGAGAAAAAACTAGAATTTTTCAAGAAACTGTGCGTGATAGACAGAATCTGACTTCAAATTCGTGTTCAGCACGTTTGAAAACAGTAAGAGAACATATTTTGGTTTAAAGGAGGATTTTCATGCAAAACAGTGTAATTGAAGGCTGTGGTATTATAAGTTTTCGTGATAAGTTGCTATAATGCATATTTTACATTGGGATTTTTTTTTTTTTTGGCACTACAGGAATACCTCGAAAAGTACTGTAAATCGTTTTCACCATTTTGCCGTACTATTTAAAACCGGACTAATCGTGGAACTCGGCCCCTATGCGCCTATTTACAGACCCTAGGCACTTGAAGGAGGCTAAAGGACATGATAATCGTAATCTATACAAAAAATGGTAATTTGTAGCATATAATTTTTAATTTTGTTACACAAAACTTTATTTTTTACTTTATTACTTAAAAATAATGTCATTAGTTTGTGCTTTAATTGCTACAAGCTGTTTATTTCCTCAAGCCACCAATATGTATTCATACTACAATTGGGCTAGCTAAAGACAAAGTTTGCTATTTTAATCATTTGCCGGTTAGATCAGCGATTATTTTTTCATTTAACAATAATAACATAAAAAAATTTTATTGCCAAAAAAATTTAATAAATTTTATTTTTAAATCTTAATATTTTTCGATACTTTACAATCAATTTCTGTTGTGGCAATTGGATTAAAGGGGATGACTGGCTTAGATAAAAGGCGTACTGGAATTAGTCTGTGGATGGTTATTGTTACTAAACAAGGCATCGAGAGTAGTTCATGTCTCGTCTCTTTCGAGATATTATCATAAAGATGTTATTGGCATAAGTTTGTTTAGTAATAAAAAGCTAATTATTCGAAGCAGTAAGAAAGAACAGAAGCTGGATCGAATAGTTAAAAATTCAAATCTTTAAAAAAACTCTGCCTTATAGGATTAAAAAACGTAGTTACAAAAGTCAGAAATAAATTTTGTTGTCCAAGTTAATGAATCTTAATGCAAGCAAATCTGCATTAAGCCAAAATCTTTGTTATTTTAGAAAATATTGTATCCAGAACTAAGCTTTAGGAAAACAGACTAAACAGACGACTTAAACCAATAAATATTTGCAGTATAGAAAAGTTCCTTTTCAAGATAATCCACAGATCCTATTATACCGCACTGATATGTTTTTCGACATATTCGTTTTAAATTTTGTTTATTAATTCGTCGATGTAATACATCCAAAGTACCTTAATTGAACCGTTTTTAAGGAACCACCATATTTGTTGGCGCTGTGACTCCTTATTCCTGTTTGGTCAAAAAGACTGGATTTGGCTAATTTGTCGGGCGAATTAGGCTCAAGTTCCATTATTAAGGCGGTCTCTGTAGCCTGTTTGCTTCAGATAAGGCATGGTAATCTCCAATAAAGATCCTCAGTACTGTACACAGTGTGTCAAAGTCTAAAGGTTCAATTAGACGTGCCATAACCATAACCATATAAAGTGACATGCCATAATGCAATAGCCATAGCCGTAACTGATTTTTACCACAACCATAGTTGACTATTGAATTTAGGAATTAACTGTTTGTTTTTTTATTTTGTTCTTATTTTGCACAGTCCGCTGCATTGTATTGGCGAGTTTTATTTTATATTTTTATTGAGCTACTTTTTAAAAAGCGGCAAAATAATATGATTATGGTTATGGCAGGTAATATGGTTATCATTATGGCCATGGTTACGGCTATGGCGTAATGGTATGGCACATCTAATTTAAGCTTAAGCAATTTTATTAAACGGACACTCATATTCATATTTAAAATAAAAAAATTATTTTTGCAGCCATATGCACAATTATCTTAATTTAAAATTCTGCGACAAAGTTTTAATCAAAATTTAACTTACAGTATGGCGGGTAAGGAAATTTGTTTTAAAATAATATTATTATGTAATGCTAAAAATCTTAGTTTGGTTGTGAAAGAATTTCATCATTTAGATATTTATTTCTAAGAAAAATTAAATTTGTTTAGTTACCGTCCTTAATATGTATTGACGTCATCAAAAGTGAAAGCGATTTTTTTAAGGTTTCCTGTATACACACCTTTTAATAATAATGTTGCGAAAAGCTGTGGATAGTGATTAAATTAAGATATTGCTTAATGACTGCCTTCATTGAAAATTATATTTCGCTTTAATTGCACATTCATTATCCTTTATGTAATTTAGTTGAGTATTTTTTTTACTGAATTTTTCTTCACCTCTTTGGTTTCTTTTTTTTTCAGTTAAGATTTTCCACTTTTTACATTTTATCCATTTCTATAATGCCTGACCTCACATACATCCGTTTGTCTGTCCCTTTATCTATCTACTCAAACATCTTTCGTTCCTTTTATCCCCTTCTACACTTGTCTGCCCATTAATCTGTCTTGGGTTATTTTTTAATCAAAAAGTTTTATTTTATTATTACAGTTTTGCCGCAAGGAGCTTAACAGGAACATAAGCACTAACGTTCTTGTGCTAGAGAATAAATATCGAATTGTGTGTCTACAATTTACACAGACAAAATGAAAAAACTTTCTTTTTTTGAATGCTTCCAGCAACATATGCCATGTAACTCTTTAAACGTAATTATTGCTACAAATTTATTTCGTTATAAAACTTTTGCACAACATTCGAAATATGTCGAAGACATGTATTTAGAACAACAAGAAGAAGGCAAATATGTACAGTGGTATAGAAGTATATTTTTTTTTAATATTAGTTTATAAACAAGATATCCAGAACAGTTTTATACTTGCATTAAACATCGACATTTGCTGAGGACACAGGATTTTAGTTATTCACGGAAGCGCCATAATAGCAACCCGGATTTTGCAAGAGGAGTATTAAATTAATGAGAAAATTGTACGCAAGTAACACTAACTTTGCACAGAGACTCTTGCCCTAGTATTCGAATAATTAATTAAAAAATATCTTAACTCTAGGTTGTCAAGTACCTCAGTATACATCTTAATGGGTGTTTTAGCTGAAAAATCATTATAGAAGAGATGTTGACGCACATAAATTTTAAATCAATACAAATGAAGTGGCTTAAACTGATTCCTTTTATTGGGTCCTAAAGCCAGTTGGCTTTAATATTTAGCATTTACAAATTAATTTAAATTTAATAATTCGTTTTCCAAATTGTTTTTTCTTAATTGCTATTATCATGTACAGCTCCTTTTTTACTTTATCGAGCTTGTGCTGCACAATTTAAAATTATTATTTTTTCTTTGCTGCATTGCCAATCCATTTATTATAAATGTCAAGCTATAGTGGCTCATATTCCAGAGACTGTGTTCATTCCATGATTAGAGTTCTTTCGAAACAACAAAATGGGTTAAAAGTTGTATATCTTAATGCTCAAAGTTTAAATAAAAAAATTTACGACCTCAGCTATGTTTATGTATCATCTGGTATCGATATCATATGTGTTTCCGAAACCTGGTTTTCACTTGATGTCTCAGACTCAGTTTTTAATGTATAAGGATTTAGATTGCTCCGAGATGATAGAAAAATTTTAGTGAACAATGTAGAAACAAAAGCCAAAGGCGGTGGAGTTGCAATATATATACGAAAGGACATTATTGCAAACTAAAACTTTTAACAACAATTGGGAGTGAAATTGAATACCCTTTTCTTGAAATATTAACAGTTGAAAAGAAGAAACTTTTATTAGGCAGTGTCTCTAGGCCAAAGGCTAACATTAGTAGTAATCCTTTTATTACTATTCTTGAGGATATCTCCATGCTTTATGACGATGTTATTATTGTTGGAGATTTCAATAATAATCTTTTAGTTGACACCTTGATAATGGATCAAATGCACTCCCTAAATCTTTCGCCTGTGAACAAATCTATTCCAACACACTTTCACACAACATCCAGTAGTTTAATTGATCTTATTTTTGTCAACTATCAGTGTAAAGTTTGCATATACGACCAAATTTCAGCATCAGCTTTCTCGAACCATGATATTCTTTTCATGACTTACGATATACCCATGGCTCTCAAAGAAAAACGTATATCTTATCGAGATTTTCACAACATGAACTTTACAAAATAGTTATTTTGAGAACATCTGTTGAGAGCAAATTTATTCTTTGAATAGCGTTGATGACCAATTAACTTTTATTCAAAACAGTATCCGTCAACTTTATGAACAATCAACGCCAAACAACCACCATGATGTCCAGATTTATATTAGCACAAAAATTAATAGCATAAATAGATGTACACCCATCATTAATAATGAGCTAAACAATGTTAACAGCTGGGCTAAGGTCAATGGGCTTTGTATAAATCATTCCAAATCCAAATGTATTTTAATTAACAAGGTAGATAGAACACTTATCGCAGCTTGAATTTATATAAATGGGAATAGAATTGATTATATTAAGTTATTTTTAATTCTAGGTTTACATGGTCCAACCACATCAATGTCATTGTGGAAAGAGTCTACAGTATGCTTCGCAATTTGTGGGTTGTCATAACTTCAACACCATTCGCAGTACGAATGCAGCTAGCAAAGCTATATATTATTCCCATTCTTTTATACGGGTATGAAATCTTTGCAAATTGTGACAGTGAGGATAAACGGAAAATTAACATTGCTTACAACAATATTGCTAGATATGTATTCATGAAAAGACGGAGGGACCATATTTCGATTTTCTCATACCAGATATTTAATATTAAATTTGACAATCTTTTAAAAGTAAAGTACTTGATATTTTTACACAAAGTACCCATATCCTAGCAGCCAATACATTTGTTTAATAGATTTCAATTGGCTAGATCCAACCGTGGCAAAAAGATCATTCAAAAAAGATATCAGAGCCTTTTATCACAAAGACAATTTTTTATTTCTACCACAAGTCTCTGGAATTCCTTGCCAAACTATATTCAAAATTTAGGCAATGTAAATCAGTTTAAAAAGGAGTTATTTAAATATTTTTCCTAATGTGTCTTTTTACATACGTAATAACTACAAACTTATTTAAGAATAGGAAACTGCTTGTAAAACGTATTTTCATATGAAAATGTTTTATGACTCGAACTCGCTAGTTCGCCATACCTTAACGACCATGATTACATCCAACTAAGAAGAAGAGATATCGTTTTCTTGATCGAACATTAGAAAAATATTATAAGTATTATCATCAACTATGAAAAAAAAGATTCTCAAAGTATACTTAGCTGGCTGGCTAGTGGAACTAAGATGTCCAAGAGTCAATTTTAGTAAGTACACATCATACTTGGGAATTTTTCATTAACTTTAAATTTTAATTGGCATTATTTGAAACAATTACAATGCCAAAAAAAACATCATCAACATGTTCCTAAGTTTAATGAAGTTATAGTGAAATCGTTGACGACGTATAGAACTTTAAGTTGGCATCACTTTTTTAACTGGCGGCCATTTTGTCAGCTGTCAAGTGATTAATATTTAGTTTGGTTTGCCATTTCATCATGAATAGGTTGACAAAAGAACAACGCTTGCAAATCGTGCAAATTTATTTCGAAAATAATGGTTCAGTTCGCGAAGTTTACCGCAAGCTCCGTCCATTTTATGGTCGACATAATCGGCCATCAGAGCAATTAATTCGGTTAACCATGGATCGTTTTCGCACCACGTTTACTCTATGTGGTAATACGCATCCGCAGAGACGTCGAACAGTGCGCACCGAAGAAACAATTGCCGCTGTAGAGCAAAGTGTTGAAGAGGACCCGAATGAATCGATTCGCCACCGTGCACAGCAATTAGAGCTTTGTCCATCAACTTTATGGAAGATTTTGCGCAAAGATCTTGGCTTGCGACCTTACAAGATCCAGCTTGTGCAAGAATTAAAGCCGCGAGACCATGCAATGCGTCGTGATTTTGGTGTATGGGCCGAAAATGAGATTGATCTCGATGCTGATTTTCATAGCAAAATTTTGTTCAGTGATGAGGCTCATTTTTGGTTGAATGGCTACGTCAACAAGCAAAATTGCCGCATTTGGAGTGAAGGGAATCCACATGAGACCCTTGAAACGCCATTACATGCACAAAAACTGACTGTTTGGTGTGCTCTATGGGCTGGTGGAGTCATTGGGCCATACTTCTTCCGAAATAATGCTGGAGAGTCAGTTACCGTTAATGGAGACCGGTATAGAGCCATGATAACCGACTATTTTGTTCCCCAATTGGATGGCATGAATGTGCATGAGTTGTGGTTCCAACAAGACGGCGCTACATGCCACACAGCGCACGTTACAATCGATTTGTTGAAGGAAACATTCGATAAGCGCATAATTTCGCGGAATGGACCTGTCAATTGGCCACCAAGATCGTGCGATTTGACACCATTGGATTATTTTCTTTGGGGATATGTGAAGTCGCTCGTCTACGCCAACAAACCAGAAACGTTAGGGGACTTGGAAGCCAACATTCGTGGCGTTATTGCCAACATACGGTCCCACATGCTCAAAAAAGTGGTTGAAAATTGGACCTGTAGAATTGACTTTATTCGAGCCAGCCGCGGCGGCCACATGCCCGAAATCATATTTAAACATTAATGGCATAAAATTATCCTTCCAATAAAGCCAAATTGATGGACATTAAAACGATTTTCTTGTGTTTTATTTCAATTCGAAGTTCTATACGTCTATAAAAAACACCCTGTATATATAATTAAATAAAAAATAATTATTTTTATAAAACACAAATGGTCATAAAAATTTAAGAAAAACTGCGCATAAAAAATCTCTTAACCATTTTATAGATGGATCCATATTTTAATATTTTACTAATATACAAATTTTAAATCAGATTACATGTCTGTAATTATTACTTATAGGAAAACACAAATATTTTTTTTTTTTCATATGTTAATCCACAATACTTTAGGGTATTGATATAGTGTAAAAATACGTTTAATAATGTTTAACCAATTTAACTAATTATCAATAAAATGTTTTTATTAAAAACAATTATCATTATTGAAAAAATCACTAGCATTATTTGTCATTGAATGCTAATGAAATTGGCAATTATTAAGTAAATTTTTATTATTATTTCCATTTATGGTTTATATAATTAGCATCGGGATAGATTTTTATTAAAATCGCAATCAATCTTAAGTCAAATTTACTATTTTAACAACTTATATTATGTCCAGAAACGTATCCTCATACATTCGTCATGTAATAACAGGGAAAATTTTCCATTTCTTTTGGCTGTTAATAATAATTTCATTTTAACTCTGTCTGCAAAAAATGTAACAATAACTGAAGATTAGACGATTGTATTGAATTAACATGCAGGTTCCGGGTCTTCGTAATGATATTCAGGTATTCTGAATCGATTTGTAGGTTTGGCTACTTTAGGTCCGCTAATGCGTAAAATAGAACAACAATAATAAAATAGTTGCTGGAGGTGTGGAAATCATCAGCCAAAGCCTAATAAAAATATTTATGTCACTTTTTACACAAAAATGTTATTGCAAGGTGCAATAATACAACCATATTATTGTTAAAAATAATAATAATATGATTAAAATCATTACGTGATTAATGTACAAAATCGAACTTATAAACTGCAGTATAAATTATTACTCAATGACATATACTTGAGAAAAGAGATACATGTATGAAATTATTACATCCAAAAAAAGAATAACGAAGATTATACATTCTTGAAAACAGAAAATTTCAATAAAGACTTTATAAACGAACAGGTAAATACAATCTCAGATATAATTGTTACACCACTAAAAATCAAAACAAACAAGAAATACCCAGAGATGGGCATACTTACCTACCAAATAATAAAAACCCAAGAAACATTAAATTTTACAAATGCCTGACATTTACCCAGCAAAAGGTTTTAGAAAAGGTAATGCAGTGTAGATTTAATAATTTTTGGCAGAATGACTTCCTAACTAGATTACCAACCTAATGATTTTGAAGAAAGCATGAGACTTTTAGAATCAATTACTGAGAATTGATTACGTTAATTACTGTAGGAAATAATGGGAACCATTAGTACGTATTTGAAGATATTCTCTTTTAACTCAAACAACTAGTTCAATAACTACTTTCTTTTTTGCGAACTAATGTAATAAATTTTGTAAGCGAGTAACAAAATATAGCAAACACTAAAGTAAGCCAATATATGGCAAGTTCTTTTTAATGTAATATCTAATTTTTTGCTGATTGTTGACATTTAAAAAGTAACCCACCGAAATAACACCCCTATAATAATTCCCAACCTATCGAACAACTATCTGTACCAGGCAATAGTCTCTTCTTTTAGTTTTAATCTCAAAACATAACGTCTTAAAACAACATCAATAAAACCTAATATACAGCCTCTGAAGACGGTATTTTCCGCAAGCTATGACAACAGTAAAATAAAATATTGTTAGAGCGGACATAATGTGCAAATAACTGTTTGGCAAAATAAGATATTTTTTTTTACCCAAAAAATTTTTGTTATTATTTTGCTATTATAGACACTAACTTTTAAAAATATCATTCTATATCCTAATTCCATATACTTTTGTTTTGAGTAAGTTTGTGGCCACTATTTTCCAGTTTAGATTGTTACCGAAACTGTCAGTAAAAAACTTTTGCTGTGCTCGAACTGATTTTGGAGCGAAAGCCTCGAGAGTACTGATCAAATCCTAGAAGTAAATAGTGACAAGAGAGCGGCTGAGTGGGAGGGGGGTAGTTGTTGTATTGAGGATGAAAGGGGAGGGGGGAAAGTAGGGATTTGAATGAAAAGGATACCAACATAAAAAAAAATTAAAAAAAAAAGTTGTAAGATTATACATACAGGAAAAAGACTTTTAGCCATATTTCTTCAACCACTTGTAATATTCCTATCAAATTTTTTTTTGTTTAAATATACTTTATTGCGCGCAAAATCATCGGGCTTTTGAATGTTTTTCACTATGTTTTGATGCCAAAAAAAATTTGTCAAAATTACAAAAAACCCACATTTTTGGACAAAAAACTAGAATTTCTCAAGAAACTGTGCGTGATAGACAGAATCTGACTTCAAATTCGTGTTCAGCACATTTGAAAACAGTAAGAAAGCATATTTTGGTTTAAAGGAGAATTCTCGTGCAGAACAGTGTTATTATTTAAATTTAGTAATCCATTAAAAAAATAAATTCATCAAGAAAATTAACATTTTGTCAGAAAAAAAATCTTTCCTTTTATTTTTAAAAATTTTTTCAAATTACTGTGTTTTATGTTTTCAAATCTGCATGTGTATGTTTGAGCATAAAATTTATGGAAAAGTTTATATAGGACAAAATAAAGTTTGCTTTGTCTATATTTAATGTGTCCAAACACTGCCCCCTATAGTTCTGACTATAGTCCTTTAAATAAGTGACTCAATTTATTAATTTGAATGAATGCAAAGGAAGAAGGTACCAATAGGTACATAATGTTGTAGGGTCTTAGTTTAGTGTTCCACTTTTAACATTCTTTGTTACATACAATTTAGGAAGACATAAATTGAAATTTTAAAATAACACATTACTGATTACCAAACACTTTGTGGCAGTGCTGACTATTAAATAGACCTTAAAATTGAATTGTTTGACTTGGAGTCAAACAGACTTGTGTAGTGACATGTTTAATACACAAGGAGGATAGTGGCGTCTTCAAAGTTTAATTTTAATTTCGCTGTGTTGTAGCACACACACGTTGTTGTGAACTTTATGTGCGTGTTTGCTAAGTCATGGGTCATTTTAGTTGCACGTTCGAATACGTGCAAGCATTTTTTTCTTACTTTATCAAAATTATAATACGCAGCCCTAACAAAGTATTAACACACATTAATACACGTTGAAGCAACATAGTGTTTAACTATTTATTTTGCCTTTAATACTGTTTCATTGCTTCCTTACTTTGTAACATGTCAACATTTGGCTGTCGAATGCTTAAAAAAGATGGTTTAGTATTTACTAGCTATTGCGTCCTAAGAAGCAACAACAATCTTTATATTCACAATTTAAGAACTAAAGACATTTCTCATCGCTCGTATATCAGCAAAGACAGTATTAGTTTCAAAATGTAAATACAATTCACTGAAATACATATTTCCAATTGTGTTTGTGACAAATAGTTTTCTAAATATTTGCATTTTGTAACGTATAACAATGTGTCTGATATAATGGTTTCTTTGAATGAACTTGTTAATGTAATCATGTAAGCACGCCACCATTAAAACACAGTGCAGTGAGTGGAATGAATTTCAAGCTGAAAGGGTCGCATAAAAGCGACAAGAATAACAGAAGTACAAGTACTACACATTGTGGTTTTTTATAGCCTCGTCTTTAAATTATATTATAAAAAGAATTCTTGCAATAAAACACGGAACTCATCTGTCTGTCTATAAAGGTTCAAGAGTATGGCTTCATAAATTAGATTACATTAACTATTGGGACACCCTTATATCTCCAAAGTTTATACTTGTTTAACTGTTCAATAGTTTGGCAATATACATCAAATTACAGCAACTATAGGTCACTCTTTATTTTCCAAGTTCAAATTATATACTTGCTCTTGTAGTAGATTTAGCAATCAGGTTGTGTGTAAATTTCAACCGTCTGTCTATAACGGTTCGATGGTTTGGCCATATACATCCGATTATATCAACTATTGTAAAACCTTTTAATTTATAATATAAAATTTTATACTTCTTATTATTCCAAACAAAGTAGTGGATATTCTGTCTAAAATTCATGTGTTTGTATATAACGGGTCAAAAAATAAGGCTATAAAGAACAAATTACATTAATTTTGGGTACACCCTTTAATTTCTAAATTCAATTTCTAAGCTTCTTGTTATAGCGGACGTAGCATAACAGGTCCCTTGTAAATTTCAGCTGTCTGTCTATAACGGTTCGAAAAATCCGCCACATATACCAAATTGCATCAACTATTGGGACACCCGTTTATTTCCAAATCTAAATTTTATACTTTTTGTTATAGTGGAGTTAGTAATACAGGATATTTGTAAATTTCAATCTTCTGCCTACAACTGTATAAAATAATGGCCATATACATAATCAAATGAACTATTGGGGCACTCATTAATTTATAATTTTAAATAGTATTACCTGATACGATAACGACCATATCAATCAACATTATGTTAAATTTGCAAGCGTTTGTACATAACGGTTAAAAAATTTGGTCACATACTTAAAATTACATCAACTATTGGGAGACCCTTTAACTTCCGTATCCAAATTTTTTACTTTGTGTTATAGCGGACTTAGCAATACAGGTTCGTTGTAAATTTCAAGCGTCTGTCTACAACTGTTCAAAAGTATGGCCGTATACATCAAACAAAATGAACTATTGGCGCACCCTTTAATTTATAATTTTTAATATAATAACTTGTTACTATAACGGCCATAGCAATCGACATTCTGTCCAATTTGCAAGCGTTTGTCTATAACGGTTCAAAAGATAGGCTCATATAAGTAAATGTTCATCAATTATGGGACACCCTTTAATTTCTAAATTCAAATTATAAACTCGTTGATATAGCGAGCTTAGCAATACAGGTTTCTTTTAAGTTTCAGTGTTCTGCCTATAACGGTTCAAAAATTTGATCACATACTTGAAATTACATCAACTGTTGGGACACCCTTTAACTTCCATATTTAATTTTTTTTTATACTTGTTGTTATAGCGGACTTAGCAATACAGGTTCGTTGTAAATTTCAAGCGTCTGTCTACAACTGTTCAAGAGTATGGCCATATACATCAAATTAAATGAACTATTGCCGCACCCGTTAATTTATAATTTTTAATATAATAACTTAAAAAGGTACAGATCATAGTTCCAAAAGAAAACACTGCAACTCTGAAATTTAAGACGAGCTATTTTAGTTACGTTTTGAACCACTAGATTTGCCACTAAAGTCTTTTGGTTAAATACCTTTAGGCTGCTTTCTTAAAAAACAACACAACGCAATTTGTTCTTTTGGATATAATTGCGAAATAAAAATAAGAGACTAGACCTCACAGACGAGTTCTTAATTACAATTGAGCATTTTTAAAATATTCTTATACATGTAAGTTTAAAGTAAAAAATTTAGAATAATTCAATATTAATTGGTAAATAAATTTAAATATGTGGACTTATAATTATAGAAACTAATTCTCCAAAGAGCTTATAATTTAATTAGTCAGTTTACTAGTTCATTGGGTTAACAATTAACCCAACAATTAACAATTAACCCAATTACAACAAGAAAAAACCTGTTTATTCCTCATTATGTGTCTATTCTAGCAAAATCACTTAAATCGCGAGTATAAATAACAGGAAAAAATGCGAATAAATAATAAACCATCTTGCTGATTTTTGTTCAAATTTTTCAATAAAAAAATATAATCTGCTCTCGAAGTCACTTAATGCTAAGGCAGTTTTGAGCAAAAACTAAACAAAAAAAACAGATCAATTTTTTTTCTTAGTTTATTTATTTGTTTGTTGGCAACGAAAATTAATTTGTGTGAAATTGTGATTTTCAATAGAAATGGAAAACGCCCACATACTCGCAGGCAAGTTGTGTAGTGTTTAATTGATGTACAAGAGCTGATTTATTAGTTCGAATGCAAAAGTGTGTGACTGTTGAATGGATAATTCTATTTGTATGTGTGTGTGTGTACTTAAATGTTTCAATGACTGAGTTCATTCAAATTATGAATGTGGAATAGACTATTGTTTGTTCTATTTTAAAAATGAAAATTGAAATATTGATTTCATGTGAAGGACCTTTTCACAAATTATTTAAAGTATTTCAAACTATAACTGAGATAAATTAATATAAAAATTTTAGTTTAAACTAGTATTCTTAAAGTTATAAAAATCTTGTTTTAAAAAAGGAATTACAAAAAGCATCAAGTAAAACAATAAACAATTTTAAGTAAAACATACAGTTATGAAATCTCGAATGCAAAGAAACATACTCAAACGAGCGATGAGCTTAGAAAGATGACCACCATCAGATTTTGCATTATGGAAAAAAATTGTAACCGTAATATAGCACTCCAAGGCTAAATAGCTGACGGCTCGTCGGAACAAATGTTTAAAATTTACTTACTTTAATAAAATTGGAATTTATTGCAAAAAAATGGAAACACAGATTTCTTAGACATGGAAGTTTTCGTTTACACTCCGTAACTTGTCGGGTGGCGCACCAGTTATCCCTGTGGCCTGTGAAGGATGGACAAGTCGTTATCGTCAACAATTGTAGCATTTTTGGAAGCATCTTTTTCTTTAACATCCTTAAAACTTTCGCATATATAAAGTTTCATCCAACAGCGTAAGATAGTAGACATGTTAGTTTAGAGAGCTTTAGATATTTGTAAAATTAAGGTGACCATTTAATACTTGTTTTTTTAAGGCTTCACTTTAGACCTTCCGAAGAATTTGTTCCTACTTGATTAATAACTTGTTATGAAATCTTGCAAAGAACCGTACACGTCCCCAGTTCCAGTTGCTGCTTCTGCTATAGCGTTAGATACAACAAAGTTTTATGCACTCGATGGATTATTTGAAAGCAACATCCAAAACTATGTAAGTCATATCGTGGGAGAGCCTTCGTCAGAAAAGAACTACGAAATCCGAAGCGGAAATATTAATTGAAAAAGTGATGTTAAATATCCATCCATTCTTTCAAGATAGATCCGTAAATTGATCTGCGGAAAAGTTCCTAGACTTACTTAACACGTTGTTTGAATGATCACGCAAGGATAAAATACGGTTATGGTTATGATATGGTCGCAATAACCATAATAAGTTCTTTGTAACATTGTAAAGTTGAAGCCAACAAATTATAGTTATTTTCAGCAATACTTCAGTCACGATAAACACATTTTTATTGACATTTAAATATTTTATGGTTACTGTTCACAAAAAATACAACATGGTTGCTTTAACGTAAAAAAAATTTGAACCACAACCAAAGTTTTTTAACTTATTAAAAACAGTATAATCGGGCATGTCACAGAACTCAATTCCGATCAAAAGTGGTTTCAATTCTGCAAATTGGTTCTTCTGAATCCGAAAAACGAATAATTTCTCCGTAATAAAACAACTTTTAAATTCTAAAGTGGAATTAAGTTTCTTTGAAATTTTGTTACTTGCAGTTTTAAAATTTACTTTTATTATGCATCCTTATTCACATTAGCTAAGGTTTTTTACTTATGTGTGCACAGTATTGAAACATTTAAATAAAAAGGTGAAGATTAAGCATTTCTTAGAAATGAGCAAAATCGATCGGAATCTAAAGAAGGTAAAACAAAATCGATCGGAATTGTTAATACGGATTTAAAACCATTTCGATCGGAATTTATGACATGCCGGAATATATTTAACCATAATATAATTTTTTTCATCGGAGTGTGATTAAAAGCAAATAAAATAATGTGTACGCTTGAAAATATTTTTTTTTTTTTGTTTTGACAGTTTAGTAATTTTTTTAAAATTGATTTAATTGTTACAGAAAATTAAAAAAAATAAAACTACCAGGCATGTCATTGAACTCAATTCCGATCGAAAGTGTTTTTAATTCCGTAAATTGGTTCTTTAGAAAACGAAAAACGAAAAATTTCTTAGGAAATAAAACCACTTTGTAATCAGGATTTTTGAAATTTTGTTACTAACGGCTTTCAAATTTAGTTTTATTATGTGTCCTTATTTAGATTAGCTTTGTTGTTTACTTAGGTGTGCACAATATTGCAACATTTAAATAAAAAGGTGCAGCTTAAGCATTTTTTTTTAAATAAGAAAATTCGATCGGAATCTGCAGAAGGTAAAACAAAATCGATCAGAATTGTTAATTCGTATATGTACGGAGATTGTTGTCGCTTGTGATGCATCTGCGTATAGAGTAGGTGCTATTCTTAGTATTGTAGTAGACGGTCAGGAACGACCATGTTTCATGTCTTCCTCTACGTTAAGTAAAGCAGAGAAAAATTATTCTCAGATACACAGAGAAGCTTTAGCGGTTGTATTCGCTATTAAAAAATTCCATAAATATGTTTATGGGTATACCTTTACGGTATATACAGATCATCAACCTTTGGAAAGGCTGTTAGGAGATCAAAAGGCTCTAGCCAATATCGTCTCTATTCGTTTCCATAGATGGATTTTATTTCTATCGAACTATAATTGCAAAATTAAATTTCGTCCTGGTCGAAAACAGAAGAACTTAGATGCTTTGTCTCTGTTACCAGTAAAAGCTACTACCAACATAAATAATTCTAATGTTAATTTTTTCAATTTTGATACAAGTTATATACCAATCTCTTTCGAGGAAATTGTAACATTATCTGAGAAAGATCAAGCTATAAAAAAAGTAATGAATTTTGTGGAGAAGTGTTGTTGGCCGAAAACGGCAAAATCAGATAATTTATTATCCCCGTATAATAATGTTAACAATTCTTTAGAAGTTAAAAACAAATGTTTCTTCTATGCGGATAGGGTAGTAGTACCAACAATTTTGAGGCAAATAATTTTAATTTTACTACATGAAACACATGTAGGCATTGTCAGAATGAAGCTTTTGGCGCGTAGTTGTGTTTGGTGGCCGTAAATTGATTCAAATATTACAAAATTTGTAGCAAACTGCTCGGTATGCCAGAAAACTCAAAATAAGGTCAAGGACTGTCCAAATTTTACGTGGCCGTCCACGTCATATCCTTTTGAAAGAGTTCACGTTGATCTATTTCAATTTCAAAGTAAAGATTTTTTTATACTCGTCGATGATTTTTCAAAGTGGCTTGAAGTTCACATGTTAAATAAAACAACAGCAATAATGGTAATTGAAAAATTAAAACTTATATTTTCAATTTTTGGCTTTTCAAATATTTTGGTGAGTGACAGTGGGCCGCAGTTCAAAAGCAAAGAATTTAAATTATTTTCGGCAAATGTTTAGCCCACCATATCATCCTCCAAGTAATGGTTTGGCAGAAAGAGGGGTGCAGACAGTCAAACGTAGTTTGAAAGCATATTTTTTATCGGAGCAAGTGAAAAAATTGTCAATAGAAAACGTAACCTTAAATTTCCTTTTTAAATATCGTAATACTCCCTCAACAGTAACTGGTATTTGTCCAAGCGAATTAGTATTAGCATATAAACCAATAACTCTATTATCATATGTAAATACTTCACAGGACGAAAACATAAAATCACCACTTACTGATTATAAAGCAGGAAAAAGTAGATTTCGAAGTGACATCAAAAAATTTTAATTTGCAAATAGGTAAAAAAAATATTATATTTGAATCCAGACATAAATAGTGATGCGAAGTGGGTAGAGGGTTTTATTTGCAAAAAAATATCGAAAGCTTTATATTTAATAGAAGTTCACAAAAGGCGTAAGGTAGCGCACCGTAGTCAACTAAAACCTTTCAGAAGAGATTTAACAGTTTTTGGAACACTTAACAACAAAAAAGGTAAGGAAAGCGATGACGAAGAGTTTTTCGATGCGGATGATTTGGATAGGAATGAGGAGGATAGAATATACAAAGAATCTGCATCTATAAAAGCACGTTTAAGAAAAACGCTTCCTACAAATTATAAAAACTAATATAGGTACATAGCCATACATTTTTTTTTTTTGTATGTCATATTACTTATGTATGTAAATTTAATATTTTTATTGTACATTTATTCAACCTAAGTTTGTGAACTAGTATATTTATTTAAAAATTACTTTTAATTTTAAGTTGCTATTTGTATAATTTATAGTTGTTACTCTACAATTGTTTTTTTTTTAAAGGGAGAAGAAATGTTATACATATAAAATATTGAATAAGATTTTCACTGTAGTAATATAAATAATTTAAATTTCTAGTTACCTGTTGAAAACGGTAAGTCTTGAATATTTTGTTGAATAAAATAATTTAGTCTCTGTCTAGATATTAAATTGTTTATTCATATAATAAATAAAATATAAAACTAAAAAAACATAACAAAAACATTTCAAAAATAGTTAAAATATATGTATGTATGTATATGTATGTATATGTATGTATGGTAGCATATAAATCTTTATTTTGGTGTTTTAAGCACAATTGTGAAACCATTTATATATTTTTCATTTAAAGCTGTCATATTAAACATCACTTATAGTTACTAGTATGTTACAAAATATATATCACCGCAGATGCCAGATTAACGTGTTAGAAGTCTTGGATAAATGTGTAGTCAGTTCCGAAATACCATTACGTACCTTATATCTTTAATACGATAATATCACGTTTAGTCCATTAAAGGATGTTCACGTGAGAATGTTTGACGATGAGATGCCATTATTTGGGCTTATTAATTATATTTTTTGTATAAATGATTCTTGTAGCCTGTGTGTTAAAGCCTTTGAATTAAATATAATAAGCGAAAAATATTTTTTTGGTGCTTTTATATTTTTGAATAACTTTTTTAACAAATCAATAATGAATTGAACAAAACATAAGTAAAACTTTTATATAAGGAAAAATGTTTACTTACGAGACTATATTATAATTCAATAATATATCATGACATTTTTAACCATATTATGATGTTCTCAGTTTAGCCATTTAATGTTTATATTTTAACATAATTATTTTTAGATTTTACCATGTTATTCTTATGCTCGACAACAATATGGTTGCGACCAGCTTTATTATTATTAAATGTAACAATAATATGTTTTATTAACAACCATATAATATGTTGCTCTTAGATTATAGTTACCTAATCCATGTTTTTGCTTGTGTTCTTGTGTTCTCGGTTAGTAACGGTACTATTGGAACACTGTCTTTTAAACCGGAAAATTTCTTATAGCTGAAGATATACATAACGATACATAAACGAAGAGTAACTAACGAATCAATATCGTCTAAAGTAAAATTTTTTAAGTCACATTGAAAATTAAAAGTTTATCTACTTACAATCATCGTTGAAGTAAAGGCACAAATATAATTTTTTCGTACAAGTCAAAAAACACATAATCAGTTGTGATTTAATTTTGCTTAAATTTTTACCGTTGCTTGTGTACCAACTTGCATGAAAATAAAAAAAGGAAGGACCCTAGGAACCTAATATACGAAAATAATATTAAAAACAATAGATAGTGGTCTTAGAAGACTACAATTACTTAGAAGACTGCAATTACGAAACATCTAAAACTTGCGGTTCAATATGTCAGAATATTTCAATTATTTACGAGATCATTCTACATCAAAAATTCTATAAATTTAATTCTTCAAAAAATAAATGTAATGTTTTCCACCTAAACACCATTATAAACTCCTGCTGCGATCCTTAATCAGTTCCCATAATCCCCAAAATTTGCCTTACAATCAGAGCATCTATAAATAGTTACAAAAGGAAATATTCCCCTGGTTTATTTTAAGAAAATTTGTTTGTTTCTGATATTTAATGCAAAACACAAAATGAAATCTTTTCTATGCAGCACTTAATGCGCCACAAAGAGTCTCTTTTATGTAATTTCATGTTGAACCAAAAAACATTGACTTACAGAACAAAAAACTCAAATAACAATTCACAAAATTAGAAAAGAAAAACAACAACCGCACTACACTCTTTGGGCATCATGATTTATGTTATTTGTGATTATCTCACTGTTTTGGACACTTGCGGCTTTTTTCAGTTTAATTTTTGTTGTTTTGTTTGGTGTTTGTGTACAAACATACATTTCATTTTTCCCACCCCTTGTCATTTGACTGAATTTCTACTCAAGCTAAATGACAATTTTGCGTAATAAACCACAAGAAGGTTCCCTGCATTTGTTAGATGATGGCCCATTGTGGCCAAATATTTTGTTATACTGACTGCATTGGCTTAAATTTACCATCATGAAAACGGCAACAGCGCTGTAAGTTGCACGTTGAAAAATTTCATTATAAACGCAAACAACGAAAAGGCACAGAGCGTTGGTTTCAAAAGGAAGTAATCAAATTGAACTGTTCATATTTTTTTGTTTTATATGTTAATTAAATTTCACCTCTCTGACAGTAGCAGTCAAGTGTTTATATAAGCGCAAATATTTTGCAGCTTAAGTCCATTCATATCATAACATGGTCTTTTTAAGAAAATTATTTCGAACAACATTAAAAGAAAAAAAGAGAAAAGCTCTTTGTTTCTGTTTTCTCCACATTTGAAAGAATTGCTTGAATAAAAGTTAAAATAAACGTACGTTGCACTGAACTTTCACAGGGTGTATTTTACAAGAGCATGGTCATTATATGGAGTATGGAATTGACTTTTCAATTCAACTCATGGTTAAACCTTTACCACATAAACACAAAGACTTCAACTTTCACTTGTCTACAGTGTGGGTGAAGCTACCCTGGCCAGCATTGGGCCTTTAATGGAAAGGCCATTAGAAGTACCATTTTTCATCTAATAATTAATTTCAATGAAATTTTTTAAAAGGTAATTTGCTACAAAACGGAAAATTTTTACCCAACCCTTTAAAAATCAGAGTGTGTGTCCCACAGACCTAAACAAGTTGTTACTTTACAATTAAAAAGGTGCGATATGTGAATCAAATAAGTAAGAGTGCTATATTCGGCTATGCCGAATCTTATATATCGTTCACCATGTATGTAAATCAGAGAATTAAGAAATAAAAAATAAAAAATTGGTACTGCATGTATATAACTTTACATAAAATGCCATCGGATCTTAATAGGTTAAGCATTAAAAAATGTGTAGTATATTGTTAAAGATCTCTTCAAAAGCTTTTAAATGACACCCATATTGACATTTAGCAAAAATGTAAAATTTCAGAGCCTCGTACCTCGGAAAATATGGATGAGCACCAATTTTTTCACTTAATGTTTATTGTTTTTTTTTTTTCTGTATTAATTTTTTTGATTGGATTTACTTTATTATTCCAAATAACATGAAAAAATTAGAGGTGGACATGGTGTTTTGCTTGCTGCTTCGAAGGACATGAACCGATCTTGCTGATTTCCAAAAGCATCTCTTTCGACACTATTTTTGATTTACAAACTTTATTTCCATACTACCTTAGACGGACAGACGGACATCGCTCAATCGACTTCGCTATACAGAAGAATTCAATTATTTATATTTAATGAGGTCGGAAATGGATATTGTAAAAATTACAAACGGAAAGATGTTTCTGCGTTTGTTAACCAGACAAAAAATGAGTTCCAATTCCAACAGCGACTTGAGTAGTCGTGGTGTTTGAGTTATATAAAGGAAAAAATAGTTCAAATCTCCCAACATGTTGATAAAAAAAGGAAAACAGTTGTTGTGTAGAATCGGTAAATAAATTGGTCAAGCAGCCTGAATACTTGAACGACTGATCAGGCTTAACGATCTCGTCTGTGACCGTAGCTAAAATAGTTAAGACGTAAGAACGTAAAAAAAGCAAACAAAATGTATGGTATCGGTTTAAATAATAATAAGTCATCTGTGTTTTAGAAGTATAGATGAGATGGTTGAGCGATTGCATGATAAAGCAACGCTTAGAACGCTTATTTTTGCCTTATCTACTGAGGAAAGTAATAATAAAACAACAACAAGTCGTTGTGGCTAAGTTAGCAAATATGGTTTGATTAGTAAAACTGGAGATCGCGAGTTCTATTTTTTCCGGAAGCACAGTATATTGTCATCTGATTCATACGCGGATTTGCAGACGGATGATTATAAACAAGACATGGAGTATTTCTAGCTGCGCTGGAGTCACAACATTTGCAGATTATATTGAGCCATTGCAACTTTTGTTGCTAAGCTTGCAGAATAGGATTGCCTTTCTATGTCGCATATTCTAAGTTCTTTTCTAGGTAGCATATATCGTTCCTGTTGACTTGTTTGGCCTCAAATTTCCTTACTCTTGCTGCCTTTGTTGCTGTAGACTTTCCGTTATAAAGAATTTGTCTGTTATTCTGTGGCGTTCTTTTCTGTGTTATTTACTGCTCTTGCAAGGCCTTCTTCTAAAGTTATTTTGCATTATCGCATTGAATACACAGAACATGGTTCGCTATTAAGGCATGAATGAAGAAACAGCTCATGTTTTGGTGATAATCGCAAATTCGTAAACAAATTTGTTTGAGGAAACATTATTTATTATTAATTTTTAAGAGACTGACTGTCATGTTTTTTTTTTTGGAGCTTTAATTTTTTTACATTAGTTGCATTTTATACCTTTCACCACAGGTAGCAAAGGGTATATTGAAGTTTGTCGTTGGGAGTATAATTTCTACAATATCCATTTTCGACCCCAGAAACTATATACAAACATATATTATGAGTTCTTATGCATAGCAAAGTCGCTTAAACAATGTTCGTCTGTCAGTTCGTGTTCGGGATAAAATCAACTTTGCCAAGACACTAGATGAGCTAGAGAAACTTTAAGCATGCCGATCGATCAGATATAGTTTTGAAAATTATGCTATTGAAAATCAGCAAATCTGTCTATGGTCTTAGAGGCAGCGGGCAAACCACCACGCCTGCCTCTAATTTTTCCATATAATTTGAAACAAATCTAGTTTTGTGAAGCAACTCCATCAAAAACAAATACATGGGGCCATAGATAATATAAAAATGAGAGAAACACATCCTGGCGGTCGTCAGGGGCCTCTAAACTTTTCATAGAGCTCCATATTTTTTTAAGATATCACTATGGGTATCACTTTAAATCTTTTGAAGAAATCCTTAAGGAAATATTAGAATTTTGTTAAAATGCTTAAACCTCCAAGACCCGATAAAATTTTATTGTAAAATTATGTATACTACTACTTCATTTTTTTTTTTAAATTATTATTTTTTTTCTGTCACCCCAACATTTTTCTTTATGACTAGAGTTACTTTACAAAACTA
The DNA here is from genome assembly GCA_916610165.2 of Gymnosoma rotundatum. Taxonomy (NCBI): domain Eukaryota; kingdom Metazoa; phylum Arthropoda; class Insecta; order Diptera; family Tachinidae; genus Gymnosoma; species Gymnosoma rotundatum. The sequence continues at coordinate 97,420,434 of OU744340.1, forward strand.
GATTTACATTAATGGTGTAGCGCATGTAAGATTAGGCATAGCCGAATATAGCAATCTTGCTTCTTTATAGATATTTTCAAGCTAATATATTTACATTATATTTATATTTTCACTGTAGCAGTATAATTTTTCTATTTAAACATTTGCCAAAGTACGAAAATTCAAATTTTTGTTTCGCTAACAAATTCTCAAAATTCCACGGCGTATTAAATTGTGTGGCTAACAATGAATTAAATAAGATTGTTCCCTAAAAAAAAACATGGGAAGCAACTAAACTTAATTATATTAATTCCACCAATATCAGCCAGTTTAACAGCACAGTTATTTAAAGCAATAAATTTCAACGAAATAATTGAACTGATTTTTAATTTACTGCAGGAAAATGTAATAAATATTTTGTAGTACACACAACTGATTTTACTTTGGTGATCGTTAATTTTTACTCCACAATTTAAAAGTTTGCTTTCATACAAAAACAAAGTTGTTTTAGAGACATCCAACCACGACTATATGTTTTTGGTGTATTCTGTAAGTAATGATTCTTATGTCTATGAAAAAAAAATCATTTTCTTTCATTCCATAACACGCCACATTATAAATTCATATACATAATATATTTTAAGAAATTATTTCAGCTTTTTATACCCAAATTGTGGAAATTATCTTAAAACCCCAAAATTCAACAAAAAACTGCGGATTGGCAAAAAAATTTAGATTTAAGTTTACGAGAAAAATTTCACAAAAATAATTAATTTCAAAAATATTTCACCAATAATTTTAATTTTTCCACAAAATTGTACTTGTAAAAAAAATTTGAATTGTCAATCAAAACCGCAAATAAAAACAAACGAAGCAAAAATGCTTTAAGTAAGCCAAATTTGATCTTTCTGCGATATCAGGAGGCTTCCAAAAGCTCTGGAAAGAGAATTGGACATACATTCGGACATACAAAGATATTCGGAATATTCTGAAGCCTTCTGATATCGCGGAAAGATGAAATTTGGCTTACTTAAAGTATTTTCGCTTCGTTGGTTTTCATTTGCGATTTTGACTGAAATTTCAATTCGTTTTTACGAGCACAAGAGGGCCTCTGTTTTAATAATTAAAAAAAAAATCGAAAAGTCTTTAATATAGGCTTCTGTTGCAGACTTGCGATAATTACTTATACAAAATTTGAAAATAATGGCCAACGGATAGAAATCGAAATAAGGGCAAAGGTGGATGCGGCATTAACTTAAAACAAAAAATTGCATAGTCTACTCATTCCTCCACTAATTGGCAAAACTTTTATAAATTATGACTACTGTTTATTAATGTTTCTTATTTTAAGAATTCATTTAAAAATATAACGTTGACAATAACTTTACTAGTCCGTTGCTTGCAATATTGACTATTCAGTTTTTTTTATAATGTAAAATAGTGAATCCTTTTGAATGATTTATTAACAATTGTCAATTAAGGCAACACCTGAAAATTTTTCACTTAAAAAATTTCTGCAAAATAAAAATTTCCCAACTCTGTTATGTGGTCTTAGTATTTTTATACTTTTACTGTGACCGTTGATACTTAACATTCAAGTTTGGTTTTTTTTAACGAATACAACGAATATCGTGAACTTGTTATTTTCTATTTATTCAAATATGACTTAAGTAATCCTTATTAAAAAAAGGAGTAGCGAAGCTAACCTAGAAATATCTTCAAAATCTACTACGTTTAATGTTCCTTTAAATTCCGTCGTAGATTTATCTCTATATAATAAAACTGTTACGGGTTCCTTTCTGTACACAAAAATTTTTAAAAAAATTTGGTGTAGACAGTAATCGATATGGAATACAAAACACCTATTTTTAGAATTTTGGTCCGTCTGTTCGTCCGTCTGTCCGTCAGTATGTCTGTCTGTGTTCGCATCACATAAAAACTACTGGATAGATTTGAATGAAATTTTGTGAAAAGGTCCTTAGATGTGAAAGTAACAAACTTTGCCGGTATAATGTTACTAAAACAGTTGTCAGCACATTATAATTTTTACTCTTTACAGAACTCTACAATATATACTTAAAAACATATTTTTCTAAATTTAGATGAAAATTAGAAAAATATGAAATGACAAGCGGACGAAGTCGTGGGCATTGCTAGTAATAAATTAATAAATATGAACTTTAACCTATTTTTTTGCTAGCAGTGCCCACGGGTTCCGATGCGTATCATTTCTAGTTTTCTTAAAATTCAAATTAGGAAAAATGTGTTTTTAATTATTTATTCCAAAGTTCTGTAGACTGTGTTAGACATTTTCGATTTTATAAAATAAAAAGTGCTAACAACTGTTTTAGTAACATTATACTGGTAAAATTGGGTGCTTCACATAATTTCTCTACGAAAAGACATATTGCCATAAAAAAAGTATTCTATACTTAAACTGCCTCACAAAATTTTATTCAATTCCATCAGCAGTTTTTTTGTGATGCAAACACAGAAGGACAGCCAATCAGACAAAAGTTCCAAAATTTGTTTTTTAATATTCCATAACGATTACCACATACACTAACATCAAAATATTCATATATATTTAATGAACAAAAATTACGCCATTAAAGTTTTGTTATATCTGTAGAATTTACTTGTTAACGATATTGAGATTTTAAGAAATATGGCCAATCAAAACCGGATTTTTTATTTGTTTTTTTTTATCAAAACGCAAAAAAGCAGAATTTTGTCCTTAAGATTAATTGACCTAGAAATTTAAACAGACATCATATATTAAGTAAAAACAGTAGCAGTTGAATTATTCTTGAAAAGTGGCTTGTTCAGCCACATTTTTCAGAAAGTATGAACATCCTATCAGTGCAGTTCAATATTTGCACCAAATAGCTAACATAAGATGTGTTTCTTTTTTGTTTTAGGGCAATTAACTATAAACCCCAAATAAGCTTGTTTATATCCTTTACCAGGTAGAATATATTATATCCAAGCTTACCATTTGCAATTTGTACAATATCCATTTCAGCCGCATATTCTGAGTATATATACATACATAGTAAAGTCAATTGAACTATGTCCGTCTGTCCATCCATGTTGGTGTTGAAGTCAGCTTTTCCAAGACATTATATGAGCCATTAAAAGTTTTAATACGCCAATCGATCAGACAATGTTTCGAAAATTTAGCTTTTGAAAATCAGCAAGATCGATCCATGTTCTTTGAGGCAGCATATATTTTTTCAAATTTGTATTCCTGCAGAATACAATATTACTTATTCACCACAATTATGCTAGATTGCAGTATCAGACCTTTTTATCTACTCAGTTGGAACAACAACCGTGAGAAAATCTTACAATATCCGACGGTAGTTTGTAACGGAAAAACTAAATGTAGGAAAGAATTTTTTATGCCGATATCGGAATAGCCGAATAAAGCACTCTTACTTGTTTAATATTAACACCAATATTCGATGTTTAGTAACCCAGCAAAAATCTGCTACTTTCTAGCGTTATGTTCTACTTTTTATTAACTCTATTAAATCGTTTTTTAAATTTTCCTACAATTCTCTTTAGAAGAGGAAGCAAACTTGAATTTTTTCAAATGTTCGAAAAACCTTTATAAAGTCTCGTGATTTATTTGGCTTACGGTTCAGTTTAATGTAACTAACCTGCTTTTTTATGAATTTCAGTTAGTTCATTTATTGATTATATAAAACATTTCCCACTTAGACTTCCAATTTAAACTTGTTTTCACAGAAAAAGTTTCAACTTTTAAGATTTCCTGTTGCTCATTACAACATGAATTGCCCTGAGCAATGACAACGGATTCGTAGTTTTCTAAACACTACAAAACTGGCTTTCTGACCAGTTGTTTTATTTTTCTTCTTTTAAATTAGTTAACTGGGTTGTTAACAACAGACTTTTGTTTCATTTTATCATGAAAAAAAAGCTTGAATATATTTGTGGGTTCTCATAATATCGTGAAGTGAAAATTAATGGCTACAAATTTTTATGGCAGCATTTGTCACAGACTTAACAGTGATTTACGCGTACATATAGCTTTTGAATGTGCTGCGACAAAAGTTGCAACAATAACCAACACAAAAATGAGATATAGTTCACAGTGGGGACTTTATCAATATAAGTGGTAATAAATGTGGAACTTCTTAGCCATTAATTGAAATAATCTAAGACCTAGAAGAAATTCGATGAAGAAGAAAGGAGAAGTCAGACTTTATAAGCAGTATCTCGGTATTCTTGTTAATAAAGTAAAAATTAACTCCCGTTCAACAACAAATTGTTTGAACAATTTTTCTTAATTTTGAATAAGATGTTTTCACATTTGTTACTGTATCCATGGTTATTATTATTATTTTTTTTCTAATAAATTTTAAATTCACTTTATTTTAAATAAGGTCTTTATTAATTTATTGTGTAAAAATCTTTGTTAAGCATTTTCCTTTTCATTTAGAGATGTGTTATTTATTAATATTTTCGAAGTGTACCTTGGCAGTGGCTAAAAATTGTGAATTCTGAATATACATTTTTTTTTGTGTTTGAAAATCTATACAAAATTTGATTACGGATTTTTAAAATTCTTTATATTAAGTTTCATGTTGAAAAGTGTGAACAGAAAAAATCAAGTAAGTAAAATTCCCTTCACCCATTATTTAATAGTCGAAAGTTTTATTTCATTGTTGTTATCTTCAGAGTTCAAATAAAAATCATTGCTGAAGCAACTCGACTTAACTTCTTATACTTCGATATTTGGGACTGTTCAATTAAAAATAATTAAAATTTAGATTAATGCAGCTTAATTATATAATTTTAAAAATTTACACTTTAGTTTGTTTTAAAAGTTCTTTACTTGTAATTAGTAATAAGTCCTCTTAATGAAAAACAGATTGTATAGAATTGAAAATTTTCAAATTCACGATGTTTGTCTACTGCTGAACGAACTGTACGTTCCAATACACAAAATAATGTTCACCAGACACATCTCTAATACATTGCCTTTCATGTGTTGTAATAAAAGACTACCTGTGCTTGACAATTTTTTTTATTTAAGTGGGAAATAATAAAGTCACTTTTTTACAAAATAAAAAAAAAAAAAAACATTTTTTTTACTTCAACTTCAAAATTTTGAATTTTTGCCTTCGTTCTTTCTCTCTTCTTACTTAAAGAAGGCGAAGAAGAAAAACGTTTTTCTCAACTCTTGGAATTTTATCAAGAAGTAAATGGTGTTTTAATGATAAAATCGGTCTATAAACTAAAAAAGTAAATAAAAACACATAAAAACAAAAAGCAATTTTTTTAAATCGGATAACATTTAATAAATTTACAACCCTTATTAATTTATCTGATCTGAAGTTAAACCGCCAGTCCTCCTTTAAACATTTGTTATAATTTATTTTGCAAAAGTGTCCTACTGTGCAGTGCAGCAATTCTTAATACGGTAAGCTGAAAATAAAAGAAACTTCTGATTTAAAAATATTTTAAGCGTCAATATTTGTTCTTGCTGTCTTATTTAATTTTCACTAGATTTACTGATATTATGATAGAATTATAAACAGTATTTTAAACTAAAATCAGTATTATGCCGACAATACAAGTACAACAGTATTGTAGCGCTGCACACCAAAACAAAAAAAATTTTTGAAATAAGTGTGTTATATTTTTTCATTTGAGGGGAAATAAACTACTGCCAGTCATTATAGATAAAAAATACTTTGAAATGTGTTTTATGAAAAATTTTCCATACAAGTTTTTCCTAAGATATATTTCAAATCTTTTTTTAAATATTTTATTAATACGGCAGCAAAAGTTTTTCTCTTTCTACAGTTGGACGCCATTTTGAGAAAAAACAACAATTTTATATTTTTCAAATGAGGAATCGATTTTTGGTGAAAGCTTTTTAAATAAACCGCACTCAGTTCCATCTTTTCTTATACAAAAACTTGAAGAATATAAATGGCATTATGTGCGTGTTTTTCACATTTTATCGCTCATTTGTGAAACGACAACCATTTTTAAATTTTTATACGAAAATAATATTTAAGATGAAAATATATGAATGTTCATTTTTTTTGCCCTTTTTACGTTTAAATGGTTTTTACATAAACTGCAACTTCTTTCAGATTCTTTATACAAAAAAAGGACGATTGATCTTTGAGACAATTGTACAACAATTTAATTCTGGTTCAGGTTTAATTCTGGCAACTGTTTTCAAATTTTATTTAATTACTAGCGAGTCCCGGTGTGTTTCGCTATGCAGAAATATTAATATTGAATATCGTGTGTATGAAGTCAGCACATAGTATACATACCGTAAACACTCATAGGCGCCTACGTATTTGTTCTTGTTTTTTTATATGCGGACAAAATCACATGAAAAAGTCATCGGTCTAACTCGGTTTGACCGATCGTGAGTTATAAGTCCACAACACTCTTGCAACAATTTTGTATATATGTACAGTGAAAGCTCCCGTGGGCGAACACCGACCGTCAGAGCAGATTTGTCCGTTGTGGAGAGGTGTCCGTCTACGGCATAGTTGATAAGAAATGGTCGGCATTCACTGCTATTAAACATTCTATTATGTATTGATACGTAAGTGAAACAAATTTGAATGCATACTAGGAAATCGAAGGGACTGAAGAAATTGTGCGCTCAGTAGAGGTGTCCGCTTGCGGGAGGTGTCCGCAAGTAGAGTTTTCACTGTTTATAGATATCTAGCTGGTTTCACTGACAATCGTACAGAAATATAAACAATTACTACTGACCACTGAAAATGTGAAATTTTTTTCCAAAAATTTGCTCAATTAATTTACCGAAATAGAAACTCAGTGAAGGGCATCACTGCAAAATTTTTAAAAAATAAAATTGGGTTGCAAATGCCGTTAAGATTTATTCCAAGAAAAGTTCTTACTAATGACCAGTAATGGTTTTTGGGAAAATTAAAGGAACATCCTGGTATTTTGACTCAAAATATTTCATTAGAAATAAAAGTTTTCTTAAAAAGGAAACTTAATAAATTATTCGTTAAAAGACTTTATCAAAAAAATTATTATTATAGAAGAATAGCAGACGAAAGCCATCAATTGGGAGGTTTATCCGTTGAATTCTAGAAAAAATCCATTTTTACGGATGAATCAGATTTTACTATATTTCTAGACGCAGAAAAAACACATGGCTGTGATATGGTCACAATAATCATATTATGTTCTTTGTAACAATATATAGTTGCGGAGAACCAATCATAGTTGTTATCACCAAAACTTTAGTCACGATAAACATTTTATGGTAACTTATAACGATTATATGGTTACTGTACACAAAAAATGCAACATGGTTGGTTTTATCTTAAAAAACATTTTAACCACAACCAAAGTTTTATAACTTATTAAAAATAATATACAATATTTAACTATAATATATTATTATTAATCAAAGCATGGTTAAAAGCAACAGAATAATGTAAAAAATATTTTGTTCTAGTTCTTGACAGTTAAGTAATTTTTCTGGTAGCTTAAATTTAAAATTGTTTTTTAATGTACAGAAAGGGAAAAAATAATAATTTATTTACAAAATAAATAATTAAAAATAATAATACGCAAAATATGAAAACAAATAAAAAGGAAACCAAAATATTTAAAAAAAAAGTTGAAAAATCTATTTTTATAGAACTGATTCTTGTAGCCTATGATCTAAGCGTTATTAGAAGCAAATAATTGATTTTTTATTGAATTTATGTTTTTAAATAATTGTTATGACAAACCGTTAATGAATAAAACAATAATAACTAAGTCTTTTATAAAATTTTTCACTTACAAGACTATTTTATAAATTAATTATATAACATGATATTTTCAGCCATATTATGATATTTTAATTTTGACATTTGATGTTTACATTTGAACATTATTATGTTTTTACTTTAGAATGATATTGTTTTGCTAGACAACAATATGGTTGTAAATGTAAAAATACTATGTTTTGTTAGCAACTATATAATGCAATAATATAATAATATGTTGCTCTTAGATTATGGTTACCATGTTTTTTCTTTGCGTGTACCAAAAAATTAGGTTACCATCTAAAAAAAAAACCCAAAAGAATTAAAGATGATGGAGCTTTTCTTATAGTAGATTGTAGTCAGAAGAAGTATTTAACCATATTTAACGCCTTAAATAAGCAATGGCAATTTTATATATCCATATCCGACCCAATAAAGTATAAAGCAACTACATAATAATTTTATTTTTGGGCGAAAAACTCTTTGCCTAAAAATTCCTCTATGTAATTTAAAAGTTTTCGCCACAAACATAAGAATTAAAATAAAAAACATCTATTAAGGAAATACATTTGCATGCATTTTCTGAGAATCTTTTCGATGTCATATTTCTTAAAAGACCATTCACTTGAACATAACTAAAGCGAATGTTTGTTCTAAATTATGAAATGGAAGTTCATTTGTTTTTGAAAGATGTCATTCTTTTATGAAATCTTCATTACAATTTATGTAAGTTTTCAAATTTTAGCCTTCTGTGTTGAACAGCTAGAAAATTTAGGGAGAAAAATAACAATACCAACAACAACAATATAAACACTTAAAATATGTAGATGCAAACATTAAAAATACTCATTGCAGCCAAGTATAAGTGGGGCGATTCATAGTAGATTTATTCAAGTGCAATGTTAATGCAACTAAAATGCAAACGTCTTAACTAAAGTGCAACATGAGCTGGTGTCATTACTTCTTAAGTACCATCGAGGCAGCTTAACACAATTGTTTTTGATGATTTGCACTACACGTATAAACGACTTTACACATACAAACCCATAAGTGTTATGGTGTAAACAAACATGTTTATGCACGAATGTAAATTAGAAGTCAGCTATATAAACAGATTTTGAAAGTACAAATACCTTTTCCAGCAAAAACTAAAGTCTTACATGTGAAGAAGACAAGACAATAAAAAATTTGAGCGGTGGCGAATACAAGTTTTATAAACTTACACGCAAATTTCATGTAAAAAATTTATACCAAACTTTTAAACTTTTTTTAGTTTTTTTTTTTTTTTTGTTTTATAACTTCATACTTTTAAAATTTTTTATTTTAAAAGATAAATACACTGATAAAAAAAGAATCTTAAATACACTCAGAAAAACATTGTTGAATATTACTTTAATTTAAGAGTTCGTTACATTAAAATTATTTAAGAGCTGAAAGCATAACACAAGAAAACAACGCGATTTCGTTACCAAACAATATTCCGAAAATAATTAATCACCCCTATCGTAAACAAAATGAGAAATTTTTGTTCCCATGAAATTTTCATTCCCCATGAAGGGAAAATTGCTATCGTGAGTTTCATGTGAACGTTTGTTCCCGCTATCAATTTGTATTAAATACAGATTAGAAGGAAAAAATATTCCAAATTTCTTAAAGTTATAAAAAATTAAGAAAAGTTAATGATTGGTGCTATTGTGCTGCTGCAAGAGGAGGAGATACTACAAAAGAGAAAAATTTTATTTTAAGAACGTGAAGTGCAAGACGCTTAAAAGCCCTTGAAGTTATACTAGAGACAAAAGCTCTAATCAATGGACCCAAGTGGGCTGTGGCAACACGGCTGCCTGCCTAACCTACCCTAGACATTGATTCTGGCCCATTTCAAAAAAATAAATTGTTGTATCTGATCATTTAAAAAATATTTTTAATAAAAAATCTTCATAAATTTATAACCAATAGATAGATCTCTTTGTTTTGCATCGTGACGAGCATAATGGCAGTCTGCTCTACAGTAACTGATGTTGAATTAAAAAATGTGTTATTGATGTAAATATTCTAATTAAAACATATAAAAACTTGCATAATGTATGCAGTTCCCCAGCAATATTTAAGTGAACAAATGTAAGGGAAAAAATTTCGAGGGAAAAAATCAATCCCGATAAGGGAAATTTTTGTTTAAGTAAATAATTGTTCACGTGAATTATTCACGATTGCAATTTGGGGAAAAGGGAAAAAATTTCGAGTGAACAAATATTCATGATAGGGGTGAATGTTTGTTAGACACGTTTTCAGCGAAGCATATGTTCACCTGAGTGACTTTGTAAATCACGTGCGCCAAGATAGCGTCGATTTTGAGAAAAACCGGGCAGTCAAATTCCCCGGGATTGGGTATTTCCAAATTAAAAATAAAATTAGTATAAATTTTAACATCTAGAAGAATGTATGGCCATTTTGGGCGAGAATATGATAGTTTCCATGGGAAACATCAGCAACGCTTTGACAAACAACTGATAGTTAACTATCAAATGTTTCAGTTTCATTGCCGATCAAATAAGATTGAAATCTTTGCGAAAAATTCAGGTTTACAAATTTGTTGTCAACTATTTTTATATTGTCTTCTTTGCATAAAAAATCGGCTATTTCATAAACATTTAGGGTATCCTCTTTGGTGACAGTCACTATAAAATTGACTTTAAAGGTTTTTCCACGAAAAAATATTTTATTCGTTCTCTTATACAAATGAAGATCAATGAAATTTATTGAATGCTTAACCGGTTTAATATTCTGCACTTCTTCAAAATAGAATTCCTGCTGAATGAATTCGTTATTTAAAATGGAATTTGAAAATATTAGAGAAGAAGACTTTATGCCTAAAGTTAGTGGGATATTTGTTCTAGAAGTAATGTTACGTGCACATTGCTTGAGCAATTGATGTTCAGCCTCGAACCTTAAGGACCATAAATATTTAAGAGGACCTAATTTTTTACCGGTTTTTCTTTAGGAAATACTTCGCAGATGGCATTAGACTATTGCTCCATTTCTGCTTATGTTAATTTGGATCTTGTCCCAACATACTTTTCAATAATACAGTGCACTAACGTCTTCTGGTTTTTTGAGTCAATATAATTATTTTCTTCATAATATGTTTGTACTAGCTGTCCTTTCACGGTATTTCTAAGAAGGTTTATAAGGCTAGTACTGCATATAGAATTGTCTGCTAAGGTGTTTTGTGGGGAGTCATGAAATTCTGAGCTACTGAGTTTGTCAGAAAATTTTTCTAGCCATTCCAATATCCGACTAATTGCCGATAATGTTTCTGCTTTACATATGAATGGTAAGTTCTGAAAAGACACTTAAATAAAAATACACCTGTTTTTTTTGTAAATATTATTTTGCACGAACAATATTTCTTATCTTTTCCCTTAGGCCTGCTTTGAATTTAATCAACTCCCCAGTATATTTTTGGTCCACTTTCTTGAATAAATTCTCAACATCACCGATTTCCATTATTTTTAATATGGCTGTTGATGTAATCCCAAAACTTACAAGAATGGTAGACGTTTCATCATAAAGTTCCCAGGATTTAAAAATTGGAAAAATAAAATGAAAAAAATATATATTTTATGTTAAACTCTTTTGATCCGTCATTATTCAAAGTATGTATTATTTGTTTTTTATATTAGTCTTTTTTGTTGCAATTACAATAATTAATTTTTTTATTTCAGTTTACTTTGTTTTTTTTTTCTTTTAAGAAGAAATATTTGTATTATTTTTTTTATACAAAAAAATTATAACAGTAAAAAACCAAAAATACCAGAAATATTGTCTCTATGTTGGTCTTTAAAAAATTTAATTAGGTAGCCTAACGAAATCAATAAGAAATTCATTTTTTGAGAACAATTCAGAAGGAAACCTAATAGAATTAAGAAGTTCTTCTCAATGAATTGTATTTTTTGTGTCAAAAATAACTGAAATTGAGTGAAAAATTGTAAATAACAGGTTTCCTTCTTGATTTTATGTGTTTTTCTTCTTAATAAAATTAAAAAGATTTTCAATATAAAAATAATAAGGGAATCTCTACGAAAAAGTCTTCGCTTCCCTCTGCTGGTATAGCCCTTAGCCCTAAAACGTTTTTTTTTTCTCTGTGTAGTTCTTAATTAATCAATTTATCTAAAGATATATAAGACTCTAAAATTTTCTATATAAAATTTGGAACAAATCCACTGATGAGACATATGAGCAGTAGCAGTAATAAGTATTTTACAGGAATCTCGAGAAATATTAACTCTTGAAGGAATTAAATAAATTAACAGAAAAACTCTAAAAACTAAAGTTTCGTTTCTCTGTTTCCTATTTGTTGTACTTCGACTAAGAAATTTATCTTTTTTATTTTAACAAAAACTAAATCCATATGCAGAAGAAGAAAAATCTTTTTAAATGTCAGTCTATATATATTTCTTTTTTTACAGAATTAATTTGTACAATAAGTGAAGAAGTACCGCAGAGTTTGGCCTACACGAATTGCTCATGAATAAACATGTAACCATTTAAAGAAATAAATGTGGCTGTCAATAAAAAAATGCAAAAAAAAGAAATCACAAAATGAAATTTTGAAGTAAACGAGGGATAAGGGTAAGAAAGCAAAGTTGGTCGTCTGTGTAAATAGTGCTAAAAAGTTTTTTGTAATTTAGATATGAATAAGGGTGAGTCAGTGTGTGTATGTGTGTGTGTGCGTGTCGGAGCTTGCATTGCAAAGTATCTGAAAACGTAGTTCAAAACTTTACGTGGATTATGGCTGCAGAAAATGTTCAAATAATTTTCAATGTGTAAAATAGCAATTTTACTCAAGATTTTGTTTTATTTACTCTGTGTCTTATTCAAGAAAAAGGAAACGGAAACCTCACATCTTTACCAATCGTCTAGTGCATTCCAATTAGAGAGAATTGCAAACGGCGTATAAAACTTTTGCAATAATAAAATCGTATGAACTCGTAAACCAAAACGCGTTCTTTAAAAAAAATGTTAGAAAAATAGTAAAACTTACTATCTAAAGAAGAAGAAAATAAGAAAGTAGAAATGTTTACTTTTCTGTGCTTGAAAAAGTATTTGTACAATTTCACCATAAATTTGCGTCGACGAAGAAAAATTAAAAAAAAAAGACAGTGACTAAAATATTTTTAAAAAACTACCAAACCCATAAAAAAATTTTTTAAAGAGTTAAACGTTATTGTATGTTTCAATATTAACTCATCGAACTGTAAATAAGGAGAGAGGATAAAAAATGATTGAGATACAATGAAATAAATTTTAATCTTTGCTATTGTAGATGCTTCTGATTTATTTATTTTCAAATTAAAACTCAATCGAGGATAATCAGGTAATTCTAAATCAACATTTTGAAAGATTTCCATCAACATTGTTGCGGCATTTTATGCTTAGGATAAAAAAATTATCGCCTACAATATGGAACTTAGAGCTCAGCACCGTCTTTGCGATATATTTTCTGCAGGATGTGAAGAAAACATTTCCTGTGGTTTTAATTTAATATATATTTAAGAATTTACTTCAGAACCAATATGTCTTAAAATAATGCAACAAGTGCTTAAACTGGACTGGAAGCTTATTTATTAATAACATTTTCAATTGTTTAATTTAACTCCTCAATTGTGCAATTTATAGTTTAACCAAATGTGTCTAATGTTTTGGCTTTTTATACCTTTTTGATTCCTTAGAGAGTCATAAATAATAAGAAAAAAATACACTATTTTCTTTAGTTGGCAGTTGGTTTGTTCTCTTCAGTATTATTGACATAACCGTTAAAACAAAGAACTGATTGATGTGCACTTAAGATGGCTGACAATATACGGCCACAAATTTATTGTGCAGAAAAAAAACCTACATAAAAAATGCAAGAAAGGATGCAAAAGTAAAATTTCCATCTACCACTTTATTAAAAGAAAATGAAATAAAAATCTTAAGTAGAACGAAAACTCAATTCTTCAGAATCAAGTCGTAAAACAAATACCTTTTAAAATCAGCCATGCAACTGTTTCAATCAATAAATTTACCGCGATATGAAATGAAAATAAAATCTGTATTGTGTAGTATTTCTAAAGTCGCTTTAGAAAGTAGAATAAATAGAATTGAAAATACTTGTGACTCTGCTAAAGAAGGAAAGAAGTAGACACAAAGGAGGTTGTAAGCGCTTTATATGTTAAAACTACAATCCGTTTCTCAGTTGTATGCTAAACACGTTGCAGTTATTAGTTTTGAGAGATACTACGACATCAGTTAATGAAAGTGGCTTAAATAATTGCCTAAAGCATTGCCTAAAAGATTGTTTTGTTAACTAATGGTGGCTAGATTTGTTGCATTTACAAACAATAATTCGACACGTTAGAAATCGAGGTGTTAAAAAGCCATAAGAATTTTAAAAAGCAACAGAAAAAGAAAGTGACACAACTTTAGTCAACTGACTATAATTCATATACATATTTACAAATAAGTATGTACAGCTTAATTTATTTATAAATTGTATATGTGTTCATATTTGTCATACCCTCAATAAACGCTTTAACTTTAGTAATAAAACACTAGACACTTTTTGAATAGAAGCAAAAATTATTGAAAACAATATTAAGAAACTTGTTTGTCATACGAGTATCACCTTGGTCCAGTTATTTTTTATATTAAAAAAACAAAACTCAAAAATTTGAGGGGCATTAAAAATATTTAAATGGAATTAACAGAAAGAATTAAAATATTTTTCGCCTACTTGTAGCAGCACAACAATCTCGTCGAAAAAGTGACAAGCGCTCAATTGGTCTTAAATTAACATATACACAGCTTTGGCTTTAGCAGAAACATTTCCATCTGTGCAATGGGTACACCGGTCGGAATTATAAATGTTGCTAGTAGGCAGGTCGTTAAGGTGCGATACTGACTCATAGTTAATTTATCGTTTAAATCGTAATATAAATCGTATAATGAATTTAATGGAGCACCACATCTGGCACGTTGATAAAATACGAGAAAGATCATATTATTAAGCACTTTAAGGATAGTTAAGACAAACTCACACCCTCACCCTCTTTTCACAATACAACAATCAATAGGAATTTTAGTATCTGCTATGGAAAGAATAAAAATTATAAATATTAATACTGCATTCATTGCTAATCGACGCACATTGGGAAAGAAACAATATATCTAAAATAATTCTTGCCAAAAAATACCGTCTTTAAAACCGATTTTAGCTGATAGTTTGCCTATGTACATCGAATAACATTAACTATTGTAACACCCTTTAATTTTGAAATTATAATTTTTTATACTTCTTATATCAGACAAAGTAGTGAACATACTGTCTAATTTTCAAGTGTTTGTGTATAACGGTTTAAAGGATAGGCCCATAAAGGTCAAATTGCATCAATTATGAGAACACCCTTTAGTTTATAAATTAAAATTATTATTTTTTTTTTGTTCCTATAGCGGCCCTTGCAGCACAATTTTCTTTTAAATTTCAGCTGTCTGTCAATAACGGTTCAAAAACTTGATCATACACATCAAATTAGACCAACCATTGGCACACTCTATAATTTCCAATTTCAAATTTTATACTAGCTATTATTGCGGAATCAGCAATACAGGTTCTATATGAATTTCAACCGACTGTATACAACTGTTTAAAATTATAGCCATATACATCAAAGTAAATATAATATTAGAGTTCCCTTTATATATTATTTTAAATATTTATACGAGGGCTGCTCTATATATTTCTGGCCTAATAGTGAAAATTCAAATATTTATAATCAAAAATGGTTTTATTGTTTTTCAAAGTATTCTCCAGCATGATTTATACACTTTTGCATGCGCTCAAATCAGTTGTCGAAGCACTTTTTCCACTCCGATTGAGACACCTCTAAAACATGGTTTTTGAACACTTCAACAGCTTCTTCTGGCGACGAAAATCGTTGACCACCCATTTTTTCATCATGTGCGGAAACAAGACGAAGTCATTAGGTGCCAAGTCAGGGCTGTACGGCGGATGACCCATTAATTCGACGTTTTGGCCGGTCAAAAACGCTCTGGTTTGAGCCGATGTGTGAGAGCTCGCATTGTAATGGTAAACAATGATTCGTCTTCTCTTGTTGGTTTTTCGAATTTCTCCGACGACTTCAGGCAAACAAATTGTAGTGTACCACTCAGAAGTGACCGTCCTACGGTGCTCAAGCGGAACAGTCGCCACATGACCAGTTTTGCCCAAGAAACAGGGGACCATTTTCTTCGAAGTGCTTCTTCCACAAACACCTTTCGTTGGATTTTGCTCGTCTTTGAAGACCCACACGGTCGATTGTTGTTTCGTTTCGGGCTCATACGCATAGATCCATGATTCGTTACCTGTGGCGATCTTATAAACGTCTTTTGAAGCATCGCAATCGTATTTTTGCACCAATCGACACGAGCCTTTTTTTGAGCGACTTTCAAATTGTGCGGGATCCAACGAGAACAAACCTTTTTTACGGCCAGGTGTTCATGCAGTATCGAATGTATGCTGGTGGAAGAAATGTCCAAGGATGTCTCTATCTCTCGGTGCGTCGCATGTCGATCTTGCATTATGAGTTCACGCACGGCATCAATGTTCTCCGGCACAACAGCCGTTTATGGACGACCTTTACGGAATTCGTCCTTTAGCGAGCTTCGGCCACGATTAAATTCATTATACCAATTTTTCACAGTGCAATAGGATGGTGCTTCATCGCCATACAAAGATTTAAGTTCATCAATGCACTCTTGTCATGATAATCCACGTCGAAAGTTGTGAAAAATGATGGCACGAAAATGTTCACGAGTTAATTCCATTTTTTTCTATATTAATTTTTTTTTCTATATTAATAATTAGAAATGTCTTAACGGTTAGACTAACTCAAAGGAAATTTTAAATGGTAGGGGTAGAGAAAAAAAATCTATGAGAAAATGAAAGTGCCTGATTATGACGTGTAAACTTTTATATTACATATCGATGACAACGGCTAAATTTTAACGAAACTCGAATTTTTCTAAATTCAAATGGTAAGGAAATACACCAAATATAATACAAAAACATAACTCTCTTTTATCAAAAGTAAAAATAAAAAAACAAAACGTCGAAACTATATTTCAGTTACATCTCTAATCGCTACCTTATCTCTTTCACTCAAAGTGTTCCATAAACTGTGACCTTTCGTACGTCTTGGCTTTAATGGGTGTTTATTTTTGCACTTGAAATAAATTTGTCGTTGCGTTGAGATTTACGACCTGGTAGCTTTAACAAACCAGCTTGCTTTCCTTTTGTTCAACTACATAAAACACAATGCTCTTGTAGTTTAGCAACAACTGGCTAATAACTTATTATCGCTACGAAAACATTCCTGCGGCATTTGCATAAGACTGTTAATGCATGTACTAATGCAAAATATTGAAGCAATATGCAACAGCAAAAGCCACAGCAATAATCTGTATGCAACGTAGATGCTGTTAAGCTAATTTCTTATTTCATCTTTAAATGTATCAAAATTTAAGCATATTAAAGGAGGATTAAAGATGAATTTAAATGCAGTCATAACATTTGTTTTTGTAAAAATTATAAATCTATATCATCAGTTATATTGTCACAAGTGTGACGTCGACGAAAAACTTTATTTAGTAAAATGAGTAACTATAGGATGTTAAGAAATGAACAGATTATGAGTGATTACTGTAAAGCGGAAGAGAAATAAGTATATAATAGTTCATTGCAAACCGAATTCAAAACAGATTTTATCTATCGTCTACAACAGTTCAAAACTTTGGCCTCTTACATCAATTTATATCTAATATTGGGACACCCTTTAATTTCTAAATCCAAATTTTATATATTATAATTCAAGCACTTGTTTAAATAATTGTCCAAGTACATAAAATTAAATTAATATTGGGGAACCCTCTAAGTTATTATTTTGAATATTAACAGTTGTTTTTATAACGGTCATAGCAATCGATTTTCTGTTCGATTTGTAAACGTTTGCCTACAATGATTTAAATGATAGGCCCAAATAGGTCAATTAACGTCACTTATGGGAACAACTTTTTTTTAAGAGAAGTAGCACTTCAGGCAACAATACCTATTCACTTTTGTTTTTGTCACCGTGCAACATTCTTTTAGGAAAGCGATTGATGAACGATAAGACTGGTGGTGAAAGGAAAAAGATAGATATAGCCATTTTATTAGTTATTTTTAGAGTTCAAATTTTATCATTTATAAGCAATTAATTATAAACATTTATGATATTTTTCATAAACGAGATTTCTACGATTTTTTTATGTTTTCACGTTCATAAATGACCATCAAAAAATTTTCTTACTGCAATCACACATGAATGATTGCGTCCTTTAAATTAATGTTGCTTTTCATAAAAAAAATGCCAAGAATTTTTCAGAGTTGAAAACTTCTCATTAATAAGCATTCAAAGGCGAGAATAATGAAGTTTCTCATAAATAAGAAAAAATTTTTTTTCTTTTTACCGGCCTGCCATCTCACATGAATGTATGTATGTATGTATTAGCTTTGATGCAAGTAAGGGTGAAAAATAAAGAAAATGCGTATTATAAAAGCAATATTTTATTTAGACTAGGTAAAATCTCTAAGAAATTAATAATAATTGTATTGTAATGTAATTTTATTAGTACATTAATATACATATGTACGTATTTTTTAATTCTGTTATTTAGTTGAAACAGTACTATGTATGTAACTATATTAAAAATGTATACAAATTTTAACAATATTTTCTTCAGGATAATTTGCTTAAAACATATGAAGTTTAAATTAATTGAAAAACAATTCAAACGAGGAATTACTAAGCTATTCACATTTATTAAGATGCTAAAACGAAATACTGATTTAACGGATATTTACATTAGAAATAAAAAAGCTTAAGTAATTATACAAAATATCTATTTGGTTTTAAAATAATTAGCACAGTTTTAGAAGTCACCGAAGAATATAGTAAGCCATAATAGATCAAAAGTAAAAACTTAACATCTGCATATAATCCAAAAAAAAAACCGTATACGCCGGCAGTAGAACAATGAAAAATATGCGTATATACATACACGCGAACGCTTAATAAAAAAAATTTACCATCTTTTAACTTATGAAAAACTATTAAAATTGTAAATTCTCATGCGTAAAAAAAATTTTTTTTCTAATTTTTTCACTTTTGAATAGAAAGAAAAAAAAATCATCACATTCATAGATGAAAAAACCAAAATATTTGCTAGCACATTTATGAAAAAAAGCAACAAAAACTAAAATATCTCACTGCTCTCTCATGTTTAAAAATTGAAATAGGATTTTAGTACTCTGGTTATTTTATTTTGCCAGCGAACATGCTCAGAAGAAGTACTCAGGTAGTTGGCTGCGTGCTATAATATGATTTCTGGAGGCAAATTATGACATTCGAAATCGATTAACATTTACATTTAAATTCTATTAAAATTTCGATCGATATCGAATGCCGTAATTTGCCCCCTGAATAATTATTTATACCATTAAACAGAAAAAAATGTTTTAATTTTTTTGTTGCCGCAGGAGTTGAACCCATATAGTCAAGGTGCTCACTACCATGACTACAGCATTAGTACTATTATTACTTTTTGCCATTGGAAGCTATAGTAATACTACGAAGTTTTTTTAATTTTAGAGTGGAATCCTTTACGGATCATTATACACATAAAAACATGTATGTTGTATGGAAACACTCTTATGAACTGCTTGTACGCAGGGACCAATCTCCAAGCATCACCTTTCAAATCAAAAAGAAATTTGCAAAACCGATCCAGAATTGACTGAGTTATGGAGACACAATTTTAAAAAGCAAAATTAGCTGAAATAATCATTTCCTTCTTTTCGGTTAAAAATAAAGTACATTGTAGTGATGTTAGTATACACATTCATAAGCAGGCAGTTTAGTTTTGTATGATATGTACCACGAAACAATTCTTCATTACGATATTGCAAATCTAGTCGAGATATTTTTGATGACAATTGCGTTGAAAGTAATTACTTATCCGCCGTATTCTCCGGACATTCGCCCTACTCATTATTATCACTGATTTCGATGATGTGTGTATTAGTTGAGTACCACTCTCGTTAAAGTCTAAAACTGAGTTTATTTCATTTATTAACCATAACAGAATTCACATGTTACAGTAAAGGCTAGCGATGGACACTACTTTAAATGATGCTTTAGTAAACGAAGCGATATCGCTTATAAGAGAGTACAGTCGCTTAACATAATTCGAACTTGTTATTAATTTTATTTTAAACAAAAAAAAATTTTAAAACTCAAAAAATTTATAAAAATCACGAAAATTCGAAGAAATAGTTTAAACCGGAATTAAATTTTCCGGGATCCTGGGAAATTTTGTCCAACCCTTAACTTGTTAAAAAAAATTGCAGAAACTGATATCGCAGAAATTGTCAAAATTTCGAAAAATAATAATAAATAACTTAATTAAGAAAACTTATTTTGTGGCGCAGAACTAAATTACCGATATCAGCAAGAGGAGACGGACGCATGGCTAAGATATTTTCGAAGTCAAAACAAAAAACATTAAAAATAAAAAAAAAAAAAAAAAATATTAATATGTAGAACAATATCATTTGAAAGAAGCTAACTTTAATCTTACAGTTCTATCTTAAAGAAGTTTTTATTAATTTCTCAGGTTGTCAAAGAATATTTAAAACTATTTTTAAATTTACGTCTAACGATGATTGAACATAATTACATTATAAAGACAAATGCTTAAGAATTTTTAGAAAATTTGGTCGAGAAGAAACTGTGGGGAAGCACTCGATACGTTCTCTTTCTAATATTTATTTATTTCTAATTGTTTCTTTATTTATCGAACAATAATTTATTTCTATACTGCTTTTTTTGGCAATCCTTTTAACTACATGTAAAAGACAATACGTCAGCGCCCTCTTTCAATAAAATAATTCGTTTAACACTAAAACTAATAAACTTTCACTTCATTTAAAATTGATTTCAAATGTGACTTAAAGTTTTTCAGACCTTATTTTGGTCTTTATCACAGTTCATTACCATCCGAAGCTTTTAATTAATATTCAAACCTATGAGCTTTTATACATGAAATATAACCAGACATTAATTCGAAGAATCAGTTACAAAAAGTATCACCCCTAACGTATTTAGCGTAGGCGTATTTAGGGTACGATAATTTTGTAACAGATTAATGATAACTGTTACGAACTATCTTTAATCGATTACAAAACTTCTAAAAAACGCTGAGTTCTTACTACGAAAACACCAAACACGATAAGGGAGTATAAATTTTTGGAAGCCACCCTTACTACAACATTTTTTGTGTAAAGTTATTAAATACCACCACCTTGACTCCTTAACGATGGATATTTCATTCATAAAAGCTTTATTTTTGAGTAATCGACTTTATAACAGTTCTAACAACATTATTGTATTAAAACACAGGATAACTGTGAACATGACGAAAGAAATTTAATCTAGGTGGCCACTACTAATATTTTTAAGATGTAATAGCATGTTTACACGGCAAAATGAAGCACTTGCTTCGCTCTCTGAATCGTGATTGCGAAGCATGCCGTTTCCACGACACATACTACATGCTTCGCATTGACTTCTGTTCTATAACTTTATTTTTCGTTTCAATGTTAGTGTTTGTAATTAATTAATTTTTAAATTATAATATGATTATTTGTTTTTATATTAACACGTATTCACACAGCACTTTTAATATTGTTTTACTTTTTTTGTTTACATTTATATATATATATATATATATATATATATATATATATATATATATATATATATATATTCTTCGCAAGTAGATTCAATCTGAATCGTCTCAAAACAAAATGCTTCGCTCTCAAGATTTTATATGGCGAAGCACGTTGATTCGGTCGTGATTGAGCTATGAATCATGAATGAGAGAGCGAAGCAAGAATATTGGGCTCCGTAGAAACATAGTATAAGAAAAGATAAGCATTTAAAAATGGCCATCTTAAGCGTTAACCTCGTATTACTACAAAAAAGACTTATAAATTCAAAGTAGGAAAAATACTGGAGGATCTTACAAGAAAGACTCTGTTAAAATGAGCTTTCCCTAAAAATATAATCTTTTGGTACCGAATCAAGAATCAAAATATTTTGGACATTTGTTAACGGGTAGGCAGAGGCGTAACTGACATTAATTTTAAAAGCTGTGTACATCCTGGGTTGGCGACTAAATCCTGGGATGGCGGTCTAAAAATTGGCTACCCTTGCACTTGCATTTTTATGTCAATATCAATCAATAAATGATGCTGTAATCTACATTTTTATGCTTTAAGTTGAATGCGTTTTAAGCAACTTTGATTTTTCGATATCCTGGTCCAGTTTCTCCAAAATATAGATAAAAAATTTTTCAATTTTTTTTTTTAATTTTTATTGTAGTTAGCGACCAAAATGTATTTTATAGAAAATAAATACTTTTAAGAAAATAAAAAAACCTTTAAAGCAATTTTCATCAATAAGAAATAACTGAATAAACTTATTTTTATCTCACGTTCTCAATAATTAGTTTTAGAAGTGTCTCTTTGTACCCTTTTCCACGTACAATAGATAACGAAGAATGCTGATGAAAGATGTAGCGATTCAGAAAATACTGCATTTCACTCTGCTAGTGAATAGTTATTCTTGTTATCTTTGGAAAATGTCCGCTTACTTTTGTAGATATATTTTCTTTACAAAAATTTTTAGAAATTAAATTAAAAAGGTAAATTGTAATTGATAAAAAAAATAAAATCGGGAGAATAGCAGGGAAAAAAAGGAATTTTTTGAAATTTGAGAATTAATTAATATAATTATTTAAAAAAATCCCGTTGTTTAAAAAAAAAAATTAAGTTTTTAAATTTTTTCCTGCATGCTCCACTTACAAATTTTAAATCTTGAAATTATTTAATCGTAAAGACCAAAATGATGTGCAGACATTCCATAGTTTGTTATCAAGTCCCCATATAAAACAAGACTTTCTTTAGTTCATACATAAACATAGCATAAAAAATAATTAATTATAAATTTATGTCAAAACACTGTGGATAAAAATAATTAGTTTTTAGCAAAATAGGAGTGAACGTAGACATAGAAACAAAAACCTACAATTACTTGTAAATTTTCACACTTACGTAACCATACTATCCTTATGAACGACAACAAGGAGTAAACTGTAGTATGTAGGAAAATTGGTGCAACTGACATGCCAAAGTAATTAACGTCCCATTACTGGTTAGATTATCCATTAATAATTGGTGTTTACACAAAAACTTCGAGAAGAATGAAAAAAGAACAAGAAACAGGAAGAAAGTAACAAAAAATTAGTTCCCTTATTTCAACTCATTGAAATAAATTTTTGTTGCCATTTCTCCCTCAATACTGTTTAATTACAGTACTTTTGGTCAGTAATGTATTTCGAGTGTAACCAGCAGAAACAGTAGGAGTGTCTTGTTAATAGTTTTTATTTATTTTTATTCAGCCTCTGATTACAGGATACAGAAACCAACACTTATGTTTTTGTAATCCAGCAAGAGTGAACAACATTTACTAATTGCTAAAGGAGAAATTTTAAATGCTTTTTACTTTCTTCTTTGAAATTGATTTAAGAAAAAACTTTTAGTTTAAACAGGTTAAATACAAATTCTTTCAAAGCTTTAAAAAAATGATATACCACATATTATTTTGTTTATTAATTTCACAATATTTTCATTTATTTTCAATATATTTGTGTAGAATTTGTCTACATTCTTTTTAAACTCTTACAAGACAAAAACGAAATTTTTGTTAAATATTGAATAATTCATTGTACCCGTTGGAACATCTGCGAGTTATTATTAGAAATAATTTATACTGAAATCGCTCTTCAGTTTCGTATCGGAAAAACTATTATAATTGAAACTTTACGCCACTAAGATGAGATGTATCCAACTTAGGGTTTAAAATTTTTACCCCTTCTATCTTATAGGATAGGCATCACTACCCTTTAAAGTAGGGCAGATAATAAAAGTTAAAAGTAATGATATCATATATTTTACTGTCGGTTTTCCCGCTTGATTACTATGCAAAGCTGTGCTAAATATATGGTTTCATGTAAGAACTTAGGAAATATTCAACTCTCAAAACTCAACCTTTTAACCGATTTCAAAAAAGATACACGTTATTTATAAATTCGTGTGTAGTGTGTGGATCGATTTTAAATATTTTTCGCTGTTGGAAAATAAAAAAAAACTAAAAAGAAAACAGAGTATCACTATACCTTCCAATAGCAAATAGTAATAGAAAAATAAATCTAAAAATTAAAGGATTTTCCCATTGGGGACGTAAATTGATCTATATATGATTGATCTATCTATGTACGGACGTATCTTTTGATTTGGAAGTAAAAGGGGGTCCCAAGAGTTGATCTAATTAATGTTAAGAAGTAGGTACCCCCAACTTCGGAGTTCTTACTCATTATACTGGGCACTGTGCAATTATTAACATGTACTTTCGTATCAACTACATACTGGTAGTTATCGACATTCTTTCTCTCCAGTGATAGTTGCCAATATCTAGCGTTTACACTAAAGCTTACTTTTGCATCTGCACTTGCATTTAGTGTGGGTTGTCTTGGAGTCATTACTTAAATGACAGTCAAAATTGAAGCACACTTGAAATAGCATTTTTATTTGAAGCCGCTTTATAATTTTTTTTCTTAAGATCTTTTTAAATGCCATATGGTCTGTACGAAAAGAAAATTACTCTGATATTTTTTCGAAGATATGTTGTGCTGTCACGTTGTCTGAGAAAAGGGCTTTAATCTGTGATCAAAAAATTAAACAAATGAAATTAAAAAATTCGATTTTTTGCACAAAACTTACATTAATTAACTTTTTTATAAGAAAAACTTCAAGCCGTTTTTTTTCATAACTATGCGTTCTATAAGAAATAGGGTTTTAATCTGTGCTCATTGAAAAAATTTAAATTTTAGTTTTTTGCCCAAAAATTTAATTTTTTATATGAAAAACTTTAAACCCATTTTTCTTGATGACTAAGCGCCCTAGAAGGAAAAAGGCTTCAAGCTGTGATCACTTAAAAAATTAAAAAAAATTAAAAAAAAATTATGCTTGTCCAAAAAATTATATTTTTTGCTGAAAAATTTAATTTTTATATGAAAAATTTTAAACCCTTTTAACTCGATAACTATGCGTCGCAAAAGAAAAATCTGTGGTCAACAACAACAAAATATTTTTTTTATATGAAAATTTTTAAACCAGTTTATCTCGATAATCAAGCGTCCTAGAAGGAAAGGGTAATAACTTATAAATTAAAAAATTTTTTGTTTGACCAAAAAAATCAATTCTTAGTATAAAAAAATTTTAAACTTATTTATCTCAATTACTAAGCGCCTTAGAAGGAAAAGCGCTTTAGTCTGTGATCACTTAAAAATTCTGTTTGTGCACAAAAATAACTTTTTTTTATGAAAAACTTATTTATTTTTTCCACCTAAATTAAGTTTTTTATATGAAAAGTTAAAAACCCATTCATCTCGACAACTTAGCGTCGTAGAATCTGCGATTACCTGAAACGTTAAAAATTCGTTGTTTGATCAAAAAATTTAATTTTTATTTTAATAGAAAACCTTAAACTCATTTATCTCGATAACTAAGAGTACTAAAAGGGAAAGGGCTTTAAAGGCCCAACTATAATGTGCATAAGCTAGCTTTAGCCTATGTCAAAAATCCAACGAAAAGCCTGTCAAATGCTTAGGTAACTTATTAAAGAAATATATGTGGCTATAATGTACCTACATAAATTAAGTAACTTATTTGCCACAGTTGCACATTTATGTTTGATTCGTACTTTTGCCAAAAATAATTTCTATATAAATAAACAAAATTTTTAAAACGAAAAGGCTTTAAAGAAGATACTTTATATATTTAATAACATTCACATACACATTTACATATTTTGGTTCATATTCTAAGAAAAATTAAAAAAAAAATTATTACAAATTATTTTCTGTTTTGTGTTTGTGGCCAACCGTACTAAAAAATGCAACTATGTTCATCGCTTATATCGTATACATATGTGTGTATAAATACAAATTTAATTTAAATACATTATATTTGTTAAAAATATGCCATAAAGAAAAATTTTGTTTGTTCTACATTTTCTATTGAATTAAAAATTTAACAATTTAGGTCTTAGTTAAAGTTTTTCGTTATCAATGTATAACACAAAGCACAATCAGCTGTTTCTGTACGGAAAGTGCGATCAGTTTCGTACCTTGCATAAAGAAATGAAATTCAACGAAACTTGACGAAAAGTTATCTATGTACATTATAGTTTAGCACATATAATTTAATGTATTTGCACAGTTGTATAAGCTTGCATAAGTTGTTTTATGCACATTATAGTTGGGCCTTTAATTTGTAATCACTTAAAAATTAAAATTATTCGATGTTTGACTAAAAAATTTAATTTTTTATATGAAAAACTTTAAACCCATTTCTTATCCTTGAATTGCACTCTCTTTGTAAGATGCGCGTAGACTACTTTTTGCATTACAAACTGTTTGAACAAATTGAAAAACTATTATTTTGGCGAAGGGCTTGAAAAGAACAAGAAAAATAATATTAGTATACAAAATTTCAGGAATTGAAAATAAAAACATCTATCATGCATAATCTTATGATAGATGTTTTTACACACCAATCTTGAACATACAAATGAATCTTAAAAAAAGAAAAATTGTTTTTATATATTTATATGTCGTACTCCTTTTCCCAACCTTCTTCAATTTTCGTTTTGATAACCCAAAGAAGGCAAATGTCATTTTGTGGTCATTTGAATGAATAAACGAAATTAAATATAAAATTAGGAGAGAGTGAGTTAAACAAAGAAATATATTCACACTCATGCATTAAAGAAGTTTAAACGGGAGATTTTAACATTTTTTCTATAGATTGAATAGATAAATAAATGACCGTCCAACGAGAAAAATAAATAAATAAGAAAAAGTTGTATGAGTCTAAAAACGAACCTCACATGGGATTTGCTGTCATTTCATATACACATCAATAAGTCATAAATTTTCTTGCAATTTAAACTAACAAATAAAGGACAATACTTAACAATGAAAGTTATTAGACCCAGATGTAAAAGTATTGATGAGGGTTTGCTTGCATGTCTATAGTGTAAAATTTGTTACAATAATTAGTTTTCATATTATTTTATTTATATATTTGTAAATCAATTGTATCTTAAAATATATGAATCTTCATGTTTAAAGAAACAGAGTTAAGGACTTAATACATTATAGAGCTATATGGTATTTAACGTTTTTAAATCTAAAATTTATATAACTCCACTCCTTAGACTATAACTACATGGGAATCAGACTGTACTATTTATAGCGCACCACTTTTGTAACTTAAACTCACACAGATATTGGCAAGTAAAATTTAAACAATCATTACGAATGAAATAAATAGCAAAGAAATGCTTTCGTTTGTAGAAGATTTAAAAATATTTGATTTTAAGATAAAAACGCAGTGACCGCAAAAATATGTATATAAAAAATTTTTCATTCATAATTAAAATAAAAACAAAATAAGCCAAAACAATTAATTCATTTGTTATAATATCAAATAGTTGAACTTGTAATTTCAGAAATTTAAAATGAAAAGAAAATTGTAAATAATTCTTTTTAAAAAATATATAAATGTTTTTTTGACCTTTTTAAATAATTGTTCTTTTCTAATTTTTTAAGCACTAGGTCGTTTATAGAAAAAAAACATTTTAAAAAAATATTCATGCTAAAGGCCAGGCTTCATTATAATACTTAGTCACTATAATACTCTGTCAAAAATTGCATGTGTACGCAAAACGTTTGATAGTGTGGATTAAAAGTATATGTGTCACAGACTTTTTGACAGATCGGTACGATTTTATAAACTCTTAAAATAAATATTTTTCTCCATGCGATCAGGATTGATTGTTTTTAAGATGATGAGGAGAAAAAACAACAAAATATTCAAACCATATCGCTCATTTACTTCAACAACGTCATAACTAAAAAAAAAATCATTTCGAAATTATCGCAGTTCATGTTTTTGATTTGTTCTCACCTTTGATAAAAATATCAGACTGCTTAAGATTCCACTACAACTAGTAAAATGATTCATAATTAAAAAAAGACCATTATAGTAAAGATCTGGAAAGTTTTATTCTTTTATCAAAAAGTTTATTTTATTACCAAAATTTGAGCGTAATTTGGAAAAAAACGGATGAAAAATAAATTTTGTATTAAGGATTTTTTGGAACGACAATATTTTCATTTTCATTGCTCACAAGCTCGGTTGGGCTCCACAAGGGTTTGAGTGGCACCATACACCGAAAAACACGAAAGTACCGTTATCTAAAGAACGGTACTTAGAAAAATATAAATACAGCGTTTTTCGTGTTCAGGAGGTCTTAATTAACTTATCCGGCCATGCGGTATTCTTGGTATTTTTCCAAATTAAAAATTTGTAAACCTGTGTTATATATTGAAAGGGAGGTCTTGGTCAAACTATGTGGGATGTTTCAATTATGACATTATTGCTGTAAAAATATATTCGATACTGTGTCGTAAACTAAAATATGTCGTTATTTGTGAAAAGAAAAACCGAGTTTCACTTAATATTTTTCATCAACACAGCTATAATTGAAAATAATACATTATGTGCGAAAAGTCAATACATTTTAAAAATATCTTTTTTTTAATATGTCACAAAACCAAATGTGACAATGTTTTAGAAAGCGATATAATCTTTACGTTCTGAAGTTTACTCCACAACTCAAAATGTGTCGTTCTTATTGACAAACAAAGACTCCAAACATGAAATTAAATAAGGACTTATTCTCTTATAGCGTGAAAAGTACAAAAGACATAAAGATGAAACTTATACACAATATTAAGCTTAAAATGGCGAACAATTCTCTATACTTAACTCCAAAATTTGAAATTTTGAATTATCACGTTATTGAAGTAAATGAGCGATATGTTTTTGAATCTTTTTTGTATAATAGTGTAGAACCTGCGACGCCATTTTGAAACCATTTTTTAAGTAGGACAGAATTCGGTCAAATTTTTATGTGATTAAATCGTACAATTGTGTACGAGTGCCTTTTCAAATATATATCGTCGAATAATGTTTACAACCCAAAATCTATAGCAAAAAAATTGTGTGTTTGTTTTAGCAATGATAAATATCTTTTATTAAAGTCAGAAATTATTTTTGAAATATTGTTTAATGAGGAAATTATTTTGATTCTTTTGCTTTACTATTTGAAGTCTTAAATAAAAAATGGACATCGTCTGTAATATAAAGAGTAAGAAAGTCAGACTTTATACGTGCGATTATTTCGCACATTTTCATTTCTTCCAATTTATTTTAAAAGTTTTAGCGAGTTTCATCGCGTCCGTATGTGAGCTCACTGTTGCCATACCTGCAGATTTATCTGCATTTTGCAGATTTTAACCCCTCAAATTGCTAACAACCAGATTTGCAGATTTTTGGCCTAAACTTAAGATTTTTGTAAATCTACTACTACTATTTTAGACCTATGTTTTTAAAACGAAAATGAACCATTCTTTTTTAAAGAAAACAAGTAAGAGTGCTATATTCGGCTATGCCGAATCTTATATACCATTCATCATTTATGTAAATCTAGTTTAGTGAAGTAACTTCAATCAAAAAAGCAAATATTGTGGTGACAGAAAACTAAAAAATAAAAAAAAATTTTGGCACTGCATATAAATAATTTTACATCAAAACGCCATCGGCTTTTAAAAAGTTAAGTATTTTAAAAAAATTTAGTACTTGCTTAAAGATCTCTTTAAAATGATACCCATATTGATATTTAAAAAAAAATTAAAATTTCAGAGCCCCGTTATTTGGAAAGTATAGGCGAGCGCCAATTTTTTAATTTGATGTTATTGTAGTTTTGTAGTTCTCTATCGCCCCATATATTTATTTTTTTGATTCGAGCTACTTTATTGTTCCAAATGACATGAAAAAATTAGAGGTAGGCGTGGTGTTTTGATTGCTGCCCCGAAGTACATGGACCGATCATGCTGATTTCCAATAGCACTTCTTTCGACACTATATCTTATCGATTGACATGTTAATTTTTTTCAAATTTTCCTAATTAAAAAGTGCATATCTAGGCACTCTTGCAGCTGAAATAATTTTAAGCATAAGTCTTGTCCAATGCGATATATTTGATGATTGTAATAAATATTATGTTGCATTATTGGATACTGAGTTATTGATTTCTATAATATAATGAAATCGCTAGGCGTTTTAGCTGAGTATTAGTTTTTAAAGATAAACTAAATGAAAAAAATTACTTCAGGTAATTTCTTGAAAAGTCGTATTGGTTCTTATTCTGCTTCTCCAACTCTTTCAGCGTTCGTCCAAATGTCGAGAATATATTTAGTCAGGTAAATTTAAGTTCATTTAAGTTCCAATGTTTCGACGCACTAAAGATTTGCTAAAAATGATGTAACCATACGAACAAAAAATTTTTAATAAATATTTATATAATTTATATAATAATAATATAATTTATCCTGTAAGCAAATTCAATTAATTTCAGGTAATAAATGGAATTTAATTGTTTTTGTTTTTTTTTTATTTTTTTACAAATATTCGGACTCATTGTATAAAAATAAATTGTGATTTTTAAAATAAAGCAAAAATGCATTTGAAGATTTATTGAAGATGTTTAAAATAAAGTGCAGATTTTGCAGATTTTTTCGCGAAATATTGTTGGATTTTACAGATCTTACACATAAAAGTTCTGGCAACATTGTATGTGCTATGAAATTTTTCATGGAATCGGAATTTTTACATTTCGCTTTTAATTTCATACTCGTTACTGTAGTTTTTTGTGTTATTTCAAATAATACGCAAACAACATATAACAACAACCATATGCAGCGAACGTACACAAAGCAAGTGTAAAAAAATTCCCTCAATATTCAAACCATGCCATTTTGTCTACCCCGCTTGCGTATCTGCACCTCTAGCACACAAAAAAAAATTTTATGAAACAAGTTTGTTCGTGTAAAATACTTAAAAGTAGAATTGTAAAACATTTTCTTCTGAACTTTGTTGTAAAATAAGAGTCTTTAAATATTTTTTATATTACAAAATTTCTCGAAAAGTCTTCGGAACAATTGCGCTCAGGTCTTTTAAATTTTTGTACATTATGGACATTTTCATCGACTTTCTTGCATATTTTCAATATAACAAAAATTCACTAAGATCTGATTGTCTAGTTCATCTTTATATGAACCCTAATAAATTCACATTCGAATACACACACACACATTGAACAAAATGTAAGAAAGAGCTCTTTATTTTCACTTTTCTACCAACAATAACAATTACAAAGTGATGAGTTTTATTAGTGAATAATGGTTTATCATTTAGAAGTTGACACTTTTTAAGTGCTGGGTCAAATTAGGGATGTTAATTGCGATTCGTATAACTGTGTGCATGTGTGTGTATGAAATGTTTGTGCTTTTTTGCTGTTCAATAAAAATCATGTAGTATTTTCATTTGCAAAATACAAACGTCCTAGCCATTCTTTTTTGCACATGTGACAGGATAAAAGTTTAGTCTGCTAATGAGTCACGATAATGAGGATAATTCTTTAAGCAACAAACGTCCAAATGAGGGAATGAGTAAGAAGAAAGTAGAAAAAAATCTCTAAGGAATTTTCTCAACAATTAGTTTATTAAATTCGATAAACGTTATAGAATATTCCTACATTTAGCTGCATGCTAAACACAACTGTTAATATTAAAGCAAAATGTAGCAACCATTAAGATATGAATCATAAATAATTTGGAGACTATAAAACAATTCCTTAATTTTTATATTCTTCAGTACAAAACAATATCCTCTTGTAATCATATTTCCTGTTTCTAAAACCAGTTTATTTATACTCAAGCTACGTATCCTTTTGTGTTTTCACTTTTCTCAACATAACAATTGTTACCGGTTAATTTATGAGTTCATATCTAATTAAATATTTCATCTTTTAATGTTGAAGGCTGAAAAGTAAAAAAAAGCAAAAAACAAGCAGTAAAAGATAAACTGAGTTATAAAAAAGTCTTTAACAAATCATGTGTGTCCTTATATCTTTTTTGTCATGTATATTTTTTTTCCTCAAAACACAAAGGATAATCCCGTTTTTTTTTCTTTTTAATGTAAATACTTTTATTTATGAGGACACGGTGTACCACGACAAACTAGTGGTTAGAAGGGCAGCAATTATTCAAAATTAAAATTTTATAATTAATTTATAAAGATGTTTACGGAGGCAGACAGGCCAAATTCCCTTAATCACATTTTTTATGGATTTTAACATATTTAATTACATGTGAAGAGGAGGACATTTTAGTGTACAGGCGGATGAAATTTTAAATATAATTTCTATCTTAAGCAGTTTAACTCGCAGCTGTTAAATCTTATACAATTTACTTTGACTCATAAACTTTTTATTAAGAGCAAAGATAAAAGGATGAATTATTTTTTTTACATCAACACGTTATATCTGCGTGAGTATTCAAAAACAAAACTTTAAATCCTGTCAAGGTACGGTCAGATTAGTCAACTATGTATTTGACCAAAAAGACGAAACCACTAAATTATAAAAGACAATGTTTGTATTTCGTAAATACAGTACTAATAAAAACGTGGATTTAAAATAATGTTATCACATCGAAAGCGCTCGCCAAACGTACCAAGAATACAGCCAGAGACGAGGGTTTTCACCGAAACATATAACAATAGTTTAGTCGAAGCTTTAGATTTAATTTCTTTCTTCTTAAACAATATTTTTGTTTTTATACTATCAATCTTGTAGATATATATATTTTTTTTACTTATACCCGAAAAATTCTGAAAACAGTAATACTTTTCACAAAACATTTTGGACACAAAGTTTATTACTTTTTAGCCGAAATATTGCAGTTAAAATTTTTTAAGCAATTTCAACATATTTATGAAAAAACTAAAACGAATTAAACCCTAGAGCTTGTACGACATGGAAATGTTAAGTGGTCATAATTGCTAGCACCAAATCAAACGTAATAATTTGATTTGTCTCTATTTTGGCTGTCAACCCTGAAAAACAAACAATTTGACAACTGAGAGCTTAGAGTAAAAAATCGTCAAAATCGTCATAAGAATTAAAAAATATTGTAAAAAAACCGTCACAGATTATATTATCTGCATTTTGTTTTGTTTTGTTTGTTGAAATAAAATAATGGTCCATTTAATTTAAAAATTTGTGTGTATTAAGCATTTGAATTTAAATAAAGATTTATTATAACTGCAAAACATAGTTATTTAACTAGTAAAATGTCGACAGAGAGCATTTGAGTATTTTTTAATTTACCCACCGGAAACTTTTCGCCCAATTATTATATTCAAAAATAAATTATGAACAGTTTTTTGTTTTAAACAATAATTTTTTACCTTCAAAATGTTTCTTTATAAAATTTTTATAAGGGGTAATATGCCAAAACACTTAAACAGAAAGAAATTTGGCAGCACTTTACACCTTATTTGCAAATAGTGTAGTTAATCAGGAATTGTTTTTGTGAGTAAAAAATTAGTTTACCGTTTATGCGGAAAAATTTTCTATTCACAATATTTTTTTTTAAATCGTTTTAAAGCTTAGGATTAATTTTACATTGAGAATAAAATAAAATTATCATACTTTCTCTGTCAAAGATTTATTACGATATTAAAAATAATTTTTAATATGTTGACAAAATTAGTTGAACTGTTTTTGTTTTAATAACAAATATATTAATTACTTTGGCTTTAGTTCATGTTTTTATATTACTGCCATCCCTAAATTAGCGCGTAAAGCGCAAAATATCTGTCAAAATTTTTCATGTTCATACAAAATGTATGAATTTTGACAGTGCGTTAGAATGTAAAGTTAGCTGCTTGTTGGTTTGTTTTGTTTGTTATGGTTGACAATTTAGTTATTTTCAAGGCGGTTTTCTCTCTTCTCTATTCTTATACAGCGGGTTTTATAAAATAACATGAGTTAACATTACTGTTAAGGACACAAAGTTAAAGTTCTTATTTAAGGATGACATTCCAGCGCAAAAGCTATGAATTACATTGCTTTGCGTCTAACGCGCTAATTAAGGGATGACAGTTACTTTGGTAGATTAATAACAAAGAAAATTTACAAATATTTCTTTTCTAAAGAAAATAGATAAAATTAGCCACAAGCAGAATATAATGCAACATTTTCTGGATCACTATATCCGTCATCAAATTATTACACAAATTATGAATTATAACGAAAACTTCACTTTGATAAGTTTCATGTGTTACATTTTTAATTCCAAATCAAAGTTTATTGGTATCATTTATACTTTCCAGTCTTATTTACCGTATCGATGTAACTGATTCTAGGAGCAATAATATACATGAAAATTTTTAGGTCGTTAGATAATTTTTTTATTTAATTTTTAGATTTTGAATATCTAAGTAAATTTGTTCTTGCTGAAGAAAATTTTAGAAAATTTATGAATTCTTGATTCTGTCCGTAGAGTAATAATATTACAATTTTTAGTTATACTTATATGTATAGAATAATTTGGAAACAAAAATCCTTTTACGTAAATATGTTGTATTATATGAAGAAAAAAATCATCTAAATGTCGTAGCAGCTTGGTTTTACGATACAACAAGGTTTTTTTTTTTTTAATAAATTAATAATAACCACGGGAAACATTTATTAAATAACATAATTTTTAAAAAATTATTGTGCTAATTTCTAAATATCTCGATTTGAATTAAAAATCACCGATATTTATTATTCCTAACGAGCTAAGTAAGCGGCAGCGAAATGGTTAGTGCGACGTGCTTTCACCTTCAATAATCAATATCGGTGATTTATCATTTGAATCGGGATATTTAGAAATTAGCACAACCATTTTTTAGAAATTTATTTTTTTTTAACCGACTTCAAAAAAAGAAGGAGGTTATACAATTCGGCTGAATGTTGCTTTTTTTATATTTGTGCCTCCAGAACTCAGTCATTCCTACTCCTATTTTAAATTTTTTTGGTAATATGATAGATTATGCTTACAGATTGGTCCCGTTTTAAAAATAGCTCATAATCTTATAAATCAAAGGGTGTGCCCATACAACACACATTTTTTTTTACGTGTATTGTGAATTGAAAAGGGCACTTCTGTAAAATTTAAAATGCCTGCGTATTACTATAGCTCCCAAAAACTAAAAATTATACAAAAATAAATTTAAAAATTATGGGGCTATCTTTTGAACGCTTGCAAATTGGGTGGAATGCCGATTGCTATGGCCGTTATAGTAACAAATACTAATGTTACAAATTATAAATTAAAGGGTGCGCCAATAGTTCATTAAATTTAATGTACATATATGGCCATAGTTTTAAACAGTTGTAGACAGACGCTTGAAATTTAGAACGAACCTGTATTGGTAAGTCCGCTATAACAAGAAGAATAGAATTTGATTTTAGAAATTAAAGGGTGTTCCCAATTAATGAAATGTGTTCTATATGGCCGTATTTTTTGAACCGTTGTATACAAACACCTTAATTTTAGACAGAATGTCCCAATAGTAAATGTAACGTAATCTATGTAGCCATACACTTCAGTTGTTATAGGCAGACAGATGAAATCTGTTTTGAAGTCGGTTTTTTTTCGCAAGAATTATTTAAATCATCTTGTCATGAAATCAATCATGTGATTGCTGAACAACAAACTCACCCATGACGTGTCACTGTCATCGGCGGACTTTGGACTGGAGGCATCGATTGACCGTAACTTTAAACAAAGAATTCAATTACTGCATAAGGAATTTTATGGTCATGTAGCCTCTTATTACTCTAATCAAAATTGGCCCCGTAGATTGTGTATTTAATACCATTGAATTTTTTCTCATGGAGTTATTTAAAGACAAAGATCTATGTCGATAAACTCATAATCATGTGATAATTAGGAGAATACAATTATGTAGAAAGCTTTTGGAAAAAGTCGACAAAAAATTCTTATATGCCAGCAAAGCAGCGGTGGCAATTGGCCAATATTGTATTCTAAAAAAACCCTATCACAGATGCTTAATGATTTATTAAAAAAGTGACAATCTTGAGACTTAAAACTCTGTTATCTATTTCACTTAATTTTTTTGTTTTACCTGAGACACCCTTTATAAATAAGTAATTGTTTTAAATAATTAGCCATTAAAAAAAAACAAACATAATTTTTTTATATTTAATTAAAAACAAGAAATTTTAACGAATAAGAAATATATAAATACTACTAACAGCAGACTGTTTCTAAATGCTCTACAAAGAATTACAAATCTAAAATTATATTAAATATTTAAAAATTCCTTTAACACAAAAAAATCTAAATCATGTTAAAAATAACGAACACATTTCTAAATTGCTAACAA
This sequence comes from Gymnosoma rotundatum, assembly GCA_916610165.2. Taxonomy (NCBI): domain Eukaryota; kingdom Metazoa; phylum Arthropoda; class Insecta; order Diptera; family Tachinidae; genus Gymnosoma; species Gymnosoma rotundatum. The sequence goes on from OU744340.1 coordinate 97,456,830, forward strand.
AAAGCAACATATCAAATTACTAGTACTTAACTTGATTTATTGTGGCTTCATTAAACATTCCTAAAATTGTTCCCAAAAACAAACCACTATTATGCCCAACCTTCAGTTGTAAATTTCTAACTATAAAAATAGATACTCTTTGGGTTTTCTCTTCAAAGATAATTGCTTAGAAAAAAAATGCGGGTATTTATATTATAAAAATAGAAAACGTTTACTCAAAAGCAATTAAATCATACACGTACTAACTAAGGACCAACTGTCCCCAGCCACTAATACCAAGTGTTTTAAATGTTCAAAAGAACTCAAAAAACACATAAATATTTTATAGTACAGTTTATATGTGGTTACCACATCAACAGCTATCAGCAACAGTATCCTTATTATTTCAATGATTTTCACAGCATCTTAGAATTGCAAGTGATGAGAGAGAACAGTTGTAAGAGTAGTTATGGGTCAAAGAATTTTATATTGTTTGTTTTGTTACCACAAATATTTGTATAGTTACCTTTAATGTGGTGGACATTTTTCAGAAGTGGTCAGGGGATTTTAGATGTGAAGTAATTTTATTTTATATTTTCTGTAAATTAAAAGAATTTTATTAAAATTTCTAAAATTGTTTTAAAAGGACAAAAATAGTAAACATTGATTTTTATTTGTTTTAAATAGATTTTAAAATAAGATTTTTTTGTTGTTTTTAAACCAGAAAATGTATACCAAAAGTTATCAATATACAAATTTATCAAAAACTTCTAGTTGGTTTCAATTAAATTCTTAACTGGTTTTGCGTTTTTTGATTATTTTATGTTACCAATAAAAGTATTCTTAAATGCTACGAGGGCTGCTCTATATATTTCTGGTCTAATAATGAAAATGCGAATATTTATAATCAAAAATGGTTTTATTGTTTTTTAAAGTATTCTCCAGCATGAAGCACTTTTTCCACTCCGATTGAGACACCTCTAAAACACGGTTTTTGAACACTTCAACAGCTTCTTCTGGCGACGAAAATTGTTGACCACGCATTTTTTTCTTGATGTGCGGAAACAAGAAGAAGTCATTAGGTGCCAAGTAAGGGCTGTACGGCGGATGACCCATTAATTCGACGTTTTGGCCGGTCAAAAACGCTCTGGTTTGAGCCGACGTGTGAGAGCTCGCAATATCATGGTGAACAATTATTCGTCTTCTTTTGTTGGTTTTTCGAATTTCTCCGATGACTTCAGGCAAACAAATTGTAGTGTACCACTCAGAAGTCACTGTCCTACGTTGCTCAAGCGGAACAGTCGCCACATGACCAGTTTGCCGAAGAAACAGGCGACCATTTGCTTCGAAGTGCTTCTTCCACGAACAACTTTCGTTGGATTTTGCTCGTCTTTGAAGACCCACACGGTCAATTATTGTTTCGTTTCGGGCTTATAGGCATAGATCCATGATTCGTCACCTGTGACGATCTTATAAACGTCTTTTGAAGCACCGCAATCGTATTTTTGCAACATTTCTTTGCACCAATCGACACGAGCCTTTTTTGAGCGACTTTTAAATTGTGCGGGATCCAACGAGAACAAACCTTTTTTACGGCCAGGTGTTCATGCAGTATCGAACGTATGCTGGTGGAAGAAATGTCCTAGGATGTCTCTATCTCTCGGTATGTCGCATGTCGATCTTGCATTATGAGTTCACGCACGGCATCAATGTTCTCTGGCACAACAGTCGTTTTTGGACGCCCTTCACGGAATTCGTCTTTGAGCGAGCTTCGGCCACGATTAAATTCATTATACCAATTTTTCACAGTGATATAGGATGGTGCTTCATCGCCATACAAAGATTTAAGTTCATCAATGCACTCTTGTCGCGATAATCCACGTCGAAAGTTGTGAAAAATGATGGCACGAAAATGTTCACGAGTTAATTCCATTTTTTCTATATTAATTTTTTCAAGACACTGTAAACAACACTAATAATGGTCGTACGTCAATTCGTTTTGAGTACGATTATGCTTAAAAATGACAAACTTTCCAATGGAAATGTCAGATTTCACTTGGCAGCACTCAGTGTTGCCAGGCCAGAAATATATATAACAGCCCTCGTATCTTCTTTATACTTAAAATTTTTCCAAATAGTTTACGAAATTTTTTAATACAGAAGTGTACACGTACTTAGCTTACATAAATTATGGTGTAGAAGCACAATGAATGAAATGACCACACGAATTCGCGTATTTTAATAAAAAGAAGTTTCAGGGAATTTATTATTGGCTTATTAGCGTGCAATAAAGGGCCTTAACATTAAAAAAAAACTTAATCGTTAAATATTGACAAGCCAGCTACGATTATCAAGATTCTACTCAAAAGAACAAAAACTCTTTTGAAAGCAAACCAGAGATCTGTGCGCGAAGTACCATAATTGCGTGCATCATTTACAGCTGTTAAAAAAAAGATGTATAAATTGTATATCAGTTGATAGGTCATTAGTTCTACTATTTAACTGTGCTTAATTTTTTTCAGTAGTTTATCAAATAAAAAAAGCTGTAAAAAATACCGCTAAAAACCAAAATAAGATCAAAAGCTAAATTTTGTGAATGAAATGAAAAATCCAAACATATAAAAGATAATAAATCAGTTTTCCATCCCATTAAAGACCAATCTGTACGTTACTAAAATCAATAAAAATTTTGACAAACAAAAAATGAAAATATTATTTTTGTGTAGATAAAAAATTTTCTTCCCGAAAATTTTAATTTTTTTCTCTAAACGCCTCCCCAGACGCCATTTGTTCGCAGGATGTTTACATAATTTGGCGAACTACTTAAAAGCAATCGCACTAGTATTGTTTGTCATAAACAGAATAAAAATTCGCGTGAAATTTTTTTACAATCTCGAACACTTAGATTTTTGTTAAAAAATTGACCATATTCGAAAAATGCTGACAGTAGGGTGCTTCACAAAAATTCCATAAAAAGACAACAGGTGAATTACCCAAGGCTTTATCTTGAAGAAAAAGTTAAAAATTTTATAATTTTTGCTAAAAAACGTTACAAATTTACTTAAAAAACTTAAAGTACTTTTTGACCAAAATTTCACATTTTTATAAACTTTTCATGAAATTTCAAATTAAAAAAATTATAACCACTAAAATAATAAAGTCAAAGAAACAAAATTTTTACAAGTTATTTTATATAGTACTAGCTTTCTAAATCTGTTTTTAAAATAATTCTATCTTGTATTTAAAAAAAAAACTACAGGTGAAAACCTAAAAAATGACAAAGTCTTAATTTCCTTTATCTATGTACGAGTATTTAGATTATTAAAAATAAAAAATTTTCGAAATCAGTTCAACTTTGAAAAAGTTATAAGCTCTGAAACATTTTTAAAATTCGAGGTTATCTATTTTGACGCCCAGTAGTACTACCCTGTACTGACACAGAGTGTATCTAAATGCAATAAGCAGAAAGCTAATGACCTCCTCTATAAATCGCAGTTCGCTTCATGAAAATCGGGCTAGTAGTTTAGAAGTTCCAGGCTTTTATTCCATTGTTTGTATTTCACGCCACCGTGCGACATGCATTACGAGGGCTGCAATATATATTTCTGGCCTGGCAACACTGAGTGCTGCCAAGTGCAATCTGACATTTCCATTGGAAAGTTTGTCATTTTTAAGCATAATCGTACTCAAAACGTTTTGAAGTACGACCATTATTTGTGTTGTTAACGGTGACTTGCAAAAATTAATATAGAAAAAAATGGAATTAACTCGTGAACATTTTTGTGCCATCATTTTTCACAACTTTCGACGTAGATTATCACGACAAGAGTGCATTGATGAACTTAAATCTTTGTATGGCGATGAAGCACCATCTTGTAGCACTGCGAAAAATTTGTATAATGAATTTAATCGTGGCCGAAGCTCGCTCAAAGACGAATTCCGACGAATGCAAGTATTTCAATCAAAAGCACATTCAAGTTTATTTTCCTCTAGCTTTCAAACATCCATCAACTTATACAGGAGAGCCTTAGTGAATCGCACTCCGATGGAGAAAGTTTTAGGACTTTAGCAATCTGGATGACAGAGCAGTAAGATCAGTTATAGTTAAATAGCCTAAAGACTGCTTTTAGACCGAACGTTACTGTCGCATTAAACCACAAACAATGTGTTCGTGCTGACATATTGGAGAATAAAGACAACGTTTCTGATCTGCAAGACTACCACACTCCCAAAACCATTTTTATGAGAAGCTCACATTTTTAAGAGGGCACCAATATACCGCCTAGTCTTCATTTATTTAGAGATGATTTTAAAATGCGGTTGAAGTTGCTGTGTTTAAGTAGTCTAACATCAAAACGTCCAATGTAGGATTATTTAACAAGGCTGCTACCAGAAGGCGCTAAGTGCTGGGGTGCTGGTACTGGTCCAGTTAACCCTCATATCTCTAATTAGGATTGCAAAATATTAAATATCTATCACTTTCTGTTGGTGGTGTAGATATAAGAGCACTGGGAATTACGCTGCTGATGGGCTAGCAAACGGCAGCAGGGTGTCGTTGACAAAGGATAGATATTGATACTTTTGCATATCAATGACCGTTTAAGCGGACGATAGCAAAATTGTTTGGAATCCTCGAAATATGTACATCTCGAAAGGCGAATAACTTAGAAAAAAGTTTAAAAAGTTGAATTCAGAAGCAGTACAAATCAACTGGCTTCTTGGAAAACGCTATTTTTAGCTTGGACTGCAAATTCTTATACAACATTCTTTATACTACAATTCTGAAAAAAAATTTAAAAATGTTTCTAAAATCAAAGGTGAAATCAATTTTGTTAAAATAATTAAATCCATTAAAATAATTTTAGGCGTTAATAGTTACTTAAAATCACCCAGTAGTTGAATTGACGATTAATTTTATTGAGTTTTCGAAAGCTTTGATTGAGGCAGTGGTTTATAGAATATTTAAAAATTGCATAATATTATTGGAAAAGTATATTTAATACCCTTATGGAGCTTGAACAAGCATATTCAATTCAAAGTTATAAAAACAATTAAATTCTCTTTAGAGTTTCTGTGCTATCAATATATTTAAAATAATGTAACATTCAAAGCATTTGAAGTTTTTTAATTGAATCAAACCAACAAACAAGTATAAAAATAACTAGACTGAGCTGCCAAATCTTTCCATATTAACAAAATCTAGACGTTTTTACTCGCTTATAAATTAATGTCACGGTTTAAAGCATAGTACAGTGTTGTTACCATTAATATGTGATGCTGAATTCATAAAATGACATTGGCTTGATCTACTTGCATCTTGTTTTTAAAAGGAAAACATTTTATTATTATTTTTTTAATATTTATTTACTAATTATTATTATTTATTAATACTTTTATTTTATATTTATTTTGTTTTATTTTTTTAATATTCTCTCATGTATAACATTTAGTTAATTCGAAATATTTATTAGCAATTAGATTTTCTCAGAGTCATCTGGAGACTTTAACTTTATTTACAAGTTCATTTAATAAAATATGGCTAATTATTAATAATATTGCACTTAAACTTAAATTTAAAATTTTTTCTTTTTTTTCCTCTTTAGGGATTTGGGTTTAGTAAAACTATAATAAATATTTGATTATTTTTTTTTTTTGGTTAAATATTTAAATTAATTATACAGTGACTACTATTACTACCAATAAATACTCAATTTGATTTTTAAGTCTAAAATGTTTGAAAAGCATATTTTTTATTATTTTTAGTAAACATCTTTTCTTTTTTAATTATTGAAATATGAATACACAATTAATAACTATTGAATACTAGAAAAATCACATCTTGTTTTAAATATTCGTATTTTTTAGTTGCTAAACGTTTTTTTTTTTTCGTTATTAAAATATTTAATTTACAAGCTATTTTTAAAGGATTTTATTTTATATACAAATATTTTCTCGTTCATGATGTTTCAATAGTTATCATATTTGATATCTATTAAATAAGTGATTAAGTTTTGTTCTTTTTTTTTTTTTTGCCTTTAAAAAATTTACTAACATTTATCTATGTACATGCAACCATCTTGTTTTTTCTATTTTATACTAATAGGACGTTAAGTTCCTTTTATGTTTGTTATTTACAACGTGTTTTAACCAAAAACATATTCTCGGAAAACTGCAATGTGTTGTAGAACGGTTAATTTGAAAAATTATTTAAAATGTAAAAATGCAAAAATTTTATAAAATTTCATTTAAAGTAAAAAGCAAAAACGAAAAATTAAAAAATTTGAATTTTAATAATTAACACATGACAAATAAATGTAGGGAGACATTTGCATTTTATTGCCCAATGTTTACGTAGAAATATCCAACAACATTTGTACAAATAGTTTACGACTTAAAACAATAGGAAGTGAATTGAACAAATGTATTTAAAGCAATAATATTATTCAAACCAATAGAGTAGGATAAACAAAAGCATATTTTCTTAAAACCAACATCTAGATTGTAGTATTTATATTGGTGTTGGCATTACTGCATAATCCTGATGCAAACTGGACTTAACTGTATCGTATACTGGACGTGAACCATCATCAGGCAAAGCATAGACGTCCGGTGGTACACACAATGATTGCAATTTAGAAATATACGAGTCGAATGGTTCATGATGAGGATAATTAGCTGGATGATGTACAGTGTAGGGATGATGGGCAGATGTGGTATGAGGCGGCGGTGGAGGAGGTGGTGGTGGTGGATGCATTCCACCTGTATGAACCGAAGATAAAGGATGCATGGAACTGCTATACATGGGCACTGCTGAACCAGCTGTTATAGAGGCAGGACCTGAAGGTATTAAAGATGGATGCGTAGCATATGCAGTGTGTTGATTTGAAACAGCTGACACTGAGGCAGCAGATGATAGACCATTGCTAACAGAACTTACAGGATTATGGCCACTTGGTGGAATGCGAACATGTTCAAGCAGTGTAATTACATTGTTTCGTAAACTTTCATAATAGTTATTAATGTTTGAGGGGGCCGAAGATGTTATGGAAGATCCATAATTTGAAGTACTTCCCATTACACCAGATCCTCCAGTTTGGTCGCCTAAGTGATTGTTGATGCTGGTGAAGGTGTTTGTGACTCCGTTGCTGGTGCTGTGGGTATTAGCGCTGCTTTCGCTGATGTTGTTATTGTTGAGACTGCTGCTTGTTGTGTTGTTGTGGTTGCTGTTTTGGTTGGTGGTGACTGCAAGCGTATTGTCTGCGGTTGTGCTGGAGGTGACGGCTGCATGAGCTGCTGTTCCTCCAGCACTGCTAGTCACCGAAGCGAGAGAACGCTGTTGATGAGCACTCAGCGGAGAAGTCTCCTAAAAGTATGCAACAGATAATTCGTTTTAAAATTATAGCTTAACATTGCTTCTATTTTATAAAAATTATATAAGTACAAAGAATTAAAAAATTAAATTAAAAAACAAACAGTTCCAAAGTGATACACAGGCACCAAAGGAAAATAAAAAATTACACTAGTAATCAACGAAATTACTAGTAATATTAATAACAAATAAGTTTCGTGAACATTGGAGTTATTATTAACAAGGGGTTTTTTGAAATCATACAATTCAAAATTTTTAAGTTCCATTAAAAAGAAAACTGACACTTAGTTTTCTTTAATTTCGTATTTTTTTAAAACAAGTCAAGTATAAAAAGATAGAGATGTTGTATGTGGGGTTGTTTGGTGAAGTTTATTTTTTTTTTAATTTTCTGTAAGAAATATGCATAGCTTTTTTAAATAAACAAAAATGTTCTCTATAGTTATTTCCAAGCAACTGTTATACAATATTTCAAGAATTTCATGCCTAAATCATACAGATTATGCGTGAAAACAACCACATCTCCTGAAAAACTAATCTTTTCTATTACAAATGTATTAAATAATCGTTTTTCAAAAATAGTTAAGATGAAGATGTGGGATCATGTCATCGTCCTCATTGGGAAAGCTTTTAAAAAAAATTTATAGGAATTGCCATTATGTCAAGCCGTCTAGAGAACTAGGCTTCAGCCATTTTGATCTATTAGACCATACAAGCTGTCACAGACCGTGTCAGGCATTGTTAGTTCATCGTCTTTAAGCAAATATAGAAGATGCCGATTTTTCTTCCTCGGTATTACAGCGACTTTGTGACCATGCATGGTCCAGTATCGTTTTATAAAAATGACACTTCTCTGTCTAATTTTTGTACATACCTCCTGAATCTTCCTCCCTCTTTGATCTGTGTAAAGAAAAAGTATGACCGGTCAAGAAGCAACTTAAATTCTCCAAACAATTCGACGGTAAAACACCTAAATAAAAACAGACTCGGAGACCCTTTGTCCAGTATTCCATTCCAGTATGTCGAGGTAGTCTTACATTTGTATCAATAGTATCTAGTCTTATCATTGTTTATAATGTCTATCTCTTAGTTAGTTGATCTACAACAGTTGCACCGTAAAGGCCGGAGCACATAGAAGCCATCATACGTTATACTTTAGCGTATTCAACTTAAAATAAAGTAACGACGGATGAGGTTGACACAATGAGTACAAAACAAGAAGAACTGTAAAAGTATTCAACGTACGTTGAAAGTTAAAAGTTGCCCAACTTTCTTACTTATGCTGTGTTTAGACGGCGTGTACAAGTCATATGGAATGTCAGATTTTCCATATGTAAATCAATACATACCGTGTAAACCTCATGAAATACAACACATGTTATTTTCCTATGTGTTATAACATCTGTCAGTTTTTTATTTAGAGCACGCTCTATTTTGTATAACTATATGACAACAGATTCTTTCAGTGGTGCTAACTTCCACTTTTAAAATTTTCGCTCAAAATATTTTTACGATAAAAGTTAGATTTTTGAAAATAAAATAAAATATTGCTCGTTGGCTATAAAATAATTTTTGGGCATTTTCATAAATTAGTTAACCAAGACAGAAAAACAGAAAGCCTTGAATCTTTGTTTAATATGTTTGTAAAAACTGATTATAAATATTTTTATTTCAAATTTTCTTATGTATATAAATTAGTTTTTATGAGTTTCTAACAAACATGAGTTTAAATTTTTCCAGCGTGCTAGGGTTTTTTAAGATAAAGGCGTGTGTGCCCCTTACAGGTAGCGAAAAGTTGAAAAATACCGTAAGTACCAATTTGCTTACAACAATTTTTTATTCAATGTACATTTTTAAAATGTTTGTCTCTTTTACAACTTATAAATAACATACATATTTTTTTGTGTGGACAGTAAGCAAGCTTTGTTAATTATTTTATTAGGGCAACTAACAACCTCAAATGTAAAAAAAAAACAATAAAAAATGTGCCAAGTAGCTTAATTTTAAGTTTGTGAATTGAACGTGCATTTTCAGCTTGTAACATGTTCTTACAACGAACACAGCCTAAGTGCCTTAGTGCAATTTTATATTATTTACTTAATTAATTTCATTAATTAATTAACTAATATAACTAGCAATTTCAATATAAATAATAACAAGTAAAATCAGTATTCTGCTTGTCGTTGTTCTTTCTAAATTATTATTGAAATGAACCGTTGATATCACTGTTTTAGGCATTTTAGTTTTCTCTTCAACAATTAGAGGTAATGTCGTATTTACGTAACATATGAAAGTTTGAACATTATAATTATAAACCGTATGTTAAACACAGATTTTGACATACAGAACAAATTACATATGGATAGCAATTTTGACATTCCATATGACTTGTACACGCCGTTTAAACACAGCATTAACGTTGACGGAGACGTGCTGATTGTAGCAACACACCTAAAAAAACATGTATTTTAACGTACTGGTCAGTTAATAAAGACAAAGTATAACGATTGCACCAGATGTTGGGCCGCAAACTAAGTTTACTCTGTACGATTATGCTTAGAAAATTCCCACTGTCACACCGATTTAACGTTCCTTTTAATGTTGGAAGCCAATATGGAAATTTCTATCTTCTAAATGATATAATTGTTTCGTTTTAGTAAGATTAACACTCAATACGCTCTGCTTACATACAATAACACTATCCACAGCAGAGGAAAAAGACCTTCTTGTTGCGATTTATATGATTTCAAAGTGACAAAACAATATTTTGTTAAGCTTTCGAAAAAAATTGATCTACCTCATAAGTCATTTCGTAGTCGTGTGCTGCCTAGTATAAATAACACAATTGACTCCAAAGTCCGTATGATTTAAGAATGTTTTATTTTATTGTGATGGGCAAAGGCCCATTTCTATAAGCAAAGTACGAAACTGATCGCACTTTTCGTACGGAAACAGCTGATTAAGCTTTGTGTTATACATTTATAAAGAAAAATTGCAATAAAGACGTACAGTGTTAAGTTTAAAGATCTTAATTTACTAAAAATGTAGAAAAAAAAACAATTTCATTTCCTGTCCATTTTTATTAAACATAATAAAATTATTTTAAACTTTATTTGTACATATCCGATTTAAGTTATGTACAGCGTTGTATTTTTAGTATGGTTGGCCGCAAATACAAAAAAAAACTTTTGTTTATTTTTTTATTAAATTTTTCTTAAATAAGTTAAAACTAGCAGATCCGGCGAACTTCGCCTAGACCCAAGTTTAAGCCTTTAGACAAACTTTAGAGTAGTAATAGAACTTGTATTTTTTTTTAATAAAAAAGCCATTATGGAATAATGTCCCGCAAAATTTCGTACAAAAAACAATTTTCGAATTAAAAAATTTTTCGCATTTTCCGCAATTTTCCATGTTTTACACCAAGAACTTTCTATTTTTTTCATTTGGAAAGCCGTTAAGGAATATTTTCACACAAAATTTTGTACAAAAAAAAATCAATTTTAAAATATTTGGACTTTTCCGGAGGGATTTTTTTCCGTAAAACCTTCTCCTCGAAAATACGAACAACTGACAAAAAGTTTTACAGAAATCAGCCGTTCTCATGTTATGAATTACTTTACATTGTTTACACCATTTTTATATATTTTACACCATTTTTATATGTTTTGGCAAACATATACTCGTAAACATGGAATTAAATATAAATGTGCAACGGTGGCGCAAATTAGTTAATAAATTTATGTTAGCACATTGTAGTCATCTAAAATTCTTTAGTGGGTTACCTAAGCATTTGATAGGCTTTTCGTTGGGTTTTTGACGTAAGCTCAAGCTAGCTTATGCACATTAGAGTTGTGCCTTAAAGTGTCAAGTATAACGTGACTTCCACTCACTTAGTGGAAGTTGTTTAAATATAACAAAAACGCTTTAAAGCTTCAAGTGCCTAAATGTCCCTGTTTTACTGCGTAGAAAATAACATATAAGAATTGCGTGAAAAGATTTTCTAAAAATAACTATTTTTGTTGAATGGCATGTGGTAGCATGAGCTGAAATAAAATTTATGTCACAAATACGAATTAATTGAGAAAAGGAAAAGCATTTTTCTTTCTTTTCACTTTGTACCAATTACCGTTGACTGAAATGCATGTACTGTTATTAGTTCTGGCTTATAAAGTGCATCAGGAAAAAATACAGCAACAAAAAAAGATCCGCTGATCTGAATTTCTCTTTTATATCGAGCCTTTGCTGCAAGAGAGTAATATCTCAAAAAATGTGAACTGAGATATTTTTTTTTAATTTTAAATTTTATTTCAACTCTTTGGAGGCCACTTAAACATTTCTATCGGTAGAAAGTCATAAGCTTATCATTGAAAAACGTTTCTGAATACTCAACTTAAAAATTAAAATCTTGAGTTAAGACCCGTTTTGCAGCAATGTCGCGATATATTAACATAAAGATCAGAGAAGTTGTCTTCTCTTGCTGGGTTTTTTTTTAAAGAGTTTTAACCTCTTCGCGAGGCCTAAGGTTTATTCATGCTCAATTGAAATTAGAAATATAATTGCCTTAAGTAAAGCTTCATTTATTTGTGATGTTTTAAATTTACACTAGCAGACATTTTTCAGAGAATGGTAAAATTTATGAAATTGTAAACAATACCAAAAATCGTACGATATAAAAAATACAAATAATGCAAATAATGAAGCAAAAAGTAACTGTCGAAATTATATATATTACTTAAACTTCTTAAAAACAAATACAATTTAGAATGTTTAATTTTTTTTTTATCATGCGTTACATTAAATTGAATTTTACTTAATTCAATTTTGGTTGATACAAAGAAAGAAAAGCAAATAATGTGAAAATATAAATAAATATAAAATTCGTAATAATGTCAGGATCGTTTAGAGTGCACTTGAGTTCAATAGAAAAACATAAAAAAAACCACTTGGAATAAAGCAACAAATATTCACACACACGCCAAAAAAATATGCAACAAAAAGTAAATGTTTGTAAAAAAATCAGCTTTTTTTGTAAATGTGGGTACAAGTAGTATTTTTATGTATGAATGTCAGTTAAATATGACAGAAACCAAATATTATTTTGTACATAACACAAAACGATACATAAATTGTACAAAAAGTACTGAAAATTTCAGTGACGCCCTTTTTTCATTGTGTTGATAAAAGGAAAATAAAAATGAGAAAAAATATGTTGGGGCTATTTGAAAATGCTCCACACCTCTGTGTTAATGTAACTAGAAGTGTGAGCAATAAGGGTGGCAGGCAGTTTATGTTGTGCCAAGGGATGTTGTATTTATTTCAGTTATTTTCATTGGTATTTGTATTTTACAACACATAACAGAAGTCTCCTAACAACACATAAGCACATACTTAAATGTGTATGTATATTGAACACATACATACACATGGTATGTAGATTATTCTCCTCCTTGGGGGCCAAAAGGTTAAAATCGTACTGATAAAATAGTCCTGAGTGATTTGACAAAAAAAAAAACAAAAAAAAGAAATAATATTCTCAATATAAATAGAGAGAGAAAGAGAGAGCAATTTGTGTACATTTGTAATAAATGAGGTGCAGTTGGAAGGTGTGTGAGGTTCCTTAGTTGTTTCAATATACAAATGTTGTTGATGTTTGTTTACAATAGCGGACTTCCATACACATTCACATAACTGTAAAGGCCCGCTATCTGTTTGCTCCTCAAAAGGTGTGGTGTGTATTGGGAGAATAATTTTAACTTGTTGTTTGTGTAAATGTACCAACAAACATTAATTCATTCAAATGCATTTTGCGCATGGACATTTTTTATTTGTACGAGCTTTTTACCTTTAGGGAATCTGTGTTATTGTTATGTATGTATTTTAGGGGTTGCTGGTTGAAAGCTTTTATTTATTTCGTTTGATAAACGCAGAAAATAATTGCATTACAATTGCATTTCGTAACTGAAATAATTTCATTGGTAGACTTTTTGTAGTTGTTTTTGTGTTCTTCTTCTTTTCTCTTTTCTCATGTTCAAACGTTTAGGTGGGCCTTAATAGAATTTGCACAAAGTTATATACATTTGAAATTATATAAACGCCATTTTGAAATTGTGTAGCAATTTATATTACATTTCGTTGTTATTTCTTAAATAACATACCACGAATGAATGCATTTTTGTTATTTTTTTGTAAACAACAAAATTTTATGTCCAATTTATCAAATTACAATGTAAGGGCATATAAAAACTGGGAGTATAAATAATTGGAAATATTTTATATTTTTGTAGGTAAAGTTATAGCTGAAAGTCACAAATTAAAATGTTTAAGAAATGTCTTAAATATTAAACCAATAAATTTTTTATTGAAGTTTAAACAGACAGCGCCACCACATACTAAATAACATTTTGCGTGAGGTTATAATTTTTCTTAATTTTAAAGGGTGTCGTCTAAGTCGCTTAAGGCTTTAATTTGCTGTAATTTGTGCAGAAAAAGCAAAATGCTACAGAGATGTTGATTTTTTTAACAACATATCAAATATAGCTTGTGTTATACATGTGAGTAATTAGATGGACTAATTAATTAACGATTTCATTAGCATTAAATGATAAATAATGCTAATAATTTTTAAGCATTATCATTATTTTTACTTATCGTAATGCTTTTTAATGAAAAGGTTTCATTGATAATTAGTCAAAAACAAAACCGTTATCATTGACTAATAATGAAATGGTTTTAAATCATTATTATTAATGAACATAATTTTTTATTTGTACACTTAAGACGTATTATGAAGTATATCGTATCAAAGCATTATATTAAAATGGCATTGTTCATATCCAAAATGCGACTTTACATCTATGGATACAAGTGCTGCTTAAATTATTGGTATATTTGACGTTTACGGGGCGCTGCAATCTCTTCATTATTTATTATATGCTGTTGTTTTTTTCGAAATCGGATAAGGGTATTTTTGGACTCTGACCTTATGTTCTAAGCCATTAGTATTATTATTATACCTACAAACTTTGTAGCGTAAAAATAGTAAAATTTTTGTTTGTTAAAACTCGCAATGAAAATCGGAATTGTTTTATTAAGAAACTAAAAAGCAAAATTTAAAGGGTAAGCCAGACGTTCTTGGAAACTTCATTTTGTAGCGCAACAAACAAAAGAAGACACAACTTCGCTCAGCAAGACATAGGAAGAAACAGGCATTTTAATGACAAACATATTGCGAAATATATTTATTTTTTAACTTTCTCAGGAAAATATTTGTGTTTTCGTGTAGTTAATAAATTCTGCTAGCTGGGCTATTAGGTAACTTTAGATCTCGGACATAAAGTTTTTACACCTATTTCACATAAAGTTGATAAATTTAAACAATTTTTAAATTTACGATATAATAAATAGTAATATTGACTGCCCGGATTTACTATCACGGATTCGCTTTAAGTTTCCACCTAGAATAATGTGTCATCAGCACCTTTTTAATGTTTCATTCCATAATATAAATTGCGCTTTAAACAGCACATTTACCCGTGCTTCTAATTATTTAAACTTAATTAATGACACTATCCCTACTCAAGGTATAGAGTTTTGCACAACAAAAACTGAATTTAAAATGAAACTTTTTAAAATTTTAACCTAAGTTTATTTTAGTACTCTTTATATAATTATAATTTTAGTATAAAATACTTTATATTAAAGTTTGTTATCTATTTAATTTAAGCACCGTCTGTAAGGAAATTAATGTTCCATAGACTTGAAATAAATAAATAAAAAAATCTATCTACAAGAGTGTTAAAATAAAATTTCCGCGACCAGAAATTTGTGTCTTATAAAAGCAATTGTTTTTGATTCAATTGCAATTAGTAATTAACGATTTCATTAAAATATCATTAGCATTGGTAAAAGCAATTATAAGTTAAATAAAATAATTATCATTAAATCGTAGTTAAATTTCTTTCATTGTCAATATCTCAAATAATTGCCAATAAAATTTCGTACAACTGATTAACATAATAGCTAATGTACAGCCTTGAGATATCTGTCGTTCCATTATTTTAATATTACAGGACTGAAAAAATTATGAATCATTTTTATATTAACAAACTTTTGTTTGACAGTAAGTTTTATTGCTTTTATCAATATTGTTGGTTTTAGTTATTTTTAATTTTTTTTTAGTTTTTCTTGTATAAACTTTGCTTACTGATAGTTCAAACGAAAATATTCCATCCTTATCTGCGCTATGGAATGTTGGAAGAGTCACACGACATGTATGAATGTCGGATAGCTGTGAGAAAAGCTTTGTAGTTATTTAAGATAAGGTCTGGGATAAAAGACTATGTGAGATATTAAAATGACCTCGGAGTTTAAATCAGTTATGGGATTCACGCTTGCCAATGTGATATTTATATTTATTTGCCCTTGCCTATTTTGGCATTGAGAAACCCCGACAGGCGAATTTTTCATAACATAATTTTGAAGTATTTCTCAGGGGCTGGTGAGCTTAATAATAGTGACCTAACTTAAGGGATTTTTAACGCATATTGTGATCGTTACATATATATTATTATTGTTGTTATAATGTTAAGTTTTACCCTTTTTAAACAAACGTACGGATTCTTTTGGTTGCAAATACCACTGTGGCTCCTTATAATTTCTGTATTCTTACTTTATGGCTTTCTCTGGCTATACTTCTTGATCCGACTGCTCTTGTGAACCCTTGGTCACGTACTACTCGATGCCTTGTTTAGTAACCTTAACCATCCACAGACATCTCCACTACTCATTTTATCCAAGCCAGTCATCTCCTTTAATTCAGAAGCTACAACACACGTCTGCCATACACTGTTGTTATGTTGTTACACTTCCCTGCGCAACCGCTATTGCTCGTACTTTTTATTATAAAGGGCTTCTTGACAATTATCTGTTGCTCTTATATTAAATTGGACGTCTCCACTAAATTGTCTGCCATGGCTTCACACAATAATTGTCTCTTGCCTCTCGGGAGGTTTGTACTGCTGTTTATTAATTTTATTTGCATTATAACAATTATTATTTTTTCTTTGCACGCATGTCCGAATGCGGTATCGAACTCAGGACCCTCTGTTTTGTAGCACGCACCTCTACCAACGCAGCCATTGAGGCTGCTCAGCTTTTGTTAGCTAACTTGTGGTTTTGTTATTCTATAAACACACCATTAGTTGAATTAGCTTATTCACCACGCTCATACGGAAACAACTACAGGGGTTGCCAGATATTGTTATTCGTAACAATATTATTGTGTTATATTAATATATATTAAGAAATGCTAAGGTCAGACAATGCAGGTTTTGTGAGATGCATGAGAGATATAATCAAAAGTAGTGTAGAGACATCTATCGCTTTCTTCTCGCAAAAAAATATTATAGAAAGTTCTATTTATAAAGTTTTTTTAATAAAGATTGTTGAGCCACGGTAGGTTTGTTATAGAACATAATAATTGTACAGTGTCGATTAATGCCTGAAGCTAGTAGATGTATCAGCAATGATTTCAAATATAATAAAATCAAGTTAAAAATGACCCCTTGTAAAGCTTAAAAGTATTCTAAGAGTGGTGAAACAGCATATGATGACTTTGGTCTGAACTGTTCCAATGGCGTTCGAAAAAGTATTAGATTTTATATAAAACACGCTTTGATATACAAATAAGGAGTATTATTAATGCGGTAGTGGAAGTGAACAGCATGTTTAGGTATAATTAAACCTGTATGCAAATCCGGAAGGACGAAGCTAAAGTCAACGACAATTATTACTTAGATAGCAAAACTAAAAAGTGAACCACTCGAACGCGCCTAATTCCAACATGTATAATACGAGTATTTATTAAAACTAAAAACAAAATATACTTTCGTTCTTACTACAATGTATTTTAAAAACATGATGTTTTTACTTATTTTTGTTTTCAAAATTAGTTTATTTCTTTAAAAAATTAATTAACAAATAAATGTTTGGAACAAAACCTGCGAGAAAGTAATTCGTTGAATATTTCGAATATTAAATAAAAAAAGTCAACGACATTTTTGCACAGCAAATAAAATGTAGCAGGAAAAGAAACTGGTAAAAAAAAGTTGTTACTTTTCTATAAAAATTAATTGATAAACTTTGATAAAAACATGAAACACTGGGGTGGAGGGTGAGTTTTCTGCTGGCTTTTTCTTTTTTGTTTTAAACCAAGTTAATAATAATTTAAATAACACAAAGTTGTGTTGTAGACAAGCTATAACGACAAAGTAGAAAACAAGAGGAGTTTTTTTTTAATATTTGTTTGAGAAATTAGAACTTTATGTTTGGGTTTTGTTAGAGTTTAGCCAGCGAGTTTGGCACACTAAAGGCAAATTAAACAAAAACAAAAAAAAAAAAAAACAGAAAACTTTACGGCGGCGCGTTAAAACAAAGTTTGTTTTATTTGTTAGAAAACTCCAACTTTTTCCAACTGTATTTTATTTATTATGGCTGAAAAATTCATGAATGTTTTTAGTTTTCCTTTTTTTTTTGCTCAAAACCAAATCAAGACTTTCGAGACGTCCTTGAAAACTAATTGTAAAAGAAAGTTTTAGTCTAAAATTTTCTTTTAATTTTTATTTCCCCTTGTTACTGAAACTTTTATTCTTGTTAATTTCTCTTTGGTAACTTGTTAGTAAAAGGAGTATAGAAATAGGAATTATAATAAAGTATAATTCTTAAATAAGAAAATATTAAACCGGAAGTAAAAAGAAACAATATGACAAGTTATAATTTAACAGAAAAAAAAATTAAAATGGAACTTTAATGATTTTAATTAATTGAAAATACTTATGGAAGTTTTTGGTTTTTAATTTTGTTTGCCTCAACGAACCTGAGCCTACGTACCCTATCGCTGGTGTTCAATTGTGTTTCCATGGCATTTATATCCGATTTCAAGCGCATCATCTGAGATTCAACCCGGGCATTTTCGCGTTGTAATTCAGTGATTTCAGCTTCCAAGCTATTTATATCATCTCCAGTTTCATGTCGTGTTACAGAGTTGATATCACCGCCATTAACAGCTGAAGAGGAGGAAGATGAAGAGGCCGACTGCAAGCCATCGGGTAAAACACCAGTAGTGGTGGATATACTTGATGAAGAAGAAGGGTCCACCAAAGGGTTGTTTAAAGATGAAGAAGAGCCCACACTGTTCATCATTATTTCCATGCCTAAACAAATGGAAGAAAAAACAATTTTTTTGATAATTTAAAAATATGCAATTTTTATGATAAATTCGTGAGCGTGTGCTAAAAAATTTTTATTTTAATTAAAATTTAAAGTGTCAAGAAACTAAATAAACAAAATTCTAATTCAAACAAATTTTTCTTAAGTAATCTTAAATTGTCTTACCTTTTACCACTCAAATCTTTTAAACCTTTAGGCACTTTTAGGCGTTTTAAACTTTGTCTTTGTTTTTATTTGTTTAACATATTTTAACTTTTTTTGTATGCAGTTTAGGATGTACATTGTAAAAACATCGAAGTGTATTTCGTTAGTTGGAAATTATTTACAGAAATATTTAGGTTTTTTTTCGTAACATTTGATTTTGATTTTTTTACAGTAGATATTCAGCGCCGATACAAAATGTCGCATAATCTAAAACCGAAAAACAACGCATCATGAAATGAAAAGAAAATAAGAATTGTAAATTAATAAATGAATTTAATTAAAATCTTTTGGTTGGTTTAGAAAAGTGTTTGTTAAGAGTGTGTTTATTAGTTGGCTAATTAGGTTTTTTGATCTGTGTTCGCAAACAATTTTAGTAACAAAAATTCAGTTTAACAACATGTTAGCAAAAAATAAAAAATAAATGTAAACGGAAAATTTGTTAGCACACGCACACAACTTAAAATTTTTTATCTATTATAAATTTTTATTTCTAAAGAAAAAAGAATTTCTAACTACTTTGGAAAATAAGGTGGTTATATTTCCTAATTTAAAGCAGTCTTTGCTTACCTGTGTAGCCTTTTGGATAAACCATGGTGACCTCATCGAATTTTGGTTTCTTAATTGCCTGGGAAGCTGAACCACAGCCTGGATAGGAAAACAAGAAAATAACCACATGGTAAAACTTGTACAAAATTTAAATGGCTTTTAATTGAACGAGGTATTTATATCATAGTTTTCAACATTAATTTTTACTTGTTTAGAACAAAATATTATTATTTCTGATTATATATTTATATTTTATTTTATTCTATTTTTTTTTCCTTTGAAACTTTCAAAAAACTATCAGATAGTCAAAAGCTTATAGTTTTCGCTAAATAAAACTAAATAAATACTTTTTGCTCAATAAGCGAGGGATCATGTAAATACATTCCTTTATGTTTAAGGTTTTTCTTGTTACTTATATTTAAATATAAAACTTAATTAAATTCTTTTTTTTACTTACCATCAAATTTCATAGCAGTTGCTGCTGCTACAGCAGCTTTATGCTGTTCTACTGTACCACCGGCCTCTAAAACTCGCATTTTGTTACGATTGGCTATAGGGCAACCAGAAGCGCTGCGATTATTTCAAAATACAAAAAAAAATAAATAAATAAATTCAAATATATTATTAAATAATAAAAAATGGAATAAATAAATAAAATAATTTAACATGCTTCTTATACAGAAGTAGTGCATTACTGATGGAGTAACTTTCTATTGAAAACAAATTTTTGTAAAATTGATATTATCAATTCAAAGCATCACCGATTCATTTAACAAAAATCACTTTATTTTTGCCACAAAGGTAAAAACATTTATTTAAAAAAATCAAAAAATTGTTAAACTCACCTTCGATGTGATAAAAATTTTCCAGTAGAATGTCCAGAACCATCGCAACCTGGTATGGGGCATCTAAAAGAATGATAGTTATACAAAAAGCTGTTTCTGCTATGATTGCAATAATTGAAAAGTTTATCGTAATTCTGATAAGCTACAAGTTGTTTAGAAAACTTTATATTTTTATCTATCTTCTATCCACTTTAATATTGTTGTTTTCTCTCATGTAAGCATATGTTTTATGTGCAGAAAATTAGTTATTCGAATTTGCATGTAGTGCATGCCCTACGGCAGCCTGTGGGGGTTTTATTGTCATATCTTCGTAGTAGTTGATATAATCTTCCTATGTAATTGTTGCTACGGAAGCTTCAATAACATTGACCAAACTCAAAAAAAGCTCTGTCAAAAGGTCTCTTGCACGAAGTTTGGAAGTTTGGTTTTCTATCGGGTTTAAGATAGGCGAATATGATGGAAGAAAAATCAACGTTAAATTTAGCGATTTCAATATTTTAATGCTTTAATTATACAAGTCGTACTATCATTAATTTTAAAGTTTGTGTAGATTCTAGCATGCATATTTTTAAGTCTTGCAGATGGATTTTCCTTAACGATTTGTGTATTCGTGTATTCGACGAACAACAGAAAGCAATAACAAGTATGTGTGACGATTCTTATAAACAACAACGAAAATAGCTTTGGGTCGTGGTTGGATTTCGTCTAACCAAATTAATATTGATTGAAGACGAATTTTCTTTATATTTACAAAATTAGTTGGTCAAAAGATTGCATAACCTAAGAAAGATAGATGCAAAGAATGCTGATGACGGACGTAGCGGTCCAGAAAATGCTGCATTACATTTTAGATTTTGAAATTAAAACTTTTCCTGCACTTAAGCCGAGTTAAGATTATTTATTTGTTAGAAACAAAGATTGACCTTAAAAGCCTAGCCATAGGGAACTATAGAGTACAAGCTTTTAACAAATCAACAAAAAGACAATTTAAGCCGTAGCTTTTGTGATATTAAGTAAAATAAAAAGAATTAACTTAGGTAAAAACTTACATCCCACAATTAAACTTTAAATATGTGATGCAGATTCACAAATGGTGCATTGCATCCACCCATCTTTAAAATTTTCTGCTTACTCCGAAAAATAACACATATATTTGTAACTAGTTTTTTCTCCGTAATAAATTTAGTAATAAAAAATAGGTATCTATAACAATAAAATAATTCGACTCATACGAGGGCTGCTCTATATATTTCTGGCCTAATAGTGAAAATGCGAATATTTATAATCAAAAATGGTTTTATTGTTTTTCAAAGTATTCTCCAGCATGATTTATATACTTGTGCATGCGCTCAAACCAGTTGTCGAAGCACTTTTTCCACTCCGATTGAGACACCTCTAAAACATGGTTTTTGAACACTTCAACAGCTTCTTCTGGCGACGAAAATCGTTGACCACGCATTTTTTTCTTGATGTGCGTAAACAAGAAAAAGTCATTAGGTGCCAAGTCAGGGCTGTACGGCGGATGATCCATTAATTCGACGTTTTGGCCGGTCAAAAACGCTCTGGTTTGAGCCGAAGTGTGAGAGCTCGCATTGTCATGGTGAACAATGATTCGTCTTCTCTTGTTGGTTTTTCGAATTTCTCCGATGACTTCAGGCAAACAAATTGTAGTGTACCACTCAGAATTGACCGTCCTACGTTGCTCAAGCGGAACAGTCGCCACATGACCAGTTTTGCCGAAGAAACAGGCGACTATTTGGTTCGAAGTGCTTGTTCCACGAACAACTTTCGTTGGATTTTGCTCGTCTTTGAGGACCCACACGGTCGATTGTTGTTTCGTTTCGGGTTCATACGCATAGATCAACGATTCGTCACCTGTGACGATCTTATAAACGTCTTTTGAAGTACCGCAATCGTATTTTTGCAACATTTCTTTGCACCAATCGACACGAGCCTTTTTTTGAGCGACTTTCAAATTGTGCGGGATCCAACGAGAACAAACCTTTTTTACGGCACAACAGCCGTTTTTGGACGACCTTCACGGAATTCGTCTTTGAGCGAGCTTCGGCCACGATTAAATTCATTATACAAATTTTTTGCAGTGCAACAGGATGGTGCTTCATCGCCATACAAAGACTTAAGTTCATCAATGCACTCTTGTCGTGATAATCCACGTCGAAAGTTGTGAAAAATGATGGCACGAAAATGTTCACGAGTTAATTCCATTTTTTTCTTTATTAATTTTTTCAAGTCACTGTAAACAACACAAATAATGGTCGTACGTCAAAACTTAAAAATAACAAACTTTCCAATGGAAATGTCAGCTTGCACTTGGCAGCACTCAGTGTTGCCAGGCCAGAAATATATATAGCAGCCCTCGTAAAAAAAGATTATAATGGTAAAAATTATTTCCAGTTTTCTAAACTTTTATTTTTCCTTTAATATAAGCGCTTTCCTGCGCCATAACTTAAGTTTTTGAGCCGTAACTACATCGTTCTATGTTTTGAATGTAATAACTAGTGGGTTTTTTATTATAACCCTTAAAGACACAACGTCTATAAAATTTTTTATAATTGAAGAAGAACTTTCCTATATATTGTACTTTTAGAGTAGGCTTCTCTCGGTTTCCGTAATGTTCAGAAAACAACAGCTCTTAATCACATTTCGTATTTATAGAAAAATATTTGAAGATTTTTCCTAATAACACTTACCTTAGCGGCTCAGAGTCTTGACCATCTCTGGGTTTACTTTTTGGTTTATTGGCACGTGGACAACCTGACAGGCTACGATGTGATGAATAGTTACCAGTAACATGACCAGAACCATCACAGCCCGGGGTGGGGCATTTCAGTTCTTGTGAATGTGGTTGCAAGTGATTGCGATCGGTGCGTGGGCAACCAGTTAAACTAATAGTAAAAAATAAATATAAAAGAAAAAAAAAAAAGTTACAATAAAAACAAAAAAACAAAACACAATCAATTTGTTGTCTTATAAAACTGTATGAAAACTTTTATTTTTTTTTATCTAGCTAATCCCTAAAATCAATTACTACTTAAAGAATTTTAAATTGAATTTCAAAAAGTTTCTAAAACTATAAAATGACTTGTGTGTGCAAAAGTCTATTCATTGCTTTAAATACTTAAGTTATTTCTATTGATTAAAACTATGATTTCTTACTATCATATTTAGCTGGAGTACAAACAAAAGTAGACAAGAACAAAGGATAATTTTATATAATTTTTAAAGTTTTAATTTTAAAGTTAAAATGATTCTTCAACTAAGTTGTTATTAAGAGGGTGAAACAATACAAATAAAGAACAATTTCTTTTAGTTTTTTTACATACATATAAATAAGATTTTACAGCTCTAGAGTTATTTAAATATATGGAAATGTAATTGTGTATTTATATGTGAACACTTGTGTGTTTGTGTCAGAAGGAAAGGTCTTGTTTTTTTTTCTGTAGAGTTTAGATTAACCTTTATTCTCGAAGGAATACAAATTTTATGACCGTCCTGCTTCAAAATGAGAGTCACACATCTTAATAAATATTAAAATATAAATGAGCACAACTTTATAGTTGTCGTTCCATACAAGCAAGGATTTTTATAATTATATTACACACACGCACACACATATGCAAAAAGATACGGTCAGAGATTTTTCCTTTACACAAAGATGATTATTGTTATTGTTGCATATTTTAAGTGAACTCCTACACTGACATACACGTTCCAGACACACACAGTTTTAAGGACACTTTAAATTTGTACTGGTAGAACTAGCTTTGCACTATTATCGTCATTATTCATTATCGTTATAATGATATATAATTTTGTTTTATATATGTACATATTTTTTGATTTTATGGTTTAATAAAGTTTATTTTCGTCTACTTCAACACTACTTTATGTAAAACTAACGAAAATTTAAAATTTATGATGGTTGGCAGGACATGCAAAAATGTCCTTGTATATGCAAGCACACATGTATGTGAATATGAACGAATATAGAATTTATTTTATTTACTATTAGTTGGGAAACTTGCCATTCAACTAACCTATCCTTTGTCTTGTCGTGTTGTGGTATATGTTGTGGTGGTGGCATGGAGTAACATGATGCTGGACTGGTCGAATAACCGCCTGAAACTGGTGTCGGATATCCGCCGGGACCAACAGCAGTGGCATAAGGATTACTACACTGATATGCTGCAGCTGCACCATAGCCATGATAACCAGCTGGGGGATAATCAGACTGCACCACCATTCCATAGCCGGGATGTGGAGAATAGCCTGAAATTAATTTTTTTTTATAGAAAGAAATAAGGAAGAAAATAGAAATGAATCAAAAGTTATAATTTTAAGTAAAAACATCTGTGAAAAGTAATGTCATTTTAAACAGCAAAGTATTTATTGCAAGAAAAATATTTTAGCGGGATGTAAAGGGAGCCATCACATTTTTGAGCATTTAAAAAGATTTATGTTTAAAGTTAGTGTTGTGAACATCACGTGGATTATAAACTTACACCAAAATACTTTATTCTATTATATAAGCAATTTTATTCAATCATTAGTTAGTTTTCTTAAAAAGTATTTAATAATTTAAAATGCTATTTTCTGCGTGTAACACCGGACGTTCTTGTTAAACAAAAAAACAGGGCTTTAAAAATAAGCGTGGCGTATTTCTCTTGTACATGAAAATATAGCAACTCACCACTGGGATCTCTATAACTGTCAATATAATGAGAGCCACCACTGTCCGGGGTTGATTCACGACTATAAGGCCGGGGACCACCTAAATGACCAACGAGACCAAAGCCTAAAGGACGAGGAGGACCACTAAAATCAACAGGTTCCATTGGAGGAGATCTAGCCGTACCATTTGCTGCTGATGTCGGCAATCCGGGACCAAATCCTTGGGGATGAGCACCAACCACAACACCATCGGGATGAGCACCATACTGTGGACTGGTGATGATACTGTGCGGCAGTCTGGTTACTGTTAGATCCAAAGTTTGACCCTGAGGACTTGGCACTTGGGGACTGGCAACATTTGGACTGGCACCCGGCTGTGGGCTACCGGCACCTATTCTTTGATTATATTGGTTGTGTGAAGCTGGTGAGTTGAAGCCTTGTGGGCTGGAGGAGGTGACCGAGGTAGAGCCAGAAAGATCTACAACGGGCGCTGTAGTAGGCGGAGGCGAACCACTTTGTTTTGGCTGTTGTTGCTGCTGCTGTTGCTGTGATGTTTGTTGGCCGCCAACTGATGTTTGGGAGGGTTGTTGATTTTGCTGTTGCTGTTGTTGCTGCTGTTGGTTCTGATATGCTGCAGCAGCAGCCGCTGCTTGCGCTGCTGCCATTTTAACGGACAAATTTATGGCCGAGAAACCGGGTGGTAAAGGACCCATACTAGGATCATAATGATACATTGGCCTGGGGTATATGGGACCCCCATTCGCCATTTCATCATGTTCTACTTTAGCCATTAACAATTGTTGATCTTGTAAATATTTTTGTTGTTGGGCTTGTAGATCATCTGCCGACTGTGAGAGGTAAGGATACATATTCGTTGGCCTTTGTCCATTGCAATTGGGATCGTAGCGCTCAAAGGCTGTCGTTAAGCCACTAGAAGCTGTTGACGAGTCAACATAAGAAGACGAAACACTAGATGAAATTGAAGTCGGTGGATTGGGATCGTAATTTCGTGTATTCGGAGAAATATTCCCAGAATTGCCATTGGTAGACGATAACATATCATTCGTTCCATAGCTAGGCGGTGGTTTGCTGAGCGATTCATTGTTTGCTACATGATGACCGTAACGTTGCATGTGTTCATATTGTTGCTGTTGTTGTTCTGCTTGTGCATTATTTTGTTGCGAGTGGTGGTCATTGTGATAACTTTCATTACCATCAGTACCAGCGGATGTTGTGTTGCCCGCAGACATCATGAGGCCGGAAGAACCCTCAATGAATGGTCCTCGTTGTTGGTGCAAAGTTTGCTGCTGTCCATTGTGTGGACTTTGCTGGTTATTAATGCCATGCGCTTGCATGCTTACAAAACGATTCATATCATCGTGTGTTGACTGTTGTTGTTGCTGCTGTTGGAGAGTTCCAGCTGTGGAGTTGCCAGCCGACTGACTTTGATTATTGTTCACCGTCGAGGAATTTCCACGACCCGCAGCGTTTGTCTCGTTTGCCAAATATGAATGCATAGGACTTTTGTTGTATTCGGATTTAATGTTTGCAACAGGACTAAATTCAGATTTAATAATGGGCATATTGTTGTTGTTGCTATTGTTTTGCGAAGGACTAGTATTTAGCTTACTGATATTGTTGTTATTATTAATACAATTGCTATTGTTGTTGTTCAAATACTGATTGGACGAGAGTTTATATTTATCCATATGATGCTGCTCCTTAGATTCAGCTGAAGCTAAAGTTTATTAAAAAACACAAAGAAACAAAAAGAAAAAATGTAATCAATATTTCCTTAAGTAGGATATTTGTTTTATTATGAATATTATTAACAAGGCTATGCATTCAATTCAAGACAAAACAAGAAGTTTATTTTTGTTTTGCAGCGTTGAATGAACATACTTTCAAATAATTAAAATTTGAAAAATATTCCTTCATAGAAACATTTGGCTGCAATAAAAAATTTAAATCAACAACAAACCTTTTTGCAAATTGAAATCAATAGGACTATTCTCATCCTCTGAACTACATTGTAATTTTAATTGTTTCTTAACCGTCGCCCCTTTAGCGGCTTTAGGGCAACCAGACAAACTGCGATGAACAGTACGATGGGGCTGAACATGGCCACGGCCATTGCAACCCGGTGTGGGACACTTAATAATTTGCTCATGTAAAGCCAATACTGTGAATGCCGACGAGCCAAAATAAACAAGAGTATAAAAAAGGCAAAATGTTGCAATAATTTCGAATTAATTAATCAATTACAACTGCAGGCTCACATAAGACAACAGAAATAGAGATTTTGTTATGCCAGAACGAATGAAGATGTTAAAGAACTCTACAAGAAGCAATTAGTATGAGAAGTAAAAAGTTGTTTGTAAGAAATTTTGGTTAGTTCACAATTTACACACACACATACACACTCAAAGGGGTTGAAAAAAAATTTATAGATATTAAAGAAGCTGTAGCTTTGAAAGGGTATTAAAGACATGTTTAACATGCATTAAATTTTATTTATACACACATACATAGAAGATACTTAAATTTATACAAAATCAAATGAAGTGAGAGTTATAGAAAAAAATTTGAAAAGATTTTAAAAGTTTTTAAAAACATGCTTCTACTTAATATCTTTTCCAAAAAAGACAAGTTTTGTAACTTACATTCTGTCGTGACTTTATCACGTTTAGGACAACCTGATATACTGTAAAAATAGTAATTTAAGAGAGATAATTTTAGAGAGGTTGTGCTATTTGCTAATTGAAATATTGGTACCTTCTATGATGTGAATATAATCCGGTTATATGACCCTGACCATTACATTTAGGAGTGGGACATTTGTTACCATCTAAAAAAAAATTTTTTGTATTAAAAAGGAGGGGAAATTTATAAATCACATTTATGATCGTTTAAAGGGAAATTAGATAACATACAGGCGTGTTCTGATTTCAACACGAAATTTTCAAGGCATTGTTTTTGTAAAAAATATTTTTAAACCAACAATGCTTTGAAAAAGATAAAGTAAAAATTTCATGTGGAACTCGGAACATGCCTGATAAACTAAATTGTGAAACCTTAAAAATTAATTAATTTTATGACGTCGGAAATTTAGAAAGTTTTGATAGATTTAAGTCCTGTATGTTTTCCGAAAACAAGAAGTTGTAACGTAGAAATTTTGGAGAAATCTCAATGACATAAGGAATTTTTTTAAGCTTCAGTAATTACTTAAGTATCTATTCAAAATGTTAGATTTGTTACTTTCACCACCAAAAAGTGTGGTGTGTGTGGTAAATTAGATAAGAAATGTTGATCAAACGGTTTAGTTGCATTGGTTTAATTTTCTGCGTGTTCATATTACAGAAGATAATGAGTTGAAACCTCAACAGAGCCTTAAGAAGAAAAACAAATAACAGTTGTTGAAAGTCGCGGCAAATGAGTTGCTTAAAAGCGAAAAATAACACAGCAGCAGTGGAGCTTACAAAAAGAAGAGTAATTGGTGAGTAGCCATGATAGTTGAGTTGTTAAAGGGGCCTGCACCTCAAACAGCAGATCAGACATTGATGGCACACGTAACAAGGAAATTGTGGTCCAAGCCTACATAAAGCAGCAAGAAAAGTTAGAACATAACAACAGTGTGTGGCAGTCGCTGATGATTGGTAAAGCAGCAGATCGAATCTCGTACTGCAATCAGAATGGCTGCAGGGATTAAAGGTTTAATAAACAACAAGTAATGAAAAGAGATCTAGCGAGAGCAGCAGAATTAGAAAAAAGAGAAAGCAAATAAAGTATCGATCACGTGTTTGACAAAGCTAAACAGTCATATTTGATCTTGGATCAATACAAATCCGAACAGGGATAATACATGTCTTATTGCTTTGTGCTTGTGGATCCGAATGTTGAAATTTGTTAAATAGAGTGGTTTTTTCTGAAATTAATTGTAAGGCTCTCGCCAGTATAATAAATTGTAAGACCGAGCTCGTATATACAGAGGGTATAAACATCATGAAAATTTAATTTTCTCCTTGAAATTTCTTTCAAATCTCTAATCTCTTACTACAAAAAATCGACTTTCATTAAATGCGACATTATGTAAAATAATTTTGTGATTAATGTTTTGATATTTTACAAATAAAAAAATAATAAATAAATAAACATTTCCTCCCTTTATTTCTGTAACAAATTATACCTAAAGAGATACCTTTCCAAAAAAAAATTACACATAAATATTTGTAACATTAAAATTATCTACATTTCGTAGAACGTTTTCGCTCAAAAAAGTGAAAGTAGCATAAACAAATTCTTTAATGAAAATACGAGTAAATAATTTTTTGTTTTCATTAAATTTAATTTAAAAAGATAAGTTTGTTTTTTCCTACCATGTGACAAGCGTATACTACAACATAACACTACCTTTTGCCACTTCTTGCAACTACACATGCCAACCTTTTCATTTTAGAAAAAAATCTTAGTTCAGAACAAGACTAGAAATTGTTTTCTAAAAATATTTCACATAAAGAAAAAAAATAACTTTTTACCCTTTTAGACGTTAAACATTATTAGAATTTTATAATAAGGATGTGGCATTATTAGATACATTTTTGTTGTTGTTGTTGTCATGAAAGCAAAAAGACAGCAGACGGTTTTTTTGAATTCCTTCCGTACCGATATTTTGGAAGCATGTTTATGTCATGTGTGTGTGTATATATGGAAATTGTTTTCTTATGTGTCATGTGAGAGAGTAAATAATTCAAAAACTGTTTTCCATCAAATTTTAATTAATTATTTAGTAAGCACATAGAAAAATTATATGCATAAAAAATTTTATAAAGAATAAGCTTCTCTTGAAAAATAAGCAACTGCCGAAATGGGAGAATACATTTGCCTTCTTGCTGTGTTTTTAATTAATTAGAAAATACTTGATTTCAAATATTCTTAGTTTATTTTTAAAAGCATTAAAAATTATTAAATGAGTATTAGGCAGGCTCAGGAAAAAATGTAATATGATTGAAAAATTTTTAAAGTTATTCTAACTATTACGAGTAAATTATGTTACTGTTTGTTATTTTTATTCCCTATTAATCGGGGCTTTAAAATTAAAAAAAAGTAAAATTTTTGGAAAGTTTGTAATCGAGCTCTGACAATAACCAGAGATGAAAAAAAAACGTAAGCTTAAAAATTAAAGTGCGAAAACACTTTAAAATGCAAAAAGAGATTTTTATTAGCTTTGAACAGTATGAACAAAACAGACATCTGCGTGGTACTCAAATTCAAATTCGCAATAGATCGTAGTTTTAACCATGGCTTTTTACTATTTGATTTTACAAAGTTCTAAAAACGGTTTTAAATAATTTCAGGCACACACACATTCAAACTGGGTGATATTGCACCCTTCAACTCTAGTACTCCGTATTTAAGACTTGATATACACGCTGACCCCACATTAATCAACACGCACACATGCACCCACTAAAATTCTATTTGTAAGGAACCAATATTTCTTTACTAAAATGACTAAGTAACAAATTATTATACAAATACATTTTTCCTTTATGCTTTATTTTAGTTTAAAAAAAATATCTAAAAAAATAATTAAAGTACAATAATAATTTCAGAAACATACTTCAAAAATTTTTAATTATAAATAAAAAATTAATTTCAAAGAAAGTACCTCTTGAAAAGAACCCTTTCTATAAATATATCATTAAAAATCGAAAATGAATCTTTTTTAACTGTTTTTACTACCGTTTTCAAAATTTATTTTTTTGGAGCAACTCTTTTTAAAGTTTTTCTATTTTTTAGGAAAGTGCCTTTCAATAAGAATTTTTGTCTATCTGAAAAGGATTCTTAAAAAACATCATTTTCAAAATCAGATTTTTTTAAAACGCACTTTAGTGCCAAAATACCATTCTGAAAAAGAACCTTTTCGAAAAGTTAATTTTAAGCAAATTGTCTTTAAATAAAATGCTTTTTAAAAATATAAAAAAAAAAATAAAAAATAAAATGAATTACTTAATTTGGCTGAAGTTCATTTTAATTCCTAAATTTGTGTTAAGAAAGAACATTTTTCCAAATGAAGCAGGAAATATTAGAGCCATTTAAGACGACGGCATTTTGCATGAAACTAGTTTGATAAAATTTTTTGGCAGGTGTAGAGACTCAAGCGGGGTAGAAAAAATATCAGGGCGTGAATTTTTAGGGGATTTTTTACACTTGCTTTTTGTATGTTCAGTGCAAATGTTTTATTGTTTGTGTATTATTTGAAATATTTTATATTAATTTGATTATAAATAAATGAAATAAAAATAAATAAATAAAAATAATTAACACAAATAACTGCAGAATTGAATATCAAATTTAAAGCGGAGTGTACAAATTCCGATACCATGAGAAATTACAAAAAAATAAAGCCTTTAAACAGAATTGAAAAAAAATCGCACATGTAAATTTGGACTTAGGTCCAGCAGAATGTAGTGCAGCATTTTCCAGATGGCTACATCTGTGATTAGCATTCTTCGCATCCACCTACCTTAGGTTGTGTACACTATAAAGATTACCTATTAAACCAACTTATTTTGTTAATACAAATACGAGGAAGTACGAAATATATTCAAAATCAATTACTATTAATTTTTATTAGATAAAGTCCACACACAACCCAACGCATTTCCCTGTTATTCTTTCGACAAATTGTCACATACATTTGTTTTTGCTTTCAGCTTACTACCGGTATAGCCACGAATCAGGCCTGCCATATTTGACGATTTTTGTCTCTAAGTTATCAAAGTGCCGACAAACTCGACAAACTCTTAAAGCACGATTATTTTGTTTGTTTTAGCAAAAAATGTTACTTTTGGGCATCACTAGAATACTTGCTTTAAAAAATATTGTTAATAAGTTCGTTGCGCCCGAGAAAATAGTATCTTTCATATTGAAAGTGATGTTAATCATTTATGAAAATGCTTTAAGCTAAGAAAATTTAGATTCTAATCGTCAAAAAATATTGAAATGAAAGATCACAAATTTTTGGTATCTACTCATGCCTTTCTTCGTTGTGATCTTGAATTTGAATTGATAGAAATATAACTGAAAAAAGTGGAATAAATTATGTAATACGGACCATTATTGTGAATTGATTGAAAAGTGGAGCGAAGAATGTTTTTTTCGTACAATGAATGTCGCGGAAGAATTTTATTACAACCTACGATTCAATAACAATAAAAGTAAAAATACCACTGGTGAATTTGTTCCAAGTCCATTGGAAGCGATTCTAGAAAAATTATCCTTATGAGATGTTGTATAAAACTTAAAATACAGGAATACGTCGCATAGTACAGTTAATCGGTTCCACTATTTTATCGAATATTTTGAAACCGTACTAATCGAGGCACTCGGGCCTATGAGCTTATTTACGAAATTTTTATTTTTCTTTATATAACGGCATAAATTACAAATCACACGGTAAACTATCGGATAGATTAGCAAGCGCACTTCATATGTTTTCATTATAAAGGGAAAATACCAAATATTGAAAATTTTCATAACCAACGGAAAGCACCGAATTTCTCATGTTTTATAATAAAGGGTACAACCGATAATTTTATGTTTTCATAACAAAATGATAATGTTAAAAAAATTATTTTGAAAATTTATTTTATTATTTTTTTAGAACAATTATTTCCAAAAATAATTTTTTGGTATTTTTCAAAATCGTCGTATAGAGAGACCGTATTATGCAAGGTATTCCTGTATCGAATTATTTCCACTATATACGACCAATAGACCAATAACGAAAGGAGTTTGTTTGTTAAACGGTTATTTTAATTTATTTTGCGTTATTTTATATGTTGTGAACATTATTTAATACTGAATTGTTTTGTTTATTATTTGTTGTTTATAAAAATATTTTTGATTTTATTTAAAATTGGTAATTTTAATTTTACCATTTTTGGAGATTTAAAAAAAAAATTCCGATAATGCTGATTTTTTTCTTTTTGAAAATATGCCGATTTCTTATCAAAATCGTCGTGTTTTAAAATTTTTTATCGTGTCTTACTGATTGTTATAAAGTAAATGTGAAAGTGCGTTGTTTGTTCCTTGCTTGAAATTTATTTTTTAATTTTTGAAATTATTGGTTCAACTGTTAAACATTATAACAGAGGTATTAATGACTTCGTATGAAAATCAGTTTAGTTTCCTAATTTGTATTATTCGTAATTTCACTTAACAGACAAGAATTCGCCATAATATCAAAATTTCATCAAAATTTTTCGAAAAAATTCAACTTAACAAAAAAAAATAAAATAAAAAATTAAATTAAATGTCATTAAGAAACGAAAATGCGTAAAAAAAATAAAATGAAAAACCTATTTTCACCCTAAAAATTAACACAAAAATTTTTAATTCACTAAAAACCCCAAAAAAGTAAAAGACGATACACTGCTGCATTACATAACACATAAAAACTGTGGTGGAGGGTATACGAAATTCGGCATGGACGAATATTGCAATTAAAAAAAATCATTTGCTATTTTTGTACAAATCAAATCTCTTAATTATAGACATTTTTTTTAAATCTTTCTATAATAGAACTATTTGTCAAAAGGTGTATTTTGAAACAAACACTTTTTTCTTTTACTTTTAAGACAAGTAAAAATGTTTTATTAAAACATTTGTTCATTTACATTAGGGAAACTTCCCGCTCGCTAACTTTCCAATAATCAGGCTTTGGAAAGGTATTTAAAAATTACGTTTACTTGATTGCTTCAAATTAAACTTTTTAAAAACAATATTTTGTAAAAATTATATTCTCAGTTAAACCACTTCATTACCCTTTAATATATCTATGTAGGTATAACCCTTTTATCATATCTAATTTATGCTCTCTATGCTAATACATATAGTGTTTTTACTTCTATTGTTAAAGCTTAATAAGCAACATTAGCTCAAAGTTAAAAGGCAAATTTTAATGAATAATTAGTATCATTTTGCTGTTCATAAAAAAAGAAAACTATTTAAAAAGTCATTCAAATTTCTTAGTTTTCTAAAAAAAAGGATGATTAATATGCCAGCACATACACATATCTACTAATATTACATTTACTGTTGTTGTTGTTTTTTTGTCGTTATTGTTATAATGCTGCCATAATGACAAAATAAATATGCCAAAGTGCTTTAAGGAACGAACGTTTGCCACCACACACAAACATACACAGACATGTGTGTAATTAGATGTAGTTTTATTTTATGTGACTGTTTTTTTTTTTTTTTGTTTCAAGGAAAACAACTTATCCTTTCTAAAGTAATTTGCTTTACTTTTCAATTTTTGTATTAGAAGAAGCCAGCTTTTTTGTTATTAAAATATTTTCATGTATTATGCGAAAGAAAAACTCATAGATTTCTAATAATTTTGTAGTTTAATCATATTTGATATTATTGAGGGTTATGAACAAATGTACTCGTATTGTACGGAAATTAGTGTGACAAAATTGTTATTTTTTGTAGAGCAGACAGAACGTTGAACATCCACGTTGTCTAAATCATTATTATTACCAAACACAAACAAACAAACAAACGTTTAAGCTAAAGACACAAAAGAATCAACTATTTAAGAAGTTGAAGAAAGAGTCTATGTGT
Organism: Gymnosoma rotundatum; assembly: GCA_916610165.2. Taxonomy (NCBI): domain Eukaryota; kingdom Metazoa; phylum Arthropoda; class Insecta; order Diptera; family Tachinidae; genus Gymnosoma; species Gymnosoma rotundatum. Next base: position 97,491,321 of record OU744340.1, read on the forward strand.
ATGAATATTTGTATGTGGTATGTTAACATTGAGTTAGATATGCTTGACTAGTAAGGGAGGAACATTAACAACTGGTTGTAAGGAAAATATTAAAAGCTTTTTTTTTTTATTTTATTCTTAAGTATTTAATAATCATTGCCTTCTTACTCATAACTGTCGTTGGTATTTAGTTTTACTTATTTCGATAGTTGTTGTTGTTGTAGTTGTTTGAATTTGCTTTCAACAGACAATAATAATATGAGAAAGAACAATAGACAAAAAAGTATTCTAAGTGCTGGCAAAATGTGCAAATAATAACAAATACTTATAATTACAATGCGTGTGTAAATAGATTTAACATCACCCACCATGTAAGACCTACTTCAATATTGCATTATAGTCTGAAGAGTTATGTTTCAGGTGTTGTTGAGGTTAAAGGAATATTTGACTTTTTTCCTATTGTTAGAAAGAAATTTTTCGAAGAAAGACATTTGCTTTCCTGAATATTAATTATGCTGAAATGATAGTAACAAATTCTACTAGAGAGCAAAATGGAATTTTCTATGTATTGCCTAAAATGGTTTAAAACCTAAAAAAGAGTTTTCGTTTGTTATATTATATTTTCATGACACTCATGCAAATGAAAAGTATTTAAAAACATTTTTAAATTTAAATTACGATCTATTAAAAATTTTTATTTTCAAAAAAATATTTTTTAATACTTTCTCTAATTTATATATTTTATTTTAATGGAGGAAAGAAACTAAATTTAGATTATTGAACATTTTTTTAAGATTACGAGATTTTGCTTGAATACTTATAAGGTCTAACCGACGTACTGTGTCGTGGTTACATACAACGCGTGGCCAAACATAAAAACAGCTATAGTAAGGTGAAATTTGGCATGAATGTTTTTCTAAGGAAATGAAGTTTTTATGCGAAATCTCGTTGAATTCTAACAAGAGACACACCAACCTCCCATGCAACCTAAATTAAAAATTTTAATAATTTAGAAATTAGCGTTCCGATAAGATTGAAATTTAGCATGTGAAAATATTTATGTAGTAATATTGTAAAATGTGTCCAATTAAAAAAAAAAACGGTCAAACGCCATGCCCACCTCCCATACAACAAACAACAAGTTCTTTCACTCGTCTCCTTTTTGTTCACATTGAACCCTTCTCATAAAAAACATTCTGTCGGCCTCTGCTACCACTTGTATTTGCTTCCTGATGTGGTATAACACAGTTTAGTTTTATTGCAAAATCAAAACTTTATACGAAAATTTACATTGCAAATGAATTCATCAAATAATTCGCTATGTAGCCAGTCACTCATCTCAGTTTCAAATTTATCTCTCATGCGATGATATTTAGATCAATTGTTAGAAGATTTTAAAAGACTTAGCCTTATTTTCTGTTGTTTCCTTTCTAATGATTTTCTACAAAACATGATGCATAACATAGCAGGGTCTGTTTTGCTTTATATACCTCCAATTTGTTTTTTAACTCTAACTGACTTATGATGAATATTTGTACACAAAAACAGTGTTGGAATTATAACTAGAAGCATCACTTACAAATATTGGTAGCCGTTACATTCAAATACTTAAATCCTTAGTATTATAAATAAACACGAAATTTGGGATCTTACCATAAATTTCGTATGCTGTACACAAATCTTAGGGTTGAACCACTATAACTTTAAAATTTTTAAACATCATAAGAATATAGATATCGTCTTGCTAGAGTATAATAACTTGAATTGAATAGCAATCCACAAAATTCAGTATATTCTATTATTCTGTGTAAATTAACTTCTCACGCTTTTAGAAAACTTAAAATTAAAAATACATAGTGCAAGGTAACAAAATCATTCTATTGGTTGTATGATATTTCACAAATTGTTTTTTATAAAAATATGTTTTTTATAATAAAGAAATAAGACTTTAGCATTTTTGTAGCAAAAATTAATTACAGCCAAATAATTAGACCAACTAAAAAGCGTCTCAGCAACAATGTTTGGAAAATGTTTAACGTAGTGGTAAAAAAACATTTTTATTAAAACTGAAAACCAACCCCGACTATTTTAAAATAGTGTATATAATATTTTTGAAAAAATATTTCGATTGAAAATAATACATTCTATGTAACAGATTGTTGTTTATTGTTTTATTCCGGGTTTGTTCCGCCAGAAAATATTATACTGTTGTTATACGTTTGGCTCAGCTGTATTTTTAAAATATTTAAGATCTTTTTTTAATAAATTTTTTTATCTTTAATAATCAAAACAAATTAATCGAAACAAAGAACTATAAATAAGCAACATTAGTTTAAATCCGAACAGTTCTTTTTAGGGATTGACTTCGAAATGATCATTCAAAGGATTAAGCCCCTTCAGAAACGATCATTAAATATCTTAGAAACTATTAAAACAGGTTAAATATTATTGCAGGAGAATTTTATATTGTTAGAAAGATATTACTGTGCATAAAATCTGACGTTTGAGAAATTACACTCCATTTTACACTAGAGTGATTTTTATATCGTCAGTAAAAGGTTTGATACCTTGCAAAATATATGTAAATGCTAAATACTTTTCTCGCCCTTTTCCTATAATTGCAAATACTGCGCGATGGTCCACTGAGCCTAAAACATCGAGATTTTTTGAATTTTAAATACCTACAACGTAGGTGTTCCCTTAAAATGATTCAAAGGATTTCGAAAAAGAATGGTTATTTGAGCTGTTTATTTGAAAGTGGTATAAGTCCACTTTTTAAAAAAAACTAAGTTAACGGTAATTTTAATGAGCTATTGGCTCCTTCTCTCCATAGTTGCAATCACAATTTCAAAAAATTTCTATCTTGATATCTATCGCACAAATATTTATTTTGAAAATGGAATAAGTCCATTCCTAAAAAGTTTAATTAAAACAACTTTCCTTAATTTCTTTCAAACGACAGATAATTTGCAGTTGTGGAAACAGCATTGAAGAAAAAGACTAATTAAGAGTATTATAATGCAATTAAGGAAACGAAAAGAGAAGAATCTGTATCAACTAATTCTCTTGAAGAGTTAATATTAAACACAAAAAATGCGGACTGCCTTAAAATATGTTGGAAGAGGTCTAAATAGAATAAACCTTACAAAATTTTTTAAAAAATTAGTGTGGAAGAAAATGTTCCACTGAAGAATTTTTTTTTGTTTGGAAAAAAAGGGAAGACAGAAAAACCTAAGCAAAATTAATATTTATAACATTTCATGGAGCATAATAAAAATGACAAAAAGATACCGTATATACCGCCTATTCAAGATAAATTCCTTAATATTCTAATGGTAAAAAAGACTAAGTAGAAAATATTTATTTCATATTTAAAGATAAATTAATTTGCATTTTTATATTTTTATCATAACTGAAATAAATTTTAAATAAATTTTTAATAAATTTCGTTATTCGTGTATATAAATGTCTTCATTTTATTATTTATTTATTTATTTGGAATTTAGAAGGCCCCAACACAATAAGGTTATAATATATTTTAAAGTCACAGATGTTGTTTTTCTGTATATTTTTATATATTAACTTACGTTTATATATAAATTTTAATTTTAAGTATTTATTTTATGTCAATAAAAAATGGACTTAAATTTTAAAAGTGTATAATGTAAAAAACATCACTCGAATTCATTAGAGTTGGCCAATATTTTTACATTGATTTAAACGCAAACCCTTAAATATCTTATCATATGAAAAAATGGACTTATACTACTTTCAAAAAAATCAGCTCATTTCATTCATGTGTTTTATATTTTCCTTAAAATTAAGTTTATCATTAAAAGTAAATGATTTAGTTCTTTTTGATGATTCTTTATTTAATAACAAATAAAAACAGTTAAAAATCCTCAGGAACGACTGCGTAAAAATATTTTATGCACACAGTAATCACAGAAATTAAATTTGTAAAATTGGTTTTTTCACAACTTGTCATTTCAGTTAAAAATGCAATTATTGATGGGTTAACCACTACCTACGCTTTTGGACAAATTCTTGCCCCTTAAAGATTAAAAAATTACAAAAGCAATAAATAAATTAAATTCATTCAAATGTACCCCTAACAAACCTCAAAATAACCTTCAGAAAAACACACATTAACATCATTGTAAACTCAATGCAACAAGAAGTCAAGCACAAGTTTACGCCAATTGATTATATTTTGTGTAAAAGATTCTTAAAACTTCAAACAAAAATAATAAAGGAAATGAACAAGAAAAAAAAATTGTTTTCGTCTTAAAGAAAACATTATTAGAAAAAACACTTACCGCGATTTGAACTGCCCGGTGAATAAGTAGGCTGAGTTACTAAGTTGGCCGTCGTAGACACCTGAGACTCTGTCGACGATACGCTGACCGATACAGCCGTTTCACGATTAATATCTTGCATGACGGACGCAGCCCGACTACCCACACCAGCCGGCTGTAAGGTTGTGTAATGTTTGTCATCATCAAGGGCCTTATGAGCGGATGTATCCCTTTCAGACTTAAAATTTTCTAGCGAACTTTTATCCTCATAAGGTGAACGCGTTGCCAAATGGGAAACGGTGGCATGAGAATTTGAATTTTGTGTTGTTACTGTGGTCATAGCAGAGGATGTATTGACAGTGGAATGGGTTGGAAGTGATGGCGTTGGAGGATAATTTAAATAACACGTTGTAGACTCTACTGTAGCATAAGAAGTTGGGTAATGTGAGACATAACCATTACGTTTAACTTCCAGAGGGGGCTTAAAGGCTGATGCCTGTATAAAGGCAATTTTCTTTCGCTCCTCATAAGCTGGTGTCTCCTCCTGGGTATTCAACCGAGCCTGATCATTTTCCTTTTGTCTGTGAAAACGTAAAAGGTCAAGTGAACTGTGAGTTTTTGTATCTTCATTTTTAACTACTGCAAAGTTTTCATACTTTTGCTTTTCCTCAAACAGATTTTGAAAAAGTGGTGGATTTTCATCTTGTTCGGTTAAACGATAAGGATTATTACGAGCCTCCGGCCAAGAACCCGATAGACTTTTTAAAGCTGCCTGTGTCTCTCTAATTAAGGTCTCATCATCCTGATCTTCAGTAGTTGGTTTGGTAATGTCTACGTTAGAATTTATACAACGTTTTTTCTGTGGCAAAGATAATTTGTCTTCCTGTTTGGAGCTGTTATTTGTGTTACAACTGTTGTTGTTAACTTCTTCATCACGTGAGCAACGTTTTTTACGTTTAACAGCTGTTTCATATTCTGTGTCAACTTTATTGTTGTTGTTATTTTCAACAATTGTCGCTGTTTCCTTGGTTAAGGGTCGTTTTAGTAATGCCATTTTTTTTTCAACTGTTTGTTATTTCACCCGTTGAGCGGAGGGTGGGGTAATGTTTTGTTTATATGAATGCTAAGGGAAATGGTTTAGCCGATGATTTGCTTTAGATTTGAGGTTTTTGTTTTTGGAATAAATTTCTGATTTTGGGTGGTGTGCATGTGTTCATTTGGATTGAATGGTTAAGAGTGATGGAGTAAAAGAAGAAATATATTTTGTTATATACATATAAATAATTGGTTAATGTCCTATTATTATATAAATTTCTAAAAATGAAACAAACAATAAAAATGATAATTAATAATAATTAATTTCAAAGTGGTCTAAAGAAAATCAAAATAAAATTTTGTACCTCAAAATGGTATAAATTTTAAAATTATATAAAAATATCTATGTAAATCTAGTTTACTGAAGTAACTCCAATCAGAAAAGCAAATATTGGGGTGCCAGAGAATTAAATAATAAGAAAATAAAATAAGTACTAATTTTACGTAAAAATGTCATCATCTTATCAAAAGCTTTTAAATGAAATCCAAATTGATACTTTAAAAATTTTCAAAATTTCAGATGCCCGTAACTCGGAAAATATGGGCGATCGCCAATTTTGGCCCTTGAAATTTTTTTTCTTATTTTTTAATTCCCTACCGGCCTGTTCCAAATAGAAGAATTTGAGGTAAACGTGGTAGTTTGCCCGCTACTTCTAAGGACATAGACTGATCTTGTTGATTTCCGATAGCACCTCTTTCGACAATCTGATCGATTGGCATTTTGATTTCAACACTAACACGAACGGACAGGTGGACATCGTTCAATCGACTTCGCTTTGCATAAGAAGTCGGAATATATGGGGTCGGAAATGCATATTGAAGAAATTACAAACGGAATGACGAACGTACCCTTTTTCTAATTTTTCGGTGAAGCGTATAAAGTGATTTTTTTAGTTAAGCCTGGTACTCTGTTCAGCTTTTCATGCGGAATGCTGTCAAATCGCATACATAAAAAATTTGTATGAAAAAGTCATGAAAAAATGTTGCAGAAGCAGTACTCTGTTTTTACTGTGGAAAAACATATGAAATGTTTCTGGCAACATTTTATCCAAGCTGTGAAATAAAGCAAGTAGGCATTATTTCATGCGGAATTTTTCATACAACAGATGATCGTATGTCTTTTACTTATGTTTTTAAAACAATGATACCACACTTTAAATGTCAAATATTCCACATGAAATAATCAATGTTGCTGAACAATTTTCACAAATTTGAACAGAGTACCAGGCTTAAGGGAATAAATAATTTAAATTTGCTTATTACTGAACCAGTTTTTTCCTATCTACTCCTCACGTCTACAGACTATCAAAATAATTTAATGCGGTGAAAACAAAACTTTCTAAAGGATGTTAGTTTTCACCAACATCAGTAGTAAGTTTTCTGTAATTTAAAGATTATTTAATATTTTTACTTGCAAGTTATTTAGGTTTCCTTGATATCGCTATATTTTTGGCATCATGCGCTAGACGAATATAAATATACATAGGCACTCCTATAACACCAGGATGAATAGGCCCTTTGTGACTATACGACTTTACAAAAATTCAGGCTTAAAAATACATGTGGACGTTTCTTTTATGAACAAGGCGGACGTCCGTACTAATCAATAAAAATAAAATCAATCGAGTTATTCGAAATTGGGGAGTTGCGTAACTTAGTATTATTTTTATAATGGAACACTCCTGATGGGTCCAATGACAGTGATATTTCGGATTTCTTTACTTAATTACTTCATTTATGATAGGAAATATTTTTCACCTACTGTTTAATATATTTTTTTTTTTTAAAGAAAATTAGTCACATACAGGCTCAAATCTGTAGCCATAATCCTCACTAGCCAAAGTTACGAGACTATGAGCTTGTTTAGTAGGAATTGAGAATATTCCTGGATGGTTGTATGGCTTTGTCCTTTTAATTAACGAAGAACATTTTTAAAACATTTAAATCAGTCACAAATTTGACTTTATTCTACACTCATTTCTCACACAAAATATATGTTCAATACTCGTGGCCTACCTGGCCACTAACCAAATAAGGCTTCTGAAAAGAAGTTCATTATTTTATAATTAAACTAACAGCAGACATTTGTGGACATAGTCTTATTCACATCTAAATTCTGAAGTTTATTCTTACAAGAAGTGGATATTAATGGCGACACGAAATTGCCTTTTACGATTTGCCAAAATTCCAAAGTTTTTTTTTTTTTTTTTAATTAAAGAATGGTAATTCAAACAGAATAAAGGATTTGATTTGTTATTCTAAAAGCTTTTGGATAGTTGATTTAATTTATTTAAATTTGCAGGATCTTATTGACTTTAAAACTGTCATGTTTTAGAGTAACCAAATATTGCTTTTCATTTTCTATAAAAATAAAAAGCACTAATTTCTTGTAAAATGCGTTAATTTGTTTTGATCTCATATTAACTTTGAAAAAATCTAAAGAAAATTAAAAATTTATTCAATAAAATTAGAATATATAACACCAACTTAATTTGTAAATAAAAAGGAAATAAAATTATTTTTAAATATTTTTTTTTTTTTTTTTTTTGTATTTAGTAGAAAAATTCTTGTTGCATTGAATTTTTAGTTATTTTTATTTATACTTGTTACTTAGGAAAAGTGTTATTTCTAAAACTATGAAATGAGAAAATAATAAAAAACCATTAAATGTTGTTAATATAAAAATTCATTAATTACCTATTTAATACTTTTTGAACAAAATGTTCAAATTATTGTGCAAATTTTGCATTTTTAAATATTTTTTTATTGTTATTATTTTAGTTATTTTCTTATTTATTAATTTTTTTAACATACAAGCGAAAAAGTTTTAAAACTCGCGTCTAAGAAACTTTTGTTTTTTTTTTTTAGCAAAACTTTTAGTAAAAGTTTTTTTCGCTTTGCTTTCGTAACTTTGTTAGACTTTTTTAAAATAAAGATTTGGTGGTTGTTGTTTTTATTGGGTTTAAAATTAATTTATTAATTAGTTTTGTCCTTGTTGGGTTTTGAGTTTTGAACTTGAAATTTTATTTCAACAATTTTTTGTTACTTCTTTTAGCACAAACTTTTAATTTATTTTATTCACTTTATAAAGTTGTTTAATCACTTTTTTTTTTATTGGGTTTTTCACTATACACTGCTTGTTTAAAGGAAAATGTATGCGATATTATTATTTTAATGTTTTACGATGCATTTGGCAAGTTCGTGTTTGATTTGTAACTGATTTAGGAGGAGTAGTGCATCTGTTATTTAGACTAAGAAACCTTAGTCTCAAATAAAACTATTTCTTGTTTAGTAATTTTGATATTTTATTGTGTTTTAAGTCTTTTTTTCGTTGAATTTTAATGGTATTTTTTAATTTCGCTTGTTCATATTGCACTTGAAGTTTTTTGTTTATGTCTAAAACAATAAAAATTTTAATACATAAAAACTCTTTGTGGTATGTACTACTTTTGTTTTTGATGAATTTCCTTTTGGGCCACTCTAAATGAGAGTGTGTGAATTTTTTTTTAAGGAAATGTGTATAAAGCGCGCGGCGTCTCTACCTGTTCTAAGTTCACAACTTACTGGCATCAATGTAAACGAGCAGAGTTTTCCAAAGTTATCGAACTTTTTTGTTTTCTATTAAAGACACATAGTTTCATACACAAATATACAAACAAGAATTCACTAGTATTTCTTTCAAATTAGAAAATGTTACGCATTATAATGTCCTGCGCTTCTCTGCCACAATTTTAACGTTGTTGTTGAAGATGAAACGTTAAACTAAACAGGAGTAAACGAAAACAGTAACATCTATGCTCTAGACATTTGAAACCTTAAAAGACGTTAGCAGCTGTATAAAAATACTATAAGGAGTGGGCCTAAGGTGGCGGTTTGTTTTTCGGAGTATCCAACAACCCCATTGTGAAGCAAAAATACTTAAAGCAGGGGTTTTTTATAACAGTTTGTCTGCATACTCTGAGCATTGTATGGCGCATGTGTTTTACATTTTTTTGAGCAGGCTTACGAACTGTGCTATTTTTTCGGAGTAGAAGTCCTTAAATTCCTTTAGAGCACGTGTTTAGTTCCATTTCCCCTTCATCTAAGTAATGGTTTTGTTAACACCCACACACTTTTCCCTTCTCTTCTATAGCCCAGCTGAGAATTATTTTTTTGTTCTTTTGATTTTTAACAAACCTTGTTTCACAATTAAGAATTCCTTGAAACATCCTGGCGATTTTCAGTACGTTTTTGTTGGCTTTGTTTAAATTAAACTTTTAGGTTTTTTAGAGCTGCTGCTAATTTTTTGCATTTTTGAAATTTAAACACTTTTTTGTGTTTCATATAACAAAGATTATTGTCATCGTCATCAACTTCAAAGTCTCGTCTAGTTGTTGTTACTGTCTTAACGCTTTAAACATTAGTATTTGAAATTTCTTTGTGTCAACAAGCAGCCAAATTGTGTTCGTTCATCACGTCTAATTCTCTAAAATAAAAACAACAATATCCCTTAAACACTATAGTGGTTTTAGTTGTAGCCATTAATCAAACTAAGGAAGTGTAAAATTAAAACAAAAAATATGAGAGAAAAATTCAATCCGTCGGTTGTTTATTCTAATCAGCATTAAACGTTTTTTACTTTAAATGTAAACTAAGTTTTCGTATCCGATAAATCTTTAATTGCAATATGCCTGCCCTTTGGACAGTGTCAACATTAAAATGTATAAATGGATTGTGATGTGTGTTTAATGCTTGCAGCCTCTTACACTGCTGTCTCTGTGTGCTCTGGCTAAAATGATTTTTATGTGTGAATTTGAATATATGATATAATAGCACGACGGTGTTAAATAAACTAAATAAAAAATAATTATTTTTAAATCAAAAAGTAAGCATTTTTATTCCAAAGCAGACATAGATTTTAAGAAGAAAATCAATAAAGAAGTGCATATTTATTCTATTGGATCCATTGGAATTTTATTAAACTTGCCTTAAAAAATATTCTTAATGTTAGCACGTCTATCAAAATTAAAGCGTAATATTAAAGAAATAAAGATCGTTTTAGCACAATAAAACTGTGGGTCTAAAATTTATATTTTATTTACTTAATGAGTTTTGTCTTGCCTTGCATTACTTGGAAGAATATACAAATGTCTTTTGTATATTCTTCCAAGTAATTTAATACTGATATATTTATTATTTGCAACTCCACAAAATCATGATAACGTTAAACAATATCGGAAAAAAAATTATGAAAAACGAAAATATATTTTAGAAAATAACAACACTCTGTTTTTCAAAGTATATGACTTTGTAATTAAAAATGAATATATTTAAAAAATGCGAAATTGTTTTTTTTTTATTTCTTAAAGAGAATTTCTTCCATACATAGCTTTCAGATAAAAGCGTTATAAGAAAATACATTTTTTTTATAAAAATACGGCAAACTCTTCTGCAAACTATAAATACAAATTTTTAAAATTTTTTAGAAAATAATTTGTATTTAAATAAGACTCAATGATAAACTTGTACGACTTTTGCTGAAACTATTAATATTATAATGCGTATATAAGATTTCTTTAAAAAAATATATCCTTTGAAACAGCGTTGTTGCAATCAAATTTAAAGCGGACTTTATGTAAAATACTAGTTTTGAACTAAAGTGATTTTAAAGCTTTAATATTAAACGTTATTTAACTAATTTTCTAAAACCATTTACATGCAACGCAAATATTTTTAGAAAACTTTGAAAGTTATAAAACTTACGTTTTTGTTTTACAAAAAACAAACTCTAAACTAAAATTCAATAAATTTATAAATCCTAAAAAACTATACCAAAAAGAAACGATTGTGAGTTAAAAATAAATTTAAAAACCAATTTACATTAACAACTTGTTTCAAAAACCATACAGTTCATATTATTAATTCTAACAGAAATGAGTTTTTTTTTGTTTTTTTTTTTTTTTTTTGTTGAAATGAAAAGTTAAAAAATAAGCTCCTTAAACGTATAGGAAAACATATTTTAAACCATAATATCTGTTTATAACTCAATGAAGTGTTTTTTTAACTCAACGCGCTCCTCACTAACGGCTATCTAATGTAAAAAAAATAAAATAAAAAAAATAAATGGAAGGAAAATAAGTATAAAGGCCCAATAAAATATAGATTAAAATATAGAATTTTTGATAATCCATCAGATGCTGTACTTTATTATGGCAAAAATATGTTATGTATTTTCAAAAATACAAAGTAATTATACTTTACTTAAAAAAATTGTGTCGTAAAAAGAAGTCTCTTAAAAGTTCAGTAAATTCTCTTCTGGAAAATTTTTTAAAATAAAATTTTAGCACATCATTACTTTATAACAACATTAAAGCTCGATACTATACCATCCATTAATTTTCCACACCTACTATTTATATATTCAATATTTTATTTTAAATAAGAAAATAAAAGTTTAATTTAGTTTTGAAATGCATTTTCTTTGTACCTATTAACGGTTTTATTTTAGTTCAAATTGAAAACTAATTATATTTTTAACTGATCCAATTATTATTTTTAATTTAAAATTGGATTTTGATTATTTAATTAATTTTTAATAATGATTCAACCATTACTTTAATTAGAAAATTAGTTATTCCTTTTTTAGTTTAATAAAGAATTAAATCAATTAATACGTTACTGAAATTTCAATTCAAAAACAAATGTAGATGCAAAAACTCATAATGAACAATAAATATTCAATTCTCTAGTTTAACAGTTATACACTGTAATTTTAAATAATAGTAGCATCACCCGTTACAATTCATCTTACCAACGAAGGAAATAATGTATTTTCTTCTTGTTCGAACGTAACTACGATCATTTAATATGTTACTGGCTAGGAAGCTGTGGTTTATTTCAAGCTTTCTCGTGTGTGTCTTTATGAGGGCCCACATTTTTTGTGCCACGGTATTAGAGCACCACTCGTAGAATTTTATTTTAATGCCTAAATTTTTTTCTAATTTTATAACGAACAAAGGTTTTATTTGTTTTCAGGTTGAAAATTAAAAAAATTTTTTATATGCTTAAGCCCAAACAAAAGATTAAATATTTACAACTTATAAGGTCGAATAAAAAATAAAAAATTTTTTAATTCAATAATTAATTGAGTCTATTGTACATTTAATTAAGAAGAAGAAAAAATTTTTCCAAATGGAAAAGTAATTAAATCAAATAAAAATTTAATAACTGACTGAAAACAAATCCGTTAATGGGTGCAAAACATTTTTTCCGTAAAGGTTGTGCCCCATAACTATACTACCATGTTTTAGAACCATCTTATAAAGAAGAAGTTTGCAATATTGTCTGAGTGTAAAGTTTGTTCAAAAAGAGCCACGTCAATACAAAGGTCTTTAAATAACAGATATTGTGAAATGGCTTTTGTGAAAAACTATATCGTTAACAAAAGTCAATGTGTGGACACATAAGCACATAATAATTTACCATTTTCTCTTGGTTGGAATTTCAGCCAATCTAAATCGGCTGTGGTAAACTTAGTAGATCTTCTTTTAGCCAAAATGTTGCTTCAATTTGAATAATTAGCGTTGTTGACATAGCTGGTCAAATGCTTGTAACACGTCAATGTAAAAAACCTTTTTTAAATCGGTTCAATTAGACGAATTGATAAACTCCTTCTATTTTTTATGAACCCGTCAAAAATTTACCATTTTCTCTCTCGTTTCTTGCCCACCATTCAATTAAGATTTGCATAGGTAACCTACATACTAACGGTCTGTTTAGATTTCTGCTTGCACCCAATGGCGAGTGATCGATCTAATTGTGGAGTTCCAAAAGATATTCCAGACTATTTAAATGTTAACTCTTCATTAACATTCGTTAAAGATTTAAATTTTGTTTTATTAATATACTTTTGCTTTTTATATCTTGGAGCAAAACTTTTTCAATATAATGTAGTCCACAAAAAATTCTTAAAAAAAAGTGTTAAATCATTGTATTAAAAATAGATGGAAATACTTTTCATGTTTTTTGACTACTCTACAGATATAAACTCACACCAAAACACATTTGTTTATTGTAAAGTAATTAAAATAATTAAAATCCTGAAATTAAAATCTTCAGTTAAAATAACTGACATATGAGATGAAAAATACCATACATCACATATGATAGACTTGCACGCATACACATGTTGTGAATCCAATATCATAAAAGAAATAAACTCTTAGCATTCACTTTGATAGATTTAAACGAATATTGTGTGTTTGGGTTTAAGTAAATATCACCACAAAAACCAAACTTTTTCCTATAAAAGTGTTTTTTTAAGAATTAAATATCTCTAGGACATATTCAAGATTTTTACAATTGTAACTTAGTTACAAAAAAGAAAACATGAATTTACTTCAGAAAAAAACTTGTACGAATAAACCAACATTTTCTTTTTAATTTTCTTAAAATTACTAACAACAAAACTTGTAGTCAACGTCTTCCATTCCTGTTCATTTACTAATGCACGTATAATGCTGCTAATGGAGTAAGTGAAATTAAAAATACTGTCAAACTTCCAAATGGATTTTATTTGGTTTTTATTATAAAAGAATTCATTAAAGATAGAAAAATCATTATTCTTTTGAAGAATTTTGAAAAAATTATATCACATATTTAAAAAATCTTATAATCTAAATCGCAAGCTTTTTCACGGATAATCCCAAATAAAAACAATTAAGTGTGATATATTCAGTTATGCCTTATCTTAAATTCTCTTCTTGAAAAAAAATCAGTACTATTTGTTTTAGTATTTTTATTTAGAGTAACTTCACTAACCTAGATTCGTTCGAAATGCTATGGGAAATTAGAGGCAGGCGTGGTGTTTTGCCTGCTGCCTCGAAGGACATAGACAGATCCTCCTGATTTTCAAAAGCAACATTTTTGAAACTATGTTTAATCGATTGACGGATTAAAATTTTCTCTAGCTAATCTAGTGTTTTGGCAAAGTTAATTTTAGAGCGAACACGTACGGGCAGACGGACAGTCAAACATCTTGCAAACGGCTTCGCTATGCATAAGAACTCAGAATTATATATACTTTTTGGGGTCGGAATGGATATTGTAGAAATTTGAAATTAGAGATACCCTTTCCTACTTTTTTTGTCGTTAAGGGTATAAAAATACTGAAAATAAACAGGAAATGGCTAAACCCTCATGTGAGTGACAAAAAACACCTTTAACAAAGAGAAGAGCGTATCTGGGTATTCATATAAATAACTTAAAAGCGTTATGCAATTCTTCTTCTTCTTATTTATATAACATAAAAATTAAATCTACTGTGTAATTATTCGTAAAAGCACTTTTTTTGTGGAAAAAAGTCGACATAAAAATTTGCCATTTTTGTTGCAAATAAATAATAAGTGATGCCATGAGAAATTTAAATCGAATAAATAGTCATATATCCGTGAACTTTAGCATTACAATTATTACTGCATACAGAAGCTGTTTCGATATTATTTGTAATAAAAATGGTGAGGTTCTCTAGGTACTCTGTCAATCCAATCCTATAACAGAAAAGTAATTAGTTACGCCTACTCAAAAAAGTTGTATCAACCGAGATTAAATTAGTTATAAAATCAAAAATTAAAAAGTCTTTCAGAAGTTTCTATAGTTAATATAATTTAAAATAAGCACCTGGACACATCCTCACTTTCATTAAAATTATTATTATTAGCTTTCTTTTGAAGAACTTGAAAAACTAAATAGATAACGCAACTACATAATCGGATTAATCATTGTGAGGTATAAGTAGCAGATTTTAAAATTACAGTCACATATAAGTTTTGCCAAAAATGTCAAGTGATATAAATAAATGACTCCTTGGACCCATTTCTTAAGTATGTAATTTCAATCATACAATTAAAAACCGTGCCGGCATTTTCTGATAAAAAAAAGCATTTATTAACACACAAGAACCATAC
Source organism: Gymnosoma rotundatum (assembly GCA_916610165.2). Taxonomy (NCBI): domain Eukaryota; kingdom Metazoa; phylum Arthropoda; class Insecta; order Diptera; family Tachinidae; genus Gymnosoma; species Gymnosoma rotundatum. The sequence continues at coordinate 97,506,637 of OU744340.1, forward strand.
ATTCTATTTTTAATGAACTAAATTATATGTATTTCCATTTCGTGAATAAACATGACCTCCATTTTAATAAAAAAAAAATGACCAAATAAGTCCTCAATCCTTAACAAAATTAATATTGATGAAACTGAATAGAAAACATACTAACTGACTGATTTGGTAAAACTCTTGTATTAGCTTAGATTGCAAATTTTTGCTTTAACTTAAATTAATCAAGTAATAGTGCTATTTTTCGCCACATGTATACATAAATCGGCATAAGATATTCTTTCTTATTATTAAGTTTTTCTATTCAAAACAAGCGGTGAAGTTTTGCTTAGGGTTGTTGTCCCAACTAATTGTGGTGAGTAAATAATAAAAGGTGAGTAAGTAGAAGAACAATCATAATATAATTGTGGTGAATAAATAGTAAGAGGTGTATAAAATAAATACACCCACCTAGAAACGAAATTTACAAAAAAAAAAAAAAAGTCGTGGTGTTTTCCTGCTTGGAAACTTCTTGGAAACTATGTCAAGTCCATTGGAGTATTTAAATTTTCTCTAGCTCATCTTGGCAAAGTTGATTTCAACACGAACACGGACTGACAGACGAACAGTCGTACATCGCTTAATCGACATCGCTATGCATAAGAGCGCAGAATATGATTACTTTATCAAAAATGCTCTTCCGTATTTGAAAAAAGTTTGAATAACCAAAAAGACTAAAGTATATAATCGGTATTAGCATAAATCGGTAAATATAGGTAACGTTTTGGAAAAGCTTAAAAGGCATTTGAAAATGGTAGCCCAGCATATTTTAATACATGTTAGTTACACTCGATCAACAATCCTAGTTGTAGTAGCAATAAAAAAAAAAAAATCGGCAGGTAGGCATCAGAAATAACATAAGCGAATTTTATAAGAATATGCAATAAATTATGAATATATATTAAACTAACTAATTACGTAAGTAATTGCAGGACATAAGCAAAAAGTATAGAAAGCTATGACCTTAGTAATACCAATAAGTACCTAAGCTAGTAATAGCAAAAATATGTATTTGTTTTAGTAGAATAATAGTAAAAGATACAAGATTCTCCAGCTTCGGAGAATTTTTAATTATTTCGTCGATCTATCGGTAGTTGGGTTCGTATCAAGTTCTTTCCCCATGGCTTTCAATATGACTGGCAACACCTTAGTAAAGAAATTAGACACTTCATATATTGAGATAGTGGCATTATGCTTATGATGTGACGATACAATTATACGGTCTGGAATCTACCTAGTCACGATATGTAAACTACTAGAAATGGCACTTTGGTAGGTCAGTGAACGGCGTTAATAGCAGTCGGAGTATTAAGCTTTCCAAAACGCAGTTTGTACTCTTCTCTAGAAAAAACCGGATGCCATTTTTTAGGCTTCCTACATTATATTGAAATTGTTGAAAAGCGTTCAGTGCTTGTGCCGTATCTCGGACATTAGATTGACCTAGAACCTTAAACTCTAAACTGGTTGTTTGAAACCGTAGTTAATTTAATACAATTTCGGCAGCCTTTTGGTGAAGGTGCTACGTAGCATGGCTATTCTGTTTACAGGATCCTTGAAGGTAAATGTCTATAAGGTCATCTTGTGTCATAGTCAACTGGTTTGCTGCAATAAGTTATCTTATTGGTATAGAAATATAGCACAGTTTTCGAAATATAGGGTAACCGGGTAGCCGTTGAGTTGTCATGAAGAGGAACTTTATTCGAAGCCTTATATGATTTGACCCAGAATAGAGGATCTAATAAGTATACATGCCATAATGAACGCTTGATCTAGCCCGTTGGACTACGGTACAGTTACTAGAAATATCTAGGACATTGGTGCGTTTTCTGTTAGATGATCACTGGACACTGCAGCCTAAAGATCCATCCAATTACATGGACACCCCTACATCGTGTCGATAACCTATCGGGCATGTCCGAGAAAGGATTTTTATACGATCCCTCTGTGAGGAGTAGTGGACAGTTTATGCGGTGAAACTCAACAACAAATGCACTGAAATTGCTTGTTTTGCCATCATGGATCCTCGCATCATAACAGTCCACAGACCAAACTGGAGCGCTTGTCAGTGTTTCACGTACTTGCAAAACTACTTTATTTTCTAACTTAATTCACTTTATCGTATTTCGGAACTAGGCATAGAATATAACCGGAACAATTTGAACAATTCGTATAAATTTTCAAAGTTACAGTTGATTGTATTAAGTCAAGTTTAATTTAAGAATATCCCAATGGCTACATTTCTTCATAAATACAAATAAATGAAAAACCCATTACAAAAGCTAAAGCTATTTTTTATAAAACATGGTGCAAAAAATGATTGACGGCACATAATTAAATTAATTGAGTAATCCTTTGGCATCAACACAAAACACAAAGGGTTGTGTTTATTCCAGATTCTCATGAACAAGTACTAGTCTTACGGCAAGCACTTACTTCACATTGTAGACTTCGAATACCAAGATGAATGAGTTAAAAATTTCGTTAAGATGAATAAGGATTTACATACTAAAATATTTATTTTTTTTTTCAAAAATAAAAATGTAAGTAAGAGAAAAAGAAGCAGCTAAATGCTAAGAAGGGGCATTGAAATCTTATGTTAATACAAACACTTTCCTAAAAACAAAATAATGTCGCGTTTAAGACTACAATGGCAAAAGCAACAAACGACATTCAATAAACTAAAATTATGGTGACGATGATGATTATATTTTCAGATCTGGTAGGGGTTGTTGATGGTACTTTTGTTGAACGTCATTTCTATTTGATTGTGGCAGGGTGTTTTGGGATGTAGAGTAAAGGTTATGTGGTTGCTTGTTGTGGTTTCTTCTACTGAAGATGTGATGTGCGTGAGTTTAAACAACCGCCAGCAGAGGCCTGCAGTGTATTTGTCTTTCAGCCGGCTTCGCAATCCTTCTGTTTTTACATTAAACTACATCAACCACAAATAATGACAATTTTAGCATTAAGAAACATCTCTTGAAAAATCTTTGATAAACATTTTGAATACAAGACTCTTAGGTGCTGGCTGCTACTTCTGGTGCTCTATGGTGGGTACTTATTGTTATTGCCAAACCAAAGATATCAAAATACGACAATAACAACAAAAATTAAATAACACAAAAATAAAGTCTTTTGTTTTATTTTGGTTTATGATGGCTTGCTTGTGTTTGGGTTTGAGGGTGTACGTGTACGAAGAAAAATTAAAATTAATAAAATTATGTATTGTATTGCCATTCAATTAAAGAGTTTAACCATAATGAACAGAGATAAGGTTTAAGCAACAAACCCTTGTATTTGCATTATGTTTCTACAGCTCCCGCCGGCATACGTCCTTCAATGTTGCTTTCAACTTGACTATGACGCATCATTGAAAGTTTTAATTTTTATATTTAAAAGGAGAATATTATGAACATATTTTGAATAGAGTGATAAAATAAAATACTTTAATGAAAGGTGAAAACAAATCTTACATATTTGTAGTGCTTGAAATACCGCTGTTTTAAGAAAAAATAATAATATAAAAATTATTAGCAAAGTTAATAATTTTACTTATTTTAAAAAGCAACAATTACAACAAGGGCATGAGGAACAAAAATATTCTAGTTTTTTTAGCTTTATAATTAATTTTATTTTCTAATTGTTCGGTTTTTTTTAAATAAAAATATTTGAAAAAACTTATTATCAACAATTTTATTTCCTGTTTTCTAAAGATGCCACCCAACAGTTTGTCGAAATATCGAAAAAAAAATAAAAGGACAATATATTTTTATTTAAAAAAAACTGACCTAGAAATTTTATAGGTTGTTTGACGAGGCTCGCTGCTGATACTTTTCAAGCCCTTCCAAATCTTCGCTTTATTTAGTTTTAGATACAGAGATGTATTTACGTACGTCGACTGCTAGAAATCGATCTCTTTGCATATCTGTGAGTCTGTGTAATCGCAATCGCTAGCCACGAATCTTAGATCTTCCAAAGCATACACTGAAAAGAAGCGAAGTCAACATCTTTGCCAAAACAGCTAAAATTGTATTGCATTCTGTGTTCTGCCAAGAATGTTCGATGGCCAGCCAAAGACCCGATTTTTCTGCAGAAGGTAATCAGCGCATACTGAAAAAATTGTCAGTCAGTTGGCTTACTAAGCATTAAAACAATGGATATATATATAAAACATATAACAAAATTTTAAATATTTTGCCAAACATGTTGAGGGTTTTACTCCGCACCGCATATTCATATATATCCGAGATATTTGCATAAAATATCCGCTATCGTTTTAGTATCTTCCAGATTTAACCCACAAGTGACATCATTCATCATGCTTTCAGTTGTACAATTTCATATACACAAATTTTTGGTTTATCTGCCTCAGAGCTATTATTCGAACCCGTTAAAAGAATGTCTTTAGTTGTATCTTTAATATCAACAAATAGTTTAATTTAATATCATTTAAGCAAAAAATAAAAAAAAAATAACAGAAACATAAACATAAACAATAATAGAAGCACTTTAACCTTAAATATGGATAATCCTTATAAATCCTTTTAGGTAAAAAATAAAACTAACATTAAATCTCAGCAAATTAAATTCATTTATCAGCGATGGTGCGCGAACATTTTAAAATAAAGACAAACAAAAATTAAAATTTGAAAATGAGTTTGGGAAAAGTATGTTGGCTAAAAAGCATTTACTAGTTTTTAAGAAGAAAATCTGATACTCAACCACCAATAAGGCCCTTTAGAGACAGTGAGAACAAAAAGATATTTGGGTGTATGTTCTACCATTACAACACTAGTTTTCTTATGTTGGGTAAGAGTAGTCATGAGAAATGTGGCTGCATCTTATAGAAATCTTAAGCCAGGAAGTGTTCAAAAGATACTGAAAGAGAGAGAGTGTAAGATACCAAAAATCCTTTCACACTGGTGCACATAATCTCTGCCATCAACAACCGCAAAAACAAAATCCTTTTACTTATTTCTTTTCTTTTTTTGTATTGTTGTTATTTTTCTATCATTTACCAAATGTTAAATAAATTTTTAGACATTGGCTGTAGGATGATGCAATTCTTATTTGTTGAGCTTTTCTTACACCAGGACAAAATATTTTAACAAGACCTCTTTGGAATAAGGAAAAAAAAATATTTTGAAAAAAGTAAAAGAGAATAACATTACTTTAATATAAAAAGAAAATAATGCAAGGATAAGAAAAATCTGAAGAAAGATATCACAGCTGGAGTCTGAGTCAATGCCATAAGATGACGACAAAAAATTCCTTAAGAAGAATTTACTTCTTAGTGATACATTTTGTATTCTATTTGCAGCGTTCTTTTCATATTTTCAATTAAAGTAAATTTAGTGCAATAACACAACGTTTGTACATGTAAATTGTAACCCAGTAAACTTTTTGGTTTAACTTGCATAGCGCGATAATCACTAAATAAAAAAAAAGGTTTTCATTGAACTGAAGTTCTTTATTGCATTTGGTTAAAAATTTTCTGGATAGTATCTATCTGCAATGAATTAACTATAATTAATATAAGACTGTGGCACAACAGGTATTCTACACTTTCTTCGAAATCATCACTTCGGCCCTGGAAATAGTTGTCACATACAGCTCATAACTGTTAATTATATTGCTCTCATTAAAGCTATTGATTATGGTCATCGAAACAGAGGGCTACTATAACCTCAAAATTCAAATGACTCCAATGTGTCTAAGCGATTAATTGCATTAAGAATTTTTATAACATTATTTTTTAAAATTATTTCGTTGGGAAATATTTCTTTCATATAATTATACTACAGTGGCAGTTAATTCTTTATTCACGGATTTCCTTAATTTTTTTGTTTTTTAGTCTTGTTAAATCGTAGTCTACTGCTTAGAATGACTGACTATATGAATGCATTTCTACTGATTTCCGTCTGTTTTTGTAATGAGTTGATTATGTTTGTCTTGAAATTTTCGTTCATATTTTTCCTTTTTCCCGCATTTATGTTGGTTTTTTCTTTTTGTTTTTTGTCTGAGTAAATCTCTATTTATTTTTTAAATTTGTTTTCTTTTTTTTTAATAGCTTTGTGACTTTACAATTGAAGGAAAAAAATAGCTATTTTGTTTAAATATTCTGTTGACACTCGCTCACGTTTGATGTGTCTTTAGAGTAAAAATTATACACAGTCTGTGCCATTCATTTATTCATCTTTTCTTAGAGTCTGAAAGAAAACGTTTTTAACTATTTTGTGACAAAAAATTAATGTCCTTCTTTTCATGTAATTATGGCGTTGTTGTACGCTGTTGATTAACACTTTCTTTGTGGCAGGGAAATTATCAAAAATTAAAAATAGAGTAGGAAGTTTTTATTAGAGAAAGAAAATCAGTGGGTTAAAGTTTTAAAGTTAATTATTAAGCGAATTAAGATTCCTAAGACCGATGTATGTAAATGTAAAAATACACACATTTAGTTGGTAAAATGCTGTCTTAACATTCTATGAAAGTAATGATCACTAATTATAAAAGGTAAAATAAAGTGTTTAAGCCCAACAAATATTCTTAGGATCATAACTGAAGGTCCTTTATACAAAACCATTATAAAAAATGCGAACGAAATTAACAGTTCTCGCCTGTAAAAAGAAAAGTTACAAAATTTTGTGTAATGTACAACCAAAATTCTTAAATTATTGCTTTAATTAATACTAATCCGATTGCACGATAAGGTAAACGCGCTAAATATCATACAAAGCTGCAAAAATAATTTATTTACTGCCCTGCTTAGTCCAGGATTATAAGCCTAACACGTCTCTTAATTGAATGCAAAAATTTTTTAGTTTCATTGGTGAGATTTAAAAATTTTTTGTAAGCACATGTCGCTCAACATAAAACTAGAAAATCATGCAAAAAGGTTCATAGAAAAGCATACTGTAAAATGTTTAAAAATATGACGTAAGTTTGAAAAAAAAAACATTTTAAAAGAATTGCGGATAAATGCCCAAATATAAGCAAATCCAACATTCCGGATTGAGATCCACTTGAGGCAGTAGTCACCTTTAAAAACATCGCTATATCTTCAAAACAACGAAAGCAAGAATTCATTAATTTTAATTTCGGACAAAATATTTGTCACAAGAAGAAAAAAGCCATCATCGGACAGATTCATAAAATGATATCTAAGCTGGTGCGCTACTGTTAAGTAAACATTGGTTTACCTCTATACACAATGAATCAAGAGTAGGACAATTATACTGTCAACAAATCAAGCCAAAAAGACATTCACCTTTGCAATATTAAGAAAAAAAAATATGTAATATACAAACTAGCTATTCCTAGTGCTATTCGCTACCCAAATGGAAATAAGCGCACCATGATTATTTCTTCAATTCAGCCAAATTTTAAAGTTCATATTCAACTTTAGATGTACGAAATTTTAAGAGCCTGCAGCCTACACTTCCCTAGGTAAGTGACAATAACTTCTTACCTTGTGCAGGAGTTACTACGCCCACTGCCCTAATCCATCCAGTATTAAGCTAGACTAAGCATATTAATATGGAAGTTTCTAGTAAAAATAATTTAGTGCACTAGATACACGATAATAGTTTTTCAATTTGTGTGGAGGGTTCCACGCCCAGTTCTAATTTTTTGCTATATAGTGAACATTAATGAAAGAGTTTTTAAACGAACTTTCGTGGTGCCACTTAATAGAGTTTATACGACAAATATTTATTTTTTATGTGAATGCCACCCTCAAGTTAATTTTAACAAAAACCCAGGAAAAAAATTTGACGTTACCTTAAAAAGTACTTGCCACACAATGACTTACTTTTGTGATTGCCATAGTTTGTCACTCGATTACAAAACACATTACATTAGTTTCAAAAAAAGGAAGTAGTAATGGAACTAGTTCTTTATGTTAAAAGAGACTACCGTACTAATGGTACTCATTATTTTCTAGAGTAATTAATGTAAGCGATTCTCAGTAATTGATTGATCTCGTGCCTTGTTAAAATCAAAAACTTGGCAATCTAGTTGGGAAGTACTTCTGCCAAAAATGTTTAATTTCACACTCGATTACGTTTTCAAAAATTTTCCACTGGGAAGGTACCCTGCAGGAGGATAAGCGTTAGTTGTCTTTTAACTACTGGTACCATTACTACATTACCATATATACTACTGGTACCATATATACAATTATATAAGTAAACCTCTATTTTCTTGTGTGTAAAATGTGACATTAACAAAAATTAAATTAAATGAAAAGGTAATTTTAAAATTTTTTTTCCTGTTTTTGTTTAACATTGATGTTCGAATGTAAAACCAGCGATCTTTTATTAAAATACTAAAGGATTTTTTCGACGTTGAGTGAAGTAACACAATCTTTAATACCTGCATGTAGTTGAAATTATGAAAATCAATAATGTTGTGGAATTTTTCAAGGACTATTTATTTTCTTCTTAAAATACGGAAAGTTAATTGTTTAGTTTATGGTGAAGTATCAAATAATACGCATTTCTTAAATTAAAGGATTTTAGTATACGGTGAAATAACAAACGTGACTCAAGTTGTGGAAAATTGCTAAAGGAATGAGTGTGCCCTGAACAACATGTTGAAAATCTCGGAAATTGCTTCAAGAGCCATAAATTAGTGAGCTTAAGACAAACAAAAATGTTAAAATATGTAACACAAATATATACTTTTAAAACAAATCATAAACATAAATTTCTGTGTTAAAAAATAGAGTACTGTTCAATAAAAATCCCCGAAAAAATTGAATTTGTGAAAAAATTGTAAATCGAACTATACTTTAAAGAAAAAATAACCTACCGAAAAAACATTACGAATTATCAAATCAGTCTTTAAAAAAAGTTAAAGAAATGGTTTATACAGAACAAACCCACAATAAGTTGTGATAAAAATTTTTGTCAATTTTGTCTGAGGAAGGCTTTGTTGTTTTGCTATCTCTAAAAGGTCTGCTTGAAAAAACGAAGAAAATTGAAATCCGAAGTGTGTCATCAGGCAGTTTTTACTATTTAGTAATAGAGAATCAGCTTAAAAAGTAAAAAAAAGTTTTCGGAAAACCAAATTGCATAGAAAATTATTTGCTATAAACCAGTTCCTAATGCAGAACTATTTGTATCCGACTAGAAGAATTGGCACTGATATCTACCTTGAATCTATTGTACTAGTTCTTCTTTTCATGTAGAACTAATTGTACGGGTATCTACCTAGAATCAATTACACTAGTACTCATCTAGTACTAATAGTACTAATATCTGCCTAGTATCCATCTAGTACCAATGGTACTAGTAATTTTCCTAACACACTCAATGTTAATTTGAGTATTAAGATATAATATAGGAAAGTTTACAGTTGGGAACTAGTACTAGTACAATGCTCGTTTAATACAAGTTCGATCTCCTGCAAGGTACCTAAATTAACCAATCGCATATCTGGTGTTTTATATATATGAATCAATCACTTAGAAATGGTTTATGCATGCAAAAATTTTGAAAATTTAAAAATCATTGCAATGAGTGAACACAGCGCTTTGGAATCTGTTTTTATTCTTCCAATATCATTTCACTATATCTTTATTCAGTTGCTGAATTTTATTTGTAAATCTCTTTGGAATATTGGTTGTATTATCATGTGTTTTCTAAAAATCAAGCTCGTTTAATAATCGAAATTACTTAATATATATGAGGCTGCTCTAGCCACGGTGGTAAGCACGTTGATTACAAATCTATTTCGTGTGGTGAATGGTATAAAAAACAAGAAGTAGGTAACATACGATGAAATAAAAAATAGAACTTGTGGATTTGACTATAATAATTTGCAAAAGTATTTTTAATGGGATATTAAAACAATATTGATTACAAAACTTAAAAATTATCTTTTTTTTATCCGATTGGAGTGGAAATTAAAAGGACTTAAGTGAACAACAAAGTAATTGTTACTAATTTCGAAAACGTAGTGGTGAAGCTAAAGTTTATGTTTTGAATCATTGAATTTATTACACGTACTCATATTCCTGTAATTCAATTTCTTAATAAATCTAAAAGTGAATATATAATTTGTTTGTTTCAATTCGCTATTATATTTTATATGGAAAGTCCTCTTTCTTTAATTTTGTTTTTAAATAGTTCCGAGTGCAATAATCATTCAATCTTGTTACATGAATCCCAAGTAATATTTACAACCGACAAAATTTAATTGCCAACAAATTCAAGTCATAACGAATCTGTCTACTTTGTGTAGAATTAATAATTGGATCCCGTGGACAGTGGCTGACGCCGACCCGCCGACAATGTAATATCATTCTTTTCATTTACTCTTTTTAATTTGAAAATAATTTTTATTTTCATGCCTCGACTTTAATTACAAATATTTAAATTAAAATATATTAATACCATTTTAATTTATTGAAAACTCCCGGACTCCCTTTTATATAAAATTGAAACAAAAGTTAAAAAATAAAATATTAATGTTATTTTTTTTTTTGTCCCATTTAATTTGTCTCTCATTAAATATAAGAAATTAAATCTTAATGATAACAGAAATATAAATAAGCTTATAAAAACAGTTGGCGGGTATCTAGGAAAACACAAAAAAATAACGTAAATAAGTAACGACATTGTAACTTCTGTCACTTGCATGTTTAACTTTAACAATCGCGTGTCAATTTCATTTCAGTTGGAGTTACAAAAAAAAAAGTTGGCTGAAAAAGAATAAATACATGAAATCACAGATAAAAAATACAAACATTTTTTTGTAAGTTCTAGTAGAATTTGCAATAACCTTACAAACATAAGCTTCTCTTCAGTAGATAAACAAAATTTTTGCCTTTAAAACCACATGAAGAAACTAAGGCTCTAGCCTTTATATCTAAAGTTAGTTTCAGTAAATATTTGAGCAGGATGCGGAAGCATACTTTTAGGTCTTTTGGCCCTAGGGCACTAAGAATCGGTCTGAGCTAACCTAGGCACATACGAAGTGTTCACGGGGTATAAGGGGAACCAGTCGCCCGTTGTGCAGCCACGAAATCTGGATAGTGTCCTTAAAACAACTGGCAGCACAGTAACCGGTAGCCCATCTCTGTAGCCGGTTATTGGTGAGGTACCCCCGGGGTACACATGGTGACTGTTGGTTAAAACTAAAAGATGGGTCTAGTGCGGAATGGATAAAAGTGTGCTGTTGCACACTCAACAGACGGGGTTGGATAGTCTCCAACCTTTAAGCAAGTGGTAGTTCATGGTACTGCAAGTCCTGTACTTAGAACTGCAACTCTGTTGGATACGATGGAGGGCGGTAGTCGACACTTTGTATTTTACTCAGTGGTAAAAACACCACCAGTTAAGGGCTTCCGGCCAGGTACTAAAGTTTATCTTGAACACATCTTTTAGGTCTTTTCTAACTCTCATCCGCGCACGGATTTATAACAACTTTCGGCCTTATCGTTATCTGGCTGACATATGATGGGGTTCTCACTCTTGTGGTATAATTAAGAGCTGGTAAGCGTTAAATTCTCTAATGGCAACGATATTTTTCATTTATCTATATCCTTAGCGTACCAGCTTTGTCTCTTCCATAAAAACTGAACGCACCAACTTTCAAGACTTCCAAGATATTCAACTCGAGTAGAGGGTATAGAGTTTTCTAGCTTATGGGTCTCCGTGTTCATCTTAATTCCGTTAGTTTCGCAGTTCATCATTAACTGTAACTCTCTTCGATTTATGGACTGTAGTGTAAAAACAAAATATTTTATATATTGAAATAAAAACCAAAATAATACAAAGTATCTAAAAGTCTTATAGGGCCTCATTTTTTTAGTAGCTTTAAAAGATAATTGTAAAAATAAATAATAAAAACCAAAAAATAAAAAAAATATTTTTTGTCCTTAATTTTTTTTAGTTCCCACAGTATAATTGTGTTATAAAAAATAAACGTTTTTTTAGATCTTTTCAAACAGTCATGATTATATTTTTTTTACAGTTGATAATTCTTTTTTTCAACACTAAATAAATTTGTTGTCCTTTTTGTGTATGAGTGCTTGTGAGTGAGTTTATTTTGGTGTATTGCTATGTTGGACGTATAGTCCAACAGGCAACATTTGACGGCTAACGCGTGACATTGTTTGATTGTTATTTAATTGAATTTAATTAGTTTTAGCTGTTTTATTTTTCTCATATTCTTGTTTTTCGTTTATAATAGTTTATTATGAAAAAATATGACATTTAATTTTTACGATTATTTTTTCAGTAATGAGACTATTAATGAGGGTGGTAAACTTTACAGAGCGGATATAGTTGGAGTGCTTTGGCGTTTTTTCTTACTCGATCCAGGAATAGTAGTGGAAGTCATTTTATTGATTCATATAGCTTATATAATTCATGATAAAAGTCTAATTAATTATTATGAAAAAAAAATTTTTTGTTTCTCATGTTTTTTCGACAGGGCAGGGATGCAACCATTTAACAAATCGATCATTAATTTAAAACTTCAGTACAGAGCTCTTGCCCATTTTTATTTTTTAACGAAGAGATTCAAAATAAGCGAGGCTGCCTTTGAAATGAGGATCAAAGAGGTCAAAAGAAAAATATTTTTCCTTGACCGTTAATAAATATTCGAGCATCTAGAAAAAAGTTCATCAAACTATTGATACAATTGATGTGGACAAATCTATAAATAAAGTTGGACTTTAATTTATTTAGAACTCTAATTTACAACTTAATTCAAAGAAGATCACGTTCCAAAATAATGACCATTATCACAATTAAAAATCGTAGTATTCTTATCACAAATGGAGTATACTTAGAAAGCTCCTCGATTATAGCAGTATGAATAGTATTTACAGAAGTACTTAATACGTTTCTTTGCACATATTGTTAGATTCTTCTGGTTAAGAAAAAAAATCATTTTCCTTTAGCTCATAAACAAGTAATTAAGAATTTTCAAGAGAACTTAATAAGGGACATCTTTACTCACCTGACACATGTCTGGATCAATACTGGAGTAAATAAATTTCACTGATCAACAACAACACAAGCCCTTATTTCAAAAAAAAAAAATTTATCACAAATCATTTTAGTTTAAAATTTTAAAGTATTAACTAACAACTTGTATTTATTTAGAGCAGTATTGTTTTCTAAACTTTATAAGAATAAGAATCAACTTGAGTTTGTCCCACTCATCCCACCAATTTACAATTGTTTATGTACAGTCGATCAAACTAATTCGAGTTCAAGTTTTACAAATATAACCCTGATAGAAATCCACAATCGGAATTAAAATAATGTACGAAACGAAAATGCTCTTAAATTTGATTTACCTTTAAAAAAAAAAGAAAAAAGAAAAAGAAGAAGGATGTTTCATTTTTTATGTTTGTGCCCATAGGAATCATATCATTCCAAACCGAAAATTTTTTTCTTTATTTAAAAGTTTATAATTTTAAAAATTAAAAGGTGTTTGTCTCCATACAACATGTATGGTTTTTATGTGTATTATATACCGTAAAAAGCACCACTTTAAAATTAAAAAAAAATCATATCACTCAAAATTAAAAAGTAAAAAAAAAATAAAAATTAAAGGGTAAGGTAAATTGACATATGTGATCCTATATTTTAAACCGTTATAAACAAACGTTTGAAAGTTAAACAGAATGTCGCTTATTATAACCGTTATAATAACAATTATAACACTGTATAACAAAATAAAATTTTTTCAAAAATTACAAGGTCCGGGCTATAAATTCTGATAGAGGAGACAAAAAAAGATATACGTGTATCGGCGTTTTGAAAGTTTACATCTGAATTTCGTTTGAGAGGGGGTTAAAATTTCCCAGCTCTGGCACATTGTTATTGTTAAACGGCATAAAAAACCATGTGACCCTTACATTTAAGGTAAAAAATGTGTTCAGCAAATTTATGTAAAATGTTACGGAGAACATTATTGTAGAAATGTTAACCCTCTAACTCCTCAAGATATGGGTCTTTTTTGTCCTTCTTTTTAAAAATAGCAAAAAACACCATTAAAACAGGGTTTTAGAGGGTTAAAATGTTCCACAAAAATGTTACCCGTTAAATTTTACTATAAGTCTCTGAATACACCAAAAAGGAAAATTCAACCATAAAGTCAGAAATAAGACGCCACAAAAGAGAGCTTAGGGTTAATTTCGCATTTATTAAGAATTTTGTTTTAAATCAAATGTGGATAGCATTAATTACATTTTTTTAGCTCTAGGCAATTCCACTTCATTATCATACAATGTCCAGCATATTTCAGCGATAAGCGAATGAATGCTTGTTTTAATGGTGTTTTTTGCTATTTTTTAAAAGAAGGACAAAAAGACCCATATCTTGAGGAGTTAGAGGGTTAACATTTCTACAGTAATGTTCTCCGTAACATTTTACATAAATTTGCTGAACACATTTTTTACCTTAAATGTAAGGGTCACATGGTTTCTTATGCCGTTTAACAATAAGAATGTGCCAGAGCTGGGAAATTTTAACCCCCTCTCAAACGAAATTCAGATGTAAACTTTCAAAACGCCGATACACGTATATCTTTTTTTTGTCTCCTCTATCAGAATTTATAGCCCGGACCTTGTAATTTTTTGGTGTGTTGTACAGTTAATCAAATTTATAAATTTAAGGGTGCCCCAATAGTTCATTTTATCTGAATTATATGGGCATACTTGGAATAGCTGTGGACAGACGATTCAAATACACAAAAGGCTGCGTCCACTACAGCAGCAAGTATAAAATTTAATTTTAGAATTTAAAGGGTATCCTTATGGTTGATTTAGTTTAGTATATATCCCCATACTTTTGAAATATTAGCGCCAGATTGTTGAAATTTACAAGGAACCTGTATTACTAAGGGCACTGTTATGGGTATTTACCCGAGCGCCAATTTTTCACCAGATCCTTAACATGAAACACATAAGACAACAATTCTTCAGCGTGGAAATAAAACGCCGACATGTATTAACTTCTTAAGTGAAACTTTAGTTTGACAAATTAATTCAATTATTTAGAACTGAAGCTCACACATGTGAAAATATTAAACTAAAATGACTTATCAATGTGGAATTTTAAGGCTTGGGATATTTTACTGTTTTGCCTCTGTAAGCAAGAGTTTATATCTAATCGATAACATAATCTACTACGTAAAAATATTCAATAGTGTCAGTAAGAGCCACTATAAAAGGAAGCATTAAATAAAAGGGTGTCACAATAGTTGATGGAAAATTATGTGTGTATCCAAGCTTTTGAACCATTATATACAGACAGCTGAAACTTACAAGGAACTTATATTGCTAAAGCCGCTAATAAGACAAGATAAGAACAAGTAACACATTTTAGTTTAGAAATTAAAGGGTGTTCTCATAACTAATGTAATTTGACCTATATTTAACTATCTTTTGAACTGTTATTAAGAAACACTTGAAAAATAGACACAATGTCCACTTTCTCTGGTATATTAAGAATAATTATTTAAAATTGTAAATTACAGAATGTTATAACAGTTAATGTAATTTGAAGTATATGGCCAAACTGTTAATCCGTTATAGACAGACAGCTAAAAGTTGTTTTAAATTCGGTTTTTTTTTAATTATGGCCCTTATAATGAGTTGCATTCGATCTTCGCTGGCCAACGAAAATCGAATATAGATTGTCAAGTTCGTAGTGTGAGTTGGTGGCACTGTAAAAAATTTCATTGTGCAACGAATTTTCAATCGAACACAATTTGGCTTTCGAGAGTGTGAGTCAGTTCGTTTAACTTATTGAAAAAGAAGGTATTTGTGAATTTTTTTGTTTTTTTACAAATAGTGGCAATAATTTATTTTAATTAGTCATTTTAATTAATGGTTATTTTAATTTTTCGTTTATAAATTAATAAAACAATATTTCATTAGAGTGACAGCACTATTGTGAATAATCCAATTGAGTAAAGTTCACAATAAAACTATATTTATCGAAAGTGCGTCATAATACTAAATGAAAATTCGGTTGATTAGCTCTTTCAACTACAGTCGAAGATCGAAATTTGCTTATAATAGGCAACTATGTTATCTCACTGTCTATGTATGTTAGGAAGGGCAACATCTTTATAAATTTATTCTCTTTGGCATGATAGTTTCACTTTTTTAATAAAACAGTTTTGACTTATTATTTCTAATCAGAAATTCGAATTTGTAAAAGAGTTTTATTAATTTACAAGATATTGCAAGTATTGAAATTCAATATATTAATTTAATATGAAATATGCACGCAAAAATCCCATACAAATAAATTATAAAAGCAACACTAGAAATTAAATTCTATTTGAACTAAATGAGTAGAAATGTGTGTGTGTGTTATTTATTATTGAATTAGTGCTTAAGGGTTTAAGAAGTACTTATAATCTAAAGTATAGATAATTTATTTCTTTCGCTTCTTAGAGTTTATGCGTAATATAAAATACGACTTGTTAAAAGCAACAATCAATTTCAAAGTTTACACACATATTTTATGTTAAATTGTTTAAATGCGTGTGTGTAGAAATATTATACTCGATGTTTAGTTTTCTTCTCGATTGTATTTCGTATTGAAAGTTTAATTGCTTTCAATTAAAAATGCATAAACTTCACGCATTGTATGTAGATCGACAACTTATAAATAAATAAATTCTATTACGGGGAGTTGTTGATATAAAATTAAAATTGTTACGTATTTCACGCACTATTATAAGTTTAAATACTTGTTCTAAGTTGTGTAATTTAGTGCCCTGTGAATTAGAGTTTACTAGTATTGGTTAACTGATTTGTTTTATCCACTACACAAACTGTTTTTATTTACTTTTTTTCATTTACATTTTCCAGTCGATTCTTAAAAAGCAATTACTGGTGTTAATTGCAAAATATTTATACAACAAATCACATTAGACGAACAACGTATCGTTATTATCAGCAAATCTTAATGATGTAAAATATTAACTTTAGTAAACGTGTATTGAGTTCTGTTTAGACGGTTTTGTTTACACACAATAAACAATTAAGATGGATATAGGAGATATATGAGTATGGTAATACGTAAATTGATAAAAACTTATTAACTATTAACGGGGTAGTTTAAAGAAGGGACTTTTTTTTATTAGAATATTGATGTGGAATTACAATATTTTCAATTTTTACTTTAAAACGATTTATGAAAGTCAACCTTCTTCTACTTGAAACAGAAAACAAATTTCCTGCTCTACATTAAAGATATTTATAACTTTATTTGCATTTTTGTAGAATAATTAGGTTGTGGTGAGCATGAAAGAAATATATTTTTTTTTCATTACAGCCGATGCAAAAAGTCGTGATGACGAATGTAGCGATGTAGAAAATGCTACAGATTAATTCGGAATGCTACGGAGTAATTCGGAATAATTCATTTGTAACAAATGAGTTAAACTAATTTTGGCTTTAGATTATTTTATTTTACTTTCTAAAATTTTTAAGAAAGAAAAATTATATTTTTATTTGCATTCTTTGCATCTATCTAACTTGGGTTGTATACATTGTAAACATCATCTATTTATTTAACTAACTTTGTAAATAGGAATACGAAGATTATCCATAATAAATCAATATTAATTTGGTTAGACGAAGTCCATGCACAATCCAAAGTATTTCTTCGTTACTTACCTTCGGTACAGTCTCGAAATGCGATTTTTATTTTTATATACTCTTTTAGTACCATATTGATATTTATAGGATTAGTGTGATTGTACACTTAAGGTAGATAGATGCGAGCAATGCAAAAAAGACAGGACTATAATCTCTAATTTGTCTAATTTTTCATTTGGTTATAAAAAATTATTTTTTAAAATCTATTGGATAAGGTGGCGATAAAACTACAATTAAAGTTAAATTTAAACAAAAGAAAGTTTTTTTTTGGAAAATAAATACATGCGATTAACGTTTGGAAATAAATTCCAGCATATAGCCAACTCGAATGTTCTTGATGAAGATCATTCTGCACGTCCAGTTTTGAGCAAGTTTTTCGAGTACTGTTCTCCGTGTATCAATGTTATGAATAACGAGGTCTCCGAGGCGTCAATATTTGCTGGGATGGGAGCATAAACTAGCTGTAATTTAGATTTGATCTTACAAGTATTCTGATCATAAACGAGCAAAAGTGAGTGCATATTGACAGTTCGCTTAACAGTTAGCCCTCGCTTAACAGTTAAACCTCGATTAATATGCAAGACCTCGTCAAAACAAAGCAAGTAAGCCGCTGCCTCATTAATTTGCTCTTACGGTTTGATCGTGTTCATTCACCTTGTGGTTAAGTATGAAATTTCTTTGTCATTCGAATTTATGAATTCGCTTTACATCTAAGCCAATAGAAAAATCTTTATTTGACCACTTTCAAATAAGTTAAAAAATCGCTAAATGATAAATTAACTGACACCTGATTCTGAATCTCTAAGTTCATGATTCCTTAAATATTTCAGCTGAAAATACTTCTTTTGAACACTATGAAAGCTCATTTGACTAAAGCATTTACATAAATAACCATTATCATTACACAAATCCATTTAAATTATATTTCTTCTTTTATTATTTTATTTGCCAGAAGAAAAAAATAAAATCACCCCCTGATGTTATTTATTTATTTTTTTCTAGTGATGTATTAAACATGAACGCAATTTTCATGACACATGAATCTTAGAGCTTTTTTTTTTTTGCTTTTGTTAAAAGTGAACTTTTCCTAATATTGATGGCTGGTTGTCAACAAAATGATATGCGGATACAATTGTCAAAAATGTTAAATAACAGAAAAACGAAATGTCAAAACAACAACAATGAAAAAAATTCAAAAAAAAATTTAAATAATATTGTTTTGGTAACAGGTTTGGGAGTGTACGGATATTTAAAGTAAATTATACCATTGTGACCACAAACCACCACTTCTTTCTTTCTTTTTTTTTTTTGCCTGTAAAGATGCCCTAGAATATGACACAAAGACTTATAGCAATCATTACGCAAATGTAAATTTTCAATTTAAATGCAAATATCAATTTGTCAATTTTATAATTTTCGTTTTGTGTTTTACAATATTGTCATCTTTCTTTAGTTCTGTAGCACAGTAGGGTAGAAATGAAATAGTTTTAAAATATAAGATTACTTCGATTAGTTAGAATTTAAAAAGGCCATAGAATAGAAGATTTCGAGGTAAAATTTTAACCAGAAAATCCTAAGCTGCATCAGCAGGTGCTCTACAGATGTGCTTTCAGGTGTGCTTTTTACAGCAGGGTATTGTTTCTCTAAATTGCAGTCAACTTCTAACTTGAGTACCTGAGATTTAAGTAAAAATAGGATATTGATAGGGGTAGAGCACTGGAGTTTCATGTACTTGAATATGTAAAGAGAAAGATAATCGATCCAAATGAGCTTTAACACTGTATATTTGAGCATTTCTAGATTTAAAATCTCCTTGGTTCACTGAAGGCTTAGGACTCTGGGTCATCTTTCCGATAGTAGAGTTCTGCCAAATTATAACCTGATTACTTTTTGAATATTATTTAGGTTAACCATGACAAGTGTTCGATGGTTTCAATTCTTATAGTATTCATATTTGAGCCCGTTCGTTTCCCATATAAAACCATCTGAGCCTTAACATTTTCATTTAATAGTTTTCAATCATTTAGTAACTTCTGTGGTCACCATAGTGTTGACGCGAAATACTACATTGTGATTTGAGTGACGAAAATACCGGCTTTTGTTACAGCTTTATTAGTAAACTGCAATAGACATTTGGTCAGATATTTTTAAATAAACCGTCTATAAATCACTCATATTACTTGACCCCATCAGCTACTTCTGTTAGTACCAATTACGGAATTTTTCAAAATATATATTGGAACCAAAATTTACATATGAACAAGTAAGGGTGCTATATTCGGCTATGCCGAATGTAATATACCCTTAACCATCTATGTGAATCTAGTTTAGTGAAGTAACTCGAATCAAAAAAAAAAACAAATATCGGGGTGACAGAGAATTTATAAATAAAAAAAAGATTTGGACATCGGACCTAACTGGGATAAGCATTTTTAAAAAAATTTAGTATTTTCTTAAAGATCACTTTAAAAGCTTTAAAATGATACCCATATTGTAATTTTAAAAAATTTGAAAATTTCAGAGCCCCGTAACTCGAAATATGGGCGAGCGCCAATTTTTTCACTTGATGTTTTTTTTTTAATTCACTATCGCCCCTTATATTTATTTATTTTTTTTTTTTATTGGAGTTACTTTACTATTCTAAATGACATGAAAAAATTAGAGGTAGACGTGGTATTTTGCCTGCTGCCTCGAAGGACCTGGACCGATCTTGCTAATTTCCAATAGCACCTCTTTTGGCACTATATCTTATCGATTGACATATTTTTTTTTTTTTTTTTGGAAAGCGAACGGACGGACAGACAGACAGACGTACATAGCTCAATCAACTTCGCTATGCGTAAGAAGTCAAAATATATAAACTTTAGGGGGTCGGAAATGGATATTGTAGAAATTACACACGGAATGACAAACTTGAAGGGCAAAAAATACTTAAATCAGAATAACCAGAGGATGCACCTACTAAAAAATTAATTTGAGGAAATCGGTAAAAAGTTGAGAATTTTTGATTGATATTACTCGACTAGAAAAAGTAAATAGTAAAAAGTTAAAACGAGGATAAATATTGAAAGGTTCTGAATGTTTGCGGAACATAACTTGTAGCGTAAAATGCTGCTTCTGAGAAATTTAGTTAGTTTCACGTTTAAATTATTCTGTGTAAAATATTTCAAAAACGGTCATTCATACATATCCCATTGTGCATAGCTAGAAACAAATCTTTAAAAAAAAGTGTAAGTATTTTAGTGAAAGCTGCAAGTTATTGGTAAAAATTTTTTTATATTTAAATTCCTTAAGGAATGTTATTATTTTATTTTATTATTATTTTCTTTCTTTATGAGCATTTCAAGAAAATAATGTTCATATTTAATATTTAAAGTGTGCACTTGTTTCGTTCAACTATCTTCCTTTATTTTTGTATATTTTATAGGCTGCTTTACAATTCCCACGTGACCGTAGTAAAAGACATGGCTAGAATTGGTACACCGTACTTAGTTGAACGTGTTGTACGTTAATTTTGTTTCTTACACTAAAAAAGATTGTTTTCTAAGGGATTTTTTCTCTGATTTTTCTAAAGCATTTTTTCATTTGTTTATTTTGTATTTTTTGTCCTGTTTCGTTTGTTAATTAAGAATTCACATCATTTTTTACTTGGGTTACGAAATTATGCAAAATTTCAAACCGCTAAGAGACTAAAGCTTTGGTGGGCATATTTTTAAATCTTCCTTATGTTTAGAAAGTAGCATGGCGCTTGTGGGCTTTAAGAATTTTTGTGATTATTTTTTAAGTTGCAAATAGTTTTTATTTAATAAAAGTATATATTTATTGCTGTTTGACTTATTTTGCTTACTGAGGCGTGTAACTAAAAATCGCTAAGGTCACAATCAAATCATGAATTCAGTACTTTCTGTAATAATAATAAATAACAATTATCTGTTTTAAACTGAAGCAGATTAATAATGCAGTCATATATAGGAATAAACTGCTTATGCACAGTGTGCCGGCATAAAAGTTCTGTCTAAGTTCTGAACCGATTTGCTACGAGTGAGCAAAATTTATTCAACTCATCACTACTCAATTTTGGTTTTCATTTTGACGTTTAGCCAGAAATATAGGTTTAATTAGACGTACCATTCCATAACGCCATAGCCGTAACCATAGCCATAACCGTAATCATAGTTATTGCCAGCGAATAGTGGTGCCATAGCCATAAGCAACTCGTATTGGTTTTGCCGTTTGTTAATAAAGCAGCGCAATGAAAAATATAAATTAAACCTCACAAATACAATGCAGCGAACGTGGAAAATAAGATTAAAATAAAAAAGCAGTTAATAACTAGATTCAATTGTCAACTGTACATGGTTATAGTAAAAATCACGATAGAACTTTAAGTAGTAAAAAATAATACAGAAGATTAAATTGTAATAAAAAATTTTTTATACGAAAGATTAGAACATGGAATTAATATTTAAAAATGATTTTAGGCATATGGCCATAGCGGCTGCTCATGAAGAGGCGCATTCTGGACGTCAAATTTTGAGTCACTTCATAAGTACTGCTGGCCGTATGTCACGAATGATACGAACAACATTGGCTTCCAAAGCGTCAATTGTTGCTGACTTATCAGCATAAAACAGTAACTTTACGTCGATTCTCAGGAATAAATCGAGAGGTGTCAAATCGCACGACCTTAGACAGGTCCATTTCTCGAAATTAACTTATCGCCAAATTTTGATTTCAATAACTGGATGGTCGCGGTCGCGGTATCTCACGTAGCGCCATCTTGTTAAAACTACATTTCAGGTCATCCATATTTTCAAACAAAAAATCATTAATAATACTGCGTTAACGATCTCCATTGACTGTAACGTTCGATCCGGCCTCATTTTTGAAGAAATAAGGTCCGATGATACCACCAGCGTGTAAGCCGCACCAAACGGTGCGTTTTTCTGGATTAAATTGAGTTTGTAGGGTATATTGTGGATTGGTCTCACTTCGTATGCGGCAATTTTACTTATTAACAAATCCATTAAGCCAAAAATTAACCTCATCGCTGAACAAAATTTGGCGATAAAACAGTCGTCTATAAAGGCGGGTTCACCCATTGTTTCGGAACAAAATTTTTGTTGTGAGAGAATTTTAGTTTTGTGAGAGTTTGTTCTGAAACGATTCACCCATTTCGAACAATTTTTCTGAAAAAACAAAGCTACCATATGAAACATATGTGTAAGCGAGATGTGTTACTTTACAAGCAGGCAGCACTGTGATAGAAAATTAAAATCACTGAATGCCGTTTTGTTATAAATAAATTCTAAATTAAAAAAAATTTCATAATTAAATCAAAAAATGAGCTAAAAAAAAAATTGAGGTAAAAAGTCATACAAGCATTCTCTACCCGGCTTTTTCATTTCTGAAATAAGCTTCAAGGCAAGGGATTCATTCGTTGAGATCCATGACACACTTTTTTAAACTTATTTTCTTTTATTTTCTGTTTTATTATAAATATACCAGGCAAATTAAGGCAGGTAATCTTAAGAACAAAACAAATTTTAAAAATAATTATTGAATATCAATGCAAACAAAGAACGAAAAAGTATGTAAAATATATTTTTTGCTTGAATGATTTTTATCACATTAATTAATGAAGTGGCAGCTCAGTTAAATTTTCTTTGAAAAAAAAGTAGTTGGCAGCACAGTTTCTTTGTTTCGGAACAAAAATTAAAATTAAACCAATTCAAGCTGAAATTGTTCCGAAGTGAGTTTACTCTCTTTCTCTCTCTCTCTCTCAAAAAATAAAACGTCAAACTACATATAAAAAAAAATGTTTTGGAACAAAATTTTTGCCGGTGAACCAGCCTTAAGTAGCCCGAATTGATGACTGATTTTTAAAGTAAACTTGGATGATCTGCCAGCGTTGTTTAAGCATGAGTCTATTCATAATGATTTGCCAGAGTTTAGTGAAAAAAAAAATAAGAACAATTTTTCATCAAAATTTAATTTTTACTGTAGTTTTTATAATTTCAAGCTCTATCGGGCTTAAAAAGCACCCATTATTTATATGGTGAGCTATTAAGATTTTGAGACATTTGTCCCAGTAACAACTCTGAATTTTATCAGCTATAAACTAGGACCATTGCTCTACTATTGTAATGCAATAAAATTAAATTAGTGCCGGTTTTTGAAAAAAAATCTTTGCTAATAAATCTTATTTCCATGTGAATGGCAACATTTTTGATTTTAGAGCTTAGACAATTAACATGCAATCAAGAAATTGTCTAGTGAAGACTTAACTCGAGTTGCGTTCTCTTTTAAATTTGATTCCGGAAATTCAGGAATGTAAATAATATTCGTTACAGAAGTAAGATAATGGATTGCCTGAGGGCTTGAGTGGGCGGCATTAATCTGAACGATATCTAATGTGGCGCCACTTACCATGCCAGAGACGAAATAATCAATATATTGCAGTAATGATTTGCGAACCGAATTCTCTTATGAACTTTTCATGTAAGCTAACCATAAGCTTTCGATTTAATGCAACGTGATCTCCTCTGTCTCTTTAAAATGATTAACCATCAATAAGTATTTAAATTTATATCTAACAATAATCTGATTGGTGGAAAAATAAAAACATATAACCATAAAAGTACAATTGTCATAACCAGTTCATTTGAAATGCTATTAATTTAATTTGTAATTTCGGCTAATTTACCCTAATTCTCAATTGGTAACCACTTTTTCTGCAAACATCTCGTTGCTACATGGGGGGCTTTTACGAATAAAGAGAAAAGATATGTCGTCCGTAAAAATTGAGGTTTGGACGTCTCATGTCAGATAAAAGCATTAAGGTCCCAGTATACTATTTAATGAAATTCCGGATTCTAGCAACTAGACAAATTTAAGTAATAACCTTTTTTAAATAAACTTATGATAACTTATGCAGCTTTATTTATCGGTAAAACTCTCATTACAAATGCTCTTAATTTGCGCGCCCCTAATATTTATTAAAATACAACTTGCTATTAACAATTCACAATGAGCTAATACTACTTTTTTATGATTATTAGGGATTTCTTTTTAAATTTTATGACGTTTTTTTTTATAATTTTTAAACATTACAAGCTTCTTGTTAAAAATCTTTTAAATGTTTTCACTTACAAAAAAAGGGTTGCACTTTCTTAACATTTTACAGGATTTTATGTTTTACCATTTAGACACACAAATTTTACACCTTTTGATGTTGTATGATTTTCTTTTCACGCCTTTCACTCACTTCCACTTAACTATTACGATATGGGCCTGTTACGTATGCAGGCTTTTTACTTTAAATTTGGTTTTATTTGCTTTTTTTTATGCAAATTATTTAAAAAAAAAGGCTTGAAGGCCTGTTAGTAATTCCTTTTTTGTTGTTGCTGTTGTTGAACTATATTAACACACGAAGTAATAAAAATGCAATTATGCTCTCTTTGGTACTTCTTCAATTTTATACACTTCATTAGTGAGTTGTTGGTTACAGCGTAAAAAAACAAAAAAAAAAAAAAAATGATTTAATAAAAATAAAGGAAAATACAGGAAAAATTAACAAAAACAAGATATTTTTTAGTTGAATAAAAGTAAAGAGTTTTCGTTTTTATTATAATTAAATGTGGCAGTAACCACAGCAACCATTTAGCCAAGTGGTTACAGTCTTCAAAGGATGATGAAATATATGGAATAATTTAAAACTTTGAGTTTTATTAACAATTAAAATTTGGATGCTTTAAACTAGACTATTTTTAAGTAAAAAAATATGTAACAATGGAGAATGAAATCCTTTTTTCAACCCAGCAAAAAATTAGACATTACCTTAAAAGGTACTTGCCGTATAATGACTTACTTTTGTGACTGTAAAAAACAGGAAGTTCTTTAAGTTAAAAGAGAATATCATTATTTCCTGCAATAATCAATCTAATCAATTCTCAGTAATTGATTATAACAGTCTCATGTCCAGTGTTGTCAGTTATGGCGATTCCTTGCCAAACGTGGTGAGAAAAATTCCTTCTTGGCGAAAAAAATTTTCAAATGGCGAGAGGCGAGACAAAAAACAAAGCCTTGATTTTTTCACAAAATTTTGAACTGAATCGGACAAGAATGTTTTAAAGGTAAATGATACGTTGATTTTACAAGAAAGTTTTTCTATGTTTAAAATATTTAATAAAAGAAATGCTTGATCGGCTTCCAGAAAACGTGTCTATTTTCGAAGTTTATTGTCAATTTTCAATTTCAAATTTCTGTAACTCTGTATCTCAAATTAAATATTTCTGCAGTTGAAGAAGTTTTGAAAGAAGTTCGAGGACCTTAGTTGGACCCAATATTTCGATAATAGAGTACCAAAAGGCCTATATAAGTTCTGGCCGAAAATTTAAGATTACCAGAATGCTGCTGGTTCTTAGCTCTTTAAGGAGTTGCCAATGGCCGTTCCTTAATATGTTGATTGTTACCACAAGTAATGCTTGTGACGAAAGTACTTTTTCTGTAATGAATTCTATGAAAACTAAATTGAGCAATAAAATGTAAAACTAACTTCTCAGTTTTTTCATATCATATCTTATCATATCGTACATAAATGTAAATAAAATATGTTTTAATACATTCATTACTACAGAAGATATGTGTTAAATCTAATTAACACAAATAAAATGTGCCGCAGTAAGGATACAAAATAGAATAGTAATATTGAACAAGATTATAATAAAAATTTTAATTTGATAATTGATATGTGTTGTTAAATCATTTATTTTTTTTTTACATTTATTATAATATTTTATTATACCACTACGAACTCGAGTTTTAAGCTTTATTATGAGGATTACTTAAATCCTACGCATTGACTGACCCTCATTTTTTTAACTAAAATTTTTATTTCTGTTTTAAATTCCTTTTTATAAATGAAAACTTTCTTAAGATTGTTTTATATTTTTATGTTTTGTGATAAAAGAAGTAAATTAAATAAAAATGTTTTGATATATTGGAGAGACTTGCCGGTATTTGGCAAGCCATTTGGCGAGAAAGCTCGAAGAAAACTGGCAACACTGCTCAAGCTTTGATAAAATCATTAAGTTGGTAACCTAGATGGGAAGTTCTTCCGCAAAAAAAAGCTTAATTCCTCACTCGATTACCTTATTAAAACTTTTTCGCTGGGAAGTTTAACTATTAGTTACAATGTATAATTTATCACTTGAATGCTGATGTTCAAGTTTAAACTTTTAATGTAAATTTTGTATAAGATTTACGTTTCGTTTTAAAAACATTACGTACATTTTATTCATGTAAAGACATTCTTGATTAGGACCAAAAGCCTTATCCTTTTTTACCTTTTGTAACAAAACTATTATCTCAGTAACAACAAAAATTAAGCTTATGGCGAACTGTTAAATAATCATAACTAATAAAGAAATGAAAAGTAAAAGGAAATTAAGTTTTTCGCAAAACACATAAAAAAGGAACAACACATGATTATAACAAAAATTAAAACGACGAAAAAAATACAAAAAAGTTTTTAATTATTTTTTTTTTACAACCATATAGAAATTTTAGTGTTTGTTAAGAAAGTCGGCAAAGTTTTCAATAATTTCACTACAAAAACAACAGGCAAACTAGTTTTCGCGTTTTTCTTTTGAAAGTTATGTTATTATTTTAAAAACTAGCGGCAATAAAAGAGAAAGTGAATAATATGGGAGCAAAATTAAAGTTAGTTTTAAGTTTTGCCACCAAATAAAACTAAACGAAATAGTCTAGAATATTAGAAAATTTATACAAAAAGCCAAAGATACAAAGCTGAGGTCGTTGATATTATCAATCCCAGTGTGTTTATGAGAAGGCAGTGTACATCAAGGTATTTGGCTGGAAATACTAAAAATTATAATCGGTTGATTAGCAAAAAAATAATCTTAATATGAGTAGGCATTTATATTTGTATTAGTGTGCTTGTGTATGTGAGAGAGTGCGTTTGTGCTGAAAAACTTTAAAAAGGCTTAAAGCCATGACACATTTAACACACATTCTCAGGGAAGCCAAAAGTTTATAAGTTCAAATTCATAATCATAAATTTCTTTCAACTGTTTTAAAACTATCTGGTAATTTTAGCATTATTGAAGTCTATTGTTTAAATTATTCAATTATTGTTTCTAAGAGCTTTATTTAATAGTGAAAATGCGAATATTTATAATCAAAAATGGTTTTATTGTTTTTCAAAGTATTCTCCAGCATGATTTATACACTTTTGCATGCGCTCAAACCAACTGTCGAAGTAATTTTTCCCCTCCGATTGAGACACCTCTAAAACATGGTTTTTGAACACTTCAACAGCTTCTTCTGGCGACGAAAATCGTTGACCACGCATTTTTTTCTTGATGTGCGGAAACAAGAAGAAGTCATTAGGTGCCAAGTCAGGGCTGTACGGCGTATGACCCATTAATTCGACGTTTTGGCCGGTCAAAAACGCTCTGGTTTGAGCCGAAGTGTGAGAGCTCGCATTGTCATGGTGAACAATGATTCGTCTTCTCTTGTTGATTTTTCGAATTTCTCCGATGACTTCAGGCAAACAAATTGTAGTGTACCACTCGGAACTGACCGTCCTACGTTGCTCAAGCGAAACAGTCGCCACATGACCAGTTTTGGCGAAGAAACAAGCGACCATTTGCTTCGAAGTGCTTCTTCCACGACCAACTTTCGTTGGATTTTGCTCGTCTTTGAAGACCCACACGGTCGATTGTTGTTTCGTTTCGGGCTCATACGCATAGATCCATGATTCGTCACCTGTGACGATCTTATAAACGTTTTTTGAAGCACCGCAATCGTATTTCTTTGCACCAATCGGCACGAGCCTTTTTTTGAGTAACTTTCAAATTGTGCGGGATCCAACGAGAACAAACCTTTTTTACGGCCAGGTGTTCATGCAGTATCGAATGTATGCTGGTGGAAGAAATATCCAAGGATGTCTCTATTTCTCGGTATGTCGCATGTCGATCTTGCATTCTAAGTTCACGCACGGCATCAATGTTCTCTGGCACAACAGTTGTTTTTGGACGACCTTCACGGAATTCGTCTTTGAGCGAGCTTCGGCCACGATTAAATTCATTATACCAATTTTTCACAGTGCTATAGGATGGTGCTTCATCGCCATACAAAGATTTAAATTCATCAATACACTCTTGTCGTGATAATCCACATCGAAACTTGTAAAAAATGATGGCACGAAAATGTTCACGAGTTCATTCCATTTTTTCTATATTAATTTTTTAAAGTCACTGTAAACAACAGAAATAATGGTCGTACGTCAAAACGTTTTGAGTACGATTATGCTTAAAAATGACAAACTTTCCAATGGAAATGTCAGATTGCACTTGGCAGCACTCAGTGTTGCCAGGCCAGAAATATATATAGCAGCCCTCGTAAAGTACTATATGCTAATATTTTAAAACATTATTGCAAGTTTTAGTGACAGATTCATTGAAATATAAATTTTAATAAAAATTTTGTTAAACTAATTTTGCATCTTTTTAAAAAAAACTATCTGCAAAAGGCAGTTTAAACTTTATAAAAAAAAAAATAATAATAAAAAGTAATCGCTGATTTTAAAATACTCTACATTTTATATGTCCGAAAAAGAAAAGCATACACAATCTTAACTCACGCTTCAACATGGGAGTTAAACTAGAAGTTCCGAAAAAGTACACTCGAGATCTCATTAAAAAACATAAAATTTATTAAAAATATTATAATAATAACCCATAAGTTTAAATTACAAAGATTCAACTTATGGTCCTGTTCGTAAGTGCATCACCGGACTACAACAGGAAATTTAAATTATCTCAAAATTACCACTAGATCAGCTATATGCAAAGAAACTTATCAAATACGCAATATAACAGTGATGCGATTAAATATCATCTTTAAATACACAAAGGTTTTGTAACGTTACTCTTACTTTCTTGATACAGCATAGTAATGCATTTACGAAGCATATATTAACACACTACATTACACTATAACTGCACAAAAAATTGCAGTAAATGTAATTTGAGTTACCAGTAAATTTTTATTGCCTGCTGCATTTTTGCAGCAACAATTTAAGAATTACAGCTTTTCTTTTAAATATTTATTTTACAAATTAAAAATAACAAGTAAGAGTGCTATATTCGGCTATGCCGAATCTCATATACCCTTCATCTTCTATGTAAATCTAGTTTAGTGAAGTAACTTTAATCAAAAAGACAAATACTAAGGTGACATAGAACTAAAAAATAGAACAAATTTGGTAGTCCAGATGTATAATTTTACATAAAAATGCCATTGGCTCTTAATAGGTTAAGCATTTTTTTTTTTTTAAATATTCAGTATTTTCTTAAAGATCATTATTATATATGTGGATCTACTCCACATACTTCAAAAATCCAACAAATCGGTTTGGATCTTAAAAATCAGGAGGTATCTATATATCAAATATCTTTAGATATCCTATTCCCTTTTTTTTGAAGTCTATTATCAATTCGTCCCCATGTTGCTTTTTTTAATGTTTCTGGCTACAGAACTCAATCATTTCTAAAGTGATTTTGAAAATTTTTTCTTCATTTGAAAGGTTATGCTTACAGATTGGTCCCGTTTAAAAAAACAATTCATAATCTGAAAATTAGAGACTGTCCCCATACAACATACACGTTTTTAAATGTATTAAATAAATCTAAAAATTAAAAGGTGTCCACATAGGTGACGTAAACTGGCCTATATGGGCTTATCTTTTAAAACAGAAGACATAATATCGATTGCTATGATCGTTATATTAACAAGATTGAGTATTTAAAATTATGAATTAAAGAGTGCCCTAATAGTTCTTTAAATTTGATGTATATGGCCATATTATTGAATAGTTGTAGACAGACGGTAAAAATTAACAAATAACCCGTATTACTTAGTCCGCTATAACAAAAAGTATAAAATTTGTACTTAGAATTTAAAGAGTGTCCCGTTATAGATTTAAAAGAATTCAAGAATTATTTAAAACTAAACAGAATATTGTATCCTTTATATAAATATCTAACTATTTTTAAATTTCATTGTAATCGTTACAGACGTATATGACCGTTTTTCCCTTTGTCTCTCATCTAGGTCCGTGTCACTAAAATCAATTAGTCGAGAACTTTTTAAAATTGATGAAGACGCATAAAAATACTCGCTTCCCTTTTTCTCCCCTCTTGGTCAAATAAACAAATAAAACAAACTTACAAAGAGACTTACAATTAGATAAACAACTTCTTCAAAAGATTTCTAAAAAAGACTAAATTCATTACCAATTACCTAAGAAATAATGTAGAATGTAGGGTGTAATAAATCAAATATCCTGACGCATTCATAAATTTCAAATACGTAACATAAAGAAAACCACTTTTTTGGTCATATTTTATATAAATGTCTGATATGGAATTCAAATCAATGTTATTCTCGCTGTTATATTCATTTTCCAAACACATTTCATTCAGTTGCCTCAAATTTAATATAAATATTGAACAATGTGTCTTGTAAATCAAGTGGTTCATGAGACGCAGCAACAAATAAGTGTCCTTGCCTCCGGCTAAGAAAATAATAAGTAGCGGGTATTTGCTTTACATGACAGGGGTTCAAATATACACACATAAGTATGTGTAAAAGGAAACATGTACTCCGAACTCGACCAATATGTAAATTTATGAATACGTTATGAATTTTATTGTATTTTATAACAAATCTATGAATAAAATAAATTTTTGATTTCATTCATTGCCATGTGCAAAGCAACCTACAAGTATGCAGATATATATGTATACACGTTTGCATGTGCATATGTGATTGTTTGCTTGTTTGTTGGTTTGTGTAAAATATTGAAAACTTTTCAATGAATTGATTGATTTTATTTGTTTAACTAAAATTGCAAAATATAAAAAAAGTTAAAGAAAAGTGTTATTTGTTCCTTATTTTCAACCACCCCATTGCGTATATGTAGTACCGCATTCGGTTTGAATATATTTCCATTGTGGCCAGTAATTTTATTTGTGCGTCATTCATGGTGGTCATTCATGTGTGAACCACCAAAATAATATTTGGAAATTTTGCTTTTAAAATTTTTTTTTAGTTTTGAATGTTTGTATTGAAAAATTGTAGAACAAATTTAAAATTAAAATCAGGGTTCGCAGAAACTTTAAAGAATCACAAAAATAAAATTTTTTTTTAATATTTAGTCAGCCTTTACATACCCGTAAGCTATTGGCGTTTTTGTATTTGGCTTTGTGTTACCACACATAACTTGATACTAGACTAACAGGTCTTGACAAGTGCGATGCTTGTGTCGATAGATGTGTCTGGTTGTTGTCAAAACGAAGATCAAGAGTCACAAGTTCAACTCCCATCAGCGCTTTTAAATATAGAAAAATATATTTCTTGTTCAGATGCTACATAAATGGAAATCCTCACTTGAGACCTCCTAAAGTCTTTAAAATAAATTAATCAATTAATTAATAGCTAATGTAAATGAGTTAGCAAAGACAGCTAAGTGAACAACATATGAAATGGTCAAGGCAACTGTATAGTAAACTAAGGAGAGGGAAGTAACAACATAAATGTGTGTGGCTGTAGTGCCTAAGTTAGTTATAAGGGTGTGGTTGGTAAAACATAAGATCGTGTATTCGAATCTCGAGTTCGCGTCTCACCGAAGTCACGTTATATGGTGTTCTGGGTGGCATTTTTGCTGAACAAGATATCGAGTATTTCGAGTCTCGCTACAATATAATTTTGTTTTAGCTGGATGGCTTGGATATTGGGATATGAGCTTTAAAATACGGCAGGTAACATTTTGATCAAAACTACGATAGAGTTTGTGGTTGCAGTCAAATATAACAGTAATTAAGAATTAAGTCTCTACAATATGTATTTTAACAAAAATCATAAGTTAAAGATAGGTGATTGTTTTCAAATTTGAATGTCTATTTCTGGACTCAGTAACATTTTTATAGGTCTTAAATTACGTTGCTGTGTGGATGTTTTTCATTTTAAAGTTTAGAAATTTGCAAAAAACTGTTAAAATTTTTAAGAAGCTGCTAACTCTGTATTTTAAATACAATTGTTAAATTTTTTCTTAATATTTTTCAAACGAAATTCTTAAAATACAAAAGCAAAAATGTTTCTATTGTTGACATTTGGACATTGGTTCACATACGTAAATTATATTTCCTAACAGGCAGTCACAACACACAAACAACATGAAATGTGAGACACACGCATACAAAAAACACATAAAGAACGCACACATGCAAACACACTTCCATATAAATAAGAACTTGTAAGTAAGTTGATACAATTGACTTAAGTAAGTAGATGTTTTGTTAAAAAGAAATATAAATTGTCACGCATGTTGACAATAAAATAAACTTAACAATAAACATATACTCACATACACACACGCACACGTACTTTCAAACATTTAGATAAATAAAATTTGCATAAAATTCAATTTAAAATTTATTTTTTTTATTTGCTTTCTTGTGCGAATTGTCAATAAAAGAAATAAAAATAACTAAATAAATTTGAAATTGTCATCGAAAAAGGATCATCGGCGGATATGGACATACGAGGTTAATGTAAGTAATAAATATATGTACATAAAATAATCATATATTGTCGTATAAAAAAAATAATTGTAAAAATTATCAATACAATTAGGATACACCAAAGGGTGTTCAATAGTGAAAAGTTGCAGTAAGAAATGTTCAATACGTATTAGATTATATTAGGTTTTGATATCATGTCTTTAATATTTGGATCATTCAATTTTTATGTGGGCACTGCTCCATCAAAGATAAAGTAGTTCTGACTATCAAATCGGATTTGGACATTGGAATATTTATTACACAAATTTTACCATACTTCTGTAGAGGATGTCCAGATAGTTATAAAGAAGCATCATAACGTAAGAGGGACACCAGAAATGGTATAGTAATAATAATTAGGTTCAGAATTCAACTGAATATTGCAATACTTACTTACGGGGATTTAATAAATAAATTTAAAAAAAGTGTATTCTTTGTATGCGAAGCATTGTCCTAGAATAAGAAAATTGGGTGATGGGAAGGGCGATAGAGAGAATAGTGCCTATGTACATTTCCTTTTAATCTTTGTACGTCGAAAGTAAGAGGAAAGACCTCTGCGCTGTTGATGCAAGGCGCGATGCGTGTACGAAATAATGGTTTTCAGGATTTCATAAGAGCACATTCCGCTGTAGTAATAATAAAATACACCCCACATTTTGTTGATGCTTAAATGAAACCATAAAGCTCATCGAAGAGCTTCTTCGCTCTCTCCTGCACGCGATCGAATAACTTCAAAATAATCTTTGAAGAATCGGCCCGCACATGAGAGTTGTATTCCATTTTCGGTCTGATAAAGGTAACATACATAACAAGAAAATCTCTTTTGTATTAATTTACTTTAATTGTGCTTAATTCCTTTATTAGAGAGGAGATCAGATGGACTGAAGTATGTCTAACACCGTTGCAGAAAACCTAGGTACTTAAATGCTTCTTTTGTGACCCGAAAAATATGCATGTTCCACCAAACATCACATTGAATCTTCATTCCAAGAACATCGAGAGCAGATGAGGTTACCAGCGTTAAATTGAACATTGTACGCAAGGCTCCTTTCGGAGATTGACAAAAGATCGCGATTTAGGGTATCATCCATGTGCTTTCGAATGGCATCTGCGAAAGAATGTATAGGATTGGAAGTCTGACGTAGAAGGTCATTAAAAAAAATTAGAAAAACTGTAGGAAAAAGGACGGAACTTTGCAGTATCCCTGCATTAACCATGAACTCGCTTGCCGAGATCCCACCTATAACAACTCGTATAGTGGGATCACTGAGAATGCTCAATACAAATCAAGAGAAGCTATCACCGACACCAAAAGCAATAAGTTTTGATATGAGTGTATCATACCACTCTTAATCAAACGCCTTGGAAATATCTAAAGCCACCACCTTACTTTCGCCGAAATGAAGAAAGGATTGACACCATTTTTCCGAAATGAAGGCCTGTAGAACGTCCCCCACGGAAGCTGTGTCTGCCGGTCATTAAGTAAGAGGTTGAATTTCAGATACTTTACAAGATGAAAATTAAATATACTTCGCATTAACTTGGAAAGTTTAAAGCAAATTGCAATTGGGTGGTAATTTTTAGGATTACTAGCCTCTCTAATTTTTGGGATTGGTGTTACATTAGCAACCCTCCTTCCAACAAATTCCCATCATGGTACAATATGCTAAAAAGTTTTGCCTACGTCGAAGAGCACTGCTGACCAGTTCTGAAGTTTCATCCGGACGAGAGAACTTGTTTATATTGAGATACGCTAAAAGCTTTTTAATCGCACGTGCTCGAAATAATATATCTGGCGTAGTTACTGATACCCTTTGCACAGCGATCAGTGGTTGATTGCTTTCCGACAAGTGATACTTACTTGCAATAATAACTTAAAAAATATTACAGGAGACCACTTAGCAATTCATTTGACCGTCTCTAGAGATTACCAGGTTCCAAAAAAAAAAAACTTAAATAGAACTCACTGACTATTTTCCTTAAAACAGGTTTACTTTCCTTTTAAGCTTAAGGTCGTTCTGAATTAAAGCGTTATTACTTTTATTCGGTAGATTTTAATCTTCTTAGTTAGAACCAAGACAAAATTGCACATTTAGATATTTTTTTTTTATGATTTAAATAAAAAAGAGGGCAGTCAAACAAATAATATAAACGAAATAACCTGCTAAAATCTGCACTTACCAAGAAGAAAACTCTATAAATTGTAGGCTCTGTGGTTTTCGTTTATGTAAAATTTATTACAAAACTATTTTTATTTTTTAATTTAATACATACATAAATATTTAGTTACATAGCTTTTCAAAATAATCAAAAAAATGTTCTATTTATTCGTGTTTTTATTTCTGAAAATGGAATTATCATTTTTATTGCAGACTTCTTTTCAATATCGATTTGCTTACTTAATAAATGTTTGTGTGTTTGTTTTTGTAAAATTAATAATACATTACCATTGTATAATAACTTATATTGTAATGGTGTTAATAAAAAATGTAATATTATATATATATATATATTATATATATAGATATATATATATATATATATATATATATATATATTTTTATTATATATATTGTAATATTATTTACAGTTAATTTAATTAGGACATATTTGGTGTAAAAAAATTGGAAAGAAAAAATAAAAATAGTTACTGAATGTTTGCTGTGTTTTTGTATAGAAAATTTTTTAGTTGTTATTGTCTTTTTGTCTTATTGATTCAATGGAGTTCTCATTTAATCAATTTGGCTTTTGATATAAGACTTTCTAGTTTTCTATACAAAATTTGGGTAAAATCCACTGATGAGCTATTTGAGCAGTAGTGAAATGGCCATATGGATATGCCTTCCCCGCAGTAATACATCCAATTTGTAGATTTAAATAAAAAATATTTCATGAGAATATCATGAAATATTATTATTTGAAGGAATTAAGCACGAATGAAGTAAATTTAAAGTTGAAACAATACTGATGGCGTGTCGGTAAAAATCTGGAGTGCCTTAAACTCAAGTATAGTATACCTCATAGAAAAGTATGTTTTTGTTAATATATTAAATAAAGAATAAAATTTCGAGGTATATTCAAATCCAAAAAAGGTGTGATAATAATACTGATAAGCTTTCCCCTTCCGCTTAAGCTCAAAAAATATACAGTTGATCATCACCATATACCAAAGTCACATACTGGATTTTATATTGATATGTCAACCTGTCGAGCGTTCACAAAAATAGTGGTGAATACGGCTTAGAATTTTCAGGCTAATTGACCTTTACCACACCCGATTATGCTCAAAAAGTTCTTCATTACCATATACCAAAGATACGTACTGAAGTTATCTTTGATATATCAAACGGCATGACAGCTTTAAAACAATAGTGGATTTCATAATGATAAATGCTTTTTGCAAAAACATTTCTTCGGAGAACTAAGTGTCCAACTATTATTAGAGCTGGATGAACAAATATTTGTGTTTCATTTCTTATTTTAAAACCATTGAAGATAAGATTTTTGTTATCGATGTGAAAAGTTCTTTATATCAAAATTGAAAAAAAAAACAGCAGCCATTTTTTGGGGAATTAAGTGGAGAAATATAATTTTTTATGGATATAAAATGATAGTAAAACAAGAAGTAAACTTTCATACAAATATTAACCAGTTAAGTGTGTTTGACGTATATACACGTCGAACCAAATCTTTATTACGGTGCGTTCGACGTGTATACACGTCGTGAGAAATAAAAAATTATCGACTATAAAATCTCTAAATTTTAATGAAATCCAATACGAATATTATTTGATTATTATTAATATTTTTATTATATTATTATTATTACTATTATTATTTATTATATGCTTGCAGTGACTAATACGAAACAGTACGAGGGCTGCTATATATATTTCTGTCCTGGCAACACTGAGTGCTGCCAAGTGCAATCTGACATTTCCATTGGAAAGTTTGTCATTTTTAAGCATAATCGTACTCAAAACGTTTTGACGTACGATCATTATTTGTGTTGTTTACAGTGACTTGAAAAAATTAATATAGAAAAAAATGGAATTAATTCGTGAACATTTTCGTGCCATCATTTTTCACAACTTTCGACGTGGACTATCACGACAAGAGTGCATTGATAAACTCAAATCTTTGTATGGCGATGAAGCACCATCCTATAGCAAAAATGGTATAATGAATTTAACCGTGGCCAAAGCTCGCTCAAAGACGAATTCCGTGAAGGTCGTCTAAAAACGGCTGTTGTGCCAGGAAACATTGATGCCGTGCGTGAACTCATAATGCAAGATCGACATGCGACATACCGAGAGATAGAGACATCCTTGGACATTTCTTCCACCAGCATACATTCGATACTGCATGAACACCTGGCCGTAAAAAAGGTTTGTTCTCGTTGGATCCCGCACAATTTGAAAGTCGCTCAAAAAAAGGCTCGTGTCGATCGATGCAAAGAAATGTTGCAAAAATACGATTGCGGTGCTTCAGAAGACGTTTGTAAGATCGTTACAGGTGACGAATTATGGCTCTATGCGTATGAGCCCGAAACGAAACAACAATCGACCGTGTGGGTCTTCAAAGACCAGCAAAATCCAACGAAAGTTGTTCGTGGAAGAAGCACTTCGAAGCAAATGGTCGCCTGTTTTTTCGGCAAAACTGGTCATGTGGCGTCTGTTCCACTTGAGCAACGTAAGACGGTCACTTCTGAGTGGTACACTGCAATTTGTTTGCCTGAAGTCATCGGAGAAATTCGAAAAACCAACAAGAGAAGACGAATCATTGTTCACCATGACAATGCGAGCTCTCACACATTGCATCAAACCAGAGCGTTTTTCACCGGCCACAACGTCGAATTAATGGGTCATACGCCGTACAGCCCTGACTTGGCACCTAATGACTTCTTTTGTGTCCGCACATCAAGAAAAAAATGCGTGGTCAACGATTTTCGTCGCCAGAAGAAGCTGTTGAAGTGTTCAAAAACCATGTTTTAGAGGTGTCTCAATCGGAGTGGGAAAAGTGCTTCGACAACTGATTTGAGCGCATCCAAAAGTGTATAAATCATGCTGGAGAATACTTTGAAAAACAATAAAACCATTTTTGATTATAAATATTCGCCTTTTCACTATTAGGCCAGAAATATATAGAGCAGCCCTCGTATCGACAAAAATAGTTCGACGTATTCGATCCAAAAGATTTTAATTACACACACGGTGGAGGTTTTTTAAAACTATATTTCACGCTTAACTGGTTAAAGTCGATTTGTTTTATTAATTTATATTGTAAAGTTCATAATGAAGTTTATCCTACCCTGTGTACAATATGATCACTATTACATTTTTAAGTAAAACACGTAAGAGTGCTATATGATGAATTTTATATACCCTTCACCATATATGTAAATCTAGTTTACTGAAGTAACTCCAATCAATAAAGCAAATATTTGGGTGACAGATAGTTCAAAAATAAGAAAAAATTAAGTACTACATATAAAAAATTTTACATAAAAATGTCATCGGTTCTTAATGGGTTAAGCATTTTTAAAAATTTTAGTATTTCCTTAAAGATCTCTTTTAAAGCTTTTAAATGTTACCCATTTTGATATTTTAAAAAATTTAAAAAGTTCAGAGGCCCGTAACTCGGAAAATATAGGCGAGTGCCTATTTTTGATTGATGTTTTTTTTTCAATTCTCTATTATCCCATATTTTTGTTTTTTTTTTTTTCTTATTTGAGTACTTCACTGTTCCAAATGATAGGAAAAAATAGAGGTAGCCGTGGTGTTTTTCCCCTGCCTCGAAGGACATAGACATATCATCTTGATTTCCAATACCACCTCTTTCAACACTATGTGTGATCGATTGGCGTATTTAAATTTTCTGTAGCTGATCTACTGCTTCATCAAACTTGATGTTAACACTAACACGGACGGACAGACGGACATCGCTCAATCAACTTTGCTATACATAGGAAAACCAGAATATATATATACTTTATTAAGTCGGAAATAGATATAGTAGAAATTACAAACGAAATGACAAACTTAGACATACCCTTTTTCCATCTGTGGCGAAGGGCATACAAAGTATCAATTAATTTACAGAGCTATTAACATGTAAGGAAACTAAAGCAGCCTTAAGTTTTATTTGAGGATTTTATGAAATAATAGCTGGTACTTAAAAAGTAGATCATAATACAACTACGCTTTCTGTAAAACAAAAAATGTAAAAAAATTAAAGAATTTCTCATCGTAAGATAGCACAGCTTAAACAAATCAGTACCTAAGAAGATTAATTTAAAGGACCTAGTGATTATCTGCTCTCCCAGGGAATCCTGTTGTTTTCATTTTAAATCAATTCAAACACAAATCAGCTACGCCAGTGAGTAAACTACGCAAAAATAAGGCAGTAGGATGTTAAAGAAATTAAAAGAAACTAAATGAAAACTGTCTTTTATACGAGTTGCATGTTGTCACGTTATAATAAAAATAATGAAATTAGAAGTAAAAACTCTTACCACAAAATTGCTGATACCAACAAAATGCTATTTTTATTCGTTTTTCCTTCACATACAAAAAGTCCGTTTGGTTTTGCTCAATAATGGAAACCAAAAGTCAAACCAGAGCTTTGTTTAGCAGTTACATTGAAATAGGCTTCTTAAGAACGCAAATGTGTTTTCTGGTTACAAGTGACTTGTGCAAATTCCCCTAAGAATTTTTCTTTTTTTTTGTGTTTTCATACTGTGTCGTCAATAAATCTTGAACCCTTTTTTTCAATTGTTTCTGTTGCATGCATGCCACACAGTATAAGTGTGCGTGTATTTGTATGCTTGTTATTGTAAGGAATGTAAATGTCAAACATTTCTAAATGTTTGTTAACATGTTAAAAGGAATAAGTCACAAACAAGCCTTTTGTCTTCTTTTCTATGCCAATGCAATTGCTTAGTTCCGTTGTTTGTTAAAACGGAAACGGAAATGAAATGCCGTCAGAGTTTTATAATCGATTAATTCGATTTAGATTGGAAATTATGGCCTTTAAAACACGTTCAATTTTCCTTATATAAAATTTCATATTGAATTTTTATTTTTGTCTATAGCACGCCAATGTTTATTGATATTTTATTACGCGGTGCTTCTAATTCCTGTGCCAATTCACGTGTCTTATAAGTCTGCCACAAGTATCGTTTAAATTTAGTTTTCTATTGTAAAAGGGTTGCGGGTGGCTTGTGAGTACGGAAGCAAAATAAAAAAAATATCTATTTAAAAATTAGCATGACTAGACACAAAGACAGTTGAGGCACCTGCCTCCTGTTATTGTCTAAGTTCTCTAATAATGGGTGTTTTAATGAAATAGTGAATGATAATGTTTATCACTTAAACTTTTCTTGCTAATGTAATTATAGTGAAGAAAGTATTTTTTATTGTTATGCAGTTTTGTGGTAAATTAAAACATTTTGCAAAATTATTCTAATTATTCATTCACTTATTAAATAGAAGAGAGTTATAATTCGCACTTTTACGCAAATAAAAAGCTGCAAAGATAATTTCATGAAAATCGGTTAGTACACGTCAATATACTTTAGATTTTTAAAATTATTGTACATATTTATTTTTTTCTTTTTTTATTAAATTAGTATTTGAGCCGGTAGATATTATAAATGAATTAAAATTATTTTGGCTTTTAGTTCATTTATTTTTAATTTCCAAAAATCTTTTTAGAAAAAAAATTTATTTTAAAAATGTACGCCGACGTTTTCCAAAGAAAACAAGAAAAACTAGACGCTAGCAGAATGTTATGCTGCACTTTCTGGACCGCTACGTCCTTTATCAGCATTCATTCAATTCATTATTGTACATATTAATAATAAAAACGCATAGCGATACCTAGGTGTGATTTTAATAGATATTAAGTTAAGATATTCTGTTAGAAATATTGGATTTGTTAATTTTACTTCTACCACAAACAAATGTGATGTGTGAGTCTGATGTCTCGGTTAAGTAAGAGTTTATTTGAAATATGGCGAATAAATAGAAAATATGAGTTTATTAAATTAAAATAATTAATAAAAATTCCTCTGAAGTAATTGTTTGTCGCGTGCAATGCTTTTTTTCCATTTTTTAGCAAGGCATGAATTTCGCAACGACTTGAAAAACTATCAGGATGAACCCTGACTAAGCTAAGCGTCATTAACATTATTATTAGGGGGTATATTAAAGTAAACTATACATTAGTGGATAGTTTTTTAACCCACTTATGTTTAGCAGTGGTCAGCCATAAATATTACACTCAATCAGCTTTCTAGTCGTCGTTTTGAGTACCTTTTTTATCACAGATTCCTGACTAATTTGTTGAGATTGAGTTCCTTAGTGCTAATGTACCCGCAAAGCCTTTTCTTGTAGCTGTCTTGGTGGTCTCGACTTAAAGTCTACCTTTTCAATGAAGTTGAGTGTTGTAATAATGATTAACGGGTAGAAGCTGAAGGAGGAAGCTAGAGGTTATTTAGGTCTAGCATAAGTATTAGTCAATGTATATTTTCAATGTTTAATTCATTAACTAGACGTGATAAATGTAGAGATTTACAGCTGTTAAAACGATGCGTAGTTTGTTGTATTGTTATTAAAAGCATATCCAGTTGATTGAGTATTAAGTGTGTTTGTGGGGTTAATTAAATTATTGGATCTATAGTTCGGATTATCATCAGGAGACTGCAGGTTTGGTGTTTCTGATCTTTTTATTATCAACATATATAAATACAATTTTGTATGAGTTGAAGCTCTTACAAAGTGAAGACAGTAGACCTCTCTCTCATACTGGCCACTATTGAACATCTGCTGTAATGTGGGCTGTTATAAGAGTGTTAAGCCAGACAGAAGAAAAAAGGAATGGTTTCATACAGGTGTATTGATAGTAAGTCTTATGTCATTAAGTAAGTCGCTAAAAGCTAATACTTCGGTTACGAAAGTTAGGACCCCTTTTTTTAGGAATTCTTTACTTCAAGCAACGAAACAGATTCGCGGGTGAAATCAGAATTATGTTTAACAAGCAGAAGTTGCAATGGCAGTAAAACTACGTCAAGACAGTGCGGCAGCAAATTATAAGTGGTGTAGTCTAGGATAGAAAATACTAAAAAATCTAAGCAATTTCTAGGTAAGAAAATTAAAAACACATGATTGGATTACCAAAGTAACTGGACACTATGAGCTCGGAGATAATTCTATAAAGAGAAAGGTCTGTTTTCCAGCAAAATGATTTAGGGATAAGTAGCACATGAT
Source organism: Gymnosoma rotundatum (assembly GCA_916610165.2). Classification (NCBI taxonomy): domain Eukaryota; kingdom Metazoa; phylum Arthropoda; class Insecta; order Diptera; family Tachinidae; genus Gymnosoma; species Gymnosoma rotundatum. The sequence goes on from OU744340.1 coordinate 97,549,218, forward strand.
GATTCACCTTCTATCTCATCCTTGAACGGCAGTACTAACACTTACAATAATTAATCACTGGTGCATAAGATTTGCTCTTTTATATTCCCAAATTTTTGATTGCATTAAATAAATGAATGAATGAAATTTTATAAAACTAGTTTTAATGAGACCAATCCTCAGAGGATGACCCCTACTTATGCAATGGTTTGTACCACAACTAGGAAATTAGGTTATGTGAGGATAATTAGAGGAATTAGTTCTTGTAGATATTCAACTTGAATCTTTGCACACTGAAAGTTACAGAAAAGACCTCGGCAGGGAGTTTATTTCACATACGAACTTTTTGGCTAAAAGATTAATTTTCTCTGTAATGCGTAGTGCGATACCAATCGACCCCAAAGGGATGCGGTCTTTATGAAAAACGTATTGCGCACATGAAATTACGGTTTTCGGGAACGAATTTCCTTCTTTCATCGGCGCACCTTCCGTTGTATTAACAATCATCACTCTGTCCTGCAAGCGTTCTAATGCTCCAAAATAAAGTTTAAAGCAACAGCCCATAACTAAGAGTTGCATTCCATTTTCGGTCTGATAAAAGTGTTATTGATAACGAAGATCAGATGGATAGATGTGTTTGTTCTACCGAACATTGCATTGAATTTTATGTCAAAAACATCGAGAGCCTTTGTTTCTTTAGCGATACCTCTGTGCGAAAGCACAAAGCTCATGGTTTTTTTAACCCCTTAATTGAACCCTGTTCTCAAGATCAAATTCTGAGATTGCCAAATGACCACTATTGAGCGAGAGCCAATATTTTAACTTGATGTTTTTTTTCTTATTTTTTAACTTAATTTTAATTTTGATTTTTAATCTATCGCCTCATATATTGGATTTGCTTCACTGTTCCAAATAATATGGAAAATAAGAAGCTGGGGTAATGTTTTGCACGCTGTCTCGAAGGATAGGGACCGATCTAGCTCCTCTTTTGATACTATATCTGATCGATTGGGGTATTTAAGTTTTCTCTAGCTGATCTAGTGCCTCAGCAAACTTGATTTCAACAGACAGACAGATGGAAGTCGCTCAATCGAGTCCGCTATGCATAAGAACTTAGAATATATGTACTTTATGGGGTCGGAAATGGCTATTGTATAAATTACAAACGGAAGCAATCAAACGATTTTCACAGAGTATAATAGAGATTTTCACAAAGTATAATAGAATAATGTAGTTAGGAATATTAAAACGAATCAAGAAAAATTTACTTAATTTGACCTTGCATCAAGCTTTTATTTCAGCAAAACTTTGACGTTGATACTTCATCTCCACAAAAACATATTTTTGTTTTTATTTTCAAATTCCAAAAAAATAATTTTTCTACGAGCTGGACTTTGTGAAATTGAGAATTTCAATAAATTTTATATTATATGATTTTTGACTATATTTTACCTCAAGATATTAATGACAAATTAATATTTCAAATTTTTAAGAACTTCTACACAAGTTTACTAGAGCATTAAGAATGAGAAACTAGAAAAGAAAAATATTTTTTGATTATATTGCACATTTTAATTAAATGCTTATAAGTATTTTTGTTTATTTATGTGCCTACATATGAATATGTGTGCGTGCAGCAGATACGAGGTAATAATACGATACTCGTATTAATATTGAAAACTACACTTAAATATTATTACACTGCAGGCAACCTAAAGCGAAAGAGAAACCAAAATATAAAAACAAAACTAAAAAATTAAATATAATTAAGTATTTTATAGTTTGTGTATCTTTTTAAAACACATTTACTACAGAAACACCCGCCCCACTCTAAACAACTGTAGAACGAAACAGCACAGGTGGAATGACATTTATTTCTACTTATGCTTCGACTACTTCTTTTAGTTTAGTGCACACGAATGCATATTTTTCAAACGCTTATTTATTAATTAAATTCTTTTCGTTTTTCTCTGCTTCTTTTAACTTCACGCAACAACAACAACAACAGCAATAAATACAAAAAGAGCTCATATACTATTTAGAAAAGCAAACCAAGCACAAATTGCAAGCATATACATTGATGGATTTCGAAAGGTATCCTTTAAAAAACAATTTACATACAAACATTTATAACATACACTCATAAATATACTTATAATATACCCTGTGTGTGTATGGCAGTGTGTGGAGCATGAAAAGGACTCTTTTGCTATATAAGTAGAGCATAGAGTGAACAGAAAAAATATTTTAAGAAAAAATTCACTACAATAATAATTTTCCTTAAAAATAAAGCACATAAGACCATACAATCTACCAACACTTAGTACTTATTTACACAACTATATGCGCACAAATTGGTATATAAAGTATGTTAATAGTATTGGTGTACAACTGGAATATGCAGTTTTTTGTTATTGTCCTTTGAAGTCTAAGTTTACCGCTGCCCATTGGAATTGTAGGCGTTCTTACTCTATTTTCGACTGAGATACACCTATAATGTGGCTCCTTTAAATGTTTATTTTTCTATCTGATTTCTGTATTAAAAAGGGAAGTCCTTATTAAGAGTGGACATGCGCTTTAGTTTAATTTCGGAGAGTTTTTTCTGATTCTGTTTTATGTTGAAAAATCAAAAAACTAGTTTCGGAAACATTGTCCTTTAGTCTGTATTGGTATGCAAACATTTGGTGTCGTGTTTTATTAAAAGAAGAAATAATCACGGAAAGATAATATCATACTTCGATAGGAGTATCTAAAATATAAATTTCGCTTTTTACATTCAATTAAAACAAACATGTATTTAACATAAGAAAAATATTTTTCGTCCTAATATTCTCTGAAATGAAAAAAATAATCTAAAAAATATTAAAATTTGAAAGTAAATTTAATTTTTTAATTTTAAAATAAATTTTAAGTCGAACTATTTTAGTATTATTACTAATTAAACTGATTAAGTTCACGTATATTTTAATTTCAATTATTTTGTTAAGATACAAAAATTATTTCAAAGTTTTTTTTTTAATTTTTAGAGAAAATGGGAAAAACAAGTCACTGACATTTTTTTACCGCTACATCCGTCATCAGCATTTTTGTATCCGCGTTAGTTACTGTACATTGTAAACATTATTTATTTAACAAACTAAATAATTAAAATAAAATATAAAGAATATTTCTTTATCAATCAATATTTATTTAGATAGACGAAGTTCACACAAACTATTGAAAGTTTTATGCATTTATTTATACGAGTATCAACGCATTCACATTAAATTATACTCAAACATCTTGGCTTTGAAATATTATACTCTAAAAATATTATATCTTGAGTTTAACGAACAGAAAAAGTTTCTTTTTCTCTAGGGTAACAGATTCTCTAAAACTAATGTTAGCTTTTTCAGTTTAAAACTAAGCTTTCACTGTTATACCAATACAAGGGCTGCTATATATATTTCTGGCCTGGCAACACTGAGTGCTGCCAAGTGCAATCTGACATTTCCATTGAAAAGCTTGTCATTTTTAAGCATAATCGTACTCAAAACGTTTTGACGTACGACCATTATTTGTGTTGTTTACAGTGACTTGAAAAAATTAATATAGAAAAAAATGGAATTAACTCGTGAACATTTTCGTGCCATCATTTTTACAACTTTCGACGTGGACTATCACGACAAGAGTGCATTGATGAACTCAAATCTTTGTATGGCGATGAAGCACCATCCTATAGCACTGCGAAAAATTTGTATAATGAATTTAACCGTGGCCGAAGCTCGCTCAAAGACGAATTCCGTGAAGGTCGTCCAAAAACGGCTGTTGTGCCAGAGAACATGCCGTGCGTGAACTCATAATGCAAGATCGACATGCGACATACCGAGAGATGAGACATCCTTGGACATTTCTTCCACCAGCATACATTCGATACTGCATGAACACCTGGCCGTAAAAAAGGTTTGTTCTCGTTGGATCCCGCACAATTTGAAAGTCGCTCAAAAAAAGGCTCGTGTCGATTGGTGCAAAGAAATGTTGCAAAAATACGATTGCGGTGCATCAAAAGACGTTTATAAGATCGTCATAGGTGACAAATCATGGATCTATGCGTATGAGCCCGAAACGAAACAACAATCGACCGTGTGGGTCTTCAAAGACGAGCAAAATCCAACGAAAGTTGTTCGTGGAAGAAGCACTTCGAAGCAAATGGTCGCCTGTTTCTTTGGCAAAACTGGTCATGTGGCGACTGTTCTGCTTGAGCAACGTAGGATGGTCACTTCTGAGTGGTACTCTACAATTTGTTTGCCTGAAGTCATCGGAGAATTTCGAAAAACCAACAAGAGAAGACGAATCATTGTTCACCATGACAATGCGAGCTCTCACACATCGGCTCAAACCAGAGCGTTTTTGACCGGCCAAAACGTCGAATTAATGGGTCAACGATTTTCGTCGCCAGAAGAAGCTGTTGAAGTATTCAAAAACCATGTTTTAGAGGTGTCTCAATCGGAGTGGAAAAAGTGCTTCGACAACTGGTTGGACCGCATGCAAAAGTGTATAAATCATGCTGGAGAATACCTTGAAAAACAATAAAACCATTTTTGATTCTAAATATTAGCATTTTCACTATTAGGCCAGAAATATATAGAGCAGCCCTCGTATCAACATAAATATTTTGAAATTACTTAAACAAATGTTAGTTCCACATTCAAATTCTTTAAATGTGTATGATATAGGAACTGAGTTGGAAAGTTAAAAAAAACTTGCACAATATATTACGACCTAGCAATATTACATAACACTAATGCAAAACTAGATTAGTAGCCCCAGAATGATAAAAAAAAAGTTTTTGTGTCTATTTGGTATATAAAGACGAATTCTTAATACAAATAATGCAGGTTTTTTTCTTAATACCCAATATATACTATAAAGCACTTCAGACCAGCAAAGTAATTTGGCTAAAAACAAGTAAGAGTGAAATATTCGGCTATGCCGAATCTTATATACCCTTCACCATATATGTAAATCTACTTTAGTGAAGTAACTCCAATACCAAAAAAAAAAACAAAAAATATAAAAAATAAGAAAAAAAGGTACTATATATAATTTTACATAAAAATATCATTGGCTTTTAATGGGTTCAGACTTTTGAAAAACTTTAGTATTTCCTGGAAGATCTCTTTAAAGCTTTTATAAGATACCCATATTAAAATTTTAAAAAATATGGTACACGTTCGTAACTTTCTATGAAAAGTTCAAAGACCCATATATTTGCTTTTTTAAATTGGAGTTGCTTTGCTAAACTAAATTTGATGTCTTTCAACAGCAAAATATTTTATACTATGATCGATTGAGGTATTAAATTTTCTCTAGGTCGTGTAGATCCTTGGAAAACATGTTTTCACCACGCACACAGCCGGACATTGCTTAATCGACTTCGCTATGCATAAGAACTCATAATATTTACACTTTACAGTGTCGGAAATGGATATTGTAGAAATTACAAATGGAATGATAAGCTTAGATATACACTTTTTCTACTTTTTTTTTAATTGTTCCATAAAGTAAAATTTGAAAAAAAAAAATGTAAAATACACAGTTCATTTCAATCAATTAAAAATTTAAATATTAAAAGAATGCATACTTGCAATATAATATCATAAATAAAAGGTAATAAAGTCAAATAGAATTTGTTAAAAAAAAAACTATTTTGGTAACCCTTATGAAATTAGGTTATGAAAACATACAGGCAGAAGTGTTTGTTAATATACTGCTCATAAATTGCGACATCGAATGCGAAAGGGATACTAACTTTTACCTGGCATCAATTTATAATGCCTACCGTTCACTAAAAGGACGAAAATTAAATGGCTTTTTAATGTAAAATTTTTCATGCGAAAACTTTAGTGGATCAGGAATAATTAATTTGTTTTATTAAAACCTATTCTATTGAAAAAGCGGAACACCCAAAGGACTTTGGAGCAAGGTTGCACTAAGGCCTGCCCTTCACCGCAGGTGGAAAAGGGTATATCGTAGTTTGTCATTCCGTTTGTAATTTCTACAATATCCATTTTCGACCCCATAAAGTATTTATATTCTGACTTCTTATGTATAACGAAGTCGATTGAGCGATAACCGTCGTTCCGTCTGTCCGTCCGTTTTAGTGTTGAAGTCAAGTTTGCCAAGGCATCAGAAGCTGGAGAAAATTTATTGAAAATCAGCAAGATCGGTCCATGTCCTTCGAGGCAGCGGGCAAATATATGGGGCAATAGAGAACTTAAAAATAAGAAAAAATTATCAAGTGAAAAATATGAATATGGCTCTATCCCATATTTTTGGGCCTCTGAAGTTTTTATAGAAAAGCAGGATTATGCACCATATTTTTTAAGATGTCAATATGAGTATCATTTAAAAGCTTTTGATAAGATCTTTAAGAGCCGATGACATTTTTATGTAAAATTATAAATAGTACTTCATTTAATTTTCTGTCACCCGAAAAATTGTTTTTTTTTAACTAAGTTATTTCACATAAGTGGATTTACATATATGGTGAAGGGTATATTAAATTCGGCATAGCACTCTTACTTGTATTAACCTTCGTTTGAATGCCAACAGGTGGCTGTGTTTTTGACAGTAAAGGTAAAAAAATGAATGACCCTTTTCCCTTATTCAGCAAACTTTTCGATTATTAAGCTGGGAAACCAACCCAAAACTTACAATTTCCCCAAAAAAAAAAAAAAAAAAATAAGCAGCTTTCATTGAAAAAAACTATTTGGTAGGAGATATATATATATATTTATATATATGTTTAACGTATATATGATTCACACTTTACAAAAATTAGTCGCTACCATCAAGATAATAATGCTCATTCTTGCGAATATTAAATACGTCATCACAAGTTATGCCGTTTTTTACACATTTTAAAATTTAAACTACAAGATCTCCTAAATATAACGACACTGTCCGTTGTAATACCTCAATGTAGTTTTTGGAGCGCAGGGCACAAAAGTCGACCTTTCACATACATCGATGAAACACTTAGTCATAAGAGAAATGTCAAAAAATACATAGAACCCATTTGGAATTCATTTGTTCTATAGAAAGTACTTCAGATTCTTAAATATTATTATATATTATTTTGTATTATTGAAAGCCTTAAAGAAATACATTTTAAAACATATTTTGTTTTTATTTTTATCTGGAGGAGTAAAAATTGTCAGAGAATCAGGTCCTCGTTCGCTTTCCACGTATTAACCTAAGCCTCCTGAAATCTGTATAACGCATTGCAGCAAAAGATTACCTTTGGTACGGGGTTGTGGGTGAGGCAGAGTAAGGAATTATCTTAATTGATGATATCTCTTTGCTCTTTTAGCTACTCTAGGGTTTTTTTTCGTTACAAATATTAGGGTTTCCTCTGCATAGCAGACTTGTAGTAGCACTTCAAAGTCAGTGTATATTCACTTGTTCTTACTTATTAAGAATCATACACTGTGATATTAAATAATCTTTTTTCTGCAATTCTTTATATAAAGAAAATTGTTTATTTTTAAATGTACATTGCAATAAAAAAATGGTGAACTTAGACATTACGGTAACATGTTTTTAATTACAAATCAAGCAAGAAGAAAAAACTGTCACCGTTCCCTCACGTTCAATGAAACCTCAACCTCAACAGCCCGAAACTAAATGTTTTTAATCCATCTCTCTTTCGGCAGCTACAAATGGTATTTTTCACCTCCTAATGCGACGGTGACTTAAAAATCAACTGTAGGCAGGCAAGTCTTAAGGTGGGTAGCAAAAATAATTTAAATTTTTTAAATTGCCATAATTTTTCTTTAATTAAAGCTCCTCCTAAAGATTCAAAACAATCATTTAAATTTCTTGAAATATAAAATTTATGTTTACCATTGTAGTTTATTATTCGATTGTAGCATACTTGCAGCGCCCTGAAACTAGCTTCGGAGAGGTCATGCTTCATCACTCTAATTAAAATAAGATTGAGCTGAAAGAGATTTTTTTTACAAAAACCGTTTAATTTTCAAATATTTAAAGGCATTTATTTTTTCTTTGTTGAACCTACTCTGCCAATATAACTTTTGCTAAGAGCATTAAGATTCAAAACATAATCAGCTCTCTTAGAATACAAATGACAGATGTCGCTTTAATTAAAACTCCCAAAACGCCTTTTTTAAATAAAAATCAATGCCAATTTATGGTAAGAAAAGAAAAAACAACTTAGGAAAACATCAACAAATCAAAGATAATTAACAGAGCGTAAAGTATGATGGCCCAACATGTAAATACATAAATGTTTTTATTTTTAATGAAAAAAAGGAAAAATATTAACAAAATAACAAAATGAAAAATATTTGGAAAATTTTTAAGAAAAATACTCATAGAGACCAAAGAATGTCCTTATTTTTCCAACAAAATGATGTGAAAACAAAAGAATAAAGAAGAAGGGCGTACAAATGAAATAAAATACATTCAGATGAATAATTAGATTCCAACTGTTGAAATTAAAGAGATTTTTAATGGGTGGGAGGAAGAACACAAGTGAAGAAGGTAAATTTAATTTTATTGTTATTTTTTCAAATCACTGTTAAAATTTTTTTTTACGATTTCTTTTTTTCACGTTAAAATTTCGTTAGACGGTATTTTCGTTTTAATATTTCGCTTGCTTTTTTTTCACATTTTTATTTGATTATTTTTGTAATAAATAAAATACCATAACAAGCTACTTAATGAAATGAAAGTATGTTAATTTTTTGTGATCTTCTTTTCTTTCCTTTTGTTCTTTGTTTTATTAAAGAATTTTTTCTTTAAAAATATAAAAGAAAAAAAAACAATTTAAAAATAATTTTTCAAAAAGTAGTCTGCTTTTTTCATGGCTTTATGTGTCTTAAGTAAATTGTTGTCCCAAAATGAGAGAAACAATACATCAATTATGTAGATAATTTTTACATCAATATTGCATTCACATATAAATGAGTATGTGTAACAAACATTCAAACATTTTTTCTAATTCCTGCAAAAACAATATAAATTCATAAGTGTACACGCACTTGTTTTCACTTTCGTTTGGGTGTTGTATTATTTGAATTTGTAGAAGTTGTTGCTTTAATATTTTGTCTTGTTGACTAATGTGATTATCTTGTTATAACATGCTGCTTGTCAAAATTTGTCGATTGTCTTCATCGGATAACAATTGACAGACGCCAAACTTAACCTCTCAAATAAATATTGAAAGAAAAAAACTGATAAAAATATAAAAAAATAAAATGGAAAAACATTGTCCGTTTATAATAGATACAATTGATTGCTATTATTGTTCGTGTACATGTGTATATATATATTTGCGTTATAAGATTATGATGTTATTGCACAGTGTTACGTATCATAATCTTTTAATATTACTTAGCACACACATTATTAATGTACAACAACGCAATGACCAAATGAAGCAAAAAGTAATCCTGTGGAACCTTCTTAGACATAGGTTTGTCCCATTTAAAGTAGGTTTCGCTCTAAGCTAAACGATTTCTAAAGGACGAGTATTTATACTGACAGTGCTGAAAAAAGAACACTGATATAAGATTAGATATTTGCACTTAAATACAGACCAGAATTTAATATTGTAAGTGTTTGCTGCAGCAGTAGCCTTGTTCTGTAAATCGCTACAGCTAAGTTTCCATCGGCAAAATCTAAAAAAAAATCTATTAAGCGATTTTTAGCTAAAAATTATATTCTATAACCCTTTTTGCCGTTATTTGTTTTTACCTTTTTAGCGATCGAGATTTAGTTTTAGCTACAAGAATTACAGAATCAGACTGCAGGTATAACTAAGTTTGTCATTCCGTGTGTAATTTCTACAATATCCATTTCCGACCCCATAAAGAATGTATATTCTGACTTCTTATGGATAGCGAAGTCGATTGAGCGATGTCCGTCTGTCCATCCCTGTTAGTGTTGAAATCAAGTTTGCCTAGTTAAACCTAATTTCACAAAAAAAAAAAAAAACATAAATGTGTCAATTGATCAGATACAGTGTCGAATGAGGTGCTATTGGTAATCAGCATGATCGGTCCATGTCCTACGAGGAAGCAGACAAAACGCAACGCCTATCTCTAATTTTTTCATATCATTTGGAACAATAAACTAACATTAATAAAAAAAAAAAGATTAATAGGTCTGGCGATAGAGAATTAAAAAATAAAAAACAAACATCAAGTGAAAAAGTTGGCGCTCGTCTTTTTTATGTAAAATTATATATATGCAAAACTAATTTTTTTTTAATTCTCTGTAACTCCATTATTTGCTTTTTTGATTGGAGTTACTTCACGAAGCAAGACTTACATAGATAGTGAAGGGTATTTAAGAAATGGCATAGCCGAATATAGAGTGCTATATACTTGTTTTGATATTTAGGTGTGACTTCGATATGCGTAACCTGATTTTAACTACAACAGAGAAGGACGATCTTAGATGTAACTTACTTTTAATCCACAAGATCGGCAACTAAAATTTTTAACCACGGTTGCGTTCGACGCAGCTTTAAGCTTCCTATTCCTAAAATATTATGTAAGTCGGATGGTATTTAAAGTTACCGTTTTTTGTCGATCGTAGTGGTTCATTTTACAATTTATTGAAATACAATATTTCCTTTACCGTCTAAAAAATTCTAAAGTACAATTTGCTCTAGATTATATACAACTGACCGCTGTCATTTTCTCACATCATTGCCAGAATTTTTCTTAAGGAAAGCCGCATTAGACTTTCTTCTGATTGTGCCTTTGGTAGTTTTACTCTTTAGCAGTTTTGGAATTATTCAATTAAATTTCGAATATTAACAATTCCATTCTCAAATTTCTTCTGGATTTATTAACCATCAGGCATTTTTTCTTTTAGAGGAGCTTAAGAGTCGAACGCACAGATAAGTTTGCACAAAAAGTCAGAAGGCGATAGATGTATAAGAAAGCAGCCATCTCCTAGTCATACATCAATTAACGTACAGTGTTCTTGGGCCAATTACCTAAATTTTCAAACAGTTTAATTAACCACAGCTTCTTCTATTTTAAACAAAAAATCATACTATTAAGTCATGGATTTTTATCTTTTGCCTTATATTTAAAGAAGCTAAGAGATGCCCTTTGTATAAGAATTTTTCGATTCCTACACAAATAGTCTGGCATTTTTAAGGCATACTTCAGTTGGTACTTTCGATTTGTGTGGAAGCCAACAGCATCCTAGCTTTTATTAAATTATTTATTTTTTTAATTTTAAAGATTTCTACAGAAAATCGATCCAATAATTAAAAAATAAATTATACCATAAATTATGTCATATTGAAATAATTTGCAGATGAAAACTCAACACTGTGCAATTTTTATTTGAGACAAAAAACTTTTCACTTGACCATTTTCAAGTTGTGTCCACTAAAAATAACTAGCTTTTCTAAGTTCATATCAATTTAGAGTCTGTCACTAAACAAATACAAAGATAAAATGGTGGTGATGATGCTGTTGCTCTATTTCTATGACAACGACGATAAGAAAGTACATCATGGCATGTTCACCCTTAAGGGAATTTTGTTTAAATCTATATTCCTTAATATTTGTTAAGCTTTGTTCTACACAATAAAATCTCAGATAAAGAATACAAAAAAAAAAACAGACATGAAATCACAATTCAATTGATATATTTGCTGTTTTGTGACCAACAGAAAAAAAATTATAAAAAAAAAGAGTCTATTAAAATGCAGCAAAACGAAGCCAATTGCTACAAATACTTCTGCAAAAATGTCTGCCCAAAATTAAAAAAAGTATGGATTTTATAAAAGAAAAAATAAATAAAATTGTAGTAACAAGATTCAGCTTGAGGGTGCTCGACAATAAATTTATGACATTCATTAGAACGTCAGATTAAGAAATCTTAAAGAAAAACAACAAAAAATAACACAATAAGTATTGGAATTGAAATTAAAGCAGCTGACACCATGTTCATACTTGTGCTCTAATCTCGGTCCCTTATTATTTGCCCAAAAACTTTATGAGTGGATTTTCATGTTAAAATTGACTAGAGGTCGGTTAAAGTTAAAAAAATAAATGTTTATTTAAAAAAGTAGAATATGGAATAATTTTGTTCGAAATTGAAAGATAAAGTGAACGTTACAAGAAAACAGAAAAGAAAATTAAATTGTAATATACAAAATATAGCAATTTTAAATTTTAACTTAAATATTGAAAGTCACTTTAGTTTAAATAGAAATACACACACACAACTACACAGGTGTTTAACAGTCAGTGCAATAAAATTTCGTACAGGAAACTTCTTTAAATGAAAAATAAAAAAACGCAACTAAATGTTAAATTGTAGCCTCTCCGTGGTGTTTACTATTTATTTGCCTATCAGTTTTCCTAAATGGAAATATTAACGTAAAGAATAAAAATTTTATATCATATTGTGCAGTGAAAAAGAACACTAAAATAAAAATTAAGAAATAAGCAAATCGTTCTCTTGGCGATGTTAAATAAAATCAAAAAATCCAGAGAGAAAAGTGTGTAGAATGAAGTTTCGTCTCGTATCGGACATATTACACAGGTCTAAAAATATACCAACTGAATCTAATTTTAGATTTTCAGTAAATACGAATAAATAAAATGTGTTTGCAATTTTTTCAAGTGGTCGTGATATCGAGTAAAGTCATCCGCATTCGGTAATATTTATTTTACTACTTAAAACATTCATGCATTTCATAAAAGAAGAAGAAAGAATATACAAAAAGATACAAGCCCGAAGAGGCTTTTTTTGCAGTGCGACAAGCAAAAACTTTTTGAAATAGACTTAGACTTATGAGTACAGGTTTGATTCTAAAACAAAAGGGTGAAAGCTTAAAAATTAGTATCCGTATGATAATGACGCTATAATTCTGATAGTTTTGGATCAGGAAATCTCTACTTTTATTCACGGAGAAAAAATTATTTATAATTTGGAACGTTTATCAGTTTAGGCTACAGGATCATAGTTTATAATTTTCACATTTTTGAAATTTGAGCTGTAAGGGTTAACGACTTTGCCTCTATGCGAATGCTCTGTGGGCTTTAGTTTTTATTTTTCGCACTTGTATCCCGAACTTCACTACCGCGAGTAGAGATGTGAGGCTTTTCTTATTATCGCGTATCGATGACCATATGTAGATTAAGACCAATATTAGGCGAATAATTCTAAAATGATCTAGTCTATTTCCTGTGTATGTATTACAAATGTGCTATGCACATTCTGAAATCAATTCTTAATTTTCATGCAGCTGATGGAGCATTTTAAATTAAAATTTGTGGACCCTGTTGTTTTCTTTGCAACGATTCCCTTTCATCTAAGTCTTCAATACGCAATATTCTACTTTCTGTCTATATCTCTATTTTTTTTTCTCAAGTAAAAATGGTAAAAATAATATTATCTACATAAAACTTTTTAAACATGGACTATTTAGGGTGATGAATTAAAATTCACCATTTCAAAATTTTTAATGTTAATATTTTATAAGACCAGCATACTTTTTTAAAGGCTTTTTGTATCGTTCTGTTACTGGGAAGCCTCTTAAGAAGCTGCTCTCAAAAGCCTTCTTAAAGGTACTCGGTATTAACGGCATTCGACGGAGTAACAATGTGCATAAAGATATATAAATAAATATTGATGTTCTCATATCGCTCCTTTATTGCAACATACTCATATCTAAAAAAAATCAAAAATTTGTAGTTACTTAAGCAAAGCTGCTCTTTTACACCTTCTGTACATGTTGAAAAAAAAAAATCAGATTTATATCCCAAGCTGAACCGGTTATAACGATTGCAATTGCGGCAATTAGGTCATAGGACTTATGTCTTGAAAACTTAAATCGCATTTTGCCAAGTTCAAGTTTTTTTGAGGCATGACTCTGTTGCAATAAAGGAGCGATATCTTTTAAAGGCGGACTTTAGAAGCCCTCTATATTCTATGCTTTTTTTAAGAGAATTAAATTCGTTCCTTGTAGACTCTCTGTTTTATTATTTATTTTCCTCTAAAACGTTTTGATAAATTTTTAACTCTAAAAAGTTTCCTTATAAGAGCTTTCGTAGTTCACTGTGTTCTTTTAATCTTGGGAAACAACAATAAATTTACACCTACCAACAGCAAGATTTTTTCTAGTTAAATTGTTTAGTTTAAATAAAGCATTACCTTCCCTTATGCTTTATAATTAAGTAAAACATGTTGTACATTATTTACACTAAAAGAAAACAAAAGAAGACAGGGTAGAAATAGGCACACAAACACATTTTAAAAAACGATATTAAAAACAAGCAAAACAACTGTCATTGCCGCCACTGGGACAAGAATTGTGACTACGATTTATGCGTTTAATAAACAAACGACCACCGCAGGACATGCAAAGTGTCCTGAAAATAATATAAAATGTACACAAACATATACCCGTCTTTGCTTGCACACAGTTAAATAACGCGACAAGGTCGCTGGCAGCAACATCTTGCAATGTTTAGGAAAGCGCGTAGACAAAAAAAGTGTCAGCGACTAAATCTTTTTAACATTGAATTGGATTTTTGTTTACTCTTCTCATAAACCATTGCAGTTGAAAGTGTATGAAGGAGTGCGTCTTTCTTTCATTTAGTACAAGTATATTTGAAATGTCGAGGCATCTTTAGCAGATGTGTCTTTTGGTTAATTGTTGTTGTTTTATATATTTTATTTATAATTCTTACGCAGTTATTTTTTTTATTGTGGTCGCCGTTGCCACATTTAAGGGGGAATACGTATTTAAAAATTCAAAACTTCAAGATTGTCCTGTTTTTACCACTGGTTTAAGTTTTATTTTATACTTAAAATCTTTTTATTGCTGCTTGTGTTCTATTTCGCTGTGCTATTTTCTTTGTTAGCAATTGTTATTGTCAACATTTAATGTAAGATTATGTCGCATCTTTTGTTATTATGAAAGCTAATCAACTCAAACGAACAAAAGACGATTTTTAAAACTAAATTTAAAGTGATTTGTGTAAGAAAGATTTCACTAGCAATTGTTAATTCAAACGTACTTGTATTTAGTTTTTCCTTTTGCTGAATAAATATTGGTTCCCAAGTTGCTACCGACTTTGCTTAAGTCAAGCATAACCACTTCTCTTTACGAAGTTTAAACGGGCAAATTTATTATGGAAAAATATTAGATAATAGCTAAACATTTTATTAAAATCAATCTTCGACTAATGTGTGGAGGAGAAAGTTCCCTGAAATTTTTGGGAGAAAAGACGTTCCAACAAAACGCCAAATTTATTGTGTAGTGAATGATTTCGAAGAAAGATGATCTGTAGGTGACAGGCCCAACGTACTGCAAGATCGGCTGAAAACTTTACTGCTGCTCAAAAAAGGGTTCAAAATAATCTATCAACCTCAATTCGACGCCTTGCTCATGAGCTTGGTCTCCATAAAACAACTTTGGCCGCAATTTTGCAAAAGAATTTGCATTTTTTTGTATGCCAGTAGGATATTAGAGTAAGGTCACGAGAATCCCGATTTTCATGAAAAAATAATAACGAGTGACGAGAAACATTTTCATTTGAATGGATATGTGAATAAACAGAATAGTCGGTTATGGGCAATGGAAATATCTCATATCATTCATCAATCATAAAAGTGAGAGACTGGTGTGCAATTTTGCTAGTAAGAATCATAGGACCTTACTTTATTAAGAATGAAAACGGCGAAACGGTACTGTGAATAGGGAGCGATATCATGATACGATTAAAAACTTTTTAACGCCACACCCACATTTTTTGGGGTTGATTGACACGTGGTATCAACAAGACGATACCACATCGCATACAGCCAGGATTACAATGGAATTGCTGCGAGTAGTATATCTTTCCGGCGGGCATCCGTAATTCCGGATATTTTGGTGAAATTTAAAATGTTGTAAAATCGGCTGCCTTGAGAAATATTGTGAAATAAAAGCAAAATTACTCAGTCAGTCCGCAGTTTCGTGTAATGAAATCCTATCTACCTCAAGTAATTTAAGAAAACAAATATAACTGAGATCAAGTATTATACAAAAGTTTTGCTTAAATTTCTAATAAAAATTATTTGGGAAAGTGCTTTTGTGTTAAATGTTTATATTGGAAATGGAATACAAATAAAAATTTCTCATATTCTATACGTAGTAAAAAGTATAAATATAAATAACGATGCATTTCATTCTGCCAGTATCTTAACTTTATTTTTTTTTTACAATCAATCACATTTAATAATTCATTTGTAAAACAAGTAAGGGGGTATAATCGGCTATGACGAATCTTATATACCCTTCACCATATATGTATAATCATATGTGCCATAATGAAGATTTACCTTTAAATAGTTTAAATAAAAATCGACATGAGAAATAATTTCTTACAATAAAGTTTTTCTGTTTAAAAAGAGCTTTTTTTAAATTCTAGACACAGAAGGAAAGTTTTTCCCGTTGTCTCGGGGGTCATAGACCGATTTTGCTTACTTTCAACACAAAATTTTCGATAGATTGCTATATTTAATTTTCTCCAGCTATATTTAAATTTTACCAGTGCCTTGACGAAGTTGATTTCGACACGAACACGGACGGACTGACGGATATCGCTTAACTCAGAATATATATGTTTGAAGGGGTCGGAAATGAATATTGTTGAAATTACAAACGGAATGACAAACTTGGTATACCCTTTTGCCACTTTTTGTGGTGAAGGGTATACAAATTTCAAATAAAGGACAATACGAAAATCACTTCAAGTTTTATTAAATTTTCAATATTTATGTCTTTCAGAGCACATTGTGTATTACCAAAATATTTATTGCAGCAAAATGCTTTTATTTAAACTTAAACTTGGTGTTCAATACCTTTAATGTATAGATAATCATTAGTGTACAATAAATAATCAAAACTTATTTGTTTTCTGACAAAAGCATGCTTTACAAAATAAAATAATTTCTTAACAAAAGCATTCTTAACTACTGCTTAAAACGAAAAAGAAAATATTGAAAAATAAACTTAAATCTTTCTGTTATAGAGTCATATAATGGCCTTAAGAGAAGGTAAATAAAACATTTAGCAAATCCCTATGTTACGTATGAATACAACGAAAATCATCGTTTTACCTTGCAATATGCGACACAGTGGGGTTCTTTTAGAAAAAAATTGTTTAGTTTTAATTCTACATTCATAGATTTTAAAAATTAATCGAGAAATTTACGACGGAGTTCAGTTGATTTAATTTTTTTATTTATTTGATTATCTTTAATAGAGGAAGGTTATAGAAATCCAAAAACTCTAATATAAAAAAATATAACCGCTTTCGTATGCAGCTACTCACACTTAACGTGGGAAACAGAGAAAAAAATAATGTTGCCATAATTGTAACTGAAATTAAATAAAGGCCTTAGTTTAATTTTAAGAACTTATGTTTAATATAGGCATTAATTCTACTATACTACTAATAACAAAACAAAAAAAAAAAAAAAAACAATTCCGTCCTTGCAGTAAAATATTGCAATATTTGCAATTTAAAAAAAAGCTCACACTTAAAGTGCAACATTGCATTTTTCGTATTCTTTATTTCTTGTTAAATAAATTTTCAGTACTTGGTTTACTTTCTTGTGCTGACAATCAGAGCTTAAAAACGTTGCGGTATACTTTCTACCAAATGTTTACAAAAATCGGATTCAGTATTGTACCACTATCACTCTTCTGTTAATGCTTCCTACAATGCGGCAATATTTTTTTGGCCTACGCTTCGAAACTCTTTTTTATAAATATGCCCACATATGTTCAATATCATTCATTGCATTACTTTTTGGCAATTATATAGAAGCCAATGCACAAAGCATTCTAAGTTTTATGTTTGGGATCACTGTCTTGGTAGAAAATGAAGTTGTCTTTTATGTCTATGCATTCGGCACTTTCCCCAACTTCCATTTACAAAATGTATTTTCCCAGCTCCAGCCGCTGACATACAACCCCATATTATAAGAGAACCACCACCATACTTGACTATTGTTTTTTTTCTTGTTTAGAAATTCTGTAGGAGGTTTTCTCCAAGCGAATCTTTTTCTATCTGGTCCAGAGGGGTTTACTTTTGTTTCGTCCTAAAAAAAACCTAAAAACAAAATAAAAGTATCAAAAAATCAGAAAAACGTGCAACAATAATTCTTAACTTTCACCAGAAATGGCGCACCTTTATTTACATGTGCTTGAGCAAAAGCGTATTTCAGTTTTTGATTTTTCTCTGATATTAATGGCTTTCGGCGGCAAGACTTTCCATATAAATTATTACTTCTAAAGATTCTGAGGACTGTTTCAGCAGTAACACTAACATTCTTTGTTTGATACAATTTGTTTTTATGTCAATTGCTGACGAAAGTGGATCGTTCCTGAATTTCTTCAAAAGCTCTCAAACATTTTAGCCAGTGCAAGCTACAACTCTCTCCTTTATCTAATCTTTAACTTAATCTTTAATATAAAAACCTTTTCACTTGCTTAAAATTTCGTATAATTTTAGTTCTGAATTAAAAAAAAATTTTTTATATACTTTAAGCTTTATTCCTTAGAGTTACTATTTTGAAAACTTACAGCCAGTCCCACTGTTTCAAATTGTATTGAACTCTGTAACCTAAGAAATATGTGACTACGTGTTTGTAAGTATGAGTATATTACGGTTAAGCGTATGTTAAATTATAGTAAAATACTACATTTTCCGCCAATTTTAAGAAATTTCTTTTATTCATACTCTTCAAACAATCCTACACACATTCATACACAGTGAAATGAACTCAAACGGAAATTACTTGAAATTGAGACAAACATTGATGGAAAATCATAAAAAGGTACACAGCAAAAAACACTAAATTGAAATTAGGTGGCTAAAGAGACAGCGAGAAAGGGGATAAAAGAATGTGAGTTTTGGATATATTCGTTATAATATATTATTCCAAATATATGTATGTTTGTATATTTGCAATTTAAGTTTGTCAATTGTTGTGTTTCCTTTAATAACGACGATGAGGATAATTTCGTTGATATGTATGTAAACGTGAACCTTAGTGTGGTAGTTAAAAAAATGATTTGCTTCCGTATCATTTGATTTGAATTGACTTTGACAATAAAATGTCATTTAGTTACAAATCAGACAATTGGCTTATAATACGATAAACAAACAATGTTTCATGGATATAAAGTTAAAGCTTTTTAACAATAAACCTGGGAGTAATCGAAATATTAAGTGAAATAAACCGTGAATAAATACATAAAATTTTTATAACAATTTTTAATGTTTGATGCTAAAAGAATTATAATTTGCAATTGTTACAATATTCAATCAATCTGCTAAATAATTTAAGCGAAAGTCTCAGCGTCTTTAATTCCGTATAAGAATAAGGACGATACAGATCCTTCGGTATAATAAACTTGGATTTATTTATATTTTCCATAGGCAAAACGTACATGCAGAAAAAAAAAACGCGGTTGTGATATGGTCACAATAACCATATTATGGTTTTTGTAAAAATATATAGTTGCGTAGAACCAATAATAGTTGTTTTCACCAAAACTTTAGTCACTATAAACATTTTTTGTTAACTTTTAACGATTATATGGTAACTGTGCACAAAAAATGCAACATGTTTGGTTTTAACTTAAAAAATTTCAACCACAACCATACATAATATAAAATATTTAACCATAATATATTATTAGTAATCAAAGTATGGTTAAAAGCAACAGAATATTGTTTGCGCTCAAACATATTTTGTTTTAGTTCTTGGCAATTAATTTAATTTAATAAGTATTTTTTCTGGTAGCTAAGATTTGAAATTCATTTTTATTGTTATGTACAAAATAAATAATTAAAAATAATATGCAAAATATGAAGTAAAAAAAAGGGAACCAAAACATTGAAAAGAGTCGAAATAAATATGAATATATGTATTGTAAGCATAAAAATCTTTATTTTTTTGGCTTGAAGCACAATTGTGAAATCATTTATTTGTTCTTATAAATTATATTTTTATATAACTGATTCTTCTAGCCTATGACCGAAGCGTTATTATAAGCAAATCGTTAATAAATAAAACAATAATAAGTTTTTTCTATCAGGAAAATTTTGAACTTACGAGACTATACTATAATTCAATTATATAACACTACATTTTCATTTAATGTTTATATGTGAACATAATTATGTTTATACTTTAGACAATAATATGGTTGTAAATATAACAATACTATGTTTTGTTAGCAACCATATAATGCAACCATAGTATGTTGCTCTTAGATTATGGTTACCGCAACCATGTTTATTCTTTGCGTGTATACAGGTATAAATTTTCCAAAATAGTATAAAATATACTTTGAGAAGTTTTGCAATTTAAACTTTTCATTGCCTACTAACATTTGGCTCAAATAGTACAAAAGGCCACTACTTATTTTTCTTTAGACAGTTTTTTGCATTTTGATTAATTTTAACAAAAAGTTATTGAGTTACATTTTACTAAAAATTCATCATAAGAAATAGCTATATCGAAGAGGTTTTCTTATCATAGATTATTTCCATGATTTTTTCTGATGATGGTCATTCTAGACAAAATATAACAAACGCTGTTTGTTAAAAAAAAATTAATAATAATAAAATTAAAAGAAAGATTATAAAAAAACTACCTGGAGGTTTTCAGAAAATTTACAAAAAATTCGTCATGTATTAAAAACGAGTTATTTACTTCGAATTTTTAACAATTTAAAAATAAATAAGATTGTTAAAAAGCCATGAACATAATGTTGATCATTTCTTTTTAAAAGAATCTGAAACTAACGAGCAGATTAAAAAATAATGAAATGTCTTCAAAAATTTCAAAGTCTTTAAATAATCTATTTAAAAATGTGAACTTTTAAGTTTGTGGATATTTTCGAACTTGATGGAAAAATTGAGGTTTTAGAAAGAAAGCAACAAGTCGGGATATACAAAGACTTAGCGATGATGTTGTTTAATTAATTTTCAACAAAAATTCTTTTTTTCGTGCTATTCTCATTATCCCTATTAAATAATTAAGTCACCAATATTGAGGGTGAAACATGTTTCGAAGGCCATTTCGCTACCGCTTACTTAGCTCTTTAATATCGGTGATTTAATTATTTAATCTGGATAATAAAAAGTAGCACAGAAAAAATAATTTTTTTTTTTGAAAATTAATTAATTTAATGAACAATTCTCGTTGTTTAGTTTAATTTAATAATTTGCAACGTGCTCGTGCGTAGAAATAAGCGATCGTAGTGTTTTACCATATTTTTCATTATTTTTTATCTGTATAAAAGAGCCGAAAAAAAGCAGCCGTATACAGTGGATAAGAAAAAAATAAAATCATAGTTGATTATTGTTGTTTTTGCTTAAACTTTGATTTTAAGTAAGCGGTAGCGAAATGTCCATGGAGACGAATTTTCAACCTCAATAATCAATAACGGCGGTTTAATTATTTAATCGGGATAGTAAAATTATAGTACGAAAAAAATTATTATTTTTTTTAATATTAATATTTTTAATGAAAAATTCCCGTTGCTTAACTTAATTTAATAAAATTTTATTTTTTAAATTTTTTTTTTAATATTAAATAATATTTTACATACATTGACTTTTGAATATTTTTTTTAAAATAGTAGCCAGGTCCATAATTATTTATTTATTTATTTATTTTGGTATCTTCTGCAGCAAAACTTAAGTCTTAAAGTAGCAAAAGTTTACAAACCGTTATTTTAACATTTATTATAACAATAGTACAAAAATTAGGATACAAAACAAACATTGTTACAACTAAAATAAAATTGCAATAAAATTAACGATAAGAATTATACATATTAAATTAAAAATACTTAATTATAAGAGGTTAAGACAAATAAATGGATAAGAGGTCATAAAGAGTTTTAATCAGTTATTGTTATTTCAATCACTAAATTGTAGCTAAGAATAATATTCACTTAATAATTATAGCCGACTCCCAAATAATAAGCACAAACGAAGAAATTCGAATGGCAACAAATTAAGTAATCATAACAAATTTCTTTTTTTCTGCAGCGGTTTCCTGCAGCCTACAACTGCTCTTTTGAGCCTCGAGATACTTGCATGGGTACCTGATTTGTGGTGCTGAAAAGGAAAATTACCAGGCAATTGGTGTGGATTTAAAGCAGTGCAAATGGTTCTTTTATAATTCTTTCAAAAGTTCTTAAAATGTTCAAAGTACTCGACTAAAGCTTTGTATTTTCGCCAAATTTCCTTGCTAAGGATTAACAACAATTACGGCTCTGTATAAATTAAATGCGTCTATTTGCACAAAAATAATAAATGCGAAATAGTTCTAATCATATAAAGGAAAAATTTTTTATAATTTTTTTTTTTTTTGCTTGAGAAAAGAAAGCGTTTTAATCAAAAGTATGTGTTTTAAATACTGTTGCAATAATCGTTAGTATTTAATTTGCATTTTTTTAATCTTAAAGAAAATTTCCCTACGTTTGTAATACATTCGACAAAGAATGAAGTTCTGGGCTTCAGAGCGAAACTATTTACTTATTTTATAAGGAAAAAAAGAATACCGAACATAAAATTACAAATTCTAATAGAGGCCTGGTTAAGAATCGTTATAGAATATAAACGTCAGAGAATATAAACATTTTAACGAATATTCAGATATTGGAAAAAAGAAACAAAAAACGATTAAAATGATAACTTTCTTCTCGCAGTCTTTTTATCTCAATTGTTTGACTAAATAGATAATTTTTTAAGCTTAAACTGAAATAAAGTTAGAAATTAAGAATAGATATGAACTTAAGCCTGACTAATAATTGTTTTTTTTTTTTTTTTGTTATAATTTGTCATAATAATACTGAGTTTGACAAAACTTACCGCTCGGTGTTTTTGTTTAACATCAAATTAAACAATTTTATAAAACATACATCATTTTTCATTGGAAAACAAATTTCAAAAGCCAATTTTACAGAACAGTGCATTTAAAAGCCTTTTGATTTTGACAAATTACACATCATTACTCTTCGAGTAAAGCAATTACTAGGTATTTCCTTTAACAACACATACATGCTCAAACAAGATCATAAACCGAAATAATTTAGAAATTACATTCATATTAAATAGTTATTATTTCATTTCATCATACTTATCAGTTTTTGGCGTGTGTTTGTGTGTAAATAAGTGTGTGAATATGGCTGTTTATTAAATAAAGGTTAGTGAGATTCATTAATTCCCATTTGCACCTGTAAATTCTTAAAATCAAACTGCTTATGTGGCACTCTTAGTTAATAATTAAATAGCATTAGTTTATAGGCCACAAATTAACACACAAAGACTGCTAACATTTCAGCATACCTCCCTCCTACTCTTTGTTTCTGAAACTTACGCTAACAAAACACAAAATATTTATACTCATTAACTCCCACTGTTGGCAATTTTGTTAGTTCACCACACTCCATTGTAATCACAATAGTATTTAATAGAGTGTTAAATGAAAATACTTTCGAATTAGTGTAGAAATTTTGCACATACTTCAACACTTTTAGGCTTTCAAACGTATTTGTATGTCAACACTTACAACCCCTAATACATCTGTTGTTGCCAGTCACAAACCTGGGATGGCTGTCATCTAAAACGGGAGTCGAGTCACTGAAATACTTAACAATTTTTAGCAACAGGCGTTAATTACAAAATAAACTCAAATTTAATGAGTTCCATTACTCTGCTGTAAGCCAACACATACAAATAGATTCAAGTGCAAATAAAAATACTAAAATTTTACGACTTTATACACATCCATATGGAGACTCTCCAACAAAGTGAATTTTTTTTTGTTAATGTGGGTGCCTGGCGTTAAACAAAGGAAGTATATCGGACAAATAATGCATATGTCGCTTAAATACAAACCTACATTCAAACAAACAAGCATACACACATACATACATTATTATTCGTTTTCAATGTATGAAAGAGTAAGTTGTTGACCATTGTGTCCTGCAGTGATTTTGTGCGCTTTAGGTCACCAGCCACCAGTCACCAACCAAAAGAAAAAAACAATAGCAGTAAGCAAACACCAGCTAGCTAGTCTTTTATAGAATTTTGTGGTCGCTGCGGTCAAACCATAATGACCATCAAAAAAGCACCACCGGCCAAGCGCGTAATTTCATTTAATTCTTTGGTAAATACTGGCTGTCTGCAAATACTGGTACATTAAACATTTGGTAGGTAACATTAAAAATTGTAATAAAATTCCCCGAGGAGGTTAAGGTTTGTATAAATGGAGTGAATGTCTTTTTTATAAATGTATGCTTTTTCTTTTTAAGTCAACAATATGCAGTCTTAAACTCATTCTAGCCGAAATAGCAATGAGTCGATTTCGAATAGGGCTTTTAAAAGATTTTTCAGTTACATTTTTATGCGAATTTTTATAAGTTTGAAAATAAGATTGTTACTATCTATTAATGTAAAAACTGCTGCAAGTGTGTTGGGATTTTACAACACACGAATGGTCAAACCGAATTCGATTAAATTTTAAGGTGTTGTCTGTATTGTCGTGTAGATGGTTTATCGTTACGACTTTTCACGACAACATGTGATTTTGTCCACATTGACAGCTGCCAATCATTTTAAGTCTCCTTTTCATCGAACTGTGTGTTATTGTAGCGCTTTTAGAGATAGAGGTCTGTGACGTTTACCATTAGATCCGCAACTTTTAAATGGGTTCCGCTCTAAAAAGTGAAAAATTACTATCGGGTACCTGAGGAACGATAATAACTAGAGTTTTTATGGTCTAGCAAATTACAGACAAAATTAGAACCGTGGGTATGGTACAGTCCATACAAAGACGTATGGGTACAATGATGCATATTGATATTTTTTTCTGTATCCTGCCTTAAGTAAAATACTTTAAGAATAACAAAAAATTAATATTTTTTTTAAAATTTATCCTAAGAAATAAAAAAAAATGTCATGAATAACACAAACATATCTTATTCATAAACGTACTATAAGCCCAGTGACTGGTGACGACAAGAAGATTATGTACATCTGAATACAGTAAAATTTTTTATTGAATTGATTAGTGGAGCGCCCATTTCAAGTTGAACATTAAAATGCTCAAAAGAGAGTTAGGTCACATGGAATAGAGTAAAGTTTGTAATTGTGGTTAATAAATTATTAAAAAACAATTTTAGGTCGACATTTTGATTTAAAGTCACAGGAAAAGTGTAAGAGGATGGGTCATTATGAACAACTTGAGTATAAAGCATTTTGATGGAGATCAATTTTCATATTTATTAGTTTAGAAAAAATAAAGTATGTAAATAATCACTTAAATAAAGTGATAAAAATAATAGTTATTCACTAAACAAATATTATAGAAACTACGAAAGCAAATTTTTTTCCGAACACTTTCTTCACTATAAACAACATAAAGAAGGCCTTATGTCACTACAGCATTTTAAGCTTTCTCTTTTTATGCCCTTTAACACATGTGGAAAGGGGTACATCTAAGTTTGTCATTCCGTTTGTAATTTCTAAAACATCAATTTCCATCCCCATAAAGTATATATATTCTGACTTCTTATGCATGGCGAAGTTAATGGAGCGATGTACGTCTGTCTGTCCGTGTTCGTGTTGAAATCAGCATTGCTAGAGAAAATTTAAGTACTCCAATCGATCAGACAGAGTTTTGTTATTGAAATTCTGCAAGATCAGTGCATGTCTTTCGACACAGCAGGCACGCCGCGCCTGCCTATAAACTTTTATATCTTTCTTTTAAGTATTCGTTTTTGTAGGTGGCTGTGTTTCTGATAAAAAAAATAGTGAAAAAGTTCGGATAATTGCACCTTTGACGTTGTGACATGCCACCTTCTTGCAGATTGATTAGATATTGAAATAACAATATCAATAGAATTTGGATTATTTTCCGGCTAAAATTTTTCAGTATTAGGATTTTGTAATTTTAACGCAATCTAAATTTGTGAATATTGTAGAATATTTTTATGTTCTATAACAAAATGTTCATGATTTTTTGCGACACTCTTATAACCCGTTCAGGCTGCCACCAAATTAATTCATTTCGTGATTTCGGCCAAAATCAACTTGAAAATATGTATTTTGTCATATATTTTACCGTTGCCCAAATCAACTTATTTTCCTTAATTTTAACGAAATTAATTGTAAATACGTCTACATTGATATTTACAAACATATAAGTATGTATAATACCATTTATGGTGGATTATAAATATTGCAAGACGTGTTTATCTAATTAAGGGCTCTGCAGTATTTATTTTTTGACATTTTATAATTGATAGCTTTCAATTTGATTAATAATAACTGTTTTTCTTTTTTTCCATTTTATACGAAATATTTACGCAAAAAATAACATAATGCTAATATTATAATATAATATAACAACTATCATTGTGTACTAAAACAAAAAGAAATCTCTTATTTGAAAACCAGATAGTAATTTGTACTGTACTTAAACATTCCTTGTTGAGTGCTCTGTTTTAACAAAAATTTAACTCAACCCTTTTTGTTTTCGTTCTAATGTTTTGCAGTTTTATATTTCATAATACTGGGTCCGCCATATAACGCTAGGAGTGGCCGTTACAGTCAATGGCGATCGTTATCGGGCCATGTTGAACGAATTTTTGTTTACAGAAATTGAAGAAGAGAATATTGGCAACATTTGGTTTCAACAGGACGGCGCTACGTGCCACACAGCCGAAACTACACTCGATGTTTTGCACCCTGTTATTGAAGATCACATTATCAGACGCAGAGCTGATGTCGTTTGGCCACCTCAAATCTCCGATTTGACACCATTAGACTATTATTTGTGGTGTTAAGTGATTAAGTGAAGAAAATATGGTAACCACAAAAGTAAGTCGTTATATGGCAAGTAGTTTTTAAGGTAATGTCTAATTTTTTGCTGGGTTGATTATACTTTTTTAAGGCAACATACGATTCGTTGTAAGAAAACTTTTTTAAAAAGGTATAAGAAGTAAAACCAGGCTCGCACTGCACAAATCAGACTGGAAAGCTTTACATAAAACAGTAGAGCAAAAAACACTACTAGCTGCCAACTTTGCGATGAAAAAACATATACCGAACTTGGACGAAGTCATTTGGAATAAAGTGACTTCATTCAAAAAATGAATATATGGGGCGATAGAGAATTATAAAATTAGAAAAAAACATCAAGTAGAATAATTGGCGCTTGCCCATATTTTTCGAGTTACGGAGCTCTGAAATGTTCATGAAAAGTCATAACTTACGAACGCGACTACCAATTTTGTGCACGGTTTACATAATATCCACAGTTAAACTCCTTATTTCATAAAAAAAAATTAAATTAAAAAAAATTGCAAGGCACCTTGCACGTCCGTATATGCTTACCCCATAACAATCAACATTATACTAAAACAGCATCTATAATGTTGTGAGGAAACAAGTAAAAATGACTAAAAATACAAATTGCATCCGTGAGCAAGTAAAGTTTGGTACAAAGCAAAAACAAATTTACAAGATGAGTTACAGAGCGAATAGTCTAACAAATTAATATTGATATGAATACTCTCCGCATTCTTGCGGCAATACATTCTGTTGGTGTCTAATTTTTCTTGTTTTCTTTGGGAAACGTCATACATACATTTGTGAAATAATTTTTCTTTCTAAAAAAGGCTTTTAAATATTAAAAATAATAAAAATTAACTTACGCCAAATAATTTTAATTCATCTGATATTTTAAATTATTGAATCTGCAAAAAAATTCAGAAAGTTGCAAGCCTCATAAATTTCTTTTTAACTCGTGATGGTCAATTTTGGCTCACTATAGCTTTGTTTATACTTAAGCATCAAGGTTACCGAGATAAGCTTAAAGCTAAAGAAGCTGTAAATTTAATATAAATCGAATCAGCAGTATGAAAGCTACAGGTTTATTACCACTTACATTGCGAAAGACCCCATTGTGCAGTTTAGTGATTATATTCCTTGTTCAGGACATAGCTTTTGGTAATATTCAATTTACAGAAATGCTATCAGAAGACTAAGTTTTCCTTTATTTTAATCCGAGTTGTCCTTTATTCAATAGAATTTCTTTCAAGTACGGATTCTAATTAGAGCATCATGAGTTCTGAGTCCCAAATCGTTATTTCAGTAACCAACATTTGTTAGAGAAGAATTATTTCTTTTCAACATTTTGATTATTTCTTTACATATTATTGCCAACGTGTGCTTTGTCGTATAAGTCCTGTTTTCTTTAGTTCAGTTGCAATTTAATTTAAAGTTGTGTATTTTATACCACTGCTGCTATTTCTATACAATATTTTACTTTTATCTTGCTCTTGTACGATTGCTTCTTTGGCAGGATTACATTGAATTTTATCCTTTTATTAACCATTTACAGTGCATATGTAACATACGAGCTAGACTTTGAATGTGTGTTTTATTTTTTTTTTTTTTTTGTTTCTGTTCCCTTTATTTCTTTTGTTTTTCTGTGGTATTTCAATAAATTTTTTCATTTTGTCTAGGGTTTTCTTGTTTTTGTGTTTTTATTTCTTTCATGTGGAAAAAACTAATTTCCTTAATTTTTTTCTTTGCTTTTTTCGCCACATAAATGTCTCTTTTGTCTTTTATTTATTTTATGTTGATTATGGGCAGAGTGTAAAATTGTAAACAAATTTATAATTACGTTCACGTGTGTGTGCGCGTTTGTTTTTAAGGGAAATGAAAGCAGCTCAGTGAACTAGATTTGTTACGAAAAAAATTTATTAAAAAGTTATTAAGACGTTTTTATAAAGAATTGTATGAAAAATCGGCTGTACAATATATAAAACAGGTTTATTCATGAGTATTGAAAGAAAGCTCTTAATACAAAGTTTTTAATTGTAAAAACAACAAACTGCTTATAATAAAAAAATAAATTTTAAATTTTAATAAAAGTAAAATGAATGCATTAAATATCTAAAAGCCGATAGCTTTCACTGCACTTTATATTGTTTTTTAAATAATTTTAAAAACTTAACCAAGGCCAATGAATTCAAGTGGTGTAGAAAGTACAGCTGCCGTACATAAGTTTACTCGTAACGAAAAATTCATGAAATAAAATTATTTATTAATTTTTGCAAAAAAAAAATCGACTTCAAAACAGATTTCATCTGTCTGTCTACAACGGATCAAAAGTGTGGCCACATTCATGAAATCATATTAACTATTGGGACACCTTTATATTACATCTCCAAATTTAAAACTTTTTATAGCAGACTTAGCTCTACAGCTCCCTGTTAATTTCAAACGTCTGTCTACACTGTTCAATAGTTTGGCAATATACGTAAAAATACAGCAAGTAAAGGGGAACCTTTTAATTCCCAAATTCGAACTTTTTACTTGTTGTTGTAGTAGCAATCAAGTACTTTGTAAGTTTCAACCGTCTGTCTATAACCAACGGTTCATCAGTTTGGCCATATACATCAACTATTGCAACACCTTTTAATTTGTAATTAAAAATATTTATATGTACTTTTTTTACACCAAAGTATTGGACATTCTGTATAATTTTTAAGTGTTTGTATATAACGGTTCACACGATATAGCCATATAGGTCTAATGACAAATAACAAATTTGTTGCTGGATAGCTTATACTGGAATCTTTATTTTTTAGTATTTCTTCCTATATTTATACAAACGTACAATTTTTGCTGCAGATAATGACACGCGTATGCTGTCCTCCTGTTGAGCTGTGGTAGACGTCTCCTTATTATTATTATTTGGTTTAAAAACCGCGGTTGACATATTAAAAAAAAGTGGTTGTTTTTTGCTTCAGCGTTAAAAAAAGAATAATAACTTAAGCAGCGATTCAACGCTTATATCCGAGCCAAGCAGAAATAACGCCGATCGAGCACTTGACGGGTCACCAAAAGAAACAAGAAAGACCGCAGGTGTGATTTCACCGCAATTGTGTTCCCACGTGCCAGGACATAAAACATTACTGGAACAGACACTGGTCTTTTGAAAGTTTCAACCGTGTGTCAATAACGATTCAAAAGTTTGCCCACATACATCAAATTACATCAAATATTGCGACACCCTTTTATTTTCAGATCTAAATTTTTTACTTACTATTAAAGCCGAGTTAGCATTACAGGTGCGTTGTGTATTTTAATCGTCTGTATACAACTGTTTAAAAGTTTGGTCATAGACATTAAATTAAATGAGCTATTTGGGCACCCTTTAGTTTATAATTTTGAACATTAATACTTGTAATTATAACGGTCATAGCAATCAACATTCTGTCTAACTTTTAAGCGTTTGTCTATAAATGTTCAAAAGATAGGCTCAATTTACGTCACCTATGGGACACCCTTTAATTTTTTAAATTAATTTTTGTATTAATTTTTCCCATTTGTAGCTATAGTGATACGCTGTTTTTTAAATTTTTAAGTGGTGTCGTTTACGATTCACAATAAATGTAAAAACACGTATGTTGTTTGCGGACACCCTTTTACTTTTAAGATTATCAACTGTTTTTAGAACACGACCAATCTGTGACGGTCACCTTTCAAATAAAAAAGAAATTTTCAAAAATTTCTAAAATCCAGAAATGACTGAGTTACAAATATAATAAAATGCATCAATTAGTCAAATTGATAAACTCCTTTTTTTTTGAAGTCAGTTAAAAAGGAAAAAAAAATACAATGATATATTTTACTTGCTTAAGCAAAGGAACATCAGCTCCTCAACAGATTGGAGTGAAGTAACTCAAACTATCTGTGGAGTAACTTAATAATAATGAACAGTGGATTTTGCCGGTAATAAAGGACAGTTTCGTTATTAATTTTGCTTTAAAATAATAATAAAAGGTTTTAGTGAATAATGGTTAATCTGTTGGCAATAGGATGCTGTAGCTCCTATGTTAGATACAGACAAAGCATGTTAAAATTCATATTTCCATTCAAGTTGCCCGAATTATAAAACTTTTTTTTTGGTACAGTTTTTCCTGTGGTATTTGGTTGAAAATTGTCGTGGTGAAGGGACTATTTTATCATTGGCAATAATAAATTTTATCATTATATTGTGCTTTACAATATATAAAAATTATTCAATTTTTTTTTGCCGTGATAGAATTTCGGTAGACTTTGGGTTAGTTTTATTTAAATTATATTAATAGTCCTTCATTTGAAAACTTTTTCTTTTTTAGAAACCAAATTAAAAAAAAATTAAATAATTATTCTTTCTTAATAAATAAGAAATTAATAAGAAATTAAACAGGATAAAACGATTTTCGTACTATTTCTGACTATTAAGTTATAACTCTTGATTAGCAAATCTCTTAGAAGGCTAACTATGAAAAATAACTTTTGTAGAAACCTACTCTTTATTAATTATAAAAATAATATTTGTTTTTCATAGAAAATTGATTGATTACAACATTTCATTGAGTGGCATAAGTCTGAAAACAAAAAAACTCAATAATAATTTTGGTTGCCAACAAAAAGACGTAAGAGTAGTTTATCATTAACTTTTTTTTAATAAACTACATAGAACTACATAATTAATGGCAACTTGGGCACGTTTCTTTGCAATTGAATCAACTTAAATCAACTTGAATGTCAATAACAGTAATATTCAATTAATCGGGTCTGGAAATGTACACACACACACATACATATATACAGGCTTGATTTTCTTTTAACATAAAAGAAAAAAAAAGCTTAATGAACAAATAATTAAATAATAATACAAGAGCTGTATGACCAAATAAGACTATCAAACAACCACCTCATACTCCAACCACTACCGGTGCCATGGCTGTTGTAAAAACTAAAATTAGTAACGCCGTCATTACAAGAGCTGCACTAAGAAATTTGTTGCCAAATTATTAGTTCATTAATTATCATTATGAAATGTTTTATTATATAAAATTTTATCTAAAGTCAGTATGAGGATTAAATTTTTTGGCACTGGTCTTGTATATTTAGTGTAGTTGGAAACTGATTTCCGTGACTGTAATTGTCAGTGGAATTGGTTGGTAGTGATGGGTTCCTTAATGAAAATCGACATATCTTATGGTATTACACTTTTAACTTATACAAACGCTTACACTTGAACATTTATATCCAAGGAGATTTCCACAGGAATACACATGAAATTAGAGGAAGTAAAAACATGTTTTTGACAAACTAAATTACAACTGACATGATGTCTGTCTGTCTAGTGACGCAAAAATGAACGCACTGCTACCTTTCATACATTTCGTAATCTAAATAATCTTAATAAATTTTATTTCACTTTCTCTGCTTCAATTTAAAATAGATAAAGTAAAGTTATTAAGAAGACGATTGAAGGTTGATATTAGTTGGGATTTTGGATAAATTTAAAGAAATTTTGCTTCACCTTTAAGAGTAAAAAATTGATAAGGAAAATTTTCAAATTGATAAAATTTTGTATTTAAATTTTTTCATTAAATTATTTGATGACTTAAAAGTCTTTTTACTAACGTCCTCTATAATATCAGTCAGTCATCACCACCTTCATAACAATCAACACTCATTTATTATATTTAGCATTTAAAATAATATTCTTTTTTCCGATGATACAATATCTAACAGACAGTTGTTTTCTCTCGAACAAAAAAAGGTCCTTCCCCAAGAAACCAAGGCTTTTTTTAAAACAAAAATGTAAAATCTTTAGTGAATAACAAGCAGAACATGTTTGACATTTTCCAGGCCATTCAATATTTTTCTGTTTTGTCTGCTTTTTGCAAAATTTTGTCCACAACCTCTTACCATTACTCACATGTCTTTTACCCGTTTAAATGTTTTGTTACATCAGCTTCATATTGTAATATTTTATGGCAATAAACAAACGTACATACATATGTACATATTTATGTACATTTACATGAATATGAATACAAAATATATGAGTAAATTTTTACAAAAGATAGTGTTGTTGTTCATCTAACAAGTTGAAATATCAAAAAAAAAAAAATAAAAAAAAATAACAAAGGTATGACATTGAAGGCATATTATTTGATTCTTGTTTTTTTTCGATTCCGAAAGTTGACAAAAGAATTTTTTGACAATGTCTAGGTTTGTCGGCTACAAATAAAGCTACAAGTGCATATCTATTCATTTCTACATACACTTAATGTAAAGGTACTACGAAGTACGCATGTTTATGTGATGAAAATACTAAAGGAATTATATTTTGCTTAAAAAATATAATATAACCCAGTAAACATTTCTTTTAACTAATCTCTTTTAATATTTCAGAAGGTACTTTTTCAAGCATTTACTTTTCTCACAAGAGAAAAATAATTATACATTTTGTAAGGAATTTTTTTTTATGCAGGGCTATTTCTACATACAATCTTTAGCAAAGTACCTTAAGTACATTTTTTTTAAATATTTTAAATGTTTGTTATTCGAAATTCCAATCCAATATCATTTTATGCAGTTATTAGTTGTATTTTTTCAAATTTTAAACTTTTTACAACTGTCCTACAGTTTGAAACACCCCTTAATTTATATTTTGAATATATTACTTGTTATTATAGAGGTCATAGTGGTTTAACTTTTTTCTAAATTTAAAGCGTTTGCCTACAACGGTTTAAAACATAGGCCGATATAGGTTAATCTACGTGACCTTAAATTTTTAGATTTCTTTTTGTTTTACTTTTTGCCTGTGGAAACTGTAGTGATACGCACTTATTTATGGCTCATAATACACGTAAAGACAAGTACGGTATACGGGGACACCCTTTAATTTTAAATTAAAAATTATTCTAAACAAGTAAGAGTGCTATATTTGGCTATGCCGAATCTTATATACATTTTCGTGAAGTAAATCAAAAAAGTAAATATTGGGGTGAGAGAGAATTAAGAAAAAAAAATTGGTACTGAATATATAATTTTATATATATAATTATATAATTTTATACATAATTTTATATAAAAATGACTTGGCTCTTAACGGGTTAAGGATTTTTTAAAAATTTCAGTTTTTTCCTTAAACATCTCTTTAAAAGCTTGAAAATAATACCCATATTGATATTGAAAATAAAATTTTAAATTTCAGAGCCCCGTAATTTGGAAAATATGGGCGACCGCCAATTTTTTCACTTGATGTTTTTTTCTTATTTTTTAATTCTCTATCGCCGCGTATATTTTTTTTTTTATTGGATTTACTTTATGGTTTCAAATGACATGAAGAAATTAGAGGTAGCCGCGGTGTTTTGCCTGCTGCCTCGAAGGACATGGACCGATCATGCTGATTCCCAAAAGCATCTCTTTCGACACTATATCTAATCGACTGACATATTTTTTTTTTTTTTTTTTTTGTAATAACTTTTTAAGTTTGTAATATTAACACTAACACTAAGACAGACAGACGGATATCGCTCAATCGACTTGGCTATTCATAAGAAGTCAGAATATATATTTTTATGGGGTCGAAAATGGATATTGTAGAAATTACACTCGGAATGA
This sequence comes from Gymnosoma rotundatum, assembly GCA_916610165.2. Taxonomy (NCBI): domain Eukaryota; kingdom Metazoa; phylum Arthropoda; class Insecta; order Diptera; family Tachinidae; genus Gymnosoma; species Gymnosoma rotundatum. The sequence continues at coordinate 97,583,753 of OU744340.1, forward strand.
TAAATGTAGATATGCCTTTTTTTCACTTTTTGTGGTGAAGGGTATAAAAAGAAAAAATTTTTAAATTGGTGCTGAAATGACTGATTTCTACATGCTCACACCTAAAAGAACAGTATTTTTCAACATGCAGTTTTCCAGAAGAAGAAAAACTTTTAAAGCCAATTTTGCAATTATTAATGTAACAATGTTAAAATGTATTTTTCAAAAAGTACTTTCTTCAAAAATACTATTTACCTTTCAAGGAGTATTTGTTTCAAAGCACAAAAGAAAATCTTTAACACAAATTAAAACTTTTTTAATGTAAAATATGCGCATACATAGTTTTCGAAATAGGCCATTTTTGAAATGTAACATTTAAATATGCAATTTCTTTCTAAAATACTCATTTATTAATAAGCTTTGAAATAATTACTTAAAAAAAATTGGCAGTACTAAGTACTCTTCAGTTGGTGCATTCTCAAAATAAAATTGTAATATTTTTTAAATTAGTTAATTTTACATAAAAATATTTTTTTTTAATTCAAATGCCTCAAACTCTTTAAGTTTTTGCATTTTTTATTCTTATTATAGTATTTCTAAATTTAAATTTCACATTCAAATTTTTTTTTAGTTCGTTAAATTGGGTCAGTATTTGCCAAGACAATTGATCTTATGAATAACAACAACGGAGCGTGAATATTAAGTAAGAATTTGATAATAAAATGCAAATTTGATTTGTAACCAATTTCTTAAAATAAACGGATAAAGAAGGTGTTTAGCACTGGTATTTGTTTACAGTCTCTGTATCAAATACTCTCGCTCTTTACTAAAAGAAAAGTATGAACAAATTTCTTTTATAGAAAAAAAAACATAAAGCCTTAAATCCTTTGAGAGAAAGGGTCACTTTTACTCAGGTATCATTTCGGCTGTTGATTCAACTAAAAAATTGTGGGAAATGATACTTGGTGGAGGGTGTGGGTCAGAATGTACCGAATAATTGCATAACATTTTCAAAGATTAAGGGATTTTTTAAAACATTTTTTGCTACCAGCTACAAGATACTCACCCTTTTTGAACAGATTTTTTTCTGTGTTTAAAGTATTCCTGTACATATTGTAAGGCATGCAAACATTTTTATTTAAGTTCTTTTTTTTCAGACTTATAAAAGGTTTAAGGCATCCTTTTGTTGTTGTTGTTATTTATACTAAAATAGGAAAAGGCAGTAAAACGTTTGCCTTAAATACTTTTATTGAGATGATAAGTCTTTTATTGGCCAGACCTAAATAAACATTAGTAGCATCAAATTCTGTGAAAAAAAGAAACATTCAAAAGAAGAAAAAATCTTTGTAATTTTATGATGCTAAAATAACATTTATTTAAAGAAGTTGACATGTTGTTTTATGACATCTAAACTCTGTATAATTTTTAAGGATTATTTGAACTACAAGTGCAAACAGAAGACAAAAATGCAAAAAAAAAAAAAAGAAAAAAAAAACAGCAACAAATAGAATTTGTTTTGTGACTATCAACACTAAAATTGTATTAAATTAATTAAAAGTCTTAAATAAAGTAATTAAATTAAAACCTTATTTCTTCTTTTTTTCTTATATATTTTTAAAATTAAAAGATTTACTAAAGCAAAATAAGAAACATTTTAAAAAATTTTATACCTTAAACTCGCGCACATAAAATTTTATTGTTTATTGTTTTTTGAAATAAAAAAAAAATTTAGATAAATTAATCAATAAATGATTTTGTACTAATATTCTTATTAATTTACGTGTGAAACTACAGTTAACAATTTTCAAATTTCAAATAAATTCTGTAATCACGCAACAATCAGATTAATAAAATTTTTAATTATTTAGTGTAAACAGTAAATAAAACATCTCATCCTCAATTCGAAAGGTGAAATAATCATAAAATTAAAGAAGATCATTTGCTGTTGACTTCCCTGTGCCTGTTGCGAATTTCAAGACATACAGTTTAATGGTTATTTTAATTAGGTTCAATATCTCTATTTGTAAAATGCCGCCAAACCAGCAAAATATGTTGCATTTAGTATGTGAAAAACTAAAATTAAATAAAGTAATTTTACCACCTTTAAATTCTACAAAAAGAAATAAAAAAGCCTTAATATTAAAAGCAATAATATTTAATTTAAGTGCGATATTTTTAGATTAATTGTTGTCCCTCAATTTAGAAAAAAAAAAGAAATTATTTAAAAACAATAAAAGAAAAATTATTAAACCACCAAATTTAACCCAACAGTTACTTTAAAATTAAGAAATCTGAATATTTTAAAAAATATTTGTCTGACTCAACAATATTCTATTTTTTTAACATTATCTTACAACGACTGCTTTATATTTCCAAGACAATTTTAAATTAAACACAGCGTAGACTTAAAAAAAAAAGTATTGAAAAAGCATTTTCATTTCCATAACCGCCCATTACTTTAATTATATTAATTTATTCCACATGATGAAAAATGAAAATAAAGAATTAAAACCACATTTCATACACAATCATTCCGGGAAAAATGGTGGAAGAAAACCAGCAACAAAACACGTTTTAATGAACGACAAGTAAATGATAAAGAAAAACAAGAAAAACCTTCATTTTTGGTTTTAAGATTAAACAAAAAAACCCAAGAAATGAACAATATATAGAAGGAAATTTGGGAAATGTGCACACACACATACGCACCTACTACTGCCACACCAAGTCTTATTTATGTACACTTGATATAACACATAATTAAATTACGTACAAACGAAAAAGTTGAACAAATAAGCCCAGGTATTAACCTCCAACTTCAGCTACCACTGCCACTGCTACTGCACACTTACAACAGATTTTGTAAGATTCCTAAGAAATATAATTTTAGTTGGAGTAGGAGCGTCTAGAGCTCAGTATTCATTAATTCGATTTCCATAACAATTTATTCATAAGACAATGTCTGGCACCATTATATTATCTGACAAATATTATGCAGCCAAGTAAGGTTTTGTGGGAAGTGTAAATGGGTTTAAGGAAGCAGTGAGCTTCTTCATACTTCGTTGTCTGTTTAAAATATAAAGAGTTAAAGATATTGTTTTATTTTTTTTTACTTTATATTACTTACTGGTGTTCACATAAAGTATTTTTATGATCTACTAAAGGATGCTTTAGCTTAAAGCTTCTTATTGTTTAGAGTTTAAGACACATGTACACAACACACAACACACAATTACCTGCATTTAGTGATAGAAGCCTTTGCTTGTGTTAAAATTCACAATCCTATCTTACATTTATGGTTTTTTATGCCCCCAAAAGAAACGTAATGGAAAAAAATTATCTTCAACACCTTCGAACTTTAAAATTAAATGAGTATTAGCTCCAACTTCATTACACTATTTTTGTTTTTATACTTTAAAACTCTTTTTTTTTTTTTTGTTGACTATTGCCATGGATGGATAATTTTAAACTACTATCATTATAATGCTCTTTTTGTGTATGTAACATATTCTATGGGACGATCTAGGATTGTTATTCGATAATAGATTAACGATTGTAAAGAATACAAAAAAGTGCATACGGTTTAATTCCAGCGAGCAAAAAAAAACCATTTGACCGACATATTGAATAAGATGCAGTAAATGCTGTGTTTTAAGCGGTATGGAAAGAATATTTTATATTATGTGGTGTTTATCACATTAACAGTAATGCGTTTGGAGAGACAAGGTATTCACTATGGCTTCCACATGAAGAGCTCTTACAATCAACAGTAAAAAGACACTTTATCTTTCGTCTGATACAGAAACCACATAATATGAAAAACACCAAATGAAAAATTTTACATCTACCGTCTTATAGTCTAAACGTTTCCTTGTCGGTCTTCTATATGTTTAGATCGATGTAAGTGGAGCTCCTAAGTTCATTCTGGACGTCCAATTTTAGTCGACTTTGCCCACTATTGTTGCCAATATATCAGAAATATCACGGTTAATATTGACCTCCAAGGCATCAGTTGTTACTGCTTTAAGATTATAAGCCAGTGATTTTACGTGAGTACTCATAAAATAATCGAGATACCAACTTATTAACAAATTTGAATTGATTAGGATGCGGTGACGATCTTTATTGGCCATAACACAAACTCCGACTCCATTCTTAAAGAAGCACAGTGAGACAACGCCGGCAAAAAGTGCAAGAAGTCAATGTAGAGCTCTGAAATTTTGCACAGGTTATTCTTAAGGGAATTTCAGTAAAAAAAAAAAATTAAGAAAATCCACCCACTTTGACAACCACCTCCCATACAATCGAAAATTGTAAAATGCCGTATTGTCCTTAATACTTTAGGTATAACTTTCAATTTTGGTACATTTGAATGTTATACTGCTACAAACATTATCGGAAAAAAATTTTGAATATCAGCCCACTTTTACCCCCTCTCCACCAATCCCCCCATCCATACAACCTCATAAAAAGTGCCATATTTTCTAATATATTTTAGATTCAACCTTCAAATTTGATATTATTGTAATTTACAATAACCCGCCCACTATTATACCCACCTCCCACTAAAATGCAATAAAAAAGAACCATTTTTATTAATGTTTTTTTTTTTTCATTCTATCAATAATTTTTTAACATCATCATGGTATTCTAATTTTTTCAATTTCATTCTCATTCTAAATGAATTTATATAAGGATCTGATGATATTTGCAAATAGTGCATTACATCTTCATTCGTAGAAATACGTGAATTTTTACGAGAATGGAATAGCCTGCAGTTTCTATACTCCTTATTCATTTCTTCTTGCACTTCTTCGCATAACATTCCTATAGGAACAAAGTAAAGTTAATATTAAATAAAATTTAAAGAAATACTTTTAAAAATAAAAATTTCAAACAAACCTATTGGCAATATAGCCTCAGATATCATTTGCTGCCGTGAATGAGAACTTTATGGACAGTGATAGGCATGTAATACCAGCCATAATGCTCTAAATATAATTTTGCAGTGTCCATACAATACGTATGGAATTTACCAGCATCTATATTTTTACTAGTATTTATAGTATTTAATATAATTTTAAAGAAAATAATAATGTAAATAAAATAAAATATAAACAATAAGTAAATAGTTGTAAACAATAACAATTGTAGTTTTTTGCATGTTTAAAGTACTTTTGCAAACTTTTGCTATACTTTCTTTACTTCGAATGAAAGCTGAGACTTCAACCTTTCATTTGATATAAGTATGCACCTAAAGCGAGGGCCTGCTCTATATTTCCCAGTCTATTCAAAATGCAAATTTTTTAATTTTTACACCACAATTCTGTTGTTAAAAAAAAATTAAAAAAAATTTATTTCTTTTTTCTTATCTACTTATTCTACAACAACTAAATTAATTAAAAAAATACTTTAAAGTTTTATTCATTATGTATTTGTTTATTAATAAGCTTTTGAATATTACATATTGAACTAACATATTTCAAGCGCATTGGCATACCTCAATTTTGACTTGCTCTAGGCGAAAAAGTAATGAAGTTATGAGGCTGAAATTTCAGGGAATTGTTACTCATTTACCTGTTAATATACTGTGAAAATTTCATCCAAATCGGACGACACGAAAAAAAAACATTTTTTGCCGCGGTTACTATAGGGCTGTCTCACTGTGGCACGTAGCGCCGTCCTGTTGCAACCAAATGTTGCCAATATCCTCCTCTTAAATTTTTGTGAACAAAAATTCATTCAGTATGGCCCGATAACGATCGCCATTGACTGTAACGGCAACTCCTCATTTTCGAAGAAAAATTGCCCAATTATGCCTTTGAAACAAAATCGGCACCAAATAGTGACCAGTTTTGGTGCACCGGCTTTTCAATGTATGCGTGCGGGTTTTCTGTGCCCCATATGCGACAATTTTGCTTGTTTATATACCCGCCAAGATTAAAGTGAACTTCATCTGAAAAGATGATTTTTTTTGGCAAAATCGGCATCTTAATGTCGCAATAATTCCCAGCGTTGTTCAAGCGTATAAACAACCATATTCGTTCAGCGGAATAAAACTATATTTTCACGAAATAAGCACTGGGTAAAAAAAAACTTTAGATGGCGGACCCTGTATATCACTTACTTTATTTTGTAGTTTTTTTTTAATTCTCTTTATAAGTTGCAGCGATATTCGTTATTTTAAACGACACATAACTAATTTAAACATCCCCCTAGAACTGAGGCCATGCTATACTCGTATTGCTTACCCCTGTTGCTTTACAAATTTCGTGCTAAATTAGTTTGTAGGGTAGTGTTAAGTAAAATATTAAAAACAAATGAGTGTTTTCCTTACTATCTTTTTTTTTTTTTGAAATGTAAGCAAATGTAATAATTAATAAAAAATGACTGTACAGTGCATCTGTAGTGTAATTAATTGCGTGCAAATAAATCTTAGAAAAGTTGTAATACGTTATAAGAGACTTAGTTTAAGAAACATATGTGTAATGAATTTTTGGAATAATAAAGAAAAGAAAGTGAAGTTAGTGCGGTGTCAGTTCAGTATCAGAGCCAATAAGCATCGTTCAGTGTGACTCTTACTGGCTGATGGCATGACGAAACTCGTATTCTTGGATCTACAAAAGTTTATTGTTTCTTAATCGAATGGTGTTTTTTATATGGTTTTGCAGAAGTCGCCTGTGAACATGAGCCCGAGTGTAATAGGCTTGAAATGATAATTATCTTAAAATCTTTAAGTGGCAAGTTATTCTCAATACTTTCGGCAATAATAAAAGCATTGTCTTTCGGCTTTAACTGCAATGATGTTATCATAAAGTTCTTGGATTTAGTTTTTATCATTGAGTTCTTCAACAACAGCTTCAACTGAATCAGCACCTGATGGAATCTCTTTCAAATCAACTTCATCCTCGATAGTTTCCACTATAAAGGATACATCACTGTCTTTTGGAGTTATTGGTTTTATCCGTATAAATATTCGTGTTATAAGGCGACGTGATATTATTTTTATACCATTAAATTAAAACCTTTACTACTTCACCTTTACAATTTCTTTTTGGAGATAAAGTACGAATCCTTACAAAGTATTTTTAAGGAGACCACTCAAAATGTAGGAAGAGTAATTTAATAATTGGTATAGCTTTCACACCACCACGCCGGAAAGAGATAAAATCCTCTAATACTGAAACAAAAACAGACGTTTCACTTTAGGCAGTACTTAAAAAGATTTTCATTTCATATATGCACCAACTACACTTTTGCTCTCAATAGAGATTAATCTTTGTACCAGCCTATTAATCTTACTATTAAATCTTACTGATTGAATGCATTAACTGAAATTGTGTGACATTTTATTGCGATTCAAGTCGCTCATCAATATTCTTCAGTACCGTTTTTACCTTCTATGACTGCTAGCAAATTATGGCAATAATTATTTGATGACCTTAAATAAAAAAAAACAAAAATAAGCACCAATGACAATCTTTATTTTCCATCCCTGCCTTTTTCAAAATGTAAACTACATTCTTCAGTACCGTTTTTACCTTCTATGACTGCTAGCAAATTATGGCAATAATTAATTGATGACCTTAAATAAAAAAAAACAAAAATAAGCACCAATGACAATCTTTATTTTCCATCCCTGCCTTTTTCAAAATGTAAACTATGTATGAGAATATTGGTAGCAAAAAACCGGTGGCAAAAATATGATTTACCATTTACCTAGTTAGTAGTTGTGGCATTTCATTTGCATTTTATCTTAACAATTTTAAATTAGTCTGCCACTACTTAATTTTTGTTTCAGCTCCTCTGCACTTTTTGTTTGCCAACGCAAAATTATTAAACCAAAAATGAAAATGCACAAATGTAGCGATGGTGATATGAAAAAACAGAACAAATAAAAAAATCAGAGTAATTTATCAAATGAAGGGAGTAGAACAAGTTACTCCTATCCCAGACTATAAAAAAGTAGAGAAACAAAAAACACTAGCCAAATCGGTTTGCATTCCAAATTAACCAAAGTCAAAATTCAACATTGAAGTATTTACTATTTACACACATACAAACCGTTTTTTTTTTTGGATTTGTATTAAATTGGGTACCAGTCTGTGGCTGTTATTTATTTTTTCAGCCACTATTTTTTGTGTTTTTTAATGACACTCAAAAAATGAACAATTTGAAAAACATAAAAATGTTGTATAAAAATTATACTACTGCAAGATTTAATCTATTACAATGGTGTTCATTTCATTACTAAATTATTCTTACCCTTAAAACCTTTAACATAGCGTTACAATTTCAGAGATATATTTCTTTATTTTTTATATTTGGGGTATTTTCATTAAAATTAATATTTCACAAGCATTGTTTAAAATAATGATAATGAAAAAAATGTAAGTACCATTTAGTGCTAATGATTTTATTTTAGTTATAATTGTTTTTACCAAGAGTGAAATTTTAATTTAATCGTTTCATTATTAACTACAATTGTTTCTGTGAAACACAATTACTTGATCGCAGAAGCTTAAAAAAAACTGTGCATAAAATAAATAAATCTTAACACTCTTGCAGACAGATCCATATTTGAAAATTTTAATAACTTATTATTTATAAATGAGATAGGAGTAGAACTTGACATCTGAAATCCAAAAACACCTAGCTTCAGAACTAGCAGGTCTTATAATTTTTACGAAAACAAAAATATGATTCCGTAGTGTCTCATTTACCTGAGAAAGTTGAAACATAAATATTTTACTGAACTCTTCTTCTTTGTCAGGCCTGTTCGTTAAACTGAAAAGTTCGATATATGCCATACTTATGTCTAGTACAAATGTAATGAAAAAATAAATAACTAGAACTGTATTATTTGTCGTTTATTTTGAAATATATTTTGAGATAAAAAAATTTAGACGTCATGCCTGGGAACGAATTTCTCGAAAAACCAACTTTTGAATAGCACAGAAGTCATCCATGCATTTTTTGAATTTGTGTAGTCAATAGGCAGAATTTTATTTCGAAAGCAACGTGGGTTTTGTGACTTTCCGATCACCAATTGCTTAATTTTTTTCGAACCACTAGCCTTACAGCACACAAGGGCCGTTATTCTTTCTTTGGAAACTTTTCTGCCTGGTGCAGATGTCTCTCTCGCATGAACGTAAGTTTTTTCAGGCAATGGTTTCCAAAAAATACTAGTTTCATCGGCATTAAAAATAGCATCTAATGGTATGTTATGTTCTAAGATAACTAGCTGCAGATTCCTCTTAAAAGGTTCAACATCTTCCATATTAGATGAAAGCTTTTCTCCACTTTGTTTTAAAAGACGTGTGCCAAAACGTTTTTTGAATCTGGACAACCAACCGTGACTTGCATTGAAACCTGCACTGTAAAGTTTTCTGTGAATTTCTTTGGCTTTAAATTGAAGGACTGCACCGGAAACAGGCATGTATGAATGGCGTTGTCGTTGAAACCAAGAAAAAAGTTGTTTCTCCATTCTTGGAAATTCACCTTGTTTCATGGCTTTCCTATTTTTAAATTCAAAGTTTGTACTTTTCGCATTTTCTATAAGACGTTGTTTTGATTTTAAAATTGTACACACTGTCGATTTTCTTAAGCTATACTTTTTGCCTAAATCTACAACTCGCAATCCGTTTTGGTAATCATCCACAATTTGTAGTTTTTCTTTTAAAAGAAGTCTCTTTCTTACACTCATTTTTATGTTTACACCACGAAAGAATATAATCATAACTGCCATTGCAGCATAATCAAACAAAATTGCTACAAAAATAAAACCTAAAATAGCGGTACTTTTTGCCACTCACTATGTTTTTAGTTAGAAATTATTTCACAATATACTTTTTTAAACTAAAGTTATGAATCCTATTTGTTCGCTAAATTGAGCACAAAAAATATTTTTTGTTCGCTATATAAGGTGCTCAATGGAGCAAACTTGTGTGTTCGTTAAATGCGATGTTCGCAGAATCGAAGGTTCGTTAAACAGGAAAACTACTGTACTGTAATATGTATGTTTAGTGTAGAAAGACACAAAAAATATACACTAATGACTTTAAACTATTTAACCATAATGATTTGGTAATGATTTTTTTAACTAACTATCAATCAAACCTTTCCATTAAAAAGAATTACCATTAATAAAAGTAATGATAATGCTTAAAATAGCATTAGCATTATTTATCATTCAATGCTAATGAAAACGTCAATTAATTAGTCTATCTAACTAATTACTCCCATGTATGAGTAATTAGTGGTGTTTGATTTTAAAGTTTGAACCCAAAAGAGAAAGAAAACGAACATTGTTTCACGGCTTGTCCGAATTTTATCTATAAAATGCAATTTGCTACTTCTGACTCAAAAGAAATGGAATATTTCTGAAAGAAAAGGGAAAAATTATTTATAAAAATCCAACTTATTGTATTTATACGTTTAAAATTATGAAACTGCGCAACCCACTTCAATTAGTTTTTTTATGTATTCTTGATCACAAATTAATCTTTCGACTTCAAAAATTATGTGTGGCTGACCCACGAGATAGATAAGGGCTTCAAGGAGCTATCCATTTTCCCATTAGTGGAAAGATACCAAAAGTGGCTACGAGTATTGCTAATTCTATACAATAAGTTAATATCGTAATCGCTTAAATATATACGAGTAAGTTACTTCGTTAGTAGTAACAGTTTTCATTACCCAAGCGTTATTAGGTTATACATATGGCCAATCCTTATATCGATTTTAGAACAGCAAAAATTTTCAGTTTTAAGACCATGCTAGTTTTCCTTTGTATATTTCTTTGAAGCCTTATACCTCCTAAGTTCAATACAGGTGGCGAAGTGTAATCTCTCATGCCTGTTTAAGCTTCGAGCGCAGGTGTTCATAAAATTATGTAGGCAAAAATGTCTAGTAGGCAGAGACACCAAACCACTATGATCCCTGAGGTTATAGACGCAATGGCAGATTTAACCTAATTCCTCCTGTGGTCGGGAAAAGTTGATTTCCTGAAGGATGCTTATTGTTTGAGTACATAAAAACCTATTTATATGTGTAAATAAACTCCAAAGTACTTTGTTGCACGACAAGGCCGAGATATTACTATCTATTATTTAGAAATGTTCCTTTTACCAACTTATACTAAAAATTTTCGTTGAGTGTATTTTTTTTTATTATATCCTGGCCAAAATCTATAAACAACGCCAAACACTTTGCCAAATTGTTCTAAAAAAAAACAAGAAGAAAACAAAATATTGCAAGGCATTGAAATTTATATTAACTCATAATGGGAAAAGTGTTTATTGGTTATTTTGTTTGTTAGTTACTCAACTATTCAAAAGAGATTTTTATCACACAGTAATATTTTTTTAGATTCGTTTCAATAAATTCAAGCTCAATAGCAATAAGTTTGCATTTTTATTAAGGCGATAATTTTATAATAAAAATTTAAATTTTATTTAAAGATTTGGAGCTTGTAATATTTATATTGAAAGCCTGTTAAAAAATATCTTTTAAAGGTTAAAATAAACAAATTATTTAAGCATTAAAAAGTAAGTTTTTTCGTTTGTAATGAAAAAACATTTTACCTAACATTGTTTTGGTTTTTTTTAAGCATATTCCTAATTTCCGTAAATCTTATCAAAAATATTTTTTAGCGGTTAAGGCAAAAAATCTGCAATTAGTACATAATTCATTCTAGGTCAGTATTTTTCGAAACTGCCATTTAAACATGACTTTTGTTGACGCCCTGAAATAAATAAACGCAAACGTGTCTGTCAGATAAGTAGTTTCAGATAATAGGCAAGAACGGAGTCTCATGTACGTTATGATTTGGTTTTGGTTTTGTACTTCTTGTTCTTGAATCCTAATGGTTTGAAGCTTAAAATAGTGATTGAATTTAAGTCTCCTCTTTTTCTACATTTTACTTCGTAAGTTGGTTCAGAATATGCAGCGCGTTCTAAAAAACATTAGATGTTTATGATGCGCAAACAAAGGTCAAACACGCATCAGAAAAATGGCTAATGTGATGGATGAGTAATTCAATTGATATTTATTCATTTTATATTGTTAAATTGCATTTGTTTATGCATTTCTAGAATTAAATTAGACATAAAATTTTCGAAACTTTAATAAGAGTTCGATTGGAAATGGAAGAGGAATTTACATCAGGTAAAAGAAAGAATTCGGTGCTCTCAACTTAAAAAAAAAGGAACAGATAACAAACAAAACAACACGAACAAACAAAAAAACAAACAAAGTTATTAAAAATTTATCCATGTTTAAGCGTTCGAAGTCGTAAACTAATGATAATTTCTTTTTTTCTGCGCATCAGGTAAGTATCAGCATCAGCTGGTTTGCATCGGCATCGCTAAACAATCACACATGCGCATCAGATACAGCGCAGAGATACATTTCCCAACGAGCCCTATGTTGTGTTGGAAAACAATTAACGAATTCAAGCAAGGGCAGCTTTTGTTTTAGAAACTGCTGCTAATTATATTACTTACAATGATACCTCTTAGTACGCGCTTAACTTAAAGTTTTAGGTTGAAGAAGTAACTTGACATGAATTCCTAAGAGAATTATATGACTTCCTAGTGAACAGGAAATAAGGCATTATTTGAAAAGTTTAGGAGAACACAAGGCCCGCAGAAATCTAAAGAGTCACAGTACCAGTATTATAACAACTTTTTGCTAATATGTTTAAGTTTGCTGTCGCAGAACAGGTTTTCTTGCTTATTTTTAATTGACTTAATTTAACCGGATTTCTTTCGTTGTCCAAGTAACTTTGAAAATTCCTGTTTCTTAGTTTTACAGATGCATTGTTTCACAGAAAAATTTTTATCATAAATAATTTTTATTTGCACTATGTAAAGTATGTGAATAGAATAAAAAGAAAGCAGAACTAGAAGGTGTTGACCAGCAGTGTTAACTGCATTAAAAGAGGTGTTTGCGAGTTTCTTCTGTAGAAGATCACGAGTATAAATTTAATTTCCTAGAGAAACTGAAGTAATTCGATTCATAATAACTTCTATAAACTGCCTGATGGACTCGGCATGGGAAATTCAAAATCATAGAGATTTTCACGCAACATTTAGAACAACTACACATCGAAAAACTAAAGGAAAAACAAAAAATAACCCATTACTTTAGATACGTAGACGACATAATATGCATTCTAGAAAGACACAACGCCAAACAAGTTCTAACAGACTTAAACACAATACATAACAAAATTACATACACAAGGGAAAAAGAGCAAGACAGAACTTTCCGTTATCTTGACATACCAATAACACGAAGAATTAAACCCGACAGACACAACTATCCACAGTTCCTCAAAGCATCCTACTCAGCATAAACTGGCAGCATTTAGACATATGATTCACAGACTTAAGAAAGTCCCACTTACTTCAGATAAATATAACAAAGAACTCGACACAATTTACTCTTTAGCTAAAAATAACGGTTACAACCACACAACACGACGATACAGAAATATATAGATTATCTAAAAGTTTCCAGATTGAAGGTTAACAGGCAACACTAAAAACGAACAAACTCTACGCAACAATCTGAAAACATCAACAGAAACCATCATGCATACATAGGACAATCTGGACGAACATTAAAAACAAACGGAAAAAGGAAGACTTCAACTTCGCAATGCACATTAACACACATGGACACGAACCAAGGGAAATAGATGAATGTATGACAACATTACACCTAAGTAAAAAAGAACGAAGACTAGAAAATATGGAAATCTACAAAACACGAAGATTTAACGGAGACATTACATTATTAACGAACAGGTAAACACAACCTCTGACACAATTTTTATACCACTAAAATTATTAAAACACTCTTAAGAACGAACACCCCAATATTTTGTCACACTTTCTTTTCTAATAATGAAAGACGGAAATATTAAACTTTATACCCCAATAAATATGACAGATATCAAGCAATGTACTTGTATAATACCATTTAAACGGAGACCTTTTATTTTTAACACTATCTCCTCAGTACTAACGAAAACGTGGATTGAAAATTCGCAAAACGTAACAAGTAAACAGCCAGAGGCGACGGTTTTCACCGAAAGATATAACAATAGTATAATATTTACTAGCGGAACAAACCCAATTAACTTCAAACCAAATAAATTTTTATTGATTAGCCGGAGGCGACTGTGCAGTTTAAAGGTAAATAAATTGAAAAACGGTGATTCAAACGAACTGGAGTCTAGATTAGAAAAGGGAACGATTGTTACTACGTTGCAACGAAGAGACTCATATATTTTAAAAGCAGCTAAGATGGTTAAGGCTATGCATAATAAAGCGAGAAAATCGCGGTAAATAAAATGATGAGAGCGTCGTCTACTAGAGTAGATATGAAGGTTAAGGCGCCTGTCTGGTAAAACAAGAAAATCGTGGCTCAAACCTTGGCAGTGTATTAGTACGTAAAGAAAGATAATACACACCAACAACATGTAACAGTTCGTAGCTTACTTGATTAAAAAGAGGTTGGTTGGTACAGCAGAATCTTAGAACTTCGTTTACGGCGAGAGGCACCTAAGCAGAACTTAAAGTCTCGTCTGAGTCACAGAATGTTGTGATATGAAAAGTTACCTTAATTTATTAAAAGTAATTCTTTAGTAAACAAAAGGCCATGTGAGTACAAAAATTTCCGCAGCCAAAAAGTAAAGAGCCCAAGAAAGACAATTAATAGAAGAAAAAAAAATTAAATTAACAGCCTTGAATTGCGTTCAGAAAACCCACATTTTTGATATGGAAAAATTCTGCAATATTTATAACTCTCTGTAGAATTATCTTTCAAACATATGAGACGTAATATTTAAAATTACAGAGCAATTCAAAGTTTATTGTACGAAATTTTAATAGAACCTCTCACGCTTACCTGACATATGTATGTGCCTGAGAAATATGTTTAACTTCTTTAACACAACAATATAAAATCAGTAATGCCCTGACACGTCGTATCTTAACTAAGCAAAACATTATTTTCCAACAGTGTACTAGAAGATTTAATCTTTACCAACATCTCTTTTGCTCTACAAACACAAGTGTTTTTAGACAACAGGGCAAATCCACATAATGATAATAATAGCGATGACAAATATCCATCAAAAAATACCAACCGAATGTTCCAAGTTACTCATTAAAGTATCATGCAACCAGTCAGTTAACCAACTTGTCTTTTGTATTTTTTGTCTTTAAGTGTTCAAAGGAAAAGTCATTTTCAAATAAACTTTAACATGACAGAAACAAAACGCCATAAAGCGAACTTCTTTAAAAATCTCTTGGCATTATATTCCTAAATGAAAAGTATTTAATGTTTGGTAGTGTTAAATTCTTAAAACAAGTGCAAAAACAACATGAACCAAGAATAAAAACAAGAAAAAAAAAAGAACAAACCTAAAAGACAAAAACCAAATAATGAAATGAAAAGATATTTACAAAAAAGAAGACCCGCAGTGAACAACAGAGTGGCGATAATGAAGATGAAGCCTTTGATATCAGAAACTTCAATAGATTCAATGGAACTATTGAAGTAATTGGATAAACCAGTTTAAAAAGATTTTAGATAAAAGGGATGAGTATTTTTAAGTGAATTTTTAAGCTAATGTTTTGGCAGGACAACAAAAACTTTAATACAAACAATGAACGAGAGGGGGGTATTTAAGCTTTTTTTCTACAAATGACTCTTGATTTAAGTTGGCGTTTTCCAAAGAAGAAAACTTATAGCAAATAGCAGCCACTTTAATGCCACAGGGTAAACTCAAAAAACCAACACACGAATATTTATACAATTAAAATTACGTCTTTCTTTACACACGCTCTCCAGCAAAGGACTAAATAAAACAAAAGTCTTTACGAGAAATCTTCAATTTTTTGTAATTTGTGTGTATATAAAGACACACGGATGTGTTACATTTATTTTTACTAGTGTGTGTGTGTGCTTTTACAACGTGTATGTGTTTATTTAAAAGGCCAAATAAACGTTCATTCTTGTGTGTTACTTCTACGCAGCCATTCAAAACCAATAATAACACATTGATTACTAACGAACACACAAAAAAGTTTAAGTATTTATTATGGCACTATTGTGTATTTTACACACACTCACACGTACCCATATAAAAATAATATAAAAACCTGTCTATGTATTTGCTATAATTTTCTTTTTATATTTATTTAAGAACCTTTTTATAAAGCAATGAACAGATTTTCATTCGAGTTTATTTCAATATTTAATTGTAGTGGTAGTAGTAGTGATATGGTATTTTATAGGTTTGTTTATTTGAATGGCCTGTTACCACATCCGGCAGTCCTACTAACCAAGCGTCATTTGGGAACTACTATTTTTGTGTGTTCTTTTGTTTTTCTATTCACTCCAAAATAATTTCCAATCGAAATGGTATTTCTGCGGTATGATGTATTTTCTAATTTTGTACATGTTTCATTTTTTGGTTATTTTCATTAATTTGGGATAAATTAAAACCTCAACAGCTGTAAATGAAAACAAAAGGGATATTTTTTGTTGGTTCTTTTTATATATTGGTTGAAATAATATTTCTTAAAATTATTTCAGTTGACTTTAATTTAAAGCATATAAATTTACGACATTTTTAAATTCTTTAAAGTTTTTGATTATTTAGTTAAATCGTATAAATCACAACATTGCCATATTATAACGTGAAAAAAAAACAATTAAAAGTGCTATATTCGGCTATGCCGAATCTTATATACCCTTCACGATCTACGTACATCTAGTTTAGTGAAGTAACTCCAATCAAAAAAGCAAATATTGGGATGACCGAGACTTAAGAAATAAAAAAAAATTGGTACTGCATATAATTTTATATAAAAATGTCACCGGCTCTTAATGGGTTAAGCCTTTTTAAAAAGTTTTATGGTTTCCTTAAAGACCCCTTTAAAAGCTTTTAAATGATACCCATATTGAAGTTAAAAAAAAATTGAAAGGTTCAGACGCTCGTAGCTCGGAAAATATGGGCGAGCCCCAATTTATCCACCTGATGGTTTTTTTCTTGTATTTTAATTCTCTATCGGCGCATATTTTTGTTTTTTAATGGGACTTACTTCATTCTTTCAAATGATATGGAAAAATTAGACGTTGTGTTTTGCCCGCTGCTTCGAAGGACATAGACCGATTTTCCTGCATTCCAATAGCACCTGTTTCGACACTATGTCTGATCGATTGGCTTACTTAAATTTTCTCTATCTGGTTTATTATCCTTTTTTCACTTATTGCGATGAAGCTTATTAAAATTAAGTACTGTATATATATAATTTTACCTAAAGATATCATCGGCTCTTAATAGGCTAAGCATTTTTAACAAGTTTTATTATTTCCTGAAAGACACCTTGAAAAGCCTTAAACTGATGCCCATATTGATATCTTAAAAAATTTGGTGTACAATCGTGCTTTTCTATGAAAAGTGCAGAGACCCATAACTCGAAAAATATGAACGAGTGCCAATTTTTTCACTGGTGGTTGTTTTTCTTATTTTTAATTCTTAATCGTCCTATACAGGCATGTCACAAATTCCGATCGGAATGGTTTGAATTTCGTATTAACAATTCCGATTTTGTTTTACTTTCTTAAGATTCCGATCGATGTTTTTTTATTCCTAAAAAATGCTAGTTCTTCACTCCCTAATTTAAGTTTGGCAATATTGCGTACACTAAAGTAAGTAACAGAGTTAATCTAAGTAAGGACACATAATAAAAGTAAATTTAAAAACCGCAAATAACAAAATTTTAAAGAAATTAAGTTCCACTTTGAAATTTAAAAGTGGTTTCATTCGGAAGATATTTTTCGTTTTTCGTTTTCTGAAGAACCAATTTGAGGAATTGAAACCACTTTCGATCGGAATTGAGTTCTGTGACATGCCTGATATATTAGTATTTTTTTTATTGGAGTTAATTCGGTAAATTAGATATGTTTCAAATGATATGGAAAACATTAGAGGCAAGCGTGGTGTTTCGCCCGCTGCCTCGAAGGACATGAATCGATCTTGCTAATTTTCAATAGCAAAATTTTTGAAGCTATGTCTAATCGATTGGTATATTTAGGTTTTCTCTAGCTCATCTAGTTCATTGCCAACGTTGATTCCAACACTAACAGGGATGGACAGATAGACATCTCCCAATCGACTTCTCTATGGACAAGAACTGGGATCGGAAATGGATATTGTACAAATTAAAAATGGAGTGAAAAACTTAGATATCCCTTTTTCCACCTGTAGTGAAAGGTATAATGAATTTAACCTAAAATTTATTTTATTTATTTGTTATAATATCAAACAATTCAAATTTAATTATACATTAGCAACGATTTAAATTAATATATAAGATTCGGCATAGTCGAATATAGCACTCTTTCTTGTTTTGTTTTTTTTTTTTTTTTTTTTTGTCTTTGAACTGCTTGATATTCATAGTCCTTGTAATACAAACTCCACTTGAGGCACTCGATCTAACACTCCACTGTTTTAGTCTTTCGTAAAGTAAGTTATCGGAAGATTTTTCAAAATACATAATTGTAGCAGAGATGGCTCCCTGAAAGCTTGCAGATAAGCAGTCCTATATTTTTTCCCATCCAAACAAATGTCTCGTCCTCGAATTAATAATTAATTTGGTCCTATTAAAAAAATTATAAATTTTTTTAAATATATCGTTTCAGGTCTAAAATAAAGTTTTCAATAAAAAATTATCAATTTTAAATTTTTAATATTTTCGCTGCATGTGAGAAGGAGTCTATTTGAATTTTGTTGTTCTCTGCCGAAGGAGACAAAACAATATTATAAAAAATTAAAATAAAAAACAATAAAAAGTATTGTTGGCGATTATGAGATAGTATCCCGTAGTTACTTCCATTCACTGGTTAGATTTATAATTACATTTTAATTAGATTCATTCGGTTGTAAAGTGTCCTTTTTTTCTTCTAATTTCGCTTTCACACTTGTGCCACACCAAGAGATTGTGGACACCATAATCAAGGGTATTGCTTACAGGACTTGATTCTATTTTCTTTTTAATTTATTTTATTAAAGGAAACAAATTAAAAAGAAAATAATGAATTGTTACACTTTTCTTGCTTTTAAGATGCGATACCAAAATGGTGTTCATATCGGTGTTGGAGATGTAAAATAAAAGCAAAATAATAATAAAAGTGTAAGTATTTTTTTAACGCAGCTGGATGGATTTTTACGCTTTTGCATTTTTAATGACTGTGATTTATTAATGGCGACAAGATGATTAAGAAATAGAAGCTTAATTTAAAATTATAATAAATAAAAAATGCAAATGTTCTTAAAGAAATATTCGAAAGGTATTGGTTTTGGTCGAATTTGTATCACCTTTCCTATTAATCGACTGATTTTTTTCTTTTTCTTCTAGCTAAACAAAAAATTACTTTGAACTTTAATATCAAACAGAGTAATTAATGGCGATTTTTACACGGCCGAAAAATAGCACTTGTGTTCATATTACATTACAGAAAGTACACAGGTCGTTTTAAAATTGTTTAAAAAAATTCATAGTTTTGTTACAACAAATTACCTTTTTGTACACCAAACGTTATATCAACAATATGTATTGTTTCATAAGTGGCCGTTTTGTCGGAGTAATAATTGTTTAAGCTAAATACTTTTACAAAACCAACAAAAACATAATACATTTTATTACCAAATAATTTAAAAATATATATTTTTATAAAAAGTCCTTTTTCAATATTTTTTTTCATAATGATTATAATTTCGATTATAAGATTTTTTATAAAACCAATAAAACAATTCTAAGTCAGACTTTTCTTCTTCTTCCTTTCTAATTTTATTAGGAATTAACATTATTTTACAAATACGTGTTATGCTTTTTCTGGACTACTAAAATAAGGCACGTGGTGTAAAATAAAAAAACCAGAGAAGAAATATAAGAACGAACTTAAGACTGAACAAGAATATTTAATATATTCTTTATTCTTTGAAAAGCAATTTCCCAAAATTTTTATTTTAGCATTTAAAATAAATAAATAAGTGAAATAAGTAAATGAAATAGCAATCCCTTATTCTAAAATATAATTTTTTTATAAGTACGAGGGCTGCTATATATATTTCTGGCCTAACAACACTGAGTGCTGCCAAGTGCAATCTGACATTTCCATTGTAAAGTTTGTCATTTTTTAGCATAATCGTACTCAGAATATTTCGACGTACGACCATTATTTGTGTTGTTAACAGTGACTTAAAAAAAAAATTAATATAGAAAAAAATGAAATTAACTCGTGAACATTTTCGTGCCATCATTTTTCACAACTTTCGAAGTGGACTATCACGACAAGAGTGCATTGATGAACTTAGATCTTTGTATGACGATGAAGCACCATCCTATAGCACTGTGAAAAATTGGTATAAAGAATTTAATCGTGGCCGAAGCTCGCTCAAAGACGAATTCCGTGAAGGTCGTCCAAAAACGGCTGTTGTGCCAGAGAACATTGATGCCGTGCGTGAACTCATAATGCAAGATCGACATGCGACATACCGAGATATAGAGACATCCTTAGACATTTCTTCCACCAGCATACATTCGATACTGCATGAACACCTGGCCGTAAAAAAGGTTTGTTCTCGTTGGATCCCGCACAAGTTGAAAGTCGCTCAAAAAAAGTCTCGTGTCGATTGGTGCAAACAGGTGACGAATCATGGATCTATGCGTATGAGCCCGAAACGAAACAACAATCGACCGTGTGGGTCTTTAAAGACGAGCAAAATCCAACGAAAGTTCATGTGACGACTGTTCCGCTGGAGCAACTGAGTGGTACACTACAATTTGTTTGCCTGAAGTCATCGGAGAAACTCGAAAAACCAACAAGAGAAGACGAATCATTGTTCACCATGACAATGCGAGCTTTCACACATCGGCTCAAACCAGAGAGTTTTTGACCGGCCAAAACGTCGAATTAATGGGTCATCCGCCGTACAGCCCTGACTTGGCACCTAATGACTTCTTCTTGTTTCCGCACATCAAGAAAAAAATGCGTGGTCAACGATTTTCATCGCCAGAAGAAGCTGTTGATGTGTTCAAAAACCATGTTTTAGAGGTGTCTCAATCGGAGTGGAAAAAGTGCTTCGACTACTGGCTTGAGCGCATGCAAAAGTGTATAAATCATGCTGGAGAATACTTTAAAAAACAATAAAACCTATTTTGATTATAAATATTCGCATTTTCACTAGTAGGCCAGAAATATATAGAGCAGCCCTCGTACAAAATGAAAAAAGTATCGTATCATGAAAAAGTACATTTTTTGCAATCACACTTTTTATAAAAATAATCTTTTATAAAATGTTATTTTTTAATGTCATCTTAAAGTACGTTACTGGATTGCAAGTCACTAAACTTTTTTTTACCGATTTTCAGTTTATTAAATTGAATTAACAACAAAATTTTCGATTTTGCTATTCAGTAACAATTTTAACGATATACGCTGTTGCTAAAAACCAGCTGATTTGCTCGACATGTTGCTCTTCGTTAAATAAGCGACTACAATTTTTGAGTTGTTAACTCTGTCGATAGAACAAAAGACGTACAGCATGCGCTTATGTACACAGAAGCATAAACAAGGAACATACATATTCGATTACAAAATAACAAACTTTAATTTAATGTTAATGAAATAAAAAATATTTGTTTAACTAAGTAAAAATACGCACATTTAAAATTTACTTTAAAAATAAATTTCTTACTAAAAAAATTGCACATAAAAATATGTCTTGAACGTATGTGAGAAGAGGCTATCGCAACTCCACAACAAAAACAATTGTTATCCTTTTCTTATTGTCATACTCCATACATGTATATTAGAAAATACGTATTCAGGTGTGTAAACTGACATCTAAGAAATTAAAACATTTATGTGCCTGGTTTCTCTTTTATATTTTTCGATTAATTGTTAACGGAGGTGCCACTCAAAGAAAAATAAATGTGTCTATTACCGTTAAGCTGGAGTTAGTGAATTACTTAATCGTTATTGCAAATAACAGCAAATGTCGACAAGTATCACGATTGTCGTATTGTTTAAAGTTAATGAATCGCACTACTGTCCTTTTAAAAGTTAAAGCAAGTTTAACTTAATAAAGACTTCCTTTTAATAAAGCGGTACCTATTAAAAAAAATTTTTAAATTTTATAAGTACAAAACCCGTCTGCTTAAATAACACTTTTTTAAAACGTACTGATTTTTTTTTTTTTTTTAATTTACTTTATTCGTGCTTGATTCCTTCAAATATGAATATTTCATGATATCCTCATGAAATATTTATTTAAAACTACAAATTGAATGTATTACTGCGGGGAAAGCATATACATATGGCCAATTCACTACTGCTCAAATAGCTCATCAGTGGATTTTACAAAAATTTTTTATAGAAAACTAGAAAGTCTTCTATCAAAATCCAAATTGATTAAATGAGAACTCCATGGAATCAATAAGACAAAAAGACATTAACAACTCAAAAATTTTCTAGACAAAAAAACACAGCACACATTCAGTATTTTTTTTTTTATTTTTTCTTTCCTTTTTTAAATTATAATTTTAAAAAAGAACAATTTAATAAAATGTTTTATGATCATTTTACGTTAAAGCGAAACATGTTACAAACAGTTTTGTTTATTTAATTCCTTAAGCATTTTCTTAAATTTAAAATGATTTATAATACTTTAAAGAATAAACTGGAGAAGGAAGAAAGAAAAATGTAATAGAAAATATTTGTAGAAAATCAATTAAAAATTGGAAGTGAATCGTGTATAACAGAAGGATAATTTTTGTAAAAAAAAATAATAAAAAAGTTATTTATTTAAAACGAGAAATGTTTGGCAGAAAAAATTAAATTTTATATTTACCCGCTTGGCTTAAGACCATTGTCAGTTTCTGTTTTATCTTTATGAATAAATAAAAAAAAACACTAAAGTGATTAATACATAATTGCAAAAAGGAGCCCTTATAAAATTGCACCCCCAACGAGAGCAGTAAAAGCATTCTTTTCCTAAAAATTTCTACTTCTAGCAACCCTTTGCCTTCTTAAGGGAATAATAACTAACCCTTTCTTAACAAATCCTTTTGTATGCTCATTTTTTCTTTAAATACGGGTCACAGACCGTCAACTGAATTGTTTTTTTTTTATTATTGTTTGTTGCTCGTAAACAAATTCCTGCCTGTTGGAAAATCATCTAATAACATCATTTTTGCTTTTGCTTAATTTTCTTTCTTTAAAAAATGTAGAAGAAAATATTACATTTTTATGCAAAATAAAGAAATCATCTTAAACCAGACTACTGTCTTAACTTGATGCAAATAATCCTTATAAATCGAAGAAAAAAAAGGATGTTAAATCAAACTAAACAATTGTTGCTATTTTTATGCAAAAATATTTCTTAGTCAGTGTTTTACTTTTGGCCTCATACAGTTCTATTTAAGATCAAGTTTTTTTTTGCAAGTTCCACATCGTTGATTTTATTAATCTCCGGCGCTCAATTCACAAAGGAAAATATAAAAAAAACAGAAGAAACATTTGCTTTCAAACGTATTTGACATCATCTTTAATGTAACAAATCCTTCCCCATTTTATTATTCTAAACAAACATTCAAAGGATTCATTTTCTTTTGTAAAAATACCTTTTTCTCTTTAAGCAACCTTTTTAAATCTCTGTATGGGAGTGTGTATTTGAAGGCCTAATTTTGTTTAAATGTATTTTTATTTCTGTTAAATTGCTTAAATTCGTAAGGAATTTCTTGTAAGTTGTTATTTTTTATTATCTCATTATTAGTTTAAATTGTTCGTTTGATGGTTGTTTGTCTGTTTTATAGCAAATAAATGTTAGAGAAATGAAGCATCCATAATCGTCAATTATTTTCCGAAATTAAGTTGATTGAATAAAAATCTTATGTGACTCTTAATATTTTTTAAATCCCTTAAATTGCCATAAATGTATTAAGCGTTTTTGTTAGCAATTACACCTAAAAATTTTGCAATGGTAAATTCATACGATACAGTCTGTTTATACCCATCCAACAGTGTTTTTGGATGGAAGAAGATTATACTTCGTTCACAAGATCAATGTTAGGATCTCTTTAAAAATTTATAATACCTTCAAGTTAGTTTTAGTTATTTCAAACAATCATTTTATCACGACTATAGGCGTTGGCAAGGATGTAAATTCGTATCAAACTTTTAAGAGTTGAAGTAATTTTCCCCTTATTTTAGAACGTGTACTAAATGAAATATATTTATATCAGTTACCAGGATATCTTAAAAATTATGAAAAATAAAGCGAATGAAATGCCTTTAAATAGTAAAACTAAAAAAAAAGAAAAACAGTTTCAAAATATTTTTTAATTAAAAAAAATCATGCATTAAGTTCAATTAAATTATTTCTAAATTTTACATCGAAATATAATCATGAGTTGAAGTTCTGTGATATTAGCTATAAGTCTGACAATAAATTCTGTGTTTGTGTTGTATAAAAAATTTTTTAATTATTTTATTTATTTATTTATTAATTTTCGGTGTTGTGAAAGTCCAATTTTTAATATTTAATAATTTAATATAAAAAAAAAAAAAATTTTTATGTAATATTAATAAAGTAAACATTTTTTAATAAAGATCCCCTGATGAAGTTTGAAAAAAACAAACGAAACGTTGGGAAAATACAATAAAATGTTTTGATTTTTATTGATATTTGGAAACAGATAACTGACCAAAATAGCCCAAAGAGATTGAAAAAAAAAATTTCAAAATAATAAGATTTATAATCATAGAGTATTTAAAATTGTAATCATATTATGATCATCCTTCTTAATCTTTAAGTGAGTAGATTTAACCATACTTATATAATTTTAGACCATCTTCGTTATACTTAGATAGTATGTATGCTTAAGTGTAGGAATACAACACACGACGGTAACGATATTTTCATACAAATTTTAAATAAGTTATCGTTCAACGACAGTGCCGCTGAGATAAAATTTATTTTATTTTCTTGTCGGTTTTCATTATTCTCTCACATTTAGTCTCTCACTCTCCCAACAATATTGCCACAAATATAAGTATTTTATAAGCATTTGAATTCACAATAATAGCAAAGGCACATTATTTATATAAAAATAGAACAAAATTTCAGGAATAAAAATATTTAAAAAAAAACTGATACATGTATGTACGTAAATGAAAAATATAATTGAAAAGGTTAAAAATATGAAAATAAAATTGATTGAAAAAATAAGTGAAAAGGTGAAAAATATGAGCCCATGTCTCATCTTAAGTCAGTCATCATTTATTCTTCGTCCCGCTCTTCAATCTGTGTGAAGGTTTTGAAAAGACCTATTGAATCCCTTACAAGGTTAACCAGTCCAATAGACCCTAATTCTAATTCATTTAAATGTAATAAAATATTTGAACAAAATATTTTTGAAAACAAACACAAAGCTGAAATGAAAACAAATATTATTAATGCCGTCAGAGAATCGTCGTTATTTTGTTTACTTACTCTCAGCAACGATAAAACGTTTCGTTACCGTCGTCTGTTGTGTTTCTACACTAATTCATTGAATCGTTTTCTTAGAAATTTTTTGTACTTTTTTTTTTGGCATTTTTGTGCATTTAGTTTCTTAAAATATAATTATTTTTGTATATCTTTAATATAACGAAGAAAGTTGAGGTGAAATTTAGTTGTTAATTTGTTACCTTAAGGTATGCTCTGCACTCTCTTTTATGAAAAAATTTATTGAAATATGAGCGCAAAAATCGAGGCTTTAATAAGCCAACAAGATATGTATTTGGTTTTTAGATTCACTTGTACAATTATTATATTTTCGATAACTCAATTGTATTAATGTGTTTTCTTTTTTTGAAAACTTTTAAATTTTTGATAGTTTCTGGGTATTTTTTGCATTTTCGATTTTTAAGAAATTTTAGATATTTTTATTGCAAGTACATTTTTTTGGGAAAAAACAATTTATGGTGAAGTTTTTATGCTTGCTAATCTAAAGTTTTTTTTTTTTTTTTGCTGAATTTTTAGTATTTAATAAAATTTTCAATTTTTTTAGCCGAAGAGATAGGTTTAGTGAAAACTAGATGGTGTATTGATATTTCAATTACCTGGTAAATTTTATTATTATTTTTTTAAATTAAGGTTTTCAATAAAAAAAAAGCAAAAAAATCAGAACTAAATCTGAAAAACGTAAGGAGAATAGAAGCGCTTGTCTTTTTTAACATATCTCCACAACTTATGGACCGATTTAGCTAAAATTGAATAGCTGCTCTTTCGAAACTATGTCTGAGAGAATCGCGGTCATTAATATTTTTTAGTTGATGACGATCTTCCAGCCACATTGAAATGATGAATAATCAAAACTTCGTGTCAATACTTTTTATAAAAACAAGACATTTGTAAATTACTTTTAATATTTCTCCTTTTTGTGAAATTTTATCGATTTGTGAAAGTTTTTCGTTTTTTTAATTAAATTTAAATACTTCCTGGTAAAACAGTTTTCATTGTGGTGTGATTTTTTCAATCCAATAAAGTTACAGTTTTATTCTATACTTTGTTTTCATTTATTTACGCAAAGACATAATATGGTTGAGACAAGCATTATTTTAAAAAACATTTACAATTGAATTATGTGATTGTTGCCTGTTCATATTATTATTACACGTAATAATTTTGATGTTGTTGGGATCGTATTGCTAACATGATAAAACATTGTTGTATATAAATATAAATGTTCTTAATTATTTATCGTTGTATAAAATATTATGATAAAACATAATAAAACTTTCTTTAGGTATTTTTGCCTACCATTTTATTATACACTTTAATCAATGGTTGTTCCACTTTTAATTTCCACAATACTTATTACCGACCCCATAGAGTATATTCTGGATCCTTGTATATAGAATTAGCGATGGCCGTCTGTCCATGTTCGTATTGAAAACATTTTTTGTCAAGGCACAAGAAGATAGCTACAAGATTTTTGCTATTGAAAATCAGTTCATTTGCGTTGGAGATATATTTAAAAAACAAAGATTTCTTGTTTTTTCTGGTTCAAGCCTTGGATGCGGATTTCATTTTATTTTTAAGTATTTAAATATTCAATTTTTAAGTTTTTCAGTAAAGGGATCGGCTATTGAGTCATGTTTTTCCTAAATTTTTTGCATGATATTTCCAATAAGAAAGTTATTACTATTAGAGTAAAAACAGACGATATACTGCTGTAAAAAGGGAAATAATAACATCGTAAAGCAATATCACTAACATCACTAACATTTTATTTTCATAAAAATGGTACAAAGGGTCAAGCTACAATTGAAGAAAGGCGTCTGTCATTAATAAATATAAAAACCAACCAACAGGAACAAAGGTATAGTGTTTAATATTAAAAAACGATAAAAGGCTAACAATAGTGTCCCAAATAAAAAAAAAAAATAAATTGCGCAAACAGATACAATTTGTCCGACCGTGATAAACGGTTTTGTTTGAAGCTAATCAAGAACGATCCACTTTTGTCAGCAATTGTCATAAAATACAAATTGTATGAAATAAAATATATATATAAATAATATCAGAGAAAAATCAAAAACTGAAATACGATTTCGCTCAAGAGCATGCAAATAAAGGTACGTCATTTTGGTCTTTTGGTACTTACTTTTGTTGTACATTTTTTCAGATTTTTTCGATGCGTATATTATCTTTTTAGCTTAATTTTACAGTCGAAACAAAAATAAACCTCCATCTGGTCCAAGATGGAAAAAGATTCGCTTGGAGAAAACCTCGTATTGAATTTCTAGACAAGAACATTAAAAAACAGTAAAATATTGTGGTGGTTCTTCTATGATATGGGGTTGTATGTCAGCGGCTGGAGTTGGGAAAATACATTTTATAAACGGAACAATGGATTCAAAGTATTATATAAACATTTTAAAAGAAATCGTTAGGGAAAGTGCCAAATGCATAGGCATAAAAGGCAATTTCGTATTTTACCAAGACCGTGATCCCAAACGTAAATTTTGGTATGCACGAAATTAGCCTTTACATAGTTGTCCAAGTGTAATGAATTGTCCCAGTCTTCAGATTTGATTGTTATTGAACATATGTGGGCAGATTTATAAAAAAGAGTATCTCAGCGGAGACCAAAAAGTATTGCTGCATTTAAGGAAGCAGTAACAGAAAAGTGGTACAATACTGAACCCGATTTTGGTAAAAAGTATACCGCAACGTCTACAAGCTCTTCTTGTCAGCAAAGGAAAGTCAACCAAGTATTGAAAATTAATTTAACAAGAAATAAAAATACGTAAGCTGCAATATCCTCCGTTAAGTGTGAGCTGCGGTTTTAGGAGTTGCAATACAAAATAGCAAATATTGCGATATTTTAATCTAATGATTGTATTGTTTTTTTTTATTAGTAGTATAGTAGTAATAATACCTATTTAAACCTAAGATCTCGTTACAAACATGGCAACATAATTTTTTCTTTGTGTCCCACTTGAAGTGTGAGTGGCTGTATGTGGCCATGCTCTTGAACCGTTACAAACCGACAAATAAAATCTGTTTTAAAGTCGGTTTTTTTTGCAAGAATTTCTTTTTTATTTATTACTCAGATTTATTAATTTATTTTTTTATTTATATTGTTTAATAATTATATTTAATTTATATTTTAAGAAAAATTGTATAATAAATATACTACCGTTAGAAATAATATGTTATTTTTGGAGAGCTGTATGAGCTTTTTTTTCTTTTTTTAGCATCGAACTTTGTCATAAAGAAATTTAATATGCGGTCAAATCAAGTTTTTTTTTTTTTGTTTGAAAATTTAAACAATTACTGAAGTAGACATTAATGTTAATTAGATTTTCCCACAGTGCACATACATGAATGAATTAGATTTTAATGGTTTCTTACGGAGAATTATGATGTATTTTTCTTAATTTTTTGTGAGTTTTTATATTCGTTTGCATTAAAAGAGACGTGGTATTATATTAATGTGCGTGTAGTTGTAATTTTTGTTTATTTAATAAAAGCCTTGGGGAATGTAGCAACAGAGGAAGTCAGCCAGTTACAGCAAGCATAATTATGAACTGAATAATGTTAATGAAGGGACCCAGTAAGGATAAATAAAAAAAATTAAAATAAATAAACCGAAAAAATTTACAACAGCAAAAAGGCAAATAGACACACATCAGTCAGCTGGACAGGCAGCTCAACAAAGTCAGTTAACAAGTGGTCACTTTGATGTGGTGCAGTCTGTGGTAAACGCGTAATTTGTTCTATTTTTTTATTTTTTCTTTTTCTTTGCTAATTTTTAAATGAGTCGCTTTAATAAACAATTTAAGTCTTGAATACATATTTTTTTATTTTCTTAATAAATTAACAAATAAAGGCAGAGAGTATTCGAAAAAGTAAGAAGGCTGCTGGCAGACAACCTTCTTAATTATTATGTATACAAATGTGGGTTGTTTCTTAATGTTTTTGACTTTGATATGCAAATGATTATTGGTAGAGTTGGTTGGTTTTCCTGTTAAGGATTTGTAAAACTTAAAACAAGTGTCTAGTTTTTTTAAGGGAAGTTTTAAGACTTTCAATAACATCTTAAAAATTTTAATTTCTTTAAGATCTTTTGAAACGTCTTACAAATTTCTGACCAAATGCATTCATGCATAAATAACACATTCAAATGAATCTTTAAAATATTTACCCTCTTAAACACATACGCACATATTTGTAGTTTGCATTTGATTATTTTTAAGGATCATATAAATAACAGAAAGAAACAAACAAACAGTTTTAATGGTCACAACACCAAATAATTGTAAGATTGGAATTTTCTTGTTTTAAAAGAAAAATTTTTTTTTTCAAACTTAGAGTATAAATGTTTGTCATATGAGTGATTTTTAGGATTTTTGCTTATCCATTAAATGTTATAAAGTAAGTACGAGTATTTTTCTTATTTTGCATTTTGGGAAATTAAGACTGCTTGACAAATTTTACTTACAAATCCCTGCATTAGAAATAGAAATCTTTTAAATAAAATTTTTATTTTTCCAAATGTTTAAGATGGCCAAAATAAAGTTAAGATTGTATTACACATGTTAGTTTATTTTATTCAATATAATTTATTTTAGGAACGCATGTGTTTACGATTTTATACTTTAAAATAGTTTTAATATTCAGTACAGTATAACTGAACATTTTTGATTTTGTTAAAATTGAGGGGCAAAATAATCTTTTTTTCTTCTTAAAAACAAAAAATTAATATAGTACGATCAATAAGTGTGAAAAATAACAGATTTTATAAGCGAAAACTATTATCGACATCCTCATTTTTGCGTCCTGTATTATCAACTACAGAGCATTAAATGTTTCGTTTAACAATTTTCAGTTCTGCATTTGCTGATTAAAGCGAGCGTTAATGTTAAGTTTCTTTCAGAACGATAATTCTTATATTTATATTAATAAAACCTTAGAAAATTTTCTTTAAAAAATGGCATACCAAATTGTAGTTTTCTTATGTATTTTAAGTACACGATTGCATTAAATCTTAATTGTTACTATTGTATTATTTAGAAATCATGTTTAAAACTCTTCAGGCGTTACACTGTGCAGAGGCGTTTATCTTGTTTTTAATGTAGCTTGAAGAAAACATATGTATTTGAACTTAAAGTTTTTAGAACCCTTGAGTGCACATGCAAACAAATAAACAACAATAATAGTAACATACCTCTATTAAACATACATACACACTTTTATAGATCGACTCACCAACACAACATATAAATATAAATAACATGTCCTGTTTCAAAATACCAAATAAAATTCCAAATAGAAATACGTTACTACAAATGCTTTTGTATAAAAGAGTTTTGTGTAAGAAAAAGAAGGTTTTAATGATTGTACTAATACTAATGGCCTCGTAAAATCCTCTCATATACTTTTATAAAAATTAATACAGGGAGTGCCAAGTACTAACTGCATTTATTAAAGCAATTTATTTACTTTTTCTTATCTATTGTAAAGGTACAAAACGTAAAGCTCTACAAAACTCTACATAACCTAATAAAGTAAGCAATCTAAAAAATGTTTGAAGAAATTTAATATACAGCTTGCATATTTGGCAATCGTGAAGTAGACAGAAGGCAAATTTATTATTGATAATAAATATAATAAATTTTCGATAAACCAACGTGTTTTAATCGTTAAAACATTTTATCAAAACCAATCATCGATTACTGTGACGATGAGAAAGTCACGTGAAATTTTTGGGAGAAAGAACGTACCCACCAAACGCACTATTTAACGTGTAGGGAATGATTTCAAAGATAGGCCCAAGTATGGACCACAACGTACTACAGTTTAACGTTGTGCACTTTTGCACAATCATTTGCATTTATTTCCATTTAAGATTTACTTGACACAAGAAAAAAAAAGAAGCCCACAAGGCCATTAACTCCACCGTTCCTTTGCCGGTAGGAGTAACAGCTTGCCCATGGCAACCCCGATTTTCATGAAAAATTCGTAATGAGTGAGGCACATTTTGATTTGGATGAATGTGTAAATATACAGAATAGTCGGTTCTGGGCATTGGAAAACCCACAAATTATTCATCAGTCACCTTTGCATTCATAAAAATTGACAGCCTGGTGTTCAATTCGGTCAGGAGGAATCATTGGAACTTAATTCTTTAAAAATAAAAATGGCGTAACGGTAACTGTGAATAGAAAGCAATATCGTGATATGATTGGAAACTTTGTATTGCCACAACCGTATGCTTTGGGCTTGATTAACATATGTTATCAACAAGAGGGTGCTACATTGTATACAGCCACGATTACAATGGGGTTGATGCGAGACCTCTTTCCCCAACAAGTTATTTCAAGGAATAGTGATGTCGATTGGCATCCACGGTCGCCTTATTTTGACAACTCCGGGCTTCCTTTTGTGGGGATATCTAAAAACCAAGGTTTATGCAAACAATTCAGAAACGTTTGAACAACTTAAACAAAATCTTAGTGATGAAATTATTGAATACCGCGTGAAATGTGTTAGAATGTAATGAAAAATATATTCAACAGGCCTCGCGTTTGTGAGGCAAACAGAGGCGGTTATTTATATGACATATTGGCGATATTAGATAACACATTTATCAATATGAGATCCATTATCTTTCCTTTAATCAAAAATTAAAAACAAACAAAATGTAATGTTTCGTTGTATTTTTTGACAGTCACGACAATTCTCATTTTATTTCTTTCTTACAAAAAACCAAAGCAAATCTTAAGACTTGAATTACAGTGAGAAAACGGCCTTTATTAATACAGGATGTGGCTGTCACTTTTGCCACATCCTGTATTTACGAATTGTTGTTTATATTCTAAAATTTATTAGTACACTAACACATACAATGTGTATGTAGAAGTTACAACAAATACTGTTGTTTTTGTTTTATTCTGTCCAAAACTGGCCTTTAGTTTTATTTGTGCAATTTGTATGCTTGAAAGCATTTTACGACTTGCTTTAAACTTTCTTATAAACTTCACATACACACACTCGTGCACACCCACATACTTGCATTAAAACTATTTCTTTATCCTGCAATCACACAAACACATCTTCATACATTTGAGCTAGTAATTTGTTAGTAAAGCAGTGTCAAACTATACAAATATTTATTGTTTTTTAGTTACAAAATCTTAAGGAACCATTATCTTGGTTTTGACTTTAAGGAATTTTCAATTTTCTTTCAAATCGTGTTTCCTGGGAGTCTTAAGGTTTTTGTGGCTTATTTGTAGTTTTGTTATTGTATGAAAGTGTGGCATATGTCTGTTAAAGGTTAGAGTTAAATGGTGACTGCTTTCATCTTCATCCAATTGAAATGCGATTACATGACCAAAACACGCACTCTCGACCAAATGAATTGATGTCTTAAAAGGTCATTTTACAAACACATTTTTGTTTTCATTTCATCTAAGAAGTTGACTCTTTTCTTCTGAAAAAGGTTTGAGTTTTAATAATTTTAGCAGATAGATTGCTTTTACGTATTTTAATTTAAGAACGTGAGACCTAAAGGATTGAATTTAATTTATTTAATTGAAACTAAAATACTTTTTGCGATAAAGTTGTTATTAAAAGTATGTGAAGTTAATTTTTCCATTTTATGATTAATATATTTTGATGTACTGTATTAAATTTATATGTATGTTTTTAATGCCATACCAATACCATTCTGTTTGTAATTTCTACAATATCCATTTCCGATCCCATCTGAGTTCTTATGCATGAAGCAATGGCCGTCTCTCCTTCTGTTTCTTCCGTGTTAGTGTTGAAACCAAGTTAAATTTTTTTTAATTTAAATACGCCAATTGATCAACCATAGTGTCGAAAGAATTGATTAAAATCAGCAAAATCGGTCCATGTTCTTTAAGGCAGCGGGAAAAACATCACACCTACCTCTAATTTTTCCATATCATTTAGAACACTGAAGTAACTCCAATACACAGAAACAAATATATGGGGCGATCAGGAATTAAAAAATAAGAAAAAAAACATCCAGTGAAAATTTGAAGCTCGCCCATATTTTCCGAATTATGGGCCTCTGAACTTTTAATAAAAAAGTACGATTGCACACCATATTTTGGGAGATATCAACATGGGTATAATTTTAAAGCTTGTGAAGAGATATTTAAGGAAATATTAACATTTTTTAAAAATGCTTAACCGATTAAGAGCCGATGACATTTTTATGCAAAATTTTATATTGTACATGTTTTTGTTTCCTATTTTTAATTCCCTATCACCCCAATACTTGTTTTTTTGATTGGAGTTACTACACTGAACTAGATTTATATATATGGTGAAGGGTATATAAGATTCGGCATGGCCGAATATAGTACTCTTACTTAATTGTTTGTAATTTTTTAAGTAAAATTTTCATTATTATTAATTTCATTAAACTTTAGATTTTTAGTGTGATAATAGGAAACTAAAATATTATTCTAGAAATGTATAACTTTAATTAGAAAGCGTTAAATTATTATGTTAATATTTTTTACTTAAGGATGAGCACATTTTCAATATGTATGCGTGTAGTTAATTATGTTCAAATATTTGGCCAAGATATTAAATGCTCTAAGAGTTACGAAAATAAATATTTATGCAGTTTTTAGTTTATTTAGTGGAATTTTTTAAAAAGACAAAAAATATTAAATTTTTCTTCGTCAATATGATTAGAACCACTTTGCATTTTTAAATTTGTTTTGCAAGTTTAAGCATTGAATTTATATTATCTATTAAACTTTAATGAAAAGTGTGAATGAAAATTATTTTGAATAAAGCGGCGAGAGCCAAATCGATATTTATCGTTCGCAAGGATATACCTAAAGGGGCGAAATCACAAAATTATTGAAAGAACTACAAAGACAGTTTTCCATTGGCTTCAGTCTAACGAAAAGTAGAGAATCTTGAAAACATAATAATTTTTTCCATTTGGGTGAGATAAAATAAAGTCGGTTTCATTTTAAAGAATTAATGGACGCCAATCATTAACATCTCCTTCTGAGAGTCGGACTCATACATGAAGGGCTCCGTAGCATGTATTATTTAAACTTGTGGAAAACTTTTAACTTTAAATTCTTTTACTTGTTTTTATAGCGACTTAGAAATACATAAATAAATAAGTTAAAGTAACAGCTTATTACGGTTCAAAGTTTAAGGCTGTACCTGTGAAAATTATGTTACTATCGGCTTATACTTTATTTCATTTTAATTTCATTTTCATATAGCAGAATTTGCATATCATACTTTGTAAAAATTTCAAGGTCCTGTCTATAACGGTTTAAATGATATTCGTTAAATGCACAGCATACTCATACATACTCTGTGTAAGTTCTGAATTTCTGCTTTATATGATTGAAAAACTAAAGTTATATAAGTGAAGATCAGCTCAATATTTAGACACCCCTTAATGTAAAGTGTTATTTTTACTACTATTGCTATAGTGCACATAATTTTTCTGAAGCTAGGTAATTATGACATAATATTTTTATGAATACCACATCACTTTCGGAACACTCTTTAATTTTTACTTGTTGCTTAGCGGTCTCTTCTGTGAAAATTTTCTAACTTTAACGGTTCCAGTTATAGAAGGGTAAGACAGACGCACGGAAATATAGACGAAAAACAAAAACGAAAGCAAAAGGGTTATGTTTTTACACTTTGTGTTTGGAACCCCAAAAAGAAAGTGTATTCCCATAGAGGACCTGAGTTGAAATAAATTATCTTACTTTTTGAAGTGCAATTAAATTTTTTAGCAATAAATAAGAACAACATAAAATTTAAAGGTGACCCATGCATGGTATGAAAAACATCGTATAGAATTTTTACAGATATAGAATGTTTTTTACTGCTACCGAAAACAAATTAAGAAAGTTTTTTTTTGACCAATTTATTAAAATACTGAACTTTAAGTTAATTCCTACTGCTTCCTCAATATACTGTACCAATTAATTAAAAAAAATATTTACAATTATAAACTTTTAACCGTTTAAATAGTTAAAAAAGGACATTAAAAAAGTTACATTTACAAAAGATTATTAAAAATGTATGACTTCAAAGTTAGAAATGAAATAATAAATATGAATTTCTTTTCATTTAATTAACAACGAAAAATGTTAAATAAAAAACAAATAAAAAAATTAAAAATTTAAACATTTTATAGAGCAATAGATGAAAACAGACACACACACACCCATACGCATAATATAAAATGGATAATGCGTAACATTATTTGAATATTACTCATGCAATTAAAGTGGCATTGAAGACCTCCAACAAATAGAATTTCATTTGATTTCTCTTTATTTTCTAAAAGGTACGAGGTTTTCTAACTGTTTAAAAGTTTACTTTGTGGGACACATGAATAGAAAAAAATAAGTACATTTTGATCAAAAATCACATTAAAAGGCAAAATTCTAAAAATTTTAATCAGATTTATGTTAAACAAAAAAGGACAAA
The DNA here is from genome assembly GCA_916610165.2 of Gymnosoma rotundatum. NCBI lineage: Eukaryota > Metazoa > Arthropoda > Insecta > Diptera > Tachinidae > Gymnosoma > Gymnosoma rotundatum. The sequence goes on from OU744340.1 coordinate 97,619,829, forward strand.
ATACAACTAAACTTATGTGTACATTTGTACATATATTGAGATTTAAAGGCGAGTGTTGTTAATGTCCAAAATAAAATACTAACACATATGTTTATTTTAAAATTTTTTCCTTATATCCTTCACCGTATAAGTATTTTTTAGTCTGCTTAAAGTAAAGGCGAACCATTTAGAACAAATTTATAGCACATTTAAAGTATTCTGTGTTTAGAGAAATATGACCTGAAGTTTGAAAAGCAGGCCTTCTAAGAATCATTTACTAGGGCAAACATCAGCCTAAATGAGTGTTTAACAAACGATATTCGCCATCAGCTTTATTAGGATTGAATGATAAATAATGCTTATGACTTTTTTAAAGCTATCATTATTTTTACTAATGGCAATGCTTTTTAATGAAAAGGTTTCATTAAATGGCATAAAGATCAGCAAAATTTTGTGAAATATATATGTTTTAACTTTCTCAGGAAAAATGAGAACTACGAGGGCTATTATATATATTTCTGGCCTGACAACACTGAGTGCTGCCAAGTGCAATCTGGCATTTCCATTGGAAAGTTTGTCATTTTTAAGCATAATCGTACTCAAAACGTTTTGTCGTACGACTATTATTTGTGTTGTTTACAGTGACTTGAAAAAATTAATATAGAAAAAAAATGGAATTAACTTGTGAACATTTTCGTGCCATCATTTTTCACAACTTTCGAAGTGGATTATCACGACAAGAGTGCATTGTGCACTGTGAAAAATTGGTATAATAAATTTAATCGTGGCCGAAGCTCGGTCAAAGACGAATTCCGTGTAGGTCGTTCAAAAACGGCTGTTGTACCAGAGAACATTGACGCCGTGCGTGAACTCATAATGCAAGATCGACATGCGACATACCGAGAAATAGAGACATCCTTGGACATTTCTTCCACCAGCATACATTCGATACTGCATGAACACCTGGCCGTAAGAAAGGTTTGTTTTCGTTGGATCCCGCACAATTTGAAAGTCGCTCAAAAAAGGCTCGTGTCGATTGGTGCAAAGAAATGTTGCAAAAATACGATTGCGATGCTTCAAAAGACGTTTATAAGATCGCCACAGGTAACGAATCATGGATCTATGCGTATAAGCCCGAAACGAAACAACAATCGACCGTGTGGGTCTTCAAAGACGAGCAAAATCCAACGACAGTTGTTCGTGGAAGAAGCACTTCGAAGCAAATGGTCGCCTGTTTCTTCGGCAAAACTGGTCATGTGGCGACTGTTCCGCTTGAGCAACGTAGGACGGTGACTTCTGAGTGGTACACTACAATTTGTTTGCCTGAAGTCATCGGAGAAATTCGAAAAACCAACAAGAGAAGACGAATCATTGTTCACAATGAAAATGCGAGCTCTCACACATCGGCTTAAACCAGAGCGTTTTTGACTAGCCAAAACGTCGAATTAATGGGTCATCCGCCGTACATCCCTGACTTGGCAGCTAATGACTTCTTCTTGTTTCCGCACATCAAGAAAAAAATGCGTGGTCAACGATTTTCGTCGCCAGAAGAAGCTGTTGAAGTGTTCAAAAACCATGTTTTAGAGGTGTCTCAATCGGAGTGGAAAAAGTGCTTCGACTACTGGTTTGAGCGCATGCAAAAGTATACAAATCATGCTGGAGAATACTTTGAAAAACAATAAAATCATTTTTGATTATAAATATTCGCATTTTCACTATTAGGCCAGAAATTTATACAGCAGCCCTCGTATGCGTACATATTTTTGTTTTCTTGTAAGATGTGCTTGCTGCGGTGTTAGGTGACTTTAGATTTCCGACATCAAGTTTTACACCTGTCTCAATAAAAAGCGATAAATCATTAAAATTTTCAAATATAGATCTATCTATAGGAATTTTTTAATTTATTTATTTTGTGCATAGTTTTTTTAAGTTTCTGCGATCAAAAATTTGTGTTTAATTAAAACAATTATGTTTGATTTAATTTTAATTAGTTATTAAACGATTTCATTAATTGGTAAAAATCGTTTCATTACCATTAGTAAAGAAAGAATCATTAGCATTATATGGTACTTGAGTTTTTTTCATTGTCATTTTTTCATACAATGCCAATGAAACTTCAAAGATAATGAAAAAATCCCAAGTGTGTTTTTATTTTGCTACGAATATAAGATCTGGCAACTCCTATTGTTGTTGTTATCCGTATGAGCGTGGTGAATAAGTGTGAATAATGGTGTGTGTATAGAATAAAAACCACAATTTAGCTAATAAAAGCTGAGCAGCCTCAATGGCTGCGTTGGTAGAGGTGCGTACTGCAAAACAGGCGGTCCTGAGTTCGATACCGCATTCGGACATGCGTGCAACAAAAAAATAATAATTATTTTACAAACCTCCCGAGAGGCAAAAGACAATTATTGTGTGAAGCCATGGCAGACAATTTAGTGGAGACGTCCAATTTAATATAAGAGTAACAGATAATTGTCAAGAAGCCCTTTATAATTAAAAGTAAGAACGGTACCGGTTTGCGCACGGGAGTGTAACAGCATAACAACAGTGTATGGCAGACGTGTGTTGTGGCTAATGGATTAAAGGAGATGACTGACTTGGATAAAAGGTGTAGTAGTGATGTCTGTGGATGGTTAAGGTTACTAAACAAGGCATCGAGTAGTTAATGTCTCGCCGGATTAACACATTAATGTAGTGTGGATGGCTGCGTTTGTAGTAATAACGCATGTTTAGTAAATACGAGACCAAGAGTTCACAAGACCGGTAGGATCAAGAAGTATAGCCAGAGAAAGCCATAAAACTTGAATACAGAACAATGAGCCACAGTGGTATTTGCAATCAAAAGAATCCGTACGTTTGTTCTAAAAAGTGAAAAACGTAACAATATATTGCAATTTAAATTGTAAAGCAATTTATGTAATATCTTGTATTGAATTGCAAAAATATTTAATTCTATTATCTCCGTTATTATTGGCGTTAACTAAATGTTGTTAAAAACACCAGGAATTAGGAATAGATAAACAACTTAATTTTTATGAAAGAATGACTGTTGTAAAAATCATTTGTGGCAATATTTTCATTTAAACTATTTAAAAAAATTACAAAAACTCGTTCAAAATTTTTGAGGTCTAATTAATCGTTTCCTTGATTTTGATATATCTCACCGAGAGGTTTATTTCTTCCTATACTGCTTTTTTATGCATATAAAACAAGAAGCGAAAAATCTGAGAAAAAAAGAAATAGTGCCTTTTTCCCTTAAAATCTGTTTGCGTTTTTAAGATCATCAATCATCCTTAATAAACTTAAAGCAAAAAACGTAATAATCACAAAAAAACTAAACGTTGGTTCGTTTCAGTATGACAAACGGCTGTTTCCTGAGTTAAGCTGCCTCCCTCGTATCCTATTGGCTCCTTGGTCTTCCGTTAGGTCTACTGGCCTCCAGCTTATTTTCCCTCTTGTGCGGCTAACTGTATGACCAATATCACCTTGAATAGTCTTTCATATATACATACATAAAAAACATAAGCTTTGGGACTCCTCTTAACCTACTAGGCGTCACAAAAGCACCATTTTGATCTATTGACAAAATAGTTTGCCAAATTACTGCTTCCTAAGGCCCATTGACCGCACTTGTGTTCCTGAATGATAACAATTTCATTAATTCATTTACCAATTTAAAACTTATAAGGTTGCTTTAATTTTGGATGAAATAGGGCATTTTAATAGAAATAATCGGACTCATCATGCACCGCGGATACAGAAGTTCTAAGTAGATTTTGCGTTATGTTAACAGTGCTAAGTGTCTACTGGTCCTTTCGATTTTAATTTAGTTATAAATCGATGAATGCCTGCATCGTTGGCGCAATTCAACATTCAATTTAATAACAACAATAAATGCTATATTTTAACACTGTGATGTTACAACAAATACAAAAATCGCATAATCTACACACTGGATTTTGAAATAAAATTTTCCCGTTTCTGTTAATTTCAACACAATAAGAGAACTGGCTGTGATGTGATTCCGTTTTTTTTCCTTTTTGTCTTATTTGTAAATTTGTTTGTTAATGTGTAGTCATTTTTTTCTTTACGTCTAAAGGTATAAACAAGTATGAGGGTACTGGACTAGAGTTGCTCAATAAGTGCGGAAATGTCCCAAAGCTAAAATAAGTCACACAATACATAAAGTATCCAGCACACATACTTTAAATAATGAAAAAAAAAATGGGAAAAAGGTTTTTGCTTACTTATTTCTTTTCATGAATAACTTGTTATGTCCAGTGTTAATGCGGGCATAATACACCAAGTGTCCCGCTTTTCAACAACGCCACAGCTTACAGACAGCTGACACAAATATACGACTGCATATGTGTGTGTGTAAATTGTGGGGTTTCCAAAGGATACATGTCTATCAGGCTGGCCTTACAAATGGCTACTTCTTTCGCTCTAAAATAAAAAAGGATGCTGATGTCGTGTTTTTTCATATAAATTTAAGGGCACAACAAAAAGGTTTTAACTCTTAAAATCCACTTTACTTTATAAGTTGTGGTTCTAATAAAATAAAAATTAAAATTTTTCTTAATGTATGTGTGAACAGTTACTGTTATATATGTGTGTGTTTATTTATGTATAAGTGTTTACATTGCATATGAGCAATGACAGCATTGTGAAAAGTGTAAAGACCTTGTTAAGTCTTAATTAAACCCTTGCAAAGATATGCACACGCACACACACAGCCACTCACATTTTTTCATTAATAAAAATTGTTTCTTAAATAAATTTGTAAAAAGAAAAGGGGAACAAGCTCTTTTATGATTAACTATGGAAAAATCAATGTTTTAAATGTAGAAAAGGTATTTAAAATAAATTTAAAAGTTTCGAATTTAAAGTGATAAACAAATTTAAGTAAAAATCATTGTTAAAGCTGCAGAAATACTTAAAGCAAAGTTATAAAAATATAATACAATACACTGGAAAATATTTGGAATTATTTCACGAAGTAAGCGCAAGTTCGTTTCCTAATCACATGTGTTTTATGAGAATATTACGTAATTGGTTTTATTGAAAAACTTTGATAGAATAAAGCTTATAACAAGACTTCGGCTTTGACATAAAATTTTAAAATTAGATAACAAATTAAGTAAACAACTTAAGTTCCAAAAAAAAAATATAAATAAAAATCATAAAATCTAAATTTTTATAAATTCGCTTTTAATAAAAATTTATCTTTTAACCGTCTTCAAAAAAAGAAGTAGGTTATACAATTCGACTGAATGTTGCTTTTTTATATTTTTGCCTACAGAACTCAGTGATTTCTGATCCGATTTTGATGACAGATTATGCTTACAGATTGGTCCCGTTTAAAAAACAGTTCATAATCTTAAAAATTAAAAGGTGTTCCATACAACATACATATTTTTTACCTGCATATCAGGTATGGAGGGATTCTGTAAAATTTAAAATGACTATGTATTGCTATGGCTCCCAATAACAAAAGTTATACAAAAATAAATCTAAAAATTAAAGGGTGCCCCCATAATTTATGTAGATTTACTCATATGGGCCTAACTTTTGAACCGTTATAAACAAATGCTTGCCAATTAGATAGAATGTCGACTGCTATGGCCGTTATAGTAACAAGTTTTTATATTAAAAATTCTAAATTAAAGGGTGCGCCAGTAGTTTAATTAATTCTATGCATATGGCCATACTTTTGCACAGTTGTAGACAGACGCTTGAAATTTACAACGAAGCTGTATTGCTAAGTCCGCTATAATAACAAGTATATAATTTGGATTTGGAAGTTAAAGGGTGTCCCAATACTTGATGTTATTTCAAGTATGTGACGAAACTTTTGAACCGTTATAGACAGAACGCTGAAACTTAAAAGGAACCTGTAATGCTAAGTCCACTAAAACAACAAGCTTAGAATTTGAATTTAGAAATTAAAGGTTGTGTTCAAAATTAATGTAATTTGTTCTATATGGTCGTATTTTTTAACCCGTTGTATACAAACACCTGACTTTTAAACAGAATGTCTACTACTTTGTTTCATATAATAAGAAGTATAAAAACTTTAAATTATAAACTAAAGGGTTTTACAATAGTTTATATAATCTGATGTATATGGCCAAACCGTTGAACTGTTATAGACAGACGGTTGAAATTTACATAGAACTTGATTGCTAAATTTGCTACAATAGCAAGTATACAATTTGAATTTGGAAATTAAAGGGTGACCCTATAGTTGCTGTTTTTTTGATGTATATTGCCAAACAAATGAACAGCCGAACAAGTATAAAGTTTGGAGACATAAGGGTGTGTTTATACTCTTGAGCCGTTATAGACAGACAGATGAAATCTGTTTTAAAGTCGGTTTTTTTTGCAAGAATTATTATATTTTTTTTATTTATTTTTTTTTTATTCAAGGTGAAAGAAAAATTAAATTTATTTTGCCTAAAATATTTTTTATAAATTGAAATAATTAAAACTAACATACGTATATTCTTATAAAGGATTGGTTCGCATATGGACTGCGCATAGTTAAAAAAACCGCGTAACAAAGTTGAAAGACCTAAGCTAACGTATCCTTTAAATATACGCGCAATTTGGTGCTAAGTTGCCCTTTCTTAAAAATTTTATAAAAGACACTATCTTATCCTTTTAGATAAGCAGCAATAAGCGTTTTATGTTATATATTCGAAAATGCCCGTCTAACACATTCGTCGCATCATAAGGAATCTGTGAAAAAGCACTGGACTGCGTTTCATTTGTAAATAAAATAACGTTTAATTCTGCAGATTTATTGTTACTCGTATAAGAAACAACTTTCGCTTAAACAGAGCGTAGCACAGAGGAGTATTTGACCCAAAAAGCTGGCCAAAATTATTAAGCGTGGTTTTTGTTTTAAAAGTTTAACTTTTTTGATAGTTTTAGCTTTAATTTGATAAAAAAAAGGTAGTGGCAGATTATTATTGGGTTAGTGTTATTTTTGACACCCCCCACCCACCAACCACCCACCTAACCACTATTTAGAACTTTGTTTTTTTTTCATTTTGAAGAGAATTTATTTTTATATATTTGTTGTGTATTTTTAGAAAAATTATTTATTATTACGTATGCCGTTCTCCCCCTCGCATTCCGCCAAAATTTGATTTGCAACTGTACTTTATTCTAAGAGCAAGTCAAATTAAATTTAGATAGTCGAACTATTGTAGTTGTGTAGGTACAGGGAAATAAAACATAGCTTTTTATGGATGTTACAATGTCTCCTTTCTCAAAATTATAATATATCCAATATTAAATATTTATAAAAATTGGTCTCGTAGCTTGGCTTCCTATAAGGAATAAACAACCAAATAAGCAAAAACATGTTCCCTTCTAATATTTATTTTATATTATTAAATACAATGGATATACAATTTTGTTGGCATTGTATAAAATTTCATATTGGTTTTTCGTGAGTTCAGCATTTATAAACAATGCTAAAGCACCCTCCGTTGAAAACTTATTGACTGTGTTGACTTCGGAAGTTGTTAACGATCACTTGTAAATTTTTGCTTTTCTTGGAGATCGTGTTATATCCATTATTAATTTAGCCGCATCTGGCTCATTGATGCAGTAAATGTGATCTCCTCTGTTGTTAATTGCTGACGAATTTCTTCTTTTTCACTTGCTTCATTAAATAATTTTTTTGGTCGCCCTGAAGATGAACTGCCAAATACTGGTATTGTCACAGTTCCTTCCAGCCATTTAGCATACGTGCTTAAAAATCGGTCCTCTTTTCGTTGTGCTAAACCCCAATATCCTTTGAAACAATTTTTTGAAATTTATAACACACTGCATTACTGCTTGTATATCCCCATCTCCCTGGCATTCTGAAATCGTACACAATTTACTAGCTAAAAACTGCAACTTCTTGTCGATGATTCTAGCATTAGATTCCTGTACTATTTGGAATAACTCAAATCTTGTGTAATTTTTTCCATGTTATCTCTCAAAGTTGCAAAACTCTTATAATAAGAATTTTGCGCAATAAGCCATATATGTATATTTTTCAAAGTGCATTTTTCTTTTACTTAGTTAATAACCTGATACTTGGGTGCATTTTTTATATACCTGCACCATTTTAAATGTAATTTTGATTTGTTACCCTTTTAAATTAGGTATGTTTATAGCTAACTATATTTTCAGAAGAAATAAAGTGTCCTGAAGACGATGAAGTATTACATAGACCGCTGGTAAACAAAAACAGTTTAATAGGTGTGTATGCGTGGGTTGACTTACAGTTAGTAAATTTGAATTTATAAAGTAAGAACTGAATTCTAAGAAATTCCTCTTTAAAGGCAGGTAATCCATCATGTTGGTAGTTGTTAAAAGTGATTAAATAATATTTCACACCAATAATTCGAAAAACATAAAAGTTTATGATGACAATAAAGTATAAGAAAAAGTGCCTTATGAGCAAAAATAGAAAAAAGGTAAAATTTTCAAAAAATCACCAAAAATAATGGCGCAAACTTGCGCAAACTTTTTTTCTTTTTTCTTAAATTAGAGATTTCATATTTTATTGTGGTATATAACATTATTTGTACAACAGCTACCTTCACTTTCAAAAAGCTTTTCCGTTTTTGTTTTTGGTAAGAATTAATTTATTTAAATTCATAGTTTTTTTTTATAATTAAAATTTTAAAAATAAATATTTAAGATAATTTTTTCTTTTTAAATATTGAAAATAGCTGCTGCTGAAGTCTTTCAGGCAAAAAAAAAATCAATGTAATACCTCTATTCGTTTAGCCATAAAAAAATATCATATAAATAAAAAGAAATCGAAAAAATTCAATAAAAACGCATGCAATTTTCTTCACTTTCCTGACTTTAACAGCGTCCCACAACTACAAATCTTAACTTACACCCTTGAAATTGCACGATATGATGTAGAATTTTGTTCTCTATCGATCTGCGTAATCTTTTCTTAGGATTTCATCAAATTAATTTTTGCCTTTTTGGCCAGCTTTTTGGGTCAAATACTCCTCTGTGCGTAGGAAGAATGTAATAATTCTTCTTAAAAGAACTTATTTTTATGAGTTGCAGATTGAGGTCAGCTTTTAAATATTTTTAATTGGTTAATCCTTTATTTGGATGCAACTTTTTCTAAATAAAGCTTCTCCAGGTAAGCCATAGTCTAAAAACACTCCTTTTTAAATTGCATTTCTTAAGACAATTATTATGCTTTCTCCTCAGAAATATTAGCAAGCTAGCAGTGCCCGCCGACTTTGTTTGCGTGTGGTTCCTAATTTTATTAAAATTCAAATTTAAAAAATGTGTTTTTAAATATTTTTATCAGAATTCTACAGACAGTGCTAAAACAAAAAATTTCCGACAACTTTTTTAGTACGATTATAACGGTAAAATTGAATACTTTCACATTTATATCCCTATTATTACGATAAGAAAGTATTCTATATAGGAACCAAGGTTTTAAGGGACCCTCTCACAAAATTTTGTTCAAATCCATACAGTAGTTTTTACGGGATAGGAACACAGACAGACAAGCAAAAAAAAATTCAAATCGATTACTATTTACACCAACATCAAAATTTTCAATAAATATTCCATTTACAGAAATGACCATGTTACAGTTTTATTGAATGTATAGATAATTTGTCTCCTTTTAATACAATTCTCCTTTTATAAAATATCCACATATCAGATGAAATCCGAAATTTTATAAAACATCGAAGGTATATCGAAAAAAAAATTATCCTCAAAAATCTCTGTCAGCTAAAGAAACAAAACAAGAGCCTAAAAATAGAAAACTTAACACATTTGGAAAAGAAAACTAAACCAGTTAACAAAATTAGAGAAGAAAATTAAATAAACTTCGATTCTCAGTTAATAAAAAAGATATTGTATACAACATGTATTTAGTTTCTCTTGAAGTATAATTTTAGCTTTAAATTAAAAACGAAAACTTAAAGATATTTCCCATCAGTTCTTACAAGGTCCTCTTAAAAGAATTTTTAATGTCATTTGTTTAAACTGACCTTTTAAATTGATTTTATTCTTAAATATACTTTCAAATGGAGTGGGGAATTATGAAATATATTACTTTTAAATTCGTACCTTCGTTCGCATACAATGGATTGTCTAATTTAAGGATTTACCTTAAGATGACAACAAAGACATGCATGAAATTATATATTCGTATACCAGTCTTTAACTCATACTATAGTAATGAAAAGAAAAGACTTCTCAACACTTAAAACCATATGTGGTCGCAAGCAATCAAGAAAACTTTCAAGTTTTCTGCATCTTATCAGCATCATGTACCTGAATATTTTGTTCTTGTTTATAGATCCCTTCATTTATGGTAAAATGCATTACGGTGATTTTATGGTGAATCTTTGTCTTGTTGTGTTGCTTCGCTGTTCATCTTGTGTTCGAAAATTCAATTAAAAATTTTGCTGTTATTCTACAGAGAACGATAATTAATTTTTTGTTAGATATAAGTCTCTAATTTTAAGGAAAATATATTTGGGTAAAGTTAATATTTATGTTTGAGAATACATATAAGAAGATACAAGCAAGACAAAAACTGTACAAAGACCCTAAATTTAATAATTTGTAAAAACATAAAACGCACATGCACTCTTGCGAAAATTCTCATGCAACTACCTTAAAGTAAGTACCACAAGCAGAACCTTAAAAGCTTATATTTTTTTTAAAGTGGTAGCTTAATGAGACATATGAAGTTGATTGTAATAAAAAATTTTAAAATAATGATATATATACATCAACCATATTAATTTTCAGAAGAGGCAAATTTAGTCACCGAAATGTATTATTTATTTTTTTTTTTTTTATTTTTTGTTTCATGTTTCTTATTCTAAGACTCGGGTTAGATTTGAGCTTGTTTACTTTACATATACTTTAACGCACTTATGCGGCGGTGTAGTCCACAATTCTCCGGCACGACTCGATTTATTCGATGTCTTGTTAAACAAGCATGTGCCTTTAAAGAGTGCGGAGATCCAGATCACAATAATGTGTTCCGCGAGTGAACTTCGAACTTGCAAGGTCCTCAATACCAACCAAACCCTTTAATCGACTCAGCTGCGATTCCTTCGAACGAACGAAGGATGTATATACATTTACTCCACAATTTTTTGTTTTAACACACAAAAGGTTTCAGTTTTAAAATGCAGGCGGTAAATATTGCCACCAATTATTTTGTTGTTATCGCCAGATTCCTGAAAGGTTTCGTCATTCTTAAGGTTTTCTTGAGGTTTGAACTTATTGCCTTCAGAGAAAGACACAAGCAAATACCTTTTGAGGTTCAAGTAGCCGCAGAATGCTATAACGTAATTGATGGGATATAACAATATTTGCTTATAGCGATGATGAAGCCATAACTACGAGGGCTGCTCTATATATTTCTGGCCTAATAGTGAAAATGCGAATATTTATAATCAAAAATGGTTTTATTGTATTTCAAAGTATTCTCCAGCATGATTTATACACTTTTGCATGCGCTCAAACCAGTTGTCGAAGCCCTTTTTCCACTCCGATTGAGTCACCTCTAAAACATGGTTTTTGAACACTTCAACAGCTTCTTATGGCGACGAAAATCGTTGACCAAGCATTTTTTTCTTGATGTGCGGAAACAAGAAGAAGTCATTAGGTGCCAAGTAAGGGAAAGACACAAGCAAATACCTTTTGAGGTTCAAGTAGCCGCAGAATGCTATAACGTAATTGATGGGATATAACAATATTTGCTTATAGCGATGATGAAGCCATAACTACGAGGGCTGCTCTATATATTTCTGGCCTAATAGTGAAAATGCGAATATTTATAATCAAAAATGGTTTTATTGTATTTCAAAGTATTCTCCAGCATGATTTATACACTTTTGCATGCGCTCAAACCAGTTGTCGAAGCACTTTTTCCACTCCGATTGAGTCACCTCTAAAACATGGTTTTTGAACACTTCAACAGCTTCTTATGGCGACGAAAATCGTTGACCAAGCATTTTTTTCTTGATGTGCGGAAACAAGAAGAAGTCATTAGGTGTCAAGTCAGCGCTGTACGGCGGATGACCCATTAATTCGACGTTTTGGCCGGTCAAAAACGCTCTGTGTGAGAGCTCGCATTGTCATGGTGAACAATGATTCGTCTTCTCTTGTTGGTTTTTCGAATTTCTCCGATGACTTTAGGCAAACAAATTGTAGAGTACCACTCAGAAGTGACCATCCTACGTTACTCAAGCGGAACAGTCGCCGCATGACCAGTTTTGCCGAAGAAACAGGCGACCATTTGCTTCGAAGTGCTTCTTCCACGAACAACTTTCGTTGGATTTTGCTCGTCTTTGAAGACCCACGCGGTCGATTGTTGTTTCGTTTCGGGCTCATACGCATAGATCCATGATTCTTCACCTGTGACGATCTTATAAACGTCTTTTGAAGCACCGCAATCGTATTTTTGCAACATTTCTTTACACCAATCGACACGAGCCTTTTTTTGAGCGACTTTCAAATTGTGCGGGATCCAACGAGAACAAACCTTTTTTACGGCCAGGTGTTCATGCAGTATCGAATGTATGCTGGTGGAAGAAATGTCCAAGGATGTCTCTATCTCTCGGTATGTCGCATGTCGATCTTGCATTATGAGTTCACGCACGGCATCAATGTTCTCTGGCACAACAGCCGTTTTTGGACGACCTTCACGGAATTCGTCTTTGAGCGAGGTTCGGCCACGATTAAATTCATTATACCAATTTTTCACAGTGCTATAGGATGGTGCTTTATCGCCATACAAAGATCTAAGTTCATCAATGCACTCTTGTCGTGATAATCCACGTCGAAAGTTGTGAAAAATGATGGCATAAAAAGTCACTGTTAACAACACAAATAATGGTCGTTCGTCGAAACATTCTGAGTACGATTATGCTGAAAAATGACAAACTTTACAATGGAAATGTCAGATTGCACTTGGCAGCATTTAGTGTTGCCAGGCCAGAAATATATATAGCAGCCCTCGTATATGAAACTGACAATTACGTTATCATTTCGGCAATTCCGTTTATATGCCAATCGCGCCTGAAAAATAAAAACCCTTGAGTTAAAGAAAAATGCCATACATAAACCATTTAAAGCTTTTCCCAATATTAAAATGAAAAATAGCCGTTTAAATTGATTAACTAGTTACTAAGTTTGCATGTGTTAATATTTCAATAATTGCACGTTATAACAACAATTCCTTGGATCCAAAAATAGAGAGAAATTATAGAGTTCAAACACCCTTGAAATTGCACGATATGATGTAGAATTTTGTTCTCTATCGATCTGCGTAATCTTTTCTTAGGATTTCATCAAATTAATTTTTGCCTTTTTGGCCAGCTTTTTGGGTCAAATACTCCTCTGTGCGTAGGAAGAATGTAATAATTCTTCTTAAAAGAACTTATTTTTATGAGTTGCAGATTGAGGTCAGCTTTTAAATATTTTTAATTGGTTAATCCTTTATTTGGATGCAACTTTTTCTAAATAAAGCTTCTCCAGGTAAGCCATAGTCTAAAAACACTCCTTTTTAAATTGCATTTCTTAAGACAATTATTATGCTTTCTCCTCAGAAATATTAGCAAGCTAGCAGTGCCCGCCGACTTTGTTTGCGTGTGGTTCCTAATTTTATTAAAATTCAAATTTAAAAAATGTGTTTTTAAATATTTTTATCAGAATTCTACAGACAGTGCTAAAACAAAAAATTTCCGACAACTTTTTTAGTACGATTATAACGGTAAAATTGAATACTTTCACATTTATATCCCTATTATTACGATAAGAAAGTATTCTATATAGGAACCAAGGTTTTAAGGGACCCTCTCACAAAATTTTGTTCAAATCCATACAGTAGTTTTTACGGGATAGGAACACAGACAGACAAGCAAAAAAAAATTCAAATCGATTACTATTTACACCAACATCAAAATTTTCAATAAATATTCCATTTACAGAAATGACCATGTTACAGTTTTATTGAATGTATAGATAATTTGTCTCCTTTTAATACAATTCTCCTTTTATAAAATATCCACATATCAGATGAAATCCGAAATTTTATAAAACATCGAAGGTATATCGAAAAAAAAATTATCCTCAAAAATCTCTGTCAGCTAAAGAAACAAAACAAGAGCCTAAAAATAGAAAACTTAACACATTTGGAAAAGAAAACTAAACCAGTTAACAAAATTAGAGAAGAAAATTAAATAAACTTCGATTCTCAGTTAATAAAAAAGATATTGTATACAACATGTATTTAGTTTCTCTTGAAGTATAATTTTAGCTTTAAATTAAAAACGAAAACTTAAAGATATTTCCCATCAGTTCTTACAAGGTCCTCTTAAAAGAATTTTTAATGTCATTTGTTTAAACTGACCTTTTAAATTGATTTTATTCTTAAATATACTTTCAAATGGAGTGGGGAATTATGAAATATATTACTTTTAAATTCGTACCTTCGTTCGCATACAATGGATTGTCTAATTTAAGGATTTACCTTAAGATGACAACAAAGACATGCATGAAATTATATATTCGTATACCAGTCTTTAACTCATACTATAGTAATGAAAAGAAAAGACTTCTCAACACTTAAAACCATATGTGGTCGCAAGCAATCAAGAAAACTTTCAAGTTTTCTGCATCTTATCAGCATCATGTACCTGAATATTTTGTTCTTGTTTATAGATCCCTTCATTTATGGTAAAATGCATTACGGTGATTTTATGGTGAATCTTTGTCTTGTTGTGTTGCTTCGCTGTTCATCTTGTGTTCGAAAATTCAATTAAAAATTTTGCTGTTATTCTACAGAGAACGATAATTAATTTTTTGTTAGATATAAGTCTCTAATTTTAAGGAAAATATATTTGGGTAAAGTTAATATTTATGTTTGAGAATACATATAAGAAGATACAAGCAAGACAAAAACTGTACAAAGACCCTAAATTTAATAATTTGTAAAAACATAAAACGCACATGCACTCTTGCGAAAATTCTCATGCAACTACCTTAAAGTAAGTACCACAAGCAGAACCTTAAAAGCTTATATTTTTTTTAAAGTGGTAGCTTAATGAGACATATGAAGTTGATTGTAATAAAAAATTTTAAAATAATGATATATATACATCAACCATATTAATTTTCAGAAGAGGCAAATTTAGTCACCGAAATGTATTATTTATTTTTTTTTTTTTTATTTTTTGTTTCATGTTTCTTATTCTAAGACTCGGGTTAGATTTGAGCTTGTTTACTTTACATATACTTTAACGCACTTATGCGGCGGTGTAGTCCACAATTCTCCGGCACGACTCGATTTATTCGATGTCTTGTTAAACAAGCATGTGCCTTTAAAGAGTGCGGAGATCCAGATCACAATAATGTGTTCCGCGAGTGAACTTCGAACTTGCAAGGTCCTCAATACCAACCAAACCCTTTAATCGACTCAGCTGCGATTCCTTCGAACGAACGAAGGATGTATATACATTTACTCCACAATTTTTTGTTTTAACACACAAAAGGTTTCAGTTTTAAAATGCAGGCGGTAAATATTGCCACCAATTATTTTGTTGTTATCGCCAGATTCCTGAAAGGTTTCGTCATTCTTAAGGTTTTCTTGAGGTTTGAACTTATTGCCTTCAGAGAAAGACACAAGCAAATACCTTTTGAGGTTCAAGTAGCCGCAGAATGCTATAACGTAATTGATGGGATATAACAATATTTGCTTATAGCGATGATGAAGCCATAACTACGAGGGCTGCTCTATATATTTCTGGCCTAATAGTGAAAATGCGAATATTTATAATCAAAAATGGTTTTATTGTATTTCAAAGTATTCTCCAGCATGATTTATACACTTTTGCATGCGCTCAAACCAGTTGTCGAAGCCCTTTTTCCACTCCGATTGAGTCACCTCTAAAACATGGTTTTTGAACACTTCAACAGCTTCTTATGGCGACGAAAATCGTTGACCAAGCATTTTTTTCTTGATGTGCGGAAACAAGAAGAAGTCATTAGGTGCCAAGTAAGGGAAAGACACAAGCAAATACCTTTTGAGGTTCAAGTAGCCGCAGAATGCTATAACGTAATTGATGGGATATAACAATATTTGCTTATAGCGATGATGAAGCCATAACTACGAGGGCTGCTCTATATATTTCTGGCCTAATAGTGAAAATGCGAATATTTATAATCAAAAATGGTTTTATTGTATTTCAAAGTATTCTCCAGCATGATTTATACACTTTTGCATGCGCTCAAACCAGTTGTCGAAGCACTTTTTCCACTCCGATTGAGTCACCTCTAAAACATGGTTTTTGAACACTTCAACAGCTTCTTATGGCGACGAAAATCGTTGACCAAGCATTTTTTTCTTGATGTGCGGAAACAAGAAGAAGTCATTAGGTGTCAAGTCAGCGCTGTACGGCGGATGACCCATTAATTCGACGTTTTGGCCGGTCAAAAACGCTCTGTGTGAGAGCTCGCATTGTCATGGTGAACAATGATTCGTCTTCTCTTGTTGGTTTTTCGAATTTCTCCGATGACTTTAGGCAAACAAATTGTAGAGTACCACTCAGAAGTGACCATCCTACGTTACTCAAGCGGAACAGTCGCCGCATGACCAGTTTTGCCGAAGAAACAGGCGACCATTTGCTTCGAAGTGCTTCTTCCACGAACAACTTTCGTTGGATTTTGCTCGTCTTTGAAGACCCACGCGGTCGATTGTTGTTTCGTTTCGGGCTCATACGCATAGATCCATGATTCTTCACCTGTGACGATCTTATAAACGTCTTTTGAAGCACCGCAATCGTATTTTTGCAACATTTCTTTACACCAATCGACACGAGCCTTTTTTTGAGCGACTTTCAAATTGTGCGGGATCCAACGAGAACAAACCTTTTTTACGGCCAGGTGTTCATGCAGTATCGAATGTATGCTGGTGGAAGAAATGTCCAAGGATGTCTCTATCTCTCGGTATGTCGCATGTCGATCTTGCATTATGAGTTCACGCACGGCATCAATGTTCTCTGGCACAACAGCCGTTTTTGGACGACCTTCACGGAATTCGTCTTTGAGCGAGGTTCGGCCACGATTAAATTCATTATACCAATTTTTCACAGTGCTATAGGATGGTGCTTTATCGCCATACAAAGATCTAAGTTCATCAATGCACTCTTGTCGTGATAATCCACGTCGAAAGTTGTGAAAAATGATGGCATAAAAAGTCACTGTTAACAACACAAATAATGGTCGTTCGTCGAAACATTCTGAGTACGATTATGCTGAAAAATGACAAACTTTACAATGGAAATGTCAGATTGCACTTGGCAGCATTTAGTGTTGCCAGGCCAGAAATATATATAGCAGCCCTCGTATATGAAACTGACAATTACGTTATCATTTCGGCAATTCCGTTTATATGCCAATCGCGCCTGAAAAATAAAAACCCTTGAGTTAAAGAAAAATGCCATACATAAACCATTTAAAGCTTTTCCCAATATTAAAATGAAAAATAGCCGTTTAAATTGATTAACTAGTTACTAAGTTTGCATGTGTTAATATTTCAATAATTGCACGTTATAACAACAATTCCTTGGATCCAAAAATAGAGAGAAATTATAGAGTTCAAACAGTGGTACTATTTTATTGTCCTTTATGTTATTTTAATGTCACATACATCTCAAAAAACTATAATTGACTGCTTCATTTGTATGTTATCAGTCGCAAGTGCTCCGTGATTAGAGATCGAGGCAAAATACACTATAACAGAAGAATTTCTAGCGCACGGTATGTGACAAGCGATACTAAATTTTATTCATTATAAAACCATCCAAAGACCCAGCGAAAAATATTAAATTATAAATAAAATAAAACAATACAATGCAATGGAGATGAATAAGAAGAACACAATAAATACCTCATTTCAATGGTCAACTGTATAAGATATGATGGAAAATCTAAATTCAACTGGCACCAACAAATGACATTCAATATAGAAGAAGAAGTTTTTAATTAAACCTTTATTAACACAGACAGTACTTGTGTTAGCTTTGTTTAAGTCAGTCGGATACTGTGAGGGAATAATTTGCATTAAACGATTTGAGAAATATGTACACTTTTTTTATTGGGCAGTTTCTCAAAGTTTATATTAAAGCCACTCTACCAGCAGAGAGGAATGTTTTGTTAAACAACTGGTACTAATAAGGAATTCTATTTAATGAAGTTCGATTAATTGTGCTATGTACCCGGGTACTATAAGTTCTTAACGCATGACTCATATATTTGCAGCAAATTGGTCATTGATTTGAATTAAAACTGGAAAAAATTAAATCGGGTGTATTTAAACTCTAGTCCCTCTTGATTACAGTTTCTAACAAACAGTTCCGTTCATCGTGTTTTACAGAAAATATTTTTATTAAAATTTTAAGGAAGACGAACTCATGCCGAAGTAGGAAAAACTCAATTCTACAGGGTCCAGCAGAAATAACTTTTCGCTTATAAAGTTACATTAATCAGACGAGAGTATTGGTGGGCACATCTTTAAGTAGCATAAGTGCCGTTTTCAATGTACAGCGTAAAATAGTTTCTTAAAAATGGCAGATCTCATATAAATACTCAAAGCGTCTTTCGTTCTCGCTTTGCGCTCGGGCGAATGGACAACGTTCCCTATAAGATAACAATTTATTCTTCGGTTTTTAGCTTTCATAAAACGAGTTCCGTATTAAAACGGAATCTCCCTCAGTCGACCATAAACTGCAACAAGCCCAGAAAATAATAATGCATATAGAGCGTCAATTCAGTAATCTCATCGACGACCCGATAAAAAAAATGCGGCGATTATATGATCCAAATGCGAAAAAGATTTTGCATCAAGGTTTAAAAATGATTTGTTGTTGCTCAGAAACTGACTCGTAAATTAATAAACAACTGAAAAGAATGATTCAATCAGTGTGTCAAATACTTCAACTAATGGTTACATATTCTTAAACGGGTCTATCTGTACTTTTAGTTAGTAAAATCTAACTTTAGTAAAATATAACTTTTTACCTGATTTAATTTTGCCTTTTTAATGGCGTGTCATAGTCTCCAAGAACATTGACTATGATAACGTTTTTATTATGGTGGTAGTGCTGGCCAGGCGCAAAGTATTTCTCCTTTATGGTATAACCAACACCAACGAATATTTTTTGAAAGAATAAAATAACAGAATGGTTGAAAGTATTGTCACTTTCACCTATTTCAACCCACAAATAAAAGCCTAAATAAAGCGACCAACTGAAATATTAAAAATTACTGTTTTTTTGTTTGATTAAATTTACAAAATTTCACTAAAAAGTAAAAATGTTACTAAAAACTAAAACCACCTAAAAATAACTAACTAAAACATTAAAAACTACAGATTTTTTTACTTATATTAAACGTTAAAAAATTTAGTTTAAATATCAATTGTTAAGTTTTTTTTAATATACAAATGCAATTTTTCTTTTTACGTTCCGTTTACGGTTTAATATAGAACTTTTTAAAGAACGAATCATAAAGAAATTTAATGACCCCAAAACGAGAAGGTGTCAAAAGAAAATTAATTTTTATATATTTACTGAGTTATTCATTAAACCACATTTCATTTTGGTAATTTTATTTGAACAAAATATTCACATAAAACTTATATTAAAATAACTAAACTCGTTTTTTATATTTAATTATTCTTTCATTTCTAAACGATATTCGATCATGAACGCTTAACTTTTTCAATCATAAAACTCTTAATTTTGATAAAACAAATAAACAATTTACACCTTTTTGCTCAATACAAAACAATTTTGTGTTGTTAACTTTGCCTTTATGCGGTCATCATCCCTGACATTAAAGCATTTAATCTTTATCTCTTGAATATGTAAACACTTTATTTAAAATAAAGAAAAATAAAAAAGGAAAAAAAAACATATGAAACGTTTTTATTTAGTGAATTTTAAGTACATGTTGATTTAAATAAAAATGTTATACTAAACTCCCCTCCAGAACTGCTCTACAATACAAGGAAGATTTTTTCCCATCAAGAACAAAGAAAAAAACAAACAAAAAAATATAAAAATCGGTCAACATCATCATCAGCAAATAAAAACAAACAATGGCAGTTTTTTTTTTTTGTCTTGGCATTCGCATTCTCATTTTCATATCTGGTTAAAGTACTTGCTCGTATCTACATATCTAAAAAGGCGTGAAATTAATTTACATAATTTTACGCTCTTTGATCGCTTTAAATTGCCTTCATTGCCCTTGCATTATACAAAGATGAAAAGTCCACAGAATGCTTTGGGGCAATAAAGTGTCGTACGTATTGGGTATTTAGTGCAACAGTATATCTAAGAGGAGCGAAGATAAAACCCGCACTACTGAATAAATTCAAGTACTTTTTCGTTTAAATTGTGGCATTATTTTTCTCAGTTATTGTTATTGGTCTTATTACTATTGTATTGCTCGATGGTGTCAAGTGAAAATTTACGCCTCCCTGTGCACCAATGTAATATTTTTTTTTAGATAATTTGTGTGAGACATAAGGATATAGACTTAATAAAAGCGCTAAACTGTTAACTCAAGTTGCACTTAAGTTGCCTAAAATGTCACTTTACGAGCAAAATCATTTGGGAGAGCTTTTAATTTTATGTGATGAAAAATTGTGCAAATATTGAAATTTTAAGAATATTTTTAAATAAAATTTATAAAATTTTGTCAACAAATTGCTATGAGTTTAATATCTCTAAATCCTTTACAAGAAAGACTTTAAGAGAAGTGAATTTAATTTTCAAAGTTTATAAAAGCTCCTAAAAAACTGATCTAAGGCCAACTCAGAAAAAAATCTATTAAAATAAATTTCTAAAAAGAAATCTTTGCCAACAAGTTCAAAAGTCATTATTGCAGGCGATGTAATTAATATCATAAATATTTTAGAAAATCCCAGAAGGTCGTTAGAAAAATTTCATTTTTTATGCAGCTCTTCTCTTTCTCCATTTGTTCGTCATTTAGTATACAACTTTGTTTCGAAACATTTAACTTAATTTATTATTTTAAATGTTGTACTTCTTATTTTATCACATAAAAATTTGGACAAATCATCTAATTTTTAAGTGTTCTAAAGACAGGCCCATGTAAGTCAATTTTTTCACATTGGGGACACCCTTTAATTTTTAGTTTTATTTTTTTTACTACCTTTTGCTATTGCGCTATACTTTAAAGCAGTTTTTTTTTTCAAATTTTATAGTGGTGACCTTTACTGTTCATAATACACGAAAAACAGGTATGTTTTATTGAGACACCCTTTAATTTTTTAAAATAATGAACTGTTTGTAAAATGGAACCAATTTGTAAGCATCACCTTTCAAATAAAAAAAAAATAAATTTGTTGAAAAATGACTGAGTTCTGCAGCCACATTCAGACGAATTGATAACTTCTTTTTGAAGTCCATTAATAATATACAGTAATGCACTTAAAACTCTTTTGCTAATATACAACACTTTTACTAAAAAATAATATTCAATCGGTGTACTTGATGTTGAAACTTGGTGTTTTGTTAATGAAAAAACAGGACATTTTGTCTCAGTGGATTCTGATCACACTAGTTTTTCCTCCTCTTCTGTATTGTTATATGAATGCTCTGACGTAATTATAATTAAAAGGTTACGTAAAGGCTAGGGAAATAAGCTTAACTGGAGTAAAAACAATAAAAAACTCAAGCAAATGCGTGGCTACGAGTATTCATCGATTAAGCGGAGTAAAGAACGAAATTGAGCAACTGAAAGAAGTTTGAAGGCTATTGGCGTTTGGAAATATGTGCAAAAAAAGTAGTGCAACGGAATTAGAAAAAAGGTAAAAAAGCATATATCGTTGGAATGGTATCTCACAAGCCCGTCAACTTGAGAACAACTGTTACATCTTCTCAGAGAGTAAAACATTAGTCTACACTTTCAAAATCCTGCAGAGATCAATGTTGTTTGTAAAAAAGTCGTTTTGTGAACAATTTCTCCGGATAAGCGGACCGTGTCCAAATTAGTTGCATGCAATCCATATACTACTGACGTTGACATGATAAAAAAAAGTGGAAAGAGTGATGTGTGGTAACAATATAAGTTTAAAAAGGCAACCTACAAATACTTCTCAGGCGCAGAAAAACTAATGTGATATCTACTTTGCTTATACTAATAAAAATGTTCCAGAATGTAAATACCAAATTCAGATACAAAAAAAGGAAAGCGAGTTAATATCTGTAATGATAAGAAAACAAAAAAGTACATCTACATAGTAAATACAATAAATAATAAAACAAAATATATTTACAGTTTCTGAATCTATAATAAAGTAGAGAAAAGACAAGCTCATTAACATGGAATAGTCAAGGTCTTACAAACAACGACTTGTGTTATCACACTCTCAATTTAATAATAAAAAATGTTACATACAACAAAAAAGAAACTCTAAAGTATAAAATCGATAACAACCTAAACAAAAGAACTCATTTATAGTTTACGATAAGACTTAAATGAAGATATCATTGGAAAACTATAAACATAATCTTTAGTAGAAATAATGGAAAGGTAAAATTCTCTAGCTTGTCTTAAGATAATTACGTTGGCCATAACCTGACGGTGGTCTTACTACTAAGTGAAATACAAAGCGTCGACTAGCGCTCTCCATTGGCGTATCCGACGAAGTTGCAATTTCAAGAACATGACTACTAGAACCATGAACTTCCCCTTGCTTGAGGGTTGGAGACTATCCAACTCTCTCTGTTGAAAGTGCAACAGCATACTTCGATCAATTCCGTACCATCCCTGTCGACATCGACCTTTTAACCACAGCCACCACGTGTACCTCGAAGGGACACTACCAATAACCGGCTATTCAGATTTGGTGCATGCACACCTGGGGCCTGATTCCCCCCATACCACGAAAGCACTTCGTCTGAACCTAGGTTAGCTCAGCCAGACTCTTAGTACCCCGGGTTTATGTCTTAAGATAATATTGAATAAAGAACCACATATTTTAGCCTAGGTAATAATTTTTTGTGACACGTTCTTTAACATAGGAATTACCTCCCGCCATGAATCAAAGATGTGAATTCTCTTTTTATTTTTATCGCATTACGGATTTTCAAAATTTTTAGCCGTCAGAATAAATATTTTTTTTCATTTTCCAAAAAGTGCTCACCAAGCTTTCATTATTTTTTAAAAAATTGAGAAACAGCGAAATTAATGACTACAGAAAAAAAATGGCAAAACGCGGCTAGAGAAAAAATCGCAAATCCTTTTTAACAGTCATTTTAAAATAAAACGAAAAACTTCTCTCAAAAGTAAAATTATCAATTTAAGCTTTCCATCTTGTCAGCTTGTCACATTACATTTAAACTTCCGGTCAGTTTTGATATGAAATTAAATTAAGATTCCAAAATCACAAAGCCACTCGCCAGCCGACGGTCACAAAACTGTAACATTTTGAGCAACGCATCCGCTGTGTGATGTGATTTAATACTAAATATATTTTAGTCACGTTTGAGATTACAAAAATCAACAAATATGACAAAAATTAAAAAAAGAAAGCACACACATGCAGGCACACAGATGTCAAAGTTAATACCTGATGAGATTCGTATGTCATTTTTGATGATACGCTGATATCTGACCTAAATAGATAAAAAAAAATTCCTAAAAAAAACAAAGGAAAATATGAGGGAGTACTTAAGTCAGCATTTATTTTAAATAAAGTGAAATGTTGGTGAAAGAACATTAACAGTTTGTTGACAGTAGTGCTTAAGAGATGTTCATATTATTACGAAGGGGACTTGTATCTAAATTAAAATTAATGATTTTTACGAAACCAAAAAACGCTTTAATTATTCCAAGGGAAAATATTATTTGTCTGCATTATTCTAAAAAAATGTAGATATTTGCTTTGTACACTTAAGCTTAAAATACATATT
The DNA here is from genome assembly GCA_916610165.2 of Gymnosoma rotundatum. Taxonomy (NCBI): domain Eukaryota; kingdom Metazoa; phylum Arthropoda; class Insecta; order Diptera; family Tachinidae; genus Gymnosoma; species Gymnosoma rotundatum. The sequence goes on from OU744340.1 coordinate 97,643,834, forward strand.
TGAGGAACATATAAATAAAAATGCAATTTTCATAATAAGCTTAATGATAAAATTATATTCCCCAAGAAAAACACAACATGTTGTCAAAACTCGAAAAAATTATAACCTTCTTTATTTTTCGCTATGCCAATTTCATATGCAGACACATTATTACTTACGTTTGTACTCACGCTTCATTATACTTTCATATATTTACCTGGGAAAGCCATCATCATTATCAAATAAAATAAAAGAGAAAAGTATATAAAAAAATGTTGTTGAAATACTTAACAATCATAAGCTGGAAAATAAGCATGTGTTGTTTTGTGCGACGTGTGTCATCATACAGTTAGTTACCTATTGTCATCACCGTCATCATCAAAATATCATTATTTTCTGAAAAGTAAGAAAGAAAACAGCGACATAAAAAGCACAACAATAGAGAGTATGAAATACTCTAAAGGACTGACTGACTACACATGTGGCACTTCAGTGACTTTTTGTAACGCATCAGACAATGCAAAAAAAAAAAAAGAAAAACATAACAAAAAACCCTACAACAATTGGTTATGCCAATGAATATTTTTTCCATAACTCGAATTTATTATTCAGTGGTGTTTAACTGATTTAAAATCATACATTTCATTATAAAATCCCTGTTTTTAATTTAATTTTTATTCAATTATTAGTTGAACTGTAATGATGTAACAAAAGAATTAAATTAATTTTGGCTTAAGTTCAATTCCACTTTCTTTGGTTTAAAAAAAAATTATTTACAAACGTATGTGGATGTTTTCCAAAGAAGAAAGGAAAAATTAGACATCAGCAATATGTAAAGTTGCATTTGCTGAATCGCTATATCCTTCATCAGCATTCTAAAAATAGAAGGAGTATCCATATCAATATTAATTTGGTGAGACGAAATCCATACAAAAACCAATATATTTCTTCACTTTATTTCTGCGTCTAATTTTTCTTGTTTTCTTTGGAGAGCATCCGCATACATTTTTAAATAATTTTTCTTTCTAAAAATGTTTAGAAATTGAATTAAAAAAATGAAAATGAGTCAATTTTAATTAATTTTTAATATCCTTGGTTCGAATCCTGATTAGGAAAAAATCTATAAAAAATTCATTTTTCTTTCTTAAAAATTTTTACACAGAAAATGAGATTAAACTTAAGCCTAAATTAATGAAATTCATTTTGTTATATTATAACAGTTCAACTATTAATTGAATAAAAATTTAATTAAAAAGAAAAAAACGCAAAGTACAGCGCATACACATTCATACTTAACTCATAAATAAATAAATATGACACTGAATCAGCATCTATAATGTTGTGAGGAAACAAGTAAGAATGATTAAAAATAAAAAAATTGCATTCGCGACAAACCGAAAGTTGGTATAAAGCAAAAATAAATGTACAAAACGAAATATAGAAAGAACAGCAAAGGAATACTTTACGAAGGTTTGTGTGTGTACTTTGTATACGAAAATTAATATTGATAGTTTAAAAGAATATAGTTTTTGGCTGTGCTTAGGTCATGGATACTTTAAGAACAGGACATCATACTACGACAAAAATTCATTGTCCAGTTGCAATCAGAAACTTTTGAAAAAGTATTTTAAAATTATTTCTTATGAAGATGTTTTTAAATCAAATTAAATTAAGAATTATATTTTAAAAGATAAATTTACTGGAATATTTATCTTATGCACAACTTAATTTTGCCGTACAACAGTAAACTAAGAGAAAACATAAAATATTTAAAAATTTTTTACATTTCTTTAAAGTTCAGTATTTCTAAATTCAAGGCGGGACTTACCAACGACAAAACATACCGTCTTTCTCAACACCAACTGAACGAGCATTTCAGAGTAGATATTGGGCAGAAAATTATGCGTTTTTTCAATTTTTAACACTCTTCCGTTCTATCTTATTTAAGTATTTTTAGGTTGGACATATTATTGCCGCAGTATCTACAGATTTAATGAAGTTTCTCAAACTTCCATAAATCTATTTAATTTTTCATCAAAATTGCTTTATAGCTTTTGTTCTTACTCAGATAATACTATATAGCTAGAAATTAAAGATTATTTTTCATACTCTTTCAACTGTATAAAAGAGCCGAAAATAAGTCAGCCGTATACAGTGGAGAAAGAAAAATAGAATTACTATTGGTTATTGTTGATTTTGTTTAAACATTGATTTTTGTCTTTGCTTTATTGTTTGGACGAAAATGTTTAATTTATTTAAAACGTTTGTCAGAAGTTTCCTGAAGAGTTAAGTAAGCGGTAGCGAAATGGCCATCGGGACGTTCTTTGACCCTCAATAATCAATATTGGTAACGAATTTAATCGGGATAATTAATAAAATCGTCAAAGTTTTTTTTATGAAAATTAAATAATTTAAAAAATTTTCCCGTGTCTTTAATTTAATTAAAGAAAGTTTTTTAAACTTTTTTCATTAATATTTATTTTTGTGGCTCTTTATACCCTGTGGAAGTGGAAAAATAGTATAACTAAGTTTGTCGCTCCGTGTTTAATTTTTACAATATCCATTTTCGACACCATAAAGTATATATTCTGAGACATTATGTTAGCGAAGTCAGTCTGTCCGCCTGTCCGTCAGTGTTAGTGTTTAAATCATGTTTGCCGAGGCACTAAAACAGCTAGAGGAAATTAAATTCGCCAATCGATCAGACATAGTGTTGAAAGAGGTGCTATTGGAAATCAGCAAGATCGGTGCATGTCCTTCGATGCAGCGGGCAAAACATTACGCCTACCTCTAACTTTTTCATATCATTTGGCACGATGAAGAAACTCCAATCAAAAAAAAAGTAAGGAAAATACATCCCGTAATGAAATTGGGGCTCGCCATATTTTCCGAGTTATGGGCCTCTGAACTTTTCATAGAAAAGAACAATTATGCTTCATTTTTTTCAAGATATCAATATGAATCTCATTTATAAGCTTTTAAGAGGTCTTTCAGGATATACTAACATTTTAAAAAATGCGTAACCCATTAAGAGCCGATGATATTTTTTATGTAAAATTATATATACATAGTTCTTTATTATTTTTTTTTTCTTATTTATTAATTTTCCGTCACCCTAATTTTAGTCTTTTTGATTGGAGTTACTTGACTAAAATAGATTTACATTAATTGTGAAGAGTATATAAGAATCGGCATAGCCGAATATAGCACTCTTACTTGTTTAAATACGAGTCATTTTTTATGCGAAAAATTTTCTAAATTAATTAACGAGTTTATAGTAAAAAATTTGTCAAAGCATAGCAGCCTTTTAACTAACTGACTTGCTCTTCTTAAATTCGTTTAACAATTTGCTTCAAGTTCGGTTTAAAAATATATTAACAATTTTTTATTTATTAATAATTTTAAGGTCGATAAATGATTGTTGTTGATATTTGCAGTTGTGGTTTTTTAATGTTTGACTACTTTGGGCTTTTTATGAATTTACCAAATCTTTAAACAAAAGATATTTGATTTTTAAACTTTATTTAAAAAACACACACATTCTTTGTATTGACGTCCTCCACATGATGACAAAAATAAAAATTCAAAAGATATCTTTTAATAATCATCATATAGCGGTCATCATTCCATTCCATTCCACTCTATCCACCCACAGACTTTTCTTTTATATTTTGTAAACGCTACAATGACAATGATGTTATTAAAAACATGCAGCATCTGTTGGGTAAATTTTCCTAACAAAAAAGGTTGCAACTGAATGAAAGTGTGTGTTTCTTTGTATGTTTTTTTATGATTGTCGTGTATTTAGCACAACAAATTGTCGATTCCACACATGTTTTAATAAAAATTAAGGCAATTTTACAAAAAACAAGGAAGCCAAGGGAACTGTACTGCATATTAGAGTAGGTTTTTTGTTGTACCTTCCTTGTTAAATAAAAAAAAAATAAAGAAATAAATTGAAAAAATAATATTTGACCTGCTCAAACTTAAAGATGTCCTTATTTTGGTTAATGACTTTGCTGGCTGTATTGGTCTTGTTGCAAAGGATGCTTTATGTCCTGTTTAATATGATACGATGTACTACCACTTTAACTATTATTACTACACGTTTTAGTGTTTTCATCTTAAAACAATAATGACAACATATTGTTTTTAAAGTATATACTATTGTGTGCTCCTGAACTCACTCCTTGACATGAACTTTGTGTTCTTTACTATTGTATAACATTGAATAGTTGGTTGTTTGTCTGCAGTAGATTGATTATGTGTTTGTTATGGCCTTTTATTGCCAATAAATCAGAATTTATTTGCAACAAAAAAGAATTAAAAACTTCAATAAATTCCTTTAAGTATCCTCCCCAAACCGAAAAAGAGTGAATGGAGTGTGAGAGTTTGAGTGTCTGTTGTGTATTTTGTAGTGTTTAGTGATGGAAGACGACATTTGAACGAATATGAAGAACGCCTGTTGAATATTGAAATAACCTTTTGAGTTGCTACATATGTGTTTGTTCGAAAGAGGTTTGTTTATTTATTTAAGTCTTTCGATACAAGTAGCTTTTGAAATAGAATACAAAAATTTTTGGGTAATATTAAATGTTTGTAAAGTCAAACAGTGGACCTTTAATACACAGATATATGAGATATTAATGCTTTTATTTATTTTAAATCCTAGTCCTTATACCCGTGTACAGGCGTGGCCTCTGACACTTTAGAGTAATGCACCTCCTAAATGGCTTACACTTTTCTATTGAAATTTCGTAGCTAAAGAAATGGCAAACTTCTGCGTCAACTGACACCTCAACTACTATCGTAGGTCAAACCACTGAGGATCTATGAGCTTCTTAAGCCGAGACCCACAAGAACGTATACCCAAAAACAGATGTGGCCACTTATGAACTTGTATTAATAAAATTAATAAAGACTTTGTTTTTTTGTGGTAATGTAAAATTATTTTATTTAGTTAAACTTAACTTATTTATTTTTTCTCTTCATTGTTGCAAGTTTTGCACTAAATTGCTCGAATGTTGCACACATATTGGCCGTTTACATTCAGAGTACATGTTACGAGAGCGTCTTTAATAAGAATATATGAATTGCAAGTATTTAGCTTATTTAGTACTCAAACTTATTCTAACCACCCTGGACGGGCTACATGTTAGTAAAGACCAAAATTTTATTAGCAAAAATATTAAATGAAAGATGCGAATAATTATAACTGGCCACACCTGTACTTGGGTATAAGTCCACGTAATAAAAGTTGGGTATAAGAAATAGGGTTAATATTTATAAAATTACTTTACTTTGAGAACTAGAGCCTTTTTTTGTCATTTTTTTACCTTGTACTTAAAAATGCATTTTAATCTGTCCTGAATTTGACGACAGAAGTTTTTAATTAAACATTGATTTATTTTTAAAAATTCAAAGACATAATTTTTCCTCTGACACCACTGTCATTTCCACTAGATACAAGTAACATAACAGAAAATAAACTATTAAATTTGAACTTTTGCTACGTGATGAGCATGTCTGTTGGCAATTTATTTTTTTCTATTATCAATATTTATCCATAAAAATTCTTATTGTCTAAAAAAAATGTTAACCCAAAAATCTATTAAAAAATTATAAGTTAATCCCTTGCGAAATGTTGTTTTGTGCAGAGTTTTTTTATACATGTTTTTAATAATAATGACATTAAATAAATTTTTATAATTCTTATAATAGCAAATAAATAAAACAAATGTTTTACAAGACAAATTGTTGACACGTGAGTCAATTGTTAATCATGTAATACAAAAAAAAAGTATTTTATTAAAATATCTATTTGCAAATATTTTTGTTTATTTAAATAATCTTTTTCCTTCTGCATTTAGCAGCCGTAATAATATTTAAATTTATTTGGAAAACATTTTGCCAAATAAAATAAGCAAAATAAATAAAAACGGATCTATTAAATTTCACAGACAACTTGTTCTTTAAGCTTCAATGATTGTAAAAGAACGTCCAACTGTAACGTTTGCATGAAAAGGAATTTCACTTCAATCTTTGTTTTTAAAATACTTGCAAACCAAAAAACAGCAACATTTTATTAGAAATCTTGTTATTGTTGTTGATGTTATTTTTACATTTTACTTGTTTTAATAGACAGAGTAACATGTTATATTCTGCAAGAAGATCTACAAATGTATTATTTGTTTTGTGTCATACCTTTAAAAAAGTATGTACGATAGATAACAAATGCGCCCCTGGGGTGTCATCGATTTTCGGAAATTCCATTATTCTATTTCCGTTGTGCAGTGTTGATGTTTTTACTTGTTTGTGTATTTTTTTTTTTTTTGGCTATTTTTTGTCTCCTGTTATTGAAGTTTTTCTGCTGAACATACAGCTTTTGCATTTTACTAATATTAAAGTAAAATCGCAAATTTTTAGCCTCCATTATTCAATAGTGAAATTTGATTTAACAAATTTTTGCATCCACAAACAAAATAAAGTTTTTCTATTAAATCATTTAAAAAATTCTTTTTGTTGCAAAGAATAAAATATTTGTTTAAATATATCTTCGATAAATACCAAAGGAAACACTTATACATCAGAAGGCGAATACGTCCATACAACACTCCTTGCAGGCTGTTGTTGAGCCATGACACCTGTCTATTTTTTTTTTTTCTTTTTTTGCAATTAATGGCATCATACCACTGCACGTATATAAAAGAGTTTTCTGTAGTTTAAATGGTTAATCCTTTAAGTACTGCGCATGTGATCACTTTTAATTTCTGCGTTCACATCAAATAATATGTATTTTTCTGAAAATATCACAGCTATGTCTCTTTAAGTTCAAAAAATACAAAATACTTTTTAATGATTTAATTATAACTACTTGTATTACTAAAGTATTTAAACAGAATCAAATGTACAGAGAGCCGGCAGAATAAAATTGATAATCAAACAAAAGATAATTTCTTTCAATTTGATTATAATAATGAGTCACGGATCAGGTACCGTCGGCTCAAGAACAGTATTGTTCTATAAGATTTCAAAATTATGGCCTATATTCATAGTTAAAAATAAAATATACTTTAAGGGAACTAAATTCGGTTTTACTTTAGAGTCAACTCTAACTCATTTATAGACAATTTAAAATAATCTTTTGGCGTAAAAGTCGAATCTAAATTTAAAACCAGCTAAAGCTTTAACAACACCATCTGTTTCTGGTCAAGTTAAAAACTTGTGTAAATTTGCCTTTGAGGAGTGGGAAAAGTAATTTTTTTTTTTTTTGGGTTATACCTTCGGAGGACTCTTTAAAATCTGATAACATTTTGTAGCAATTCATCAGTAAAACTTTCAGTGCTGGCAATTTCCGTAACGCAGTGGATTAAATTTTGATTAAAATTTCGCCATGCTCTAAATCGTAAACAATCATAGCGACAACAAGAGTCTTCTGCGCTTAGTTCATTAATAGCAATTGCTTTGTGACAGCTTTTCTGGCATTTCCTTTCATATCTTCCTGTATTGATTTCCATAACTTTTTCTTTTTTGTCTATCATTGACACGTCATTATCTCTGTTTTATACTGCATCCAAATGCGTGCTTATACACTCACGAAGACATTCTTTTCACTAGCACTCCAGTTGGCTTCTCCGTCTCTTAGTTTATTTACTTTGACTTTGATACCCAGTTGAAGTCGGTCCAACTTACAGTATATTTTATTTTTGACTATGAAAGCAAAAACGATAATAAGAGCTTTTTAGTTTAGAGTATATTTTATCAAGAGTCGACTACAAGAGCTTGAGGCCAACACGAAAAGTATCCTTGTAGTGTTTGGCCAGAAAATTGCAAAATTTTAAGATATTTATAATGTCATCTTGTCAGAATCAATCTAGAGTGAGATTATATTTCTAAGCTGTGTCTGTGAAGAAACATAAATGGTTTTGCCCAACTCGTGAGAATATGCAGCATTGACTTGCATTTAAATCACATTTATAAGCCGAGTGAGTTAGAACACTTTTATAAGATGAAATGTGTGGACTTATTAGTTTTATGAAGACGTATATATAAATTTCAAAGAAAACTCAATGGTTGTCAAAGAGATCCGAAGAAAATAATGTATTAGTAACACAGAACAGCAGAAAATATATTTATTTATGGATATTTGTTTCCTTAAAATGTTTGCCCTTTTCTCTAAATTTCAATAGTGAATAATTCAAGTGTATAATTCACATGATTTCCCACAAAATTTTTTCACTTTACTCTTAAATTTATTCACTTAAATTATGCTGGGAAACTGCATGCCATTTAAATTAGAGTATTAAAATTATTAATACATTTTTATAACCTTCACAACAAAAAGTGGAAAAAGGGTATATTTAACTTTGTCATTCCGTGTGTAATTTTTACAATATCTGAATTCGATTGAGTCATGTCCGTCTGTCCAGCCTTGTTAGCGTTGAAATAGAAAAAAATTAAATATATCAATCGATCAGATATTGTGTCGAAAGAGGTGCTATTGGAAATCAGCATGATCGGTCCATGTCCTTCGGGACAACAGGCAAAATACCACGCCTACCTCTAATGTTTTCATGTCATTTGGTACAATAAAGTAACTCCAATGAAAAAAACAATTAAATGGGGTAATAGAGAATTAAAGAATGAGAAAAAAAATTACGTGGAAAAATTGGCGCTCGTCCATATTTTCGGAGTTACGGAGCTCTGAAAGTCTAAAATATCAATATCGGCATTATTTTAAAGCTTTTGAAGAGATATTTACGGAAATAATAAATATTTTTAAATACTTAACCCATTAAGAGCGTATGGCATTGTTATGTAAAATAATATATATTGCAGTACCAAATTTTTTTTTATTTCTTTAGTCTCAGTCACTTCACCAAACTAGATTTACATAGACGGTGAAGGGTATACTTGGGTGTACTTGTTTTTATTCAAGATCAATCACTACAGCTCAGAGTGTAGGAAAAATGGCAATTGTGAAGCTTTTTATTAAAAATATCACTAAATGGCCAAATGTGTCAGTAGCAATCAGGCATGATGTAACAATCGCAAGTCGCTTAAAACTTGCGATGCGAGTTGTAATCGAATGAATAGTGTTCTGCAGTTTTTTTTTATTAGGATCTGCACTCATGGGATGATCCCTACTCATGCAATGCATTACTAAGAAATTAAGTTATGCGAAGCCGGATAGAGGGAGTAATGCTTGTGGACATTTACTTTAAATCTCTAAACGGTTAAAGCGAGATGAAAGACCTCCGAAGGAACTTTATGTGGAATATGAACTGTTGAGCAAAAATACTAATTTTTTTGTAATGCGTAGTGAGATTTACTGGCCAATCGGCCACAAAAGGATGCGCTCTTGATACAGATTGCGTGGCGCATACACGGTATTTAGGAACAAGCACATTCCTTTGTAGTAACGATAAAACTGTGAAACACACCACACATTGCGTCGATGCTTCTACTGGATACCCTGCTCTTACCGATGAGCTTCTTCAATCTCTCCTGCAGGCACTCAAGTAATTCTAATATAGCTTTGAAAAACCGGCCCATTGTTGAATTCCATTTTCGATCTGGTAAAGGAGACACTGATAGGGAGGATATCTTTTGCGATCTAAAAAATATGCTTGTTCCAAAGAACATTACATTGAATCTTCATATTAAGAACATCAAGAGCTTCTGATTCCTTATTAATTCTATTACCTATAATTACAGATGAGGTAGCATAAAAAGCCATACGCTTGAGCGAAAACACACAGCACTGGGTTTTACAAGCATCAAATTAAACCCTATTCACAAGGTCCCATTCGGAGATTGTCTAAAGATCGCAATTCATAGTACAGGGTGTTTTTTTTAGACGTATAGAACTTTAAGTTGGCATCACTTTTTTAACTGGCGGCCATTTTGTCAGCTGTCAAGTGATTAATATTTAGTTTGGTTTGCCATTTCATCATGAATAGGTTGACAAAAGAACAACGCTTGCAAATCGTGCAAATTTATTTCGAAAATAATGGTTCAGTTCGCGAAGTTTACCGCAAGCTCCGTCCATTTTATGGTCGACATAATCGGCCATCAGAGCAATTAATTCGGTTAACCATGGATCGTTTTCGCACTACGTTTACTCTATGTGATAATACGCATCCGCAGAGACGTCGAACAGTGCGCACCGAAGAAACAATTGCCGCTGTAGAGCAAAGTGTTGAAGAGGACCCGAATGAATCGATTCGCCACCGTGCACAGCAATTAGAGCTTTGTCCATCAACTTTATGGAAGATTTTGCGCAAAGATCTTGGCTTGCGACCTTACAAGATCCAGCTTGTGCAAGAATTAAAGCCGCGAGACCATGCAATGCGTCGTGATTTTGGTGTATGGGCCGAAAATGAGATTGATCTCGATGCTGATTTTCATAGCAAAATTTTGTTCAGTGATGAGGCTCATTTTTGGTTGAATGGCTACGTCAACAAGCAAAATTGCCGCATTTGGAGTGAAGGGAATCCACATGAGACCCTTGAAACGCCATTACATGCACAAAAACTGACTGTTTGGTGTGCTCTATGGGCTGGTGGAGTCATTGGGCCATACTTCTTCCGAAATAGTGCTGGAGAGTCAGTTACCGTTAATGGAGACCGGTATAGAGCCATGATAACCGACTATTTTGTTCCCCAATTGGATGGCATGAATGTGCATGAGTTGTGGTTCCAACAAGACGGCGCTACATGCCACACAGCGCACGTTACAATCGATTTATTGAAGGAAACATTCGATGAGCGCATAATTTCGCGGAATGGACCTGTCAATTGGCCACCAAGATCGTGCGATTTGACACCATTGGTTTATTTTCTTTGGGGATATGTGAAGTCGCTCGTCTACGCCAACAAACCAGAAACGTTAGGGGACTTGGAAGCCAACATTCGTGGCGTTATTGCCAACATACGGCCCTACATGCTCAAAAAAGTGGTTGAAAATTGGACCTGTAGAATTGACTTTATTCGAGCCAGCCGCGGCGGCCACATGCCCGAAATCATATTTAAACATTAATGGCATAAAATTATCCTTCCAATAAAGCCAAATTGATGGACATTAAAACGATTTTCTTGTGTTTTATTTCAATTCGAAGTTCTATACGTCTATAAAAAACACCCTATACATGTTCTTTCGCATAGCCACAACTTCCGCAAGGCTTGGCCTATTGCAAAATGAATATGAATGGCATATGCTACTGTCATCTGCGAAAGAATATATAGAGTTGGAAGTCTGACGTAGAAGGTCTTTAAGCAAAATAAGAAATTGGGAAGGAGAAAGGACGAATTCTCGAAGTACCCCTGAATTAACCATGAACTTGTTTGATGAGATTCCATCTATAACAACTCGTATAGTGCGATCCCAGAAAAAACTCGATATAAATCGAAAGAAGCTGTCACTTAATTTACATAATTTGAAACTACAGTTAAACAATTTTCTTTTTACTTTCATTCAATGTGCACTGATAGCTTATTTAATTTTCAACAGCTGTTCAATAAAGAAAACAAATATTTCAAGAGAAATTTATAATAGCAATTTTCTTCCTATTCACAATAGGGGTGATGAAATATGTCTGAGACTATTTTATATAAAACTGTAATGGGTATAAAATCTGGGTGTTTAAAAACTAAATCAATGAAGAAACCTTTACCGAAAATTGTATAAAAATTTTAATAAAAAAAAACTGCATGTCTCTTTTTACCTCCATAAAACAATCTTTCATTTACATTTTACTGGACTAAATATTAAAAGAATAAATCATAATGTTCTTTAACAGGCTTTAAAGCCATAAAAATTAACAAATTGATTTAACAGTTTTTTATGCATTTGGTAACAATGACAACGAACAAAACTAGTCAACCTAATAAACACTTATAAGAGTAATTTTTGAGTGTGTATATGTTTTAGTTTAAACAAATTTTATGAGTTTATGCGTGATAAATGAAGTTATTAACTGAATAGTTTTTGCCTGTTTGCAAAACAGTCTAAGTCAAACCGTTATTCAATTAATTTGAAGGAAAAACTTAATTAGGTATATTGTTATTTTGTTGATTTTTTATTTAGTACAACAACTTTTTATTGTTGTTTTATGTGTTTCGTAGTAAATTCGTCTTATAAGCTACGAATTATATTAAGGAATTTGCTTTTTGCCTTACATGGCTATAAAATGGGTAATGACATGTTAATTTTGTAATGCTACGATTCAACATGACATATAAAATTTAAATTAGTACAAAGCATTATATACATTAACGAATGTAAAGCGAATGGATCACTCAAGTGGTTTGAAAGTCTAAAAAAGGCCAAGTTCAAAATATTTTATCTAAAATTGTTGTTGTAAATTTTAAAATTTAATTTTACTTGAGAATTGTCACATAGTATCTGTCATGTTGAAGACCAGGACCTTTTTTACATTTAATAACACATTTCTATTCAGTTCTCATCTTGCCTCTGCGAAAAATAATAAGAAGGCAACTCTCGATAAAACTGAATGGCGATCTGGATGCCATTAAGAATAAAAGAGAGTATGCTAATTTTATTAAACGAAGAACGTTAATCTAACTAACTGACCACTTGGATCTAGTGCTTGTTGACAAAGGATTCAGAAACATGAGAGTAAATGAAATTCCAGCGAATATCCGAAAATCAGTGATACAAAAGGGTACCACACATTGACATTTTCTTACAGCGTAAAGCTCATATTTATCTTTTTCGATTTTTTAGATGACGGAATAGTTTTTACAAAATATCCGCTATTTAAAATTGCCTTGAATAATATCTTACGTATTTACTAGTTTACAAAAACAATAAATCCAATACTAGGTTTATTCGTGTGTATTATTTACAAATAATAATTTGTAAATAAAAATTTATTAAATAAAGAATTTTGCCGCATTAATACAAAGTTAAAATTTTATTTGCAAATAATCAATTCACGAAAATAAGTCGTGAATAATAAGACAATTGGCAAATACTTCTTCCGGTTCGAAAGTATGACCACGAACATCAAATAGCATTAACTATTGGGACCCTCTAATATTCGATTTCCGAACTTTATACTTATTATAGCAGAATTAGCTCTACAGATTCTTGTTAATTTCGACCGTCTGTCAATAACTGTTCAACAGTTTGGCAATAAACACCAACTTAGAGCAATAATAAGGGCACCTTTTAATTTCAAAATCCAAATTTTATACTTGTTGTTGTATTAGACTTAGCAATTAGGTTGTTTCTAAATTTCAACAGTCTGTCTCCAACTGTCCAAAAGTATGGCCAAATACATCAAATTAAATGAATATTGGGGCACTCTATAATTTATAATTTTCGATATAATTACTTGATACAATAAGGGTCAGAGCAATCGACGATCTGTTCAATTTACAAGGGTTTGTCTCTAGCAGTTCACAAGATAGGCCCATATAAGTCAATTTACGTCAATCTTTTATTTTCAGATTTATTTTTGTTATTGGAAGCTATAGTGTTACGCACTTTTTTTAATTTTAACGTGGTGCTCTTTACGATTCATAATACACATAAACAACATGTATGTAGTATGGGGACACCCTTTAGTTTTTAAGATTATGAACTTTTTTTAAAACGAGACCAATCTGTAAGCATAAATATATAGGCATGTCACAGAACTCAATTCCGATCGAAAGTGGTTTCAATTCCGTAAATTGGTTCTTTAGAAAACGAAAAACGAAAAATTTCTTCGGATTTAAACCACTTTTAAATTTCAAAGTGGAATTTAGTTTTTTTTTAATTTTTGTTATTTGCGGTTTTCTAATATGTGTCCTTATTTAGATTAGTCTTGTTGTTTACTTTGGTGTGCGCAATATTGCCACATTTAAATAAACAGGGGGAGATTAGGAGATTAAGATTTTCTTTTTTTTTTTTTTAATAAGCAAAACCGATCGGAATCTGAAGAAGGTAAAACAAAATCGATCGGAATTGTTAATACGGAATTAAAACTATTTCGATCGGAATTTGTGACATGCCTGATAAAAGAAATTTTCAAAATCGATTAGGAAATGAAGTTGGTTAATAAAAGTATGAAGTTGCAACTTTCTTTTATATTTTTAATGCATTTTTAATCAGAGTCCCTATTAAAAAAAATATATATATATACAAAAATGCCAATTTATTATAATTTTGCTATCCGGTACGCTAAAAATTCATAATTAATTGCAGGTAATATTTATTTACAACAAGCAAGCTTACAAACTTAGTATGTATAGCTTATATTTCGATATTAAAAGCAGGTAGATTTTTTATGCAAGTTTACTTGTGAGATAGTTTTAGTTCAGTAGCTAAAATGTATTTCTTAATCTCAAACTCCAAAGAAGTTTTTTCTTATCATATTTAAAAATACTGCGTTACCTGATAAATAAATGTATTCCTTTCTTTAGAAAAACACAATGTTAAAGTTATCATAAAATATTTGAAAGAGTTTTATGGTTAAGAAAATAATCAAATCCTTAAGTAAAAAATAATAACGAAATGGAAGCCGGTAACTATGGGTTCATCTCGTGTTAAATAAAAATAAACCTATCGAAGGATTTGTTGAAGGCGATTATGCGCAAAAAAAATTCGAATTTTATCGCAAAGAGCAATAATTAGTATAAATAGTGTGAAGATTACATGTAATGCCTTAATTTTAACGCCATTTTAGAAAACTAAGGCATTTCTTTTTTGTTATTAAAAAAAAACTATTTAAATAAAATTCATTTATCACCCTGTTGTTTATGGGGCTTAGAAAGGCCATGTAAGAATATAATATTAGATATTTATAAAATGCTTGTTTCAGACTTAAAAAATATATTTTCGCAAAACATCATATTATGTTTTTATGCCAATAACGTTAAGAGCTTCCAAATTCCCAATACTTATATATGACAATCATCACTACAGAAAAGTTTAGTCGTACATCTATGTGAAAATGTGGCAACTAAACAAACTTTTACTTGTTATTTTTCTACATAGGACTGAGTTCCATTAGATTTTCTTGTGAATGGACCATAAGATTGTGGATAGTCGGACGTGGCCTTTCCGAGCATTCAAATTAAAAATACGTTCAGAGATTATTGAAAAATCATTGTTTATTGTAACATTCATATTTTTGGCAAGGCCCCAATCTCCAAAATGCTGGACCTATTACTGAATAAATATTAAAGGCAAATGCTACTATTATCAGCAAAAACATATGCTAAAAAAGTAGTCAGCAATTTATTTTATGAATAATTATTTTATTCAACTCAATGTAGGCAAAAATAATTTTTTAACATTTCAACAATTCAACATTTGAAAGTACCTCACTGCTCAGTATGTTATTTATAATACAAATGGATATACATATACGAGTCTATAATAAAGTGCCTATTTTATGATATAATTTATGTAGTAACGTTCCCATAAAAGTCATGCCAAAACAACCATTTGTCAAATCAAATTGTTTAACATGACTATTAAATAAATGCAAACACACACATACCATTAACTCACACTCAAACATGGCAGTTAACATATTCAAAAGTCATGTTGAACATATCCATGCCAGTATTAACAATTGAAAAACGTTTTAAAATCAATCACTTTATTGTTACTCTTCTACATACGAGTACAACCCACTCACATTCTTTTGCTCACATCACATGGATTTAAGCACTTAACTCTCTGCTGACAAGTCATCGATACAGGGGAGTACTATTTCATATGTGTGGACGTACGTGTGAAATGTAGAACCCCAATGATTTTGAAAATTGATAGTCCAATTCATTTTTTCTTCCAGCAAATTATTTTGGTATTAGCATGTTGCATGTGAATGTCCAAGTATAAGCCATTAATAATTCTTTACGTGCCTTGGAAAATTATCTGTTGTGTATGGAGAACAGATTTTAAAAAATTTTATAAAGCCACAATTTCACACTGTGTAAACAAGAAATCGTTTTTATTCTACTCAATACTATGGCATGACCATCATGATTTTTGTGGTTTCAAGGACTGTTGGTCTAAAGACCAGTGAGTGAGAGAAAAGTAAAAAATAATTTGTCTATTTAACATCAACCAATTGATGGTTCAATTTTGAGTATCGAAAGAAAAAAGTGGTAATATGAGATTTTCATGTTAAAACTCTTTCTTTTCATTTTCTCATATTGACAGAGTGGTTGGTAGTTTATTAATGTTCGTTCCCTGTTCAAATATGTTTTTGTTGGGTTTAAACGTTCAAAGGATATTTGTTTATTTATGTTTTGGTTCATGTATTGAACTTGTTTTTTTATATTTTTGACTTTTGACATTTAACAAATATGTATTTGCTTCATTACTCTTTGCTGGTGTGTGAGTAGGAACTTGTGTTTATATTTATCAAGGCCAATTTTGTTTATTATGCTCATTTTGGTTGTTTGTTCAGTGCATGTTGTCCAGTTTTATTGGTCATTTGTCATATTTTGACTTTATCTATAATAATTTTTATTTACCCATAAACAAATTGATGGTCAGTCATCAATTTCTAAGGGCAATTTTTTACTTCTTTACTTTTTTTTCTCCCACAATTGTTTAATTTATTTCAAATATTTATAAAACAGAATGATAAATTGTGGGCATATTTTAGCGATAACGCTAATTTTATGGCAGTTATGTGTACGCATTTATCTATGTTATTTTGGTTTAATTATAATAATTCAATATATCAATAGCAATATCATATTCGTGCAGTACATTTTGCTTATAAAAACTCTAATATGATATTTGCCCTATTCACAAGCCCCCTAGTACGTGCTAAGTGCTAACAAAATACAACGGTGCTAGCTGTGTTGTTGGTAATTTTCATGCAAACATGCGATACAACACTTAGTACTTTTTTTCATATGTTTTTCAAACGTTGTATTTGTTTAAATGTTTTGTGTTTAAATGAATTATTACTTTTGTGTTCATGTGTGAATTATATGAAATTAAATTGAATTAAAAGATATTTTTATTAGTTTTATTTATTTAATTTATTGATTTGACTGATTTATTAGAAAGTTAAAGTTGCAAGTTGAAAGTTGCCAATATAAAAACTGTTCTTTAAAATTTAATATTGCTTTAATGACTCGATTTCTAATATTTTGTATAGTACCGCCATAAATAGATGCTACCTTACGAACACAAGCACCATTTCCTGAAGATCCCAAGCAGTAAAGTACAATTTTAAGCTGCAAGTCAATGCGTAGTTGGAGCCTTTCGCCAATTGTGTGAAAAACATCTTCATTTTTTATAAGGTTGAATATATAGGCAAATTCCTCTGGCCGTAGTCGTATCATATTAAGAAATCTGTTTTCATCAAAATATCTTAAAACCCGATTATGCCATAATGATGATTTTGGTAGCCCTAAATGTATAATTCTGCGACTGGAGAGCAAGTACATTAGGTTCATCCTAAAAATGTCTTGAATTTCATCCTCACACAAAAAATTTATTAATTTACTTTTTTCTGTTTTCTCCCCTATTTGGCTTATAAATAACAAATGATGAATAGCACTTTTCTTCTTCTTATTTACTTTTTGACGTATGAAGTACAATGTACAATGGCACACTGATACAATGGTTGTTCACAAAGAAGTAAACAAAATACTACCTACACCTTAGCAGAGCTTGTGAATACGGCAATTGTGTTTGTTGGTAAAGGTATCACTTGAAAACTAATAAACCAATATAGTTTATCACATTTCAGTTAAATATTTTAGTGGTAATGTGTAGGAAATATTTTCAGAAAGAGGGCGTAAATTCTAAAAATGTAATTTTTATTTAAAACCCTTAAAACCCCAATTCCTACATATAATAAAATTGTAACGGGGTCATTTCTGTACATGAAATCCTTTTTTTAAATTTTGGTATTGGTGTAGGTATTAATCGATATAGAATACAAGACACCTATTTTTGGAATTTTTGTCTGTCTGTTTTCGCATTAAGTAAAAACTACTTAATGGATCTGAACAAAATTTTGTGATAAGGTGCCATCGAACCTTGGTTCTAATAAAGAATACTTTACAATAAAGAATACTTTTTTAGTCATTTCGTTGACAAAATAGATATAATTTTGAAAAAACCTAATTTTACAGGTATAGTGGTGCTAAAACAGTTGTTAACGCTTTTAATTTTTGTAAGGGGAAAATTTTTAACACAGTCTAAAGAATTGTGGAATAATTAGTTAAAGTTTAAGACTATTAGAAATGGCACGCAGACGGAGTCGTGGACACTGCCAGTTCTTATATATATATTTACCATAGAAGGAATGGTATTTGGGTCTTTTTTAAACTTTTTAAATCCTGCAGTGTGAGCCGTAAGTAATAAAATTTTTCACACAGTCCCATATCATTCAATTCGTGTAATTTTGGGCGCAGTCTACTGCTTTTTTTTGGCAGAGTTTCCCATTACATCTGACATTTGCTCATGAGCTAATGCCCTTTTGACATGGCTACTACCCGCGTTCGTCTCTAAGCTTGATATTCCCACACAATGTGTAATACCGCCTTAACTTCTTTCGGGCACTGCCTAAGAGTTACTTGAGCACCTTTCGATCCTGGCTGCAAGTAGTTGTGTTCCTTCATCTTTACAGGTCAATAAAATCTAACCATAAGGAAACCCAGTGACACAAAAACGCCTTGGTTGATACCATGCTTTGGGTATCTGGCAGGTTATACAATAGTAGCACGACTACACGACTTCCGTATTTGAACGTGATTCGAATTCCTCTGGTTGGTAATTTTGATTCTTTTGCCGCTAATGCACTTCCGTAGTTGTTGTCGCAATTTTATTTAATAAACTTTCTGAGTGGAGTGAGCTGTATAAGCCGCTTTACGGGGAATTAGCAGCATCTTTTGCTACACTAATCTTTTTTGCCAAACCTATTTAATACAAATATCCTTGAAGTATTTAAGAGATAACTTAGAAAGTAAGCGATCAGTTCCTTCAGCGACTTCATCAATAGCATCAATATCTTCTTTCCGCTTAGAAAAACTAAAGTCAAAGGCTCACATGTTTTCGAATAATTTCTTTTTTATTGATGAACAATTTCGAATGAAAAAGAGGTACTACTTGATCTGCTATCGACAAACTATCGATAAAAACTTGTTAAGGAAACTGTTTTATTTCTATGTCCATTTGCAATAAACTAGCTACTGCTAAAGTTCCTGTAATGAACAATTGATTTTGTTGAAAAAAACATTTATTTTTATTTTTTATTGCCGCAGGGGTTAATTCCTGGCCAACCAGATTTGTGGTCAACGTATTTACTACAATGATTACTGCAGCCTCTTATAAAAATAATACAAAATTTGAGCAATCAAATTACGGCATAGACTTTTCGCGAAATTTATTTTCGAACTTAATCCGCTGCTATTTAGCTTCACAAAGTAGACTAAGGTTTTGAAAATAATAGCGAAGCTCACTCTTCATTGTGAACCTACCTTAAAAACCTTGCAGATATAGCAAATCTTACAAAAGTACTACTAAAGCACCAAAAACAAAGCACATGGTTCTTAACTTAGCTACACTTTAGCACATTTCCTTTGCCATAAATCATTGCAAACTTTTATACGGCGGTGGTAATCGGCACATCAAATATTTAAGCTGACTTAAAAATTAACCTGAGGTTAATTAAAATTTGTACAATAGAATATTTAAGAGGTATTTAAAATAATTATTGCAGAAGCCGGAATCTTTTCTACGAAAGATTCTGGCGACGGCATTAGCATTTTAATATTAAGAGAAAAAAAAAAAGAAAATTAAAAAATAAAGGAAAACAAAATTAAATAAATTCGAACCCAAATTGCGAAAAGCATTTAAATTTGAAAAGAAAAAATTGTTTCACATATACATAAGTATGTATATATTAAAATAATTGACTTAAAAGAATAAACTCTCACTTTGTAGCAATAGATAATAGAAAATTTGCAATAGTTGCAAAAAAGATACGGATTTAAAAAAAAAATATAAAAATCTCGAGAGAACAGTACTTTCAGATTTATTAAAGTTGTTCAATATTTCAATCGATATAAAAATTCATGGAATATTGAAAATATTATTGCTGTACTAATTGAATGTCAGCAAGATTAATGCTAGCTATTGCCAGCGCGTTGTTGACTTTCACACACTGTCCATCATCTTTTTGTCTTAATTGCCAGCCCCCTCCATTTGTAAGCGATTCGATTTATAAGCGATAATTTCAAAATACTTTCTTTTTATCAAATATTTCAAAATAGTTTCAAAATGGGTGAATACCTTTTTTTTACTAATTTGTCAGAATAGTAACTCTGCCGACCCATTAAGTGCACAAAATTACCACAATTTTCAAACGTTGCTTACCACGAAGCGATTGCCACATTTTTAATTGGTTGATGTGAACGTCTAAAAGCCGTTCTTAAGTGTATGACAAATAAACATTGCAGAGTTTGATATCCACAAGCTAGAGACGTCCTGCTATCTAGTTCTTATTATTCAATCCTGGCCTAAAGTACAGCAGTTAAATTGTGTAATTTTTTATAGTTACTGAATAATAAACAATGGCCCGTGAGAACACAGTCGCCAAAGATTCAGAAAATGGATGCACTCTGTTTGGAAACCTTCATTTAGCGTTGATATGTCTGTTATAGAAGAGCTAAGCCACCCCGAAAATTGTTCTCTTCTTAGGGAATTTTGAATACATGATATATTTTCCTTTTCGTAAAGGGCTCTGTTCCCCTCCAGAAATATCTGTAGATGTGCTTATGAAAACGCATCATTCACTTTAAATTTTAGTTTAAGCATTCAGTTCCTTGTAAAAAGAACAGCATTCGTGAAGCAAAAACTGCTACGTTAGCATTTTATGGTTTTTGTATTCATGTTAAAATTTTTATTTGTTTATTTTCTGTTTTTTTTTTTTTTAATTTTATGTGGTAAAAATTCATAAAGCAGACATAAATTTTCATTTGGAATATATTTCATTCATTTTTACTTGTTACACTTCCTTAATTTGAAGTAAAACAACTTGTAGCAACATTTAAATCGATGCATTAGACAAAAATAAAAGCAACAACCTTTGAAAACGGGTTTCTACTAAGGGAAAATATTTTTAAGATGCCAAAAATATGGAAGATGATTCTTACTCATATAACCATTTTACAATTTGCCACAAACCATAATTTAGCATAAAAAAAATATTCAACAAAAAAAGTGATGTTATGAAGGCATATAAATTATAGGAAAATATTGCAAAAAGCTTTTATAATCGCGTTCAAATCGCGCATAATATTACAAAACATTACATTTTATACAAAAATTTACATACAAGAAATGAAACATATACCGCTACTACTACTACTACTACTAACACACACCCACCCAGTCATCGTACAAATAAAATTGTAAAACTTGAATCCTAGAAACATATTGAAAATGAACAATTTATATTACTTGATGTACAAGTGTGAAGGAAAGTGTACATTTTATAATATTATTCCTGCACTGAAATACGAAAAATATGTTCACTTTAGCTGAGGTTTGACAACTTAATGCTTTTACCGCTGCTGTTGCTGCCTACTACTACTTCTTCTTCGACTCTACAAAATTTTATGGCTGGAGTTGTGGCATCAGTAGACCAATAAGAAGAGTGGTGATGTTTGCTAGTTGTGGATTAAATTAAGGGAAAGAAAAGAGAACACAAAATTATACGGATGTCTGCAAAAAAACGCATCATCATAAAAATATGTGTTTAAGAAAATAAAAATCATAAAGTACTTATTTTTATACAATATTTCGATAATTTATATATTTTCTTATACTTATTTTTGAAATTTAAATTTGAAGAACTTAAAAAAAAACATTTAAACTTTAAACAAATATAAGTCTGAAATGTAGTTTTTATAATAAACAAGAAAGAGTGCTATATTTGAATCTTAAATACCATTCACCATCTATGTAAATTTAGTTTAGTGAGGTAACTCCAACCAAAAAATAAATATTGGGGTGAAATAATTAAAAACTAAAAAATTTTATACTGCTTACAATTATTTTATATAAAAATGCGGCTCTTAATAGGCTAAGCATTTTTAAAAATTTTTTTTTTTTATTTTTTAATTCTTTATCGCCCCGTATATTTACTTTTTGATTGGAGTCACTATATTGTTCCAAATGACGGACAAACGCACATCGCTCAATCGACTACGATATGCATAAGAAGTCATAAATTGTATAATTTATAGGGTCGGAAATGGATATTGGAGAAATTTTTTTCCATTTTTTGTGGAAAGAGTATAGCAATACTTAAAAAGTAAGTTTCAATCAGTCTTTGGTTTTTTATTTTTCTACTAGCTATCAATATTAGAAAGACTTTTTATTGAACCTCAAAAAATTATCCACGATTAGAGATAAAAGGCGCTATTTTAGAACTTGTTTAAGGTATTTTGATGACAGCTTGAAGTACTAGCCATAAGCTACTGACAAAACATTGTATTTTGAAATTGGCTATGCAAAAAACAAAGCTATAATTGTTCCTTGAATCTAATAGGCCATCTAGGCGGTTGTAATTAAATTTTGTCTAAATTCCTTAGTTATTGTTTCTAACAGAGTTTCCCACGTAAAGTCAACTATATTTCACTAAAAGTCAGCTACCCTAGGAGCGTAGTTATTTTATTATTGTGATGGCATAGCTATAAGATTTTTAAAACAAACTTACTGTTGGTTAAAGTAAACATTAAAATAAATTTTATTATACAAAAGGCTTATATAACCTTATTGTGTTGAGGCCTTCTTAACACTAGAAGCGCCGGAACTTACAACCCCCCAAGAACCGCCGCTGTGCCAAAATTGTCCCATTGTGTATATTACAAAGTTATTTGAAATATGATATGAAACTTATGACTAAAAATTTTTATTCATAAAAAACAGAAACACAACAATTTATGAATTCAAGGTCTGATGAAAAAAATTAAAAGATTAATTATTGGGCTGATGGCCTTGGCAGCTAATGCCCTAATCTATAAACCTTTAGTCTACGAATTTATTTCTTGGATTAAATTAATGAATAATAATAATAAAAGATTAATTATAAAAGAAGATAATTGAATACTTATTAGACATTTTTTTTGTATTTAAAAAGCAAGTATTGAATAAATAATATGCATGGCTCATAAACTTACTGCACTGTTTTTTTGCACTGATGGTACTTCACAAATGATTTGCTATTTAGACAGTTTGATTTGATCAGACATTATCAATGTTTTTCCTGCCATTCTGATATGTATTCTGGGATATCTGAGGGTATTGATTTTTTCTACTATTCATATTTTTAGATACTAACTCTTCGCCTAGCTGCAAGAGAAAATCTCTGCATTTAATTTTGTTATTGCTGATAAGTTCAAATATTATCCATGAGTTTATGGCTGCTAGATCTAATATATTATTAAAAATGTGTAAACCGGCCAATGTCTAGATGGTGCCTTTATTGTGTACTTAGGGCTCATTGAGTCCACGAGATCTACTCCGTATTTCGTGCTGTTGTAGAATAACACTATCTCTTTTTTTATCTGCCGTAGAGCTTATTGTTATATCTTTATGCATAGTGCTGAGAATCAGCATATATTTGTTGGATTTTGCCTGATAAACTGACAAAGAGCACTCCTGCTGTATAGCCCGGCAATGGGTATTTTTCTTAGAGCTCTATTAATCATGCCCACGATGCTAGTATTGTTGGACTTCAAATATGCCGGTTGCAAGTAAAAAGTTGTCACAAGTAACATTTCTGCCTTCATTGATATAAGGATCCATTAATTTCTTCAATACCCAATCTTCCAAACGCTCCTCATTTGGTCTATTTTCATTCTTGCCAAGATAAGGAAAAACATTTCTTATATAATTTTCATTGCTGTCAACCGCCATCCAAAATTTTGACCTTATTTATCAGGTTCCTAGCTTATAAATTTTGTAAATCGACAGCGACACTTAAAGGGAAAGAGTTGTTCGTCAATTATGATGTATGGGCGGGCACGTAATACGCTTGTGAGCTTGCGATATATTCATACCAAATTTCGGAGATCATACCAAACTTATCTTTATTCAGTCTTTGTCGTTTAGTTGTCTAGTGATGAATTTTCAGAAACTTCATTATCTCTCGAAATCGATTTCGGGGCATAACTGCCGTTATAATTGGATTATCCCATTTTGATTACCATAATGAGTCCATATGTAATAAACTTGCACCAATTGCTCCTCGAATGTATAGTATACCAATTAAGTCCTCCAATCCCTTCATTGTATATTCTAATATATGTTGCATCATTCTTCTTGTAACTATTAGTTTCCAAGCACTTTCACAAGTTTCATCTATGTTACGCATCGCATACGAGGTTGGTCCACTGCAGTCCCTAAAAACGTTTTGGCACCCATGCCTGCCAGCTGTATTCCCTCCTGCAATTATTGTCCAAGCTGTTCCATCGGGCGAAAAAATAGCTTTATTTGAATCTGATATTTCTGTACGTTTATGCGTCCAAGTTGTAGGTAACAGTTGCAGACGAACGCCCGCGGGACGCTCGAAACGCCGTTATTTTATTTTTGCATCGATGTATTTTAGTTTGCAGATACAAAAGTTATGTACTTTTTTCTTAACTATAAAAAATACTGAGGGGACAAAAATGACCCATCGGCAGTTCAAGGTAAAACACACTTTTTTTTTAAATATTTGCGTGTGAAAAAATTTTATACATTTTCAGCTTAATATATACATAAAATTAATAAAAGTCAAAAAGTCTCATAAATCAAAATAAAAAAATAAAGAAGTTAAGGGCGACACAACTGGCATGTGGGACAAAATTGGCACGGTGGCGTTTCTAGTGTTAATATCAAATAAATATACAGGGCTAACCTAATTAAAGATCATTGGCAACCATTGCAATTAATATGGAACCTAAAAGAAATATTTTTCAACGACATCTAAACTAAGGCTCATAGTGTACATATCGTCATAACCAACACTGTCTTATCTCAGTGTTATCTATAATACATTCATAGTTTCTCTCACTCAGTGTCTAAAAAAGTATATAGTAAGTAACTTGAGATATCTTGGGGTAGCCCCGGTATCTTTTGGGATGCACTTTGAGATAATATTGTAAAAAGCTTCATATATTACAGAAGGAGACAATTCGGAATTAACTCAGGAAGAAGTGTTCAATTTAGTGTAGCTAGCACACATACCCAAAGACTTGTCTTGTCCATAATTCAGCATACAGCCCCTGCTCTGGTCCTATAGTTCATCATACAGCCCCTATATTCGCTAAATTGTAAGTCCGATAATTTTCAATGTAATTCCCATAACTTGGAGGTCTAACCTCAACTATCCCAGATATAAGTTCAAATAAAGAAAAGAATTTTACTGCAGCTTGGCTATCTGACATCTTTCACCTTTCTACCAAAGTTTTCCCAAATTTTGTAAGGACGTGTTTTATATCTGCCTGAAATATTTTTAGATGAGGTGTATTGAAAGTTTGCAATATAGATACGAGTACCAACTCCAGTGTCACCAAACAAAACTTTTTGAGTTACTATCACTAAAACTAGTTATGTAATCAGTAACTCTTAGAAATTAAGTCATTTAAAATTCCTTTTTTATACAAGGTTTCGTTGCATTAAATTGGTTGCCCTAAGACAAAAAACGCTCTGAAAAATACAAAATGCATGTAAGTGACTCACCAGGTTTTCGGCTCCCACTATTGGGTTATCGAAGGCTTGTGGTTTCTGTACTCAAATTTAAACAGAAAGCTGAATTAAACCATGGTGCCTAAATTATTTTAATTTACTTTCATTCATTATAAAAGGGAAACTTTCTATCAATTTCCACAAACTCACCTACTGGATTTTAAATGATACTCGAACGGCTTGTATTTTGTGTAACACTTATCAGTCATCTTGTAAAGTACATATATTGGTTTTTCCTTTCTCTGAAAATAGTTAGGAAAATCCTCTAAACGTTTATATATCGAAAATGCAATTTTGATGACTATTGTATGTGTTGTGTTCTAACTCTTTTATTTATAGAGTTATTAAAAATAAACAGGTTCCCCAATATTATAACTCTCGAAAGTTAGAAATCGCGATATAGGCATTGACAATTAAACAGGCTCACATAGTGTTAAAATACCTGTAAGTTTTACAGAAACGCCTAAAATTTCAAACGTTTGCAGAAAAAATCTATGAGGGATTAAAAAATTAAACAGGAAAATTCAACAGTTTAATTTAACATGGAAATCGAATACACCTCGAAGACACGAAATAAACCTTTTCAAAAAATTACTTCTTCAACTGGGAGGTAGCATGAAAGTTGGCCTGTTTCTGTTATGGTGAAGGGCGCTAAAATTCGTCAAAGCCGAAGATTTTTTTCTTTGAATAGAAATACCAACCTATTTAGTTGTTTTTGTAACCGTGCTACATTTTTAGGAAGGGGCTAGGTGAGTGATAAGATAGGTGGCAAAAGGAGAAAGATAGAGGAGAAAATGCTTCATTTCTAATTCAACACTGTTCGGCTTATGTGGTGGGTAGGTGGTTGGTTATGTAGCAAATAGCCCTTTTATTAGTTATTTTACTTCGCCGTGCTATGAAGAAGTACCGACGAAGGAGGCTGCGTACTGTAATTAAACAGAAAAAAACATTTCTTTTTATTTCCACAGGGGTTGAACGCTGGCCTACCAGTTTGTAGTCTACGTGCTTACTACCACGACTACAACAGCCTCAATATATCATTCTAACCTATAAGGAATAAGTTTAAAATACAAATCAGGCTGAAAGTTTTAATTGATTAATTCTTATTAAACCGTTAATTATTAATTTTACTGATATTTTTATATCTATTTCTTTTTTGATAATTTTTACAGGTCAGGGCTTAATTTTGATTCAAGTCTAAATAGTGAATAGTTCTTACTGAGATCATTATTGAATTGAAAAAAAGCCATAAAGGTACTACAATTTCTTATTGTGTCTAATTTCTAATATAATTCCCCACTTATTTTCCATACAATAGACACTGATCTAAAAAATATATCTCATTATCTTAGATGGGCTATAATTTTTCATTTCGAACGCCTAAGTTAATGGAAATTAACATTTAACAAACTCACCCCTACCAGTTTAATTTATTAACAACACGAACACTTGACCATAACTTAATTTAGACAAACATTAACTATTAAAACACATACGAGTCTAAAGAGAACAGAGCGTTCAAATACAAACTCATACCAGCCAAATATGAAAAACAATTCATGTAATCAAGGGAAGAGTAACTTTATGAAATCGTTTTAATCATCTTAAGACCAGCTACAAAAAAAAACAACATAAAATTCTTAGCTAAATAAAAACTGTTATCTGTGAAACAAAAACTAAATTTTTTTGACTTATTGCCGCTAATCAATTTTGAAGGGGCAAAACATCCGCTTGTGAACAAATTTCATTTCTTATCGTTCAACCAACATCTTTCTTATTAATTCGTTTTAAGAGAAGTTGGTCAGGAAGCTAAATGAAGTTCCTGGTAACAGCAAGAATATCATCATCATCAACTTTTAATACTTGAATGTCCAATCAAGCATTCATGTGAAAAGAACACATAAATAATAAAAATGACAAAAAATAAGAAAAGATTTCTTGCCATTTTTATTTGTAGATTTTTTCTTAGGGAAAATTATCAGATTTTTACAAACATTTAATTTTTTTTTTATTTGTTACCATCATATTGTGCATTTGCTCAATTGTGTTCAATGATTTTAAAAATGCTTTAGATATATTTTTTGCTACTACGAGAGATTGGTGGAAATAAAAGAAATATAAGACCACAGGTTGAGAATTTTCAGCTATTTTATTATTGTTCGGAATTTTGTTTAAAGACAGGTACTGGCATGTATTCGTTGTTACATAAAATAAAACTTACAAGATCTCATTAAAATACACTGCTTTACAGGGAAATGTTCAAAGCTTAATTGAAGTTTTCAAGATTAATTAACGGCTGCTAATGAGCATATAATGTACATTTATGGTCTTTGGTTTGTACTTCTCTCTTAAGCATTATTAAAGGTCGATTAAAATAAATAAAAAATTTTTTCAACAGAGAGTTCACTTGTTTTGATCGGATAAAACTTAACTGAGTGGTAATGGTTTGGAGTGGAATTTGCATGAAATTTACATGCATTTAAATTTACCTTTGATAGAGAAATCATGGTGTCCTGAGGCAAACTAGACAAAAAAAAAAAAATATGTCACTCGATCAGACATAGTGTGTTCCGAGGCAGTAGGAAAAACACTCCTACCCCTTTTTAGAGTTATTTGGAACAAAGAAATACATATTTGGGGATATAAAAAATTATAAATTTAAAAAAAAAAATGGCGCTCGGCCATATTTTCCGATTTACGGCGCTCTGAAATTTTCAATAATTTGGAAATATTAATAAGGGTATCATTTGAAAGCTTTTGGAGAGATCTTTAAGGAAATACTAAAACGTTTTAAAAATGCTTAACCCATTAAGAGCTGATATATATGCATAGAAAATTTTTTTTTATTTTTTAATTTTGTCACCCCAATATTTGCTTTTTTAATTGCAGTTACTTCAATAAACTAGATTTACATAGATGGTGAAGGCTAAACAAGATTCGGCATAGCAACTATTATATTTGTGAGTTAATATTTTAGTTTTAACTCTTAAGTTTGCTTACCCGAAAATATATAATTTTCCTAAGTTAAAAAATGATTACATTATTTTAAGCTGCTGATTCTTGATGTAAAAATCTATTCTATTGTTCAGCTTTCATTGTTATGAAAACATATCATAAAAAAATTATAGATATTATTTTTTTATGATGTGGACAAATAAAGAGGGTGTTTGTGTATTTTAGTCGTTTTTTTTTTCTTCTTTCGCACATTTTAATGTAATTTTTTTCTCTCTCGGTGGCGCCAAAAAGGGCAGGCAAACCCAAGTACTTGAAGTTGATGACATAATGACGTGAAATTGTTAAACTGACCAAAAGAATTAGTTTAGTAAACTTTGCAGTTTGTTTGAAACGAAACCTCACTTGGCCAACAATCAATGAACAACTGAAAGTGAAAGTGGAAATGGAATGTATCACTTACAAATGAATTATCAAGTAATAAGGCGGAAGTAATTGTTAATATTAAACAATAAAAAATTTTCAGTGGAAAATAAATAAGATTTCGTTACTCTGGGGGTCTATAACCCTAAAGATACTAACTCGCCAGCTGTATTATTTAAGAAAAGAACTGACTTTTGAAAAATTTTAAATTTTTGTGCGATGTTTTTTTCATAAATTTTTTAATTTTTTGCTATCAATTTCCATATATGAAATAGCAACATACAAATTTTGTTTTCTGTATGCACTAAAATGGAGCAAAAGTTTAAGTTTAGATGAAAAAAAGTTCAGATCATACGCTAAATTTCAAAAATAGATTTATTTACATCTTTATGAAAAAATAGAACTAAAATATTTTTCTAATTAGTCAGTCGTCCATTTGTCTCATCAAGTGGTTCTAAAAGATTCTGGTTAAAAATCCTTTATTAAGTACGTGAATGTGTTTTGAGCACCATTTTTGGACAGCTTTATAACATTTTATGTATAAGATTTCCCAATAATATTTTCATCAATTCAAAATATATAGAGCATTTCAAATTCCTTATTAAAGAATTGAATCAGCAAATGTGGATGAATAATATGAAAACAGCAGAAGCCCTTTTTCAGGATAATTAATAATAAAGGATATTTTCTAATTTTAAATGACTTTGCTACAGAAATAAGTGTAACTTTTGTTAAACATTTGGATAGAGAAAATTAAATCTAAAAACAATCAAATTTATTTAGTATCTAAAAAAATATCCGAGGTGTCAATTTGATAATTATAATGGCAGGATTCATATATGCATCAAGTAATGAGTAAAATAACCACGTTTTTTCTGTGATACTCCGTGATTTTTTTTCTAATTTCATTAGCGAAAAACACTCTGCCTGAGAAGTTTTGCCCGAATGTATCTTTTTTAAGTCACTATGAGTGAAAAAAATGACTGAAAGTAAAATTTGGCTTTATAAGAATAGAAGTATAAAAAATAAATTGATGTAATAAAGAAACTAGAAGAGAATGTGGACCGTTGTGGTAATGATATTTTCTTTACTAGATCATCAATAATAATTCTCTTCTAAGGGCTTGATTTTTACTTTAAAAATAAATAATAAAGGTGCCATCAGATCAGTTAATATTTGTATAAAAAACCGTAATCCCTATTTTTACAAATGTTTATTCAATTTATCTTGACAAGATTCATAGAGAATGATGATGTTTAATATAATAAATGTGATGTCTTACGT
Organism: Gymnosoma rotundatum; assembly: GCA_916610165.2. Lineage (NCBI taxonomy): Eukaryota > Metazoa > Arthropoda > Insecta > Diptera > Tachinidae > Gymnosoma > Gymnosoma rotundatum. The sequence goes on from OU744340.1 coordinate 97,674,200, forward strand.
TTTATATTGAACAGGATCTTATATTTTATTAGTATTTGGGGAAGACAAACACTATTTTCCGTAATTTAGTGTTTCCGTCTTTTTGGTCAATTATTTGACAAATCTGGCCATAATTTTATGCGAATTATTTTAGACTTAAAAACCAATAAATAGTTATTAATCTTCTTTAAACATATTTTAATTTCTACATCTACAAATTTTTGTGTTAAAACTGAAAAAAGTAGACACAACCAAAATATATTGCAACATTTTTTGGATCGCTTTTTATACGTCATCAAAATTTTTGGCACCTACTTATTTTTGCTTTGTTAATTTAAGAAACGATTACAACGATTTAAAAAGAATATACCGACAAAACTTTGGATTGTATGTGGTATTGTTTCAACCAACTTTTATTGTATTGTTACGTTTTTCCCTTTTAGAACAAACCGGCGGATTCTTTTGATTGCAAATACCACTGTGGCTCATTATTCTGTATTCAAACTTTATGGATTTCTCTGGCTATACTTCTTGATCTTACCGGACTTGTGAACCCTTGGTCTCGTATTTACACCACTGTGTTACTCCAGCGATACATGAACTACTCGATGTCTTATTTAGTAACCTTAACCATCCACAGACATCTCCCACTTCGCCGTTCATCCAAGCCAGTCATCCCCTTTAATCCACTAGCCACAAGACACGTCTGCCATACACTTTGTTGTTATACTGTTACACTTCACTGCGCAACCGCTACCGTTCTTACTTTTTTTTATTATAAAGGGCTTCTTGACTATTATCTGTTGCTTTTATATTAAATTTGACGTCTCCACTAAATTATCTGCCATTGATTTGCCTCTTGGGAGGTTTGTACTGCTGCTTTTTTAATTGTTAAATGCTTGATAACAATTTTTATTTTTAATTGTGCGCATGTCCGAAGGCAGGGATTGAACCCACAATCTTCTACCAACGCAACCATCGAGGCTGCTCGACTTTCATTAGCTAATTGTGGTATTATTCTATACACACACCATTAATTGAATTTAACTATTCACCACGATCATACGGAAACAACAACAAGGGCTGCCAGATCTTAATTTCGTAACAACATTATTATTATTCTAGGAGCGACATCGAAGCAGAACTCTTAACAATAATTCACCCTCAACGATTATAGGCAACTGGTTCGAAATTAATAGCAACCTATCCCGCATTAAGTCACGTGCTATTAGTCTTTACTCTAAACTTTAGCGATTCCAGACTGTCGACTGGTAACTAGGGGCCTTCTTTTTCATCACTGATATCCAAGTAATTTCTAAAACTTTTGCATGTGGTCCTAAATCGTATGCCAGCAAATGTCGGCCATTCACGCACTATACTTGATACTTGAAATTTCCATGACTCATCTCTAGCGTTTTTGTCTACCTTAAGGTATTTTTATTATCTATGAGCTCCTTAAGTTCCGTTTGAATTTAAACATTTGGAAAGTTAAAAAATCTTCTTGTTCAAAACACGGCTATTACAAGTAAAACTTAAAATGTATTTTGTGAATAACACGTAACAATACCTTTTCCTACAATAAATATACACATTAAACATTTAATAATTTAGCACGTATAATCTCTCCTATTTTAAGTATTCTACACACAACTTAGTTCTTTGGCTGCTGCCATTTCTACCATCATCAATATTGTCATTCATGTTATCGTCTTCTAATGTGGAGAGAACCATAAAATCGCAGTAGCCGGGACCATAAAATGGATAAACACTTAATTTATCAAAATTCAGCTCGTTATAATAATAAATATGAATTGTATAAATGTTGTATGTAAATTTCTTTTTACTTCTATTTCGTTTGTTTGCAACTTCACCTTCTTGTCCTTTTTTGTTGTGCACATATTCTTCTTTAACCACTTCTACTATTTCATTTAATGTTAGTAAAGATACAACAATATTTTAATGAATTCGCTTGTATGGGACACTTTTGTACTGAAATAGTTTACAGGAAAAGGAAGCTGCCCTGAGTGTTATCATTTGAAATAGTAACTTGGGTTGCCAAGTTTATTGAAATTATATTAAAATTATGGCAAATATTTTCTAAACTTTAAAAAAAGATTGCTTAGACAAACAAATTTTATTTTTCATAGTTGCTGCTAACATTAATAACTCATCCTTAAGACGGGTGTAACCCGTCATAGGTAGTGGATTAGGATGTGCTTTAAAAAAATAAAAATAAATAAATAAAATAAGTTCTTGCACCTCTCTCCAATTCTGATTTATCTGCGAGCACATTGAGGGCTTAGTAAATTTTCGAACTTTTTATATATCAGCAAGCTGCAATGGCCTGCATTGACACGGCTCCCTTACTGGACTCCATAACACCATATTTGCTTTAGTGTAGCATTACATCGAAAAAAGCTTCTAGTCTAATCCTACTTGCGGTTATACACGTATCTGTGCTAACAACCCTGCTTTTATGGCTTTTTCAGATCAAGTGCGTACCAAAGTATGTAGCGATGTATTGGGTTTCCGTTAGTTTAGCTATTTTTTGAGTATTTATTGGGTAGGCATACACCAGTCTTAGGTGAAGTAAATTTAATGTGCATTTATATTTTTTCAAGTATTTTGGGACTTTTGCGAATACAAAGAAAAACTGTGTCGTCAGCAAAACGAATATTAATTGCATGTCGGATGTATACAGCAAGCACAAAATTGGTTCCAAGAAACTTCCTTAGGAAACTCAGACCTGGAAAATCTCTTTTTTGGAGAATAAATATTTCTAGATTTAATCCTATTGCTACTAAATATATTTTGCATAAATATATTTATGTAAATAAGTAAAAACTGAGACAGAAATTGCCGAAAAAGCACTGGCACAGTTTCTTTTGCTATTGAAAAAGGCCTTCGATTCAACATGGCCTAGTGGTATATTATTTAACCCTTTCGGGACTACTGGGATAATACGTCCCAGCAATTTTCAAACTGTCTTTTTTTCTTTATTTTCAATGCAATCGCCAGGGAGGTAGAACTCCCAAACGTTCAAAAACGGATAGCCTCAATATTGGAGACCACTTGCCAGTAGAGCAAGAGAAGTGTTGTCGCTGTGTCCGCTGTTCTTCACTTGGCATAGAAAAGCGAACAAAGATGATATGCTTAGGTTGTAACCACACCTTATGTTACAAGTGTTTTGGGCCATTCCACAAATAAATACCTAATTGCATTCCTAAAATGTTAAAAATAAATGTAAACTTTTATCTAAATCTAATAATATTTATATTTTAGTTATCTTTTTAATTTCAAATCGCTCTTCGAGAACACTGATTGGGATTTTATGTCCCATGAAAATACTTGTTGGGATTATATGTCCCAGGATAAAAGGACGAATTAAAAATTTTTAAGTATGGAGAACATAATACTTTTATCATACCTTTTAGAATATGAAAAAAATTTTACCATACATAATATGGTTTTCAAAATAAAACTCCGTCCCGAAAGGGTTAAGCTTAATAAATTTAAACACCCTATTTATTTACAAAAAAAAAAAACTATTAACACAAAGAGATATTTTAGCAGGAGTTCCGCAAGGATCAGTCTTATCTCCTTCACTCTATTTAATATATACAGCAAACTTTAACGAAGGAAAAGCACAAGCGTTTATTTTCTCTTTTAATAGATTGCCAAAGAGAATACCCTAAACCAAATCAGCAATACAAGGATCTACAATTCCACTCTCAAATAATGTAAAATATCTCGAAATTTTTTTGATAATTTTTTAATATTTAAACAGCATATTTTCCAAACTTGTAATAAAGCACTGATATGTAGCAGATCCCTTTAACCACTTCTAAATAAGAAGTCCAAATTATCACAAAAAAAAAACAATCATTTCTTTTAGTTGTTTAATACTAATTAGCTATTTAAGCAGTAGTGAAATGGTCATATGTGCATGCTTTCCTCGCAGTAATACATTTCAATTTGTAGTTTTAAATAAAAAATATTTCGTGAGAATAATATCAAATATTTGATGAGAATATCATAAAATATTTATATTTAACGGAATCAAGTACGATTAAAGTAAATTAGAATAGAACTGAAATTGATTTTGGCTGAAGTTCTTTTTTGATTTTTAAAAATTCTGTTTAGAAAGGAAAATTATTGTACAAATGTTTGCGGATGTATTCCAAAGAAAACAAAAAAAATTAAACACCAGCAGAATGTAAAGCTGCATTATCTGGATAGCTATATCTTTCATCAGCATTCTTCGCATTTATCTACCTTGGGTTGTTTACATTGTAAACATCATCTATTTAACCAACGAACTTTGTAAATAAAAATTCGAGGATTCTTTATATCAATATTAATTTATTTAGTCCACACACAAACTAAAGTATTTCTGCACTGTTTTCTTTGCAACTCGTCTTGTGCATTCGTTTTTTCATCCACAGTTCAACTTCAAATTTAATAAAAAAAATTATATTAAAATAGAATTTTTATCGAACATTTAGCAGCCAGATTATCTAGGGGTTAAATTTCAAACATCCAGATGGCTAATAGAGCCAACAAGCAAAAAAAATATAAGTTTCTAATTATTAATGAAAACATTACAAAATTAAGGCAGTATTAAGTAAAATTAATTATGGAAACTTTATCCTAATAAATTTAATATCTTTGTGAAGATATTTATTGGCAACCCTACCATAACTAAACACTTTTGGTACAGCCAAAATAGATACATTAAAAAACTTTCTTCAAGCTATAATTTGGTGATTTCAACAGTTCCATTAAATATGCAAGTATTTGTGGTTTTCCGAACTATTTTATATGAATATAGGGTTTTCCAATAACTGTGATAAATTATTTTTTCATTGCATTCAAATATGCAGTACGCGAAAATCAAGATTTTCAATGAGACCGAATAGAGTGATGTTACAAGTTATATTAAGTCTTTCGACACCACTCGTTATTAGCTAAAATAGGCGGCAACAAATTCTTTGTGCTTCTGCGTGAGATAATAATTCCCCTAATGTAATCTATTTATAGTGACTCTGGCTATGCGGTACACTGGGCCACCCTACTTTAAGTAAAGTAAGTTATAATTGATGCCAGCTTATGTATTCGAATGTTTAAACTACTTCGGTTCTTCTTTCCAAGTTGCATTGAACTTTGAGATACGTCTAGTTTTTACTTATACATCGAATTGTTCACAGAATAAGAAGATTAATTTAAGCGATCAAAGAACTTGGAAGATAAGAAAATACCACGAAAAAAGAAAAAAGTTTAAAACTGACAGCTGTTACTGGTGCTACTCAAAGCCGTTCATTATCACACAGATATTAATTTATAGTCACCCGCTTTAAATCTATTTGTCTGTATTGTTAAACCTTGAAATATATTGTACCAATATATAACTTATCTTAAGGTGTCTAGTTAAAGCTGAAAACAATAAAACAAACACAAATGTATTAGATTTTATAAAATTCAAAATTTACATATATTCATACATATATAATGAACATATGAAAAATCATAACACAACAAAAGGTTATTTAATGTGTCCTCGCTTGCAGCTATAGACAAGCAATACATTTGCTGTGCTGTTAAGAGAAAGTAATCAGCTGGTTGAAAAAAAAATTAAATGTGTTTCGACTACCCTTCGAAGTTAACAGTGGTTGTTATTTTTAAGTTAGTTTTCATAAATATTGATGAGATTTTATTACTTAAAAAAATATTTGAATGTAGAGAACTACATTATATTAAAAAATATCTTTTTCAAGCAGACAAACAGTGCCCAATTGCTTACAGCACTCGATCAATAGTTTGCGTGCTCACGACTTCATCTGCGTGTATTTCGAAATTTCTTAAAATTCAAATTTAGAAAAATGTGTTTTTTAATAATTACTCCATATTATATTTGTGTATCTATTTTTCTTTTCAAAATGACATATTTTTATGAAAAAACGTATTCTGTATTTGAACCAGAGTTCTAAAGGACCTCCTCACAATATTGTATTCAAATTCATCCAGCAGTTTTTACGTGATGCGAAGACAGAAAGACAGACAAAAATTACGGTTTTATTATATGAATAGATGGTCATATCACAAGCCTTTTGGTTCGTCTATAGTAGTTTCCAACTGATTAAATTCATAACTAAGGCCTTCGGTAGTGATTACTTCTACGCCTTTTGTGTTAAGGATGTTTCGAAAAGTTGATCGAACTTGATTAGCCAGTCTTAAATATTCGCTTAGAATGTGCGCTACCTCTTCGCTTTAAATTACCATAATCTTGGCCAGGCGATACGAAGACCAACCGGTAACGCAGTTATCCATCCCCCTAAAGACACCACAAGTATCCAAGTAGATATCTGGTCCCTCGCCTCATAGCCTTTATGAGAATCATTCAAGTCTATCTTATCTGTATGCAGATCTTGGCTAGGCGTTACGAAGACCTAAAGGTAACGCAGTTATCCATCCCCCTAAAGACACCACAAGTATCCAAGTAGATATCTGGTCGCTCGCCTCATAGCCTTTATGAGAATCATTCAAATCTATCTTACCTTAACAGCGTTAGATATTTACAAACAATGTGCTTTTCCTTTTTCGCCTCGTTTAGACACAAAGCACCTTTCTCAACCTCTCGCTGAGCAGCTCTTTAAGCACCATTCGAGCAGACCGACATGAGGTAGCAGTCATTCACCTAGTAAATTTCTATGTTTTGTTCCACTAAAATTTGCAGCCGATCCCTGGTTTGCTAGTTCATTGACCTTTCTAGCGCTAGACATATTTTTTTAAAGCAACATTAACGTTACCTCATTTAACGAGCAACATCTATTCAGTTTTATAACAAAACTACTCAACTAACTCAATGCACTTGCATTGCATATATAAGTATAAGTGGTACAGATAAGATTGCTCAAAAGCAGGCAACCGCGGCAATGCTATGATGCTGCGGTTTGACTTATAGCGCTTTGCAAGCTCTTTGGTTGAAAAGTGATGCCATATTATAGAGCTAAAGGGGTTGAATATCAGGCGTAGGAGAATTTTAGACACAGTTTGTCGAGCCTTTAGGGCGTCTTAGATAGCGATAGAACAGATTAGGAGAAGAAGCAATGATGGGTGGCGTCATGAGGGTTCAAAAAGAGGCATCGGCAGTTTAACTTATGGTTCTCTTATAGACCGAGGAGAATGACTGGTGTCTATGCACTTGAATTTAACATGTCAATGTCGTATAAATTTAACTAAGCATCTGGAGAAGTATGCTTTCGTATATCAAGCAGAAATACATACGTTCTTTCGTTGCCGTATGTGTTAGATTACCTGCTAATATAAAAAAAAACATTAAAAATCGTTTTTCAAGAATTTTCAAAAAAAAATTTTTAAAGCGAATATCAATTAAATTAGACATAAATTTTCAAATTTTGCAACTCAAGTCTTAATGTTTTTCAGACTTATGTACAGAGAATTTAACATATTTCCCCCTTTTGCATAATATTAAACCCCTGTTGTTTTACGTCATATTTTTTCTACAAAAATGTTTGCTCATTTTAAAACATACAAAATGTTTTTATGTAGTAGTTTTTTTTTGTGAAAAATACAAAAAAAAAAAAACAGCAAGAAAACGGGAAAAAGGAGTAATACTCGTAAGAAAGAAGCATCATCAAATGTTAAGTTGTACAAACGTACAAAGCACTTAAGTTTCACGGTTACTTACGAAAAGAGAGTTCATTAGCTACCAAAGGATTTAATTACTTACACTGTTAATTTAGCACCACTTGCATTCGCACTGTTGCACAAGCCAACCATAGTTACTATTTAATAAATTCAACAGCATCTAAATTAAAAGAAAAAAAATATTTAAAAAATACACAAGAAGACTTGTTTGTTAAATAACAAAATACAAGTTAAAAGAAAAGTTTCCAAAAGTTTGTTTTTCTGAAAATTTAAGTGTACAGAGAAAAAAAACTTTTTTGATTTTTTTAGCTTTGAAAAAATTGTTTTCGTCTTCAATACTACATGGGCTGTATTTTTAAGAAAAATGGAAAAGAAATCTACACAATTGATTTTCTATGTCTGTAATTTTAAATGATATCTAGTGGCTATTTGCTTATAACCTGAGCCACATCTATATTAATGCTGCTCCTTAAAAATATCTTGGCATTAAAATGCGCTATTTAGGTCACCAATTATGTACACTGGCTTGCTATTCAATATGCTTAAAAGTTTCTAAATAATTCAAGTGTATAAATCTAAAATAAAAAACTCAAATATACATAAATTTTTGGGGTTAAGCACGCCCTTTGACTGTTTTTTAACAGATTTCTAAAAAGGAGGAGGTTATTAATTCGTCTATATGTTGCTTTTTTAATATTTGTGCCTTCATAACTCAGTAATTACTGGATCGATTTTGGAAAGGTTATGCTTACAGATTGGACTTTGTAAAATGTTTTTAACATATATTTTGAACTGAAGAAGGCGCCACTTTAAAATTTAAAAAAACTGCGTATCACTATAGATCCCAATAGCATAAAGTAATAAAAAAAGCAAGTAATAGTGCTACATTCGGCTATGACGAATCTTCACCATCTTCGTAAATCCAGTTTAATGAAGTAACTCTAATCCAAAAAAAAAACAAATATTGGAGCGACAGAGAACTAAAAATAAGAAAAAAAAATTATGTTCTAGGTATACATAATTTTACATAAAAATGTCACCGGCTCTTCACAGGTTAAGCATTATTAAAACATTTTGATGTTTCCTTAAAGATCTCTTCAAAAGCTTTAGAATGATACCCATATTGATATTTTAAAAAATTTTAAAATTTCGGCGGCCCGTAACTCGAAAAATATGGGCCAATTTTTTACTTGATGCTTTTTTCTTATTATTTAATTTTCTAACTCCCCATGTATTTTTTTTTTTTTTTTTTTTGATTGGAGTTACTTCATTGTTCCAAATAATATGGAAAAATTAGATGTAGGCGTGGTGTTTTGCTTGCTCCGTCTGAGGACATGGACCGATCTTGCTTATTTCTAAAAGCACTTCTTTCGACACTATGTCTAATCGATTTACGTATTTAATTTTTTTGTGAAATCAACGTTGCCTCGGCACACTAACATGGACGGACAGACGGACATCGCTCAATCGACTTCGCTATGCATACGAGTAAGAAGTCAGAATATATATACTTTATGTGGTTGTAAATGGATACTGTAGAAATTACAAACGGAATGACAAACTTAGTTATACCCTTTTTCCATTTTTTGTGGTGAAGGTTACAATATATCTAAAAATTAAAGAGCGACGTAAAAAGACCAATATGGGCACGTGAAAATTAGACAGAACCACGATTATCACGATCGTTATAATAGAAAGTAGAAATAATCAAAATTATAATTTAAAGGGTACCCCAATAGTTCATTTAATTTGATGCATATGCCCATAACTTTGAACAGTTGTAAACAAGCGATTGAAATCTACAAAGAATCTGTATTGGTGAGATTCCATCAACAGCAAGTATAAAATTTGAATTATGACATTAAAGCACGTGCCAATAGTTAATTTCATTTGATGAATGTGGCTAGACTTTTAATTACTTAACGACAGTTAGCTGAAATCTGTCTTTAAGTTGGGTTTTATTTGCAAGAATTATTTTCCTCAGTATTATACATTGTAATTTATGTGCTTGTTTTCATTAAAAAATATAATTCTTTCTTAAGGGTTCCGATAGCCTGAAAATACCTGGATTTATGTGATTTTCAGTCTAAACAAGATATGGAGTTAAGATTTAATTTAAATGAATAAAATCAATACTATAACAGTTTTGCATATCCCGAATTAACATCGTTCAAAATCTTTGATTTATTGGTAAATTTTGAAAGTATATTTTATTCGAAGAGAAGTGAACGCTTTTATAGAAACGAATATCACATCATGATTACAGACCGCAGCTGCTCGCGTTAAAATATGAGAGCTTCTTTCATCACAAATGTTGAAGCATCTTAACTGGTTTAAGGAAATACATAAAATACCAGCATTTTATTGATAACAATAACGTCTCGAAAAAATATTTCCAACGTGCAAAGTTTATTTGTGTTTAACTTTAGAAAAAAATTTTGCGCGGATTAATATTAAATATAAAAACATTTTTTATCTATTCCAAGATCTAAACAGTTTTTTCTCAATCATTGATATGTTTTATTTTGAATTATTCTTAATTTGCTAAAGTTTAAAGTCAATTTAAAAATTGTTTTCAGGTTAAATTTTCTCCAGGTGTTTCTTAAACAGAATGCTTGAAACTTTCAGAAAAAAAAATGGCAAGCAAAAAATATGTTGACGGTGTGTCCTCAAACCAGAAATGACTTCTCATAGACAGGCCAAGTAGCAGCCATACCAACTTTAATCATGATGCTTAAAAGGAAAATACAGGAGACAACACAAAATAACATTTAATTAGTGATGTGCGAAATTGACGCTGTATTTACACTTTTTCAAATTTTAAATGTGATAAATAAAAAAAAGGAAGATTGTAAGAAAGTGGCTCAAAAATTATATCAGAAAAATACTTAAGAAAATTGAACATTTCTTCGACAAATTCTGTATCAAATAAAATCTTAAATAAATCTTTTACCATTCAATAACTTATCGCCAAAAAGAAACAGAAAATGATATGAAATCAAAGGAAAAGAAATGGTTGGAGTACGAAACATTAAGGATTTTGTTGTTGCAATGACAGCAAATAAATTTCACCCAAGGGGGTAATCGATCCAAAAGAATACATGTTACTACAAACCAAATGCTCTTCCCATGTTGTAACATAATCTTAGAATATGATGATGTAATCATGAGAGCAGAGTATACAACCAAAGTATGGAACTTTTTAACCCATTATAGATTTTATTGTTCTTGTTCTTTAGCAGAGATTTGTGTGCGTGTGTGTGTGTGTTATTTTCAGCGTTTTTTTCCCTCAAAGCTTCTTAATGTTTTAGGTGTCACATTGCGAAATGCGTTTCCAATTGCCATTTAATCGTTTCAATTTAGAAAATAAATTGCTTTTTCATCTACAACACGAATTTATTGGTAACAAATTTTTTAACAATTTGAGAAAATAAGAACATTAACTTAGATTTAAGTATTTTAAGAAAATAACAACAACAACAACAACCTTAAACTTAATGGATAAAACGAATAAGAGAAACTTGTAATAAAAAAAATGCAATAAACAATAAAATCGTAATAATGACAAAACAAAATTTTAACTTTGCAGTCTTCTTTTTCGAACAGTCGAAGACAGTCAGCAATCGTTATTATGGCAGTTTGCAATCAACACTAAACGCTCTAATAAAAATAAAAAATTAACCGCACTATAAAATATTTTTTTATGAATACAAGCATCTACAAGAAACTATAAATGAACTGAAATACACCAGCCTGGGTCTATTAAAACAAAAACAAGACAAAAAACAGACACACATTCACACACATACAGAAAGTTTTTTAAGGAAGTCTTTGCATGAGTTGAAGATACAAATATTATTGACTGACTGAATGGATGAATAAATGTTTAATTTTATGTTTTTCATATGTATGTATGTATTTTGTATTAATGCCGTACTATAATATTTAATATTTACAACTTGAACTATTAACAGACGAAGCAGTGGTGTATGAATACATTTAGAACATGTGTGTCATGTATGAATGAATATAAATTGTAGATATTGTGTGGCATACATGAGGTTAAGTGGTAATTGCCACAATTTTATTTGCACTTATTTTGTGGTTAAGACGACTGTTTCATACAATTCAATACAAATATAAATTTTCACTATTCATTTCCTTTCAGCAGTTAAGATGATAAATTTAGAAAAAATTATTGCTTTAAATAAGCCGTTTAATGTACTTAAGGATAATTGTGAAATGCACCTCAAATAAGATCACTAATTTATATAAAGTACTAAAGAAACGATGGAAAAGTAAAGCGAAGTTCTAAGGTAACAACTCTATTGAAATTATTTTTCTTAACTATAAATTCGCATTGTAAAAAATGTTTGATGATTTATTACTATTTATTAAGTAAAATATTATTTTAACCATGACATAATTATATTTCCAATTTTTATAAAATAACTTTTATAATTTGCATCGCGCCTACATCGTCACGTAAATCATTGTTTTTGCGCCTATGGTGCCAGTGTTAGACCTTCTCAAATGGCCACCGGTGAAGTTATATTACCATCTATAAACTTATCAAGGAACGAGTAGACAAAGACTTTTTTATACATCGTTTTCATCAATCAGTTGCAATTTCAAACTAAATGATGCAGAAAATCGCACATAATCATATTGTTACGTTTTACTTATTCATTCGGCTTTGTTAGCAGGAAATTAAAATACACCATGATTATTTTTCTTTGAATTTCAGCTCGAAATAATTTTATTGACAACACGGTTAAGCAACAAACATGCAAATTTTTTGATCAACGTTTTGATTTATACCGCTTGCAACTGTAATTTATATTTGTAGCTGAGTTAAAGCATTTAGGTTGTTTTAATAATAATTGTCTCACTAAAACAAAATATTTTTTTACAACAATTAAGAGATATTTATTATGCAGCTCGCAACTTCTATTTCCTTTTATAGGCGAGTTAAAACGCATCTTATTCTAGTTATTTCTTTTATGCTTGTATAAATGACTTCTGATCACTCACAGGAAACTTCAGACTCATTTTTCATTCTCAGCCGAATAATCTAGTGAGATCGTTTTACGTCGATTCTACCTAAGAGGAATTAAAACATAAAGAGGGTATTTTGCACATCAATACATAGAATAAAATGATAATATAATAAATAAAATTTTTCTAAAAAGCATTGTTTTAACTTTTTTCTTAACAATTTTATCAATAAAGTACCGTTAAAATTATTTCAACAGGGTGTCCGCCGGTAAGGTACTTTGTTTGTTTCCATTGTATTTCTGTGCCACGTCACTCATTATAATTTGGGTTGTCATGGGCGAGCTGTAAAATCCTACTGGCATATGTACGGCGGCGTAAATGGTTTTGCGGAAAAAGCTCTTGGAAAAAAATACAAATCCTTGTGCAAAGTTGTGGCCAAAGTTGTTCTTCGAACACCAAGCTCCTGAGCACGGCGTCAAATTGAAATTGATGGATTAATTTTAGCACCTTCTTGAGCAGCAGTAATGTTTTTAGCCGATCTTGCAGTGGTCCATGCCTGGGCCTATCAGCTACAGACCATCTTTCCTCGAAATCATTCAGTATACGATAAACACGTTGACACGTTCTTACATTTACGTTGTTTACGTAAAATTCTCAACGTCACAATAAGCGATGATTAATTTTGGTAAAATGTTTTAACTATTAAAATCGAAGATTCTTTTATAATAAATTTGCCGCATGTCTTTTTCCCGACTGCCAAATATGAACTGTCAAGACTAATATTTACCAAAGAGGCAGCAAAACAAAGTAGTATACCTTCCCGGCGAACACCCTATATATATAACTTATATAAAGCAAACTGAAATTTTAATTAAAACTGCCATTTTGAAGCTCACATCTGTAAATATTTAAAACAAATATACTATTTCGTTTTTCGATTGCAAGTAACAGTTGTATTCATTTATTTTGCGGGTTCAAGAAAAACTATTTAGTAACAAATGAATAAGAAATAGTAACAACAACAATAATGTACAATAAATATAAACTAAACACGCCACATACAAATCAAGACCATGTACTCCGTCTAAAATAAATGCGAACATAAATGTTTAAATTAAACGAGGGTGCCTTCAAATTTTATAAATCCTCTATTTTCATTTTGTTTATTTTTAGTAGAAGACAAAAAAAAACTGAAATCATTTGGATTTCATGAGAAATTCAACACCAGCCAAAAACTAAATTCTTTTGACTTCTTTAGCTCACTCTTGCCATGAAATTGTATTTACAGCCATTTTGCTAATTTGGTTATTTATAGTAATTTCATAAATCGTGAGCTCAGACAAAAAAGATTGTTTTTGTCGTTGTTTGTCTGCCTTAACGTACCGGCCAAAATAAGACATAAAAAAGCAAACAAAATCTCAAATTGTCGTAATGGTTTTCCAAACGTAACGTTAAGTTAAGAAACCATAATTTTTACAACTACAACTATTTAATATTAAACATGCACATGGGCAACATCAACTATGAACACCGCAGGAAAAGGAAATGTAACATTTTGGTGCTAGTAGTTTTCACAGAGTACTCATGTTTGTTTGTTTTCCCGTAAACGGGTTAATATGTGTATGTCACAGTGTGCGTGTGTTTTTGTTTAAACAATGTGTCTCTAAGCTAATCCCGAGATAGTTACAAAATGTGTTCAATTTCATTGTTTCATTTATTACAAAGGTCTGTTGCTTAAGATGGTATGAATTTTGGGATTCCAAAAAATCCCTTTCAAAATTAATGCAACTCAAAAAGGCAAAAGTATATTCTAAGCTGGTTACTATTTGATTTTATTTTATTAAAAAGGCTGTTAAAATTTGTATTATAGACATTCTTAAGTTTAAGAGTAAATCTTGATTAAATAAATTTCATAAAGCCTGCATTTTAAAGTCTTCAGCAGTATGGCTGGCTGCGGGCTGTGTGTTTTATGAGCCAAAAGAAAAAAAATGTGTTAAGACTTGGTCTTCTTCTTTCATATGGAAATCTTTAAAATATTCTGGCCTGTTTTATATGCATGTGTGTGTTATTTATGGTAATGAAAAAGGATTTAAATTTGCTAATGCCATTTTTCGTTACATTATTTTCATAATAAATTTTACTTTATTTGTGATTATTACGCTACTTTATTGGCTTTTCTGTATGGTATGGTGCTGCTTCTTAAAAACAATAACCACCTCGATGATGTCGACCCATTATTCTGTTAATGTTTGTTTAAATTTTAAATCTTTTTGAAAACTTCATGGCCATTTTGATCCTTTTTTAGTTTTATGCAAATGATTCGTTTAAACCGGTACAGTTTGTTACTCAGCAACCGTGACCCTTGTGTGTAATTGTTTAGATTTAAAATTACTTGTATTGTTAAGTAGTTTTTGATTTCATGTGTTTTTATGACATTTACATAAATTTCATTCTAAAATAGTTTAACTAGAAAATTTAAATCTTCTTCGTTAACCAATGAAAATAATTTAACACCCCTTTAATTGTTTAAAATAATTTTTGTCAAAACTGTACTTGGCGTAAATTTGGAAACATAATTTTTGATCAAATTTTGCATAAAATTGTGTAGGTTGCTATTTAAGTTTATTCTAATTTTAATATTGTTTTTGCTCATATAACTAGCATTCCTAATAAAAAAGAAGTATCTTACAGTCACATAAAAAGGAAGAATTATTGTACTTTGCAATTTCTCTGATTTATATGCTAAAATATTTTGACAAAAACTTTACAATGCTTGATTTTTTACTAACCCTGACTTGTACACGAGAATCTTGAATAATAATAATAATTTTCATATATTGCAAATAGTACCACGTACATGGTGACTCTTGGCAACAATACCAAAAAAACTTAAATAGTCCTAAATTTAAAGCATCTAACGTACGCTATGTCACCTTTATCAGACCGAAAATGGAATACAACTCTCATGTATAGGGCGGTGCTTCAAAGACTATTTTTGAGTTACTCGACAGCGTGCGGGAGAGAGCGAAGAAGCTCATCGGTGACACTAAGGTATTCAGCTCTATTGATTCACTGGAGCATCGACGCAATGTGAGGTGTGTTTCACTATTTTATCGATACTACAATGGAATGTTCTCTTATGAAATCAGGGGACTTGTTACTGAGAACCGTAATTTCGTACGCGCAGCGCGCTCTGCATCAAGAGTACATCCCTATGTCGTTGATTGGCCAGTGAACCGCACTAGGCATTATAGATAAAATTCGTTTTTTAGCCGAATAGTTGGTATGTTGAATAAACTCCCTGCGGAGGTATTTCCTGTCAATTTCAGTGTGCAAAGATTCAAATCAAATGTCCGCAAGCACTACTTCGTCTATCCCCCTTCCCATAACCTAATTTCCTAGTTCTAGAACTATGCGTTGCATGAGTAGGTGTCATCCCCTAAGTCCTGGTCCTAAAAAAATTATTAAAAGTAATAATAAAAAAACAAAAATCAATTATAAATTAGAGTTTGAAAAAGACATAAACACAAAATTACAAAATTTATTCCGTTCGTTTTTTTTATTGGTTACTATTCTAATAAAATATTGCTTTTCAATAAATTAAATATAAAAGTTTATACGTTAAAAATTTGTGGAATTCCACTTTGGTCCAGTACTGATAAACATTAGTCTTTTAACCCTTTCACTACCATTGGGATCATGCATCCCAAGAGAAATTTAAAATATTACCAAAAATACAAAAACAGCTTTATTTCAATAAGAAAACATCCCATTGGTAGGTTCTGGTGTTTTCTATATATAGTCAGCTGTTTTAGGTGTGTTTAGTGAGAAGTGAGAAGTTTATAAACATTATTTGGCAGCAACTTCCATTAGACGCGCACGTGTTTTGTAAATTTTTCAAAGTGCATAAGTGTTTCTTCTTCATATAATATTTTGTGCAAATAATATAGGTGTTTTATATTGTAATTGAGTGTAAATATTTTGTAAATATTTTATTTTATGTGGGTTTTTTTCCATTTGGGATAATAGATCCCATTGGTTTTGTTTGTTTCACATGAATGGGACATATTATCCCATTGTTATGCACCAGTATCAATTTGTATGTTTTCAGAATGAATAAAAATAAATCTGGTGAAGGTGGTGTCATGGTAGCAAACTGGCAGGATTCACGTGAAGTAATTGTTATGAGTAACTGTCACAAGCCAACAATCTCCACAGTCTTAAGAACACAAAAAGATGGTTCTTGAGCTTAAGTTAACTGTCCTGAAGCCTTAGCTTTTTATAATCAGTGCATGGGAGGAGTTGACCTAGCGGACCAAAAAGTTAAAACTTACGATCACAAAAGAAAATCGACAAAATGGTGGCGTAAAGTTTTTTTCAAAGTCCTAATGACATCCGTTGTAAATCGCAAATGAAAAACTTTATTGTTCCACTTGCAGAACAGCTCATTGCTCAAGGTACGGCTAACACAAAAATCAAAAGGATATCTACAACAAAAGGTCCTAGGTCAAAAAGGTCTAAAAAAATGTTAAATGTTGGAGATCATATGCCGGTAAAAACGGATCACCGTAGACGTTGTGTTTTATGTAGCTCAATGAAAAAGGAAAAACGTTCATATTATATATGTTCAATGTGCAAAAAGCCGCTTTGTTTTGAATGTTTTGGTAAATTCCATAAATAAGTCAACCGAATTTCGTTTTAATAAAAATTAATAAAAACTGTACCATTTTATTTTCATACATACACTACTAATGGGATATTTTGTCCCAATTTATGGTGCTTTAAAATCTTAGTGGGACATATAATCCCAGGACATATCTTTGTCCTGAAGGACAGTAGAATTTAAAAAAAAAATTTTTTGCGCTTTTGAATATCGCATCTATACGAAGAACTTACTTAAGCTTGTTAAAAATCACTTTTTATAGTACGGTAGTGAAAGGGTTAAAATATTACCAGTTGTTGAAGTATAAAAGAAAAATCAAATTCAAATTGAACTTTTTGAACACAGTATGTACAAATATATTTGCTATAAAAATAAACAAATTTGCAAATTAATGGGTGTTTCCAAAAGAATAAATGTATTGAATATGGCTATATATTTTAAACTGGTATAGGCTTGATTTGTACAAAGAATGTACTACTATGCCTGCTGTAAGAATAAGTACACAAAATAAAAATTTAAAAAAGGGTATCTCGATAGCAACGCAGTTTTCACATGTAAAACTTAAATTTTTTAGCTGTAATAGTTTAAGGCTCGAAATCTACGCAGGGAATGTATAATGTCGCTATAAAAGTAAGTATAAAAATTAAAAGTTGCGCTTATAATAACGTCGTTTTTAAAGGGCCTCATTTTTAATTTACGCAAAGCATGTTTTAGTATGTCCGCTTTAACAAGTTAGAAAAAATTAAAATGGTGCGGAACCCTATTTGTGTTATACAAATTCACACTTGCCGGATTTATTAAAAATTTTAAGATAGAAAAATTATTTACCAATTATTGATTACATTTTTAAAGAAAACAGGACACTTACCGAATTTTTGTCATCAATATACTTCGTATCTATCTACATTAGGTACATTTTAAATATCCTTTAATTAACCAACTAATTTCATAAAAATTAAAACAAGAAATAATTCATAAACACACATACATACTTCTTAACTTGGTAAGACGAAGCTCACATACAACCCGTAGCTTTTATCCGTGTTCTTCTTATTGATCGGCACATATGTTTGTCCTTGCATTCTGCTTACCTTCGATTCAGCAGAGATTGCAATTTATTCATTTTTTTTTCCTTCCTTTCTTTCTTCGTAGAAGATGCTGTTTAAGTATTGGCTATTGCGAAATCTGAATGTGTGATGCCTTAAAAGTAATTTTAATATTTTTAAATTTTGAAAACGCACTGTTAGCCAGACTGTGTAACTTATGTTCTATTCGGCTATTTTATCCTATATACCCGTCATCATATATGTAAATCTAGTTTAGTTAAGTAATTCCAATCAGTGACAGAGAATTAAAAAAAAAAAAGAAAAAAAAATAAGTACTACATATACATAATTTTACAAAAAATTGTGTCATCGACTTTCAATGGATTAAGCATTTTAAAAATTTTTGGCATTTCCTGAAAGATTCACCATATCCTTAAAGATACCTATATTGATAACTTACAAAATATGGTGCACAATCGTATTTTTTTATGAAAAGTCCAGAGGCCCATAACTCGAAAAATATGGGCAAGCGCCAATTTTTTTACTTGACGTTTTTTTTCGTTTTTTTTAACTCTCTATCTTCTCATATATTTTTTTATTGGAGTTACTTCATTGTTCCAAATAAAAAAATTAGAGGCAGTTGTGATGTTTTTGATATTTCATATTTTCCTTAAATAGTTTCAACTCATAAATAAATTTTATTTTAATGATAAATTATTGTTTAATCAAAAATATACATATTTCCTTTAAGTTGCTATCGTATTATTATAACACAAATATAATAACACAAATATAATAAGCAGATAATTTTAATTACTTAATAAAAGAATTCTTTAAGCTTTACTTTTATTGTTTTAAACAGTGGTTTACATTTTTTGTTTTTAAAATTTTAAAATTTTGGCTGAATGAATGAATAAACAAACAAAAAAATTTTTTTTTTCCTAATCAGCAAATGTTTTATAATCTAGAAAATTGTATTGCATTTTGCATACTTTAAACATTTTATTAATTAATTTCTTAAAATGACCGTGCTACTTAATTAAAGGTGGTTTAATTTAATTTAAAAATTTTAGTTATAATCCAGGGAATTTTTAATTACCATCAATATGGTTTTTAGAAAATAATAGCTTTAACATAAAAATTAATTTAATTGTCTAATGAACAAAATCTTATACATATGTCATAATAAATATAATTGTTTTTAAATGTCTATATCTCTTGTATTCATTCATTTATAATAAATTATTTTAAATCTTAATTTAGTAATATGACCCATATCTTTAACCTCAACATTGTCATTAACCCCTTTTGCCATTGACAAATATTTACCTTTCAAACAACAATAATGCGTGACCACGCATAAGCAACTTGACATTTAAGAACGCAGTATGTTTTATATGCGAGTGTTCTTATTGAAAAATATCAATAAAAATACTTAATACTTTTGGAGTCTACACACATACATATTCTTAACAATTAAATACAATCTATATTTACACATTCCCACCACATTCAAAAGAGTATTAAAATCAGAAACTAAAAGGACTTAATAAGGAAACAAAAACCTTACGCACTTATTAAGGCACAATATTTGATTAAACCTTTAGCCCTTTCGAAGTAAAATGAAATGTACAATTAACATTGACTGGCATTAGAAAGTTTGTATGAGTTTTTTAAATGTATGTGATTTGGAAAAGCATCAATTACCTCTATTCCTTCTAAAACACACTCATACGTACGCACAGGCATACAAATTAATATGTCCGTGTTAGTTGATCTAGTTAATAACCCTTTTTAACGCGTGTCGGTTTTTTTTTATAATTTCACATACTTGCTTGAACTCATACACAAACTCATATCACAAGTGACCTTATAAGGGAATTAAAATATTTAGCAGGTGGCAGTCATTCAACTAAAGGCTTAAGTGGCGCGAACACCCTTTAACTTTACATTTGGGGTCCGAGCTACTCGCCAACGGACGCCTCTAATTAAATTGTAAAATTAATACGAACAGAATACGTTAATTTGAAAGGGTCAGTATTTAATTGAATTGTGTCACGTGATGTGAATAAGAAATATTAAAGAATAAAGGTAAAACTTTAATTATAACATTTAAATAGAAGAATATACAAAAAGAAAATCTTCTTTACAAGACGAAAATAGAAAGTAAGAAAAGAAAATTTACTTGCTTTTAGGTTTTAATTTAAGAAAATAAAGACTAGAGCCTCTTCAGGACTTCTGCAAGAGGGTACGACGTCCGGAACGTGAATCAAAAATCTTCTTAAGGTAAACAAAACCGATGGTTAAACTGTAATTATGATCGTTGTTTATTATTCAATGTTAAATTGAGGCTGCTTTAATGTGAAATGAGAAATTGCAAATACAACAACAACAAAAACAACTACAAAACTTCAAAAGGAAACTTTAAAGTTTTCACTAATAAAATAGGATTACGAGTATACTGTTCCTTTAAATTCTTCAAATAAAATGAATTTTATTTATTAATTTTTCTTTATAACTGACTTCAAAAAAAGAAGGAGGTAATCAATTCGTCCGAATGGTGCTTTTTTTAATATTTGTGCCAGTCATTTTTGAACCGATTTTGAAATTTTTGTAATTTGATGGATTATGCTTACAGATTGGTCCCGTTTTAAAAGCAGTTCATAATCTTAAAAATTAAAAGGTTTTCCCATGTAACACACATATTTTTTACGTGTATTATGAACTGTAAATTGCGATTCTGTAAAATTTAAAATGACTGCGTATTACTATAGCTCCCAACAACAAAAAGTTATACAAAAATTAATCTAAAAATTAAAGGGTGTTAACATAGGTGACGTAAATTCGGCTTATCTTTTAATCATTATAGACAAACGTTTAAAAGTTAGGCAGAATTTCGATTGCTATGACTGTTATTGTAACAAGTATTAATGTTCAAAATATAAAGTAAAGGGTGCCCCAATAGCTTATTTAATTTGATGTATATGGCCATACTTTTAATAATTGTAGACAGATGCTGGGAATTTACAACCTATACAACCTGTATTGCGAAGTCTGCATAACAACTAGTATAAAATTTGAATTTGAATGTTAAAGGGTGTCTCAATAGTTAATGTAATTTCAAGTATTTGGGCGAACTTTTGAACCGTTATAGGCAGAATGCTAAAACTTTAAACTCGTTATATCAACAAGTTTGTAATTTGAATTTAGAAATTAAAGGGTGTTCCCAAAATTAATCTCATTTGACCTATATGGCTATATTTTGCGAACCGTTCTTTACAAACACTTGAAAATAAGACATAATATCCGCCCTTGTTTAGTATAGGATAGGAAGTATAAAAATTTTAAATTAGAAGTTAAAGGGTTTAACAATAGTTGATGTAATCTGATGATTATGGCCAAAGTGTTGTACCGTTATAAACAGGCCATTAAAATTAATAAAGAACCTGATTTCCTAGTCTACTACAACAATAAGTACATAATTTAAATTTTGAAATTAAAGTGTGCCCCTACTGTTGCTGTAATTAGATGTATATCGCCAAACTGTTGAAAAGGTATAAAGTTTTAAGGTGGAATATAAGGGTGTCCCAAAAGTTAGTGTAATTTAATGTATGTGGCCATACCCTTGAACCGTTATAGAAAGGCAGATGAAATCAGTTTTGAAGTTGATTTTTTTGCAAGAATTATTGTTTTAAAGTAACTTTTGTTATTGCAAAAGCTGCAGCGAATCTAATCAGCATTTTTGGCTGCATTAAAAATATGAAAAATGTGAAACCCAGATTTTTTTTATATTCAACAATTCACTATTTAATACAGCCTACCTTTGGTGTGGTACAATTATCAAACTATCATTCTTCTCTTTACTCCACCCTCAAATGTTATTTATGATAGAGCGTAACGACGATTTTTGCTTGACGGATGACCTATTCGAATCACATTTCTTTTGTAATGCAACCATTTATTCAAATGTGAATACAGGAAGAAGTCGCAGTAAATTGAGAGGAAGGTGGGCATGTAAACAATTCTAAAAAATTGCGTTAACAACTGAAGCTCCAAAAATATTCTAATTGCACTTAAGGGATAAAATTGCTGATAAGTTTTTCTTGTTAACTAAAAATCTCTTAATGTCTTTCATGGATTTATCGAAGATTTTTTAAAAAACTGCAGTACAAAATATAATAATTTTGACAGCATAAATGCCGACGTTCAGATATTATTTGAACACGTCTTTTACTACATCAGGTGACTTGCCCTTCAAAAATAAAACTCAAGGTCGGATTGTTTAACACTTTAAGTTTAAATAATGTTTTAATTGCATTTAGAAAAACCTTAGTTAAATTGTACATCCCAGTTTGTGTTTATTTTAAAAACTAGATGATTCCATTAAATATTTTATCCAATTTTATTAATCTTGTGATAAAAAAAAGTATTGTTTGAGTTTATAAATTTTATATATATTTTTTCTGTGTAAATTTTTTTTTAAACTTCTTTGTTGCAGCCTCAAAATACTTTTTAAAAAACACATCGGCTCACCTTTCCATAAGAAAATATATATTTTAATACCTTTAAAGTACAAATTCAAAGTTTTTATAATCAAACCAGAAACATTAAAATAAAATCAATTAATTATAAACTTTAGTTAAACATGTTAAAGGTCCGCCTTCTCTTTAAAATTCTTTTGATGACTTTACTCAAGCCTATAAAAACATTTGATGTCATAAAAGAACTAAAAATCTATGCATATGGTAATAAAATCCATTAAGAAATGTAAGACACCGAACATCTTGTAAGATTAACTCCATCCCTAAATTATGGTAATTTTCAAAAATAGTTCTTAGATTTCGAACGATTATCAATGGTTTTTACTAAAGACAAAGTGACCGCAGCCAAGACTCTTAGAAGGATGTTTTGTGGCCAAAACTAAAAGAAAGGAATTAGAAAAAAAGGAAAATCTCTTTTTAAAGCATAACATGTAGAAAGAGAATGATATAGAAGTTTTTTTTTGTATTTTTTATTTAAATTGAAAAGAAAGGTGATTAAAACCACAGCAAAAGAAACGCAGATTTTACCTTTTCATTTTTAAGCATAGAAAAAAATATATATAAAAATAAATATTAAGAGTGTTCTGCTATGCCGAATATTATATACCCTTGACCATATATATGTAAATCCAGTTTAGTGAACTAACTCCATTTAAAAACACAAATATTGGGGTAACAGAGAATTCAACAATAAAAAGATAACAAAAAAATTAAGTAGTTACTATATATAATGGGTTAAGCATTTTTAAATTTAATATTTCCTGAAAGATCTCTTCAAAGGCTTTTAAATAATGCCCATATTGATATTTAAAAATATGGTGCACAATCGTACTTTTCTGTGAAAAGTTCAAAGACCCATAACTCGGAAAATATGGTCGAATGCAAATTTTTTCAGTTGATGTTTTTTCTTTTCAATTCTCTATCTCTCGATGTATTTGCTTTTTGATTGGAGTCATTTTATTGTTTTATATGATATGGAAAAATTAGATGCAGCCATAGTGTTTTGCACGCTGCCAAGATAGACATTGATCGATCTTGCTGATTTCCAATAACACCTCTTTCGACACTATGTCTGATCAATTGGCGTATTTTAATTTTCTCTAGATCATCTAGTTGATTTCAACACTAACACGAACGGACGGATGGACAGACGGACATGGCTCAATCGACTTCACTATGCATAAAAACTCAGAATATATATACTATATCGGGTCGGAAATGGATTTTCCACTTTTTGTGGTGAAGGATGTACATATTTTTTTTTTTTCTTTGTAATAAATAACTTGCAAATTTTAATTACATTAAAACTTTTTATAAAATGTAGATTATTTTTATTGTGGATCGAATAAGGAACTAGGAAAATAGGTGATGAGATGAAAGATAGCGAACGTTTGACTTAAACGTGAGGAAGGATATCTTTGCTGGGTGTTTATTTTAGAAACGAACAATTCACCTGACAAAAATTTTCTCATTCAATGCGATTTTAAATTTACTCTTCAATCTTTAAAAAATAGTTGTTTGGAACACGTTACAGAAACAAATGCAAAAAAAAAAAAACAATTTCAAGAACGAGTTTCCTGATTACGCCAAACCATTTTATACTGATATAACGACAAAACAGCGCAACAGCAGCCTTATTCTGTAAGTCGCTTAAGCTAAATCACCATCTCTAAAATTATTTAATTTTAACAAAGCAGTGTTTTGCTACAAACACGACATTAGAACATTTAACCCTATACTTAACATCCTCTTATTTATTTCGTTACACTTACAGATACCGATTAATTAGAGAAAATGTACTTTGGATTAGTTCAACATTTAAGCAATTAAGCTTAAGTCTTAGCTAAGAGAATTACAGAATACGGCCTCTGATCACACATTTTATCAATCAAGAAAATCATATGGAGTGAGTTATCTCCGTTTTTGAAATTCAAGGCACTTATTTGCTTCTTTTGAACTTGAAAACATATTTGGTTCCATCGTTGCCGCTGTAGCGCTTTTGGTACTAAATTGGAATAAAACTTTTTAGTACATGAAATCAAATTTTTTGTGTATGTTTATAGATATTCGTTTAGCAAAGTTCAAAATACAGCACATATAATGTAATTAAATCTATTCCAAAGGTCAGGCTAGAAGAATGTTTGCTACAAAAGTATCAGTAAACTTTATTCTATGCAATCATTGTTGTTTCAGTCAAATGATCGACACTACTCTAGTAAGGTTTTTTAACACTATAACACTTTCTCTGGGAATTCTATTTTGCTCTCCATTCCATCTTAAAAACACTTTGGTTTATACACGGACCTTAAGCCTTGAATATGAACTTTACCTTTTATCATAGCTGACCGATAGTACTGGCAAAATGGATATCTTTTAATAAGTCCATATCGCGCAATACATTTAATTTGGGTATTCGGTACTACTCTAAATTATAAAATCTTGATTTAAGCACTTATCAGTACTACCTTTTAATCTTCCATTAAAATGCGAAAACTTCTTTTAAATGAAAATGAAATGATAAGTTCAGTTGAGTTGAGTTGAGCAATCAAAGAAATGGCCATAGGAACTAGTTTTACCACCAATAATCAATATTATTCATTTTATTTAAAATATTTGGGTTATTAGCACGCTGAAAAGTGAACTAATGTAGAAAACTTCTTTTGTTGCACCAGAAAAAAACGAAAAAATTTTACAAATTTTTTGGACAAAATTGTGAAAGCGTTTGTTGGCATGTAGAAGCCTGCTTAGAGAGACCTTAGACACCTTCAAAACAAACTGAGCCCAAACCTCAGTTCCAAAAAGAAAATCAAATGATTTGCGTGATTTTAAGCGTTTTGTGATTTGAAATCGCGTCGTTTTCGGAAAAGGGCTGATTGACAGTTATTGGGAATTTGAAATAGCACTGGCAAAATATGTAAATATTCTATGTCAAGGAATTACTTTAAAATGGATAAAATTTGTCTTTGAAGAAAAATAAAAGACCACTTTTTTCCAATTTCAAAAAAAGAAGGAGGTTATCTATTCGTTTTCTGTTCGTGCCTGCAGCACTCAGTAATTTTCTTTCTACGTTTATTAGCCAATAACGGGTTACACTACCCACTATCCACGGTATAAATGCGATAAATTAAATTTAATATTCAATTATGCAATAACGCTGCTTCACTATATTTCAATTAATTACTGTTGGAAAAAATAAAACTTAATTTTACGCATATGTGAAATAAATTAAAATGATTTATTTTATTTCCTTTTAACAAATTTCATTATAATAATGCAATCTCTTTTTCTTTTTTATTTTATTGAAATTTATTATGTTTTTACGAATTTTTTTCGGTTTTATTAATTTTGTTAAGCAGAACCGAACCTGTGGTTGTCAGTTACAAAAGTTTTGTTTTTGGATTTTTTATTATTTTGATAACAGCTCATTATTAAAATTTTATTTTCTGTTACCTTTTTTTCACTTGTTCATTGTCTTCTTACTCAATATGTCAGAGAGTGCAAGTACGGGAATTTATTATAAAATCTGAAAGCAGTAAAGTTTATAGACCACCTACAGTTTGATAATAAAGTCAGCTTGTGAGTGTGTGTGTGCGTATGTACAAATATATAGGGCAGGGGACCTTTTGCCACATTTCTGATGATTTGCCTTTTCAACATAACAACCATCAGCAAATAAACATTAATTTTATTTTGTTTTTTTTTTCTTTTACCACACAACATTTAGTGTATGTGTGAAGGCAGGAGTATGATTCTGGTTCAAAACCTAAAAATGAAATAAAAAACCTCCTTCTTATAAATCATTGTACTTAAGTAAAGCAGTTAACATTCCTTACCGCAAGGTAAAAAAATAAATATATTCATATTTGCCATCACTACATACACATATTCGCACAAACGCAAACATATCCACCCATCCTTACCGTCAGCCACCATGTGACACAATACGCGTGCAGGAAAATATATCGCGAATTTTTATAAAAGGGCAATTTTTTACATGTCAAAATAAACAATCTGGGTTGTCATTGCAAATATTGTTGTTGTTTTTATTTTCATTTAATTTGTTTATGGCTCGTTATTGTGCTTTACGAACTTAAACTTATTGTGATGTGAAAAAAAAAAATTTGCACACAACAAATAATATAAAAATAAAATAAAAAGTCAGAATTAAAATTTACATCAATTGCCTGGCGTATAAAAAGCATTTTGTAGCCAGCCCTCCTTATGAGTATCTACGCCCCAAACGCAGTTGAAGAATTTCACGGACTACTGAACCTGAAAGGTGGTTAAATTGCAAATTACCACACTCACTGTTCGTTGTTGTACCTCAGATTTATATGTACAAGTATGATGTTGATGAACAGCAGCCAAAGGCGGAAGTACCAAAGTACACAGATATTTTAACAGATTATTGTTAATTTGTTGTTTTTGTTACTCCATGTCTTCATTTCCATACATTAGAACCTTAAATTGGATTAAATTAATAAAAAATATTAAACGAAAGAAATAATTTCGCGAATATTAACAATATTGTCATGAATACAAGGCCTACAGCCGGTCTTGAAGAATATGTGTAAAAATGTTTCTAAGATATTATTTAAAGCATTTTTCTATTGACATACAGAAAATTAAAATTATCGAATTTTTGAGTCAATAGTTATACATTTATTTAGGTATATTTTAATTATATAAATAATTGAATCAATTAAAAGTATAATCAAATTTCAATTTGAAAACAAATAACTTGTTTAAAAGACACCAGGAGCTGTAGTAATAATTTATTCACTTTTTGATCTTTGAATTTTTCTACGCAGTCAGAACGTTATATAGATGTGCTTTGACCCTCAATAATCAATATCGGTAATTAATTTAATCGGGATAATTAAATAAAAAATTAAATTTAAAAAAAAAATATTCCCGTGTCTTTAATTAAATAATTTGCAAAGTGCTTGTGCATATAAATTAATTATCGTAGTGTTTTTGATATTTTATTTTTCATCCTCTTTCAACTGTATAAAAGATCCGAAAAATAGTCGACCGTATACAGTAGATATAGAAGAATAGAATTACAGTTGTTTATTGTTGTTTTTGCTTAAACTTTGATTTTTGTCTTTGCTTTATTGCTTAGACAAAAATCTTTAGTTTATTTAAAATGTTTGTCAGAAGTTTCCTGAAGAGTTAAGTAATCGATAACGAAATGGCCATCGAGACGTGCTTTGACCCTCATATTGATATCGGTAATTAATTTAATCGGGATAATTAAATAAAAAATAGCACGAAGTTTTTGTGAAAATTAAAAGTTATATAAAACATTTTAATTCATTCGCCTTTTTTTCTCTTTCTTCAACTATTTTTCTAAATTAGAATGACTTGAAGGCGACAAATCGATACCGACATTTGAAAACAACAACTGATTTTAATCCTGAATGACTTCTGCAGTGGCAACAATTATGACAATAATCCTGCTGTATCAGAGAACTTCTAAAAAAACACAAGCGAAAAAAAGCATTTAAGTCACTACCAACAGATTTTTAAGCTAATAGGGATGGACTTGACCAGTTTTAAGGTGCTGAAAATTGTAATGAAAGTTCTAGAGATAAATGTTCAAAAATATTTATGCTACATTCTTCAGGGCTTTTTGACTTCGATTGCAAAGAAGCAAAACAACGAGCGGTTGAACAAAACCCAACAAAGATGAATAGATATCTTACATATCTATAATATATATCTAAAATTTAAAACCAAATTAAAAATCTATTACTGGCTTAAGGCAACACAGTTGAACAAGTCTTTAAAACATCCTTAACGAAGGGTATAAATCAATAATAAATCGTGAAAAACACGTTAAGGAAAGCTGAACCAATAATTATGAGGATCATGCAAGATCAAAAGAGCGACAATTTCCTTCAGCTTGTCGTCGACGGCTACATACCAAATAGAAGACATTGTCGCCTATCTTGGCCTGAGCTCGTTTTCATAGAAGACATTATACAACATGTTGTCTCTAACATTGTCATTAACGGCGATTTCCCTTAACTTGTCTTTAGAAAATCTTAACAACAACAGAAAAATCGTGCATCCATCGCCCAAGACCATGTCATATGGGACAAATTGGCCAACGAGGAATATGTTATTACTAGCAAATAAGAACCAACCACGTGTGACAGTTGTTCGTATTCTATTTATTGAAATCGGCAAAAAGTTGGCCGCTAAGGAAATCTTTTTTTTATTAGTTCTTATAAATGGCGAAAACGAAAAAGTAATATTTTTATTATTAGGACTTTCAATTTTTATTGCCAGACTTTCATTTCTGCAGCCAAGCGTGGCGTCAACGCTTAGCAATTTGAAAATCCGAAATTGGCATTGCGTTAGGAAGTGAAGTTTCCTAGTTATTTTGTTTTGTTAATGTTAAACAGTGAAGACAATTTATTTATTTTCTCGGCAATTAAGCGGCTTTGGGTTTATTTTTATTTCTATGCAGTGGCTTTAGTAAAATAAAATTATATAAAATAATATTATTGATCAAGACAAAAATTGATCAGCAAAAATTAGACATAACCTTAAAAACTTATTTTGTTACTCGCTTTCAAAACACATTACATTAGTTCTCAACAAAGGTAGGAGTAATTAAACTAGTTCTTTAAGTTAAAAGAGAATACCTTAAAATGCCGTTATGTTTTTGCTTTTTTTTTTTGACAAAAGTACGGATTCTTGATTCAACGGTCCTGTGAAACCCATGGTCTCGTATTTACTAAACATGCGTTATTATTAGAAACGCAGCCATCCAGGCTACACTACTGTGTTATTCCGGCGAAATATGAACTACTCGATGCCTTGTTTAGTAACCTTAACCATTCATAGACAACTCCACTACGCCTTTCTATCCAAGCCGGTCATCCCCTTTCTCTAATAGCCACAATACACGTCCTGCCCTAACCGCTACCGTTCTTACTTTTTATTATAAAGGGCGTCATGACAATTATCTGTTACTCTTATATTAAATTAGACGTCTCCACTCAAATATCTATCAAGACTTCAATCAATAATAGTCTTGTCTGAGAGGTTTATACTGCTGCTTTTTAATTTTCAATTGTATTGTAATAATTATTATTTTCTGTTGTACGCATGTCCGAAGGTAGGCTCGAACTCACGATCTTCTATTTTACAGCACGCAACTCTACCAACGCAGCCATTGAAGTTGCTCAGCTTTTGTTAGCTAATTGTGGTATACACACACCCTTAGTGGTAGTAACTTATTCACCACGCTCATACGGAAACAGCAAGAGGGGTTGCCAGATTTTATTTTCGTAACAATACGTACTAATGATCATCATTATTTTATGCATTGCCATGCTAAGATCATTAGGTTGTTAATTTAGTTGGGAAGTTCTTCTGCCAAAAATGCTTAATTCCTCACTCTATTACATTTTATAAAATTTAAAAACTAAACACTAGGTAGCGTTGCGCTTAATGCGCTTATTAATATGTATCTGATAGAAAAAAAGGAATTGATTCGTATTAAGTTTTATTTTCTAATGACTGTATAATATTTTCTAGGATAAAACAAAACAACAAGGAAGTATACAATAAATTATTTCCTTGAATATGGCAAACATGCTATAGAGTGTCAGTAATATTCTAAATACACCAACATACGTTACTAAAAAAAAATTCCGCGAAAATAAAAACGGCAAAAAATTGCTGATTTTAAATCCAATGTGTATTTTTATTTTAGTCAACCTGCCACAA
Source organism: Gymnosoma rotundatum (assembly GCA_916610165.2). NCBI lineage: Eukaryota > Metazoa > Arthropoda > Insecta > Diptera > Tachinidae > Gymnosoma > Gymnosoma rotundatum. The sequence continues at coordinate 97,704,841 of OU744340.1, forward strand.
AGGGTGGTATTTGGTTTCTTTTTTTCTTTATTCATGCTGCATATTATTATTGTTAGCATGTAATTGGATAACGAAGTACTTTGGAGTGATTTGAAGCGCGTTAAGTGAATTATTTCGGTTCGTATTAAAGGCCACAGGGAAACGCAAAAAACATGCTTTAATAAAAAAAAATAAGAAAAAAAAACAATGGAAATATTTAAAAAGCTCCTGCCACAAACTTTCTTAGCTGGCTTTAAAATTTAATAAGAAAAGCCGAGGCAACTACTTCCTGTAACTAAAAATTTTTTTGTTTTACATTTTAAAATATACTTTCATATACACGCATTGACTGTTGGAAGAAGATTGTCTGTCTATAAAGATTTAAAGGCATTCTTTATAAGTTTGGTAAAATTATGACTTTCCTTTTCTTGATTGTGTTTATGAAAATTTCAATAAATAAGAAAATTTCGCATAAATCATTATCATCAGTCCACAGTCTTAGCATTTGGGTGCCATAATTCATAATCGAATAAAAGGGGTGGTGGGTGGTATGTAACAGCAAATACATTAAAATAAAATAAACCTAAATATCCTTGACACTACCACGATGATGGCACAGGTGGCATTTCCCCCTTTAGCCTTGTTCTACATCTATAACAAAAACAAAAAAATTTATAGAACAGAAATCGAAGGCTTTTTAAAATTGTGTCAATGTTTGTTACATACACTCATAATTTCACACATATTATTTTCTTTTAAGATTAGACCATCCTTTTCACACGCATGAAATATACATACTCTTAGATGTGTTACGAAATCTTGTAAGAAAAAAAACAGCTGAGTTGTTTTTTGTGTAAGTACGAGTGAGTAGTGGTGGTCCCAAATATGTATGTGCAAAATACGTGACAGCCAATAATTCATTGTCAGTACCATATGCCCGAATAAACACCTACACACACACAATCATGTATGTATACGTACCCTCATAATTATTTCTTACTTACAAATTGTTTTATACCCGCATAATCCCTGTCCTTATAGAGGTAACTGCTGACCTTCTTAAAGTTGAACTGCAGCAACAATAGAAAAAAAGGCTTTAAATACAGTTTGTCTTAAAATTTATTTGTAAAAAATTAGTTATGACACACTATAAGTTCCTATAAGGTAAAGTTTAAAGTTCTTTAAAATATATTCATGACCAGAAGAAGAGACTTTCGAAGTCGCTTTTTATTTTATTGGCAGCATTAGCAATTACTCTTGTCGGGCTCATTAATTATTCCAACTTCACGAGATCATACAAGATCAAGCAAACAAAAAGTTGTTAATTAAAGAAATATGTTATTAAAGGAATATTGACCGTTTAATAATATATTTAGTTCGGGATGCAGTTTGAATTTCATTCGTTGTATTTTTCTTGTTAATGCCAGGTTCTTATACCTAATACGACTTTGTGAATTAATACTCAATTCTTTTTTGTTTTTAAGAGCATATTTTGGTGTCCTACGGGAGCTGGGAAAAGACAGAAGAATTCTTTCAATTCGTATTCACCTGATTCTGCAATTCGCTTCTTTTAGGCTGAAGTTTTAGAAAATTCTTTAACGAGGAGGAAAATCATGTCATACAAAAAAAATTTACAAAAAGGTCAATGCTCTTAGTAGAATTTCCTATTTCACCTCAACTCTAGTTGTTTTGATGTAAAACAATTTATTTCTAATCTTGATGAATAATTATTTAAAAATGGGAGGGCAAATTCCTTATCTTCTGTTTAGTATAACGAGGGCTACTTTATTGATAATAATATTTTCGGATACGTACCGTAAAATTTCATGAATAAATTTCAATCTTATCAATGTTATACATTATAAATTCACAAAAGGGTCAATGTTCTCAGTGGAGTTTCCTATTTCATTTCAAATTAGAAAAACTCGAATTGTCTCGATATAAATTATTTTAATTCTTGATGAATAATTTTATAAAAATGGGAAGAAAAATTCAGCACCTTCTATTTACTATAAGGAGAGCTTTTGCGAATTAGTTTACTCATAATAATATTTCTTGATACATACCGTAAAACATCATGAATAATACACCAGTCTCCATAAACTATGGGGACGTAGGCTGTTCTAAATATAAATAATTTATTTTTTTTTTTTTTATTATAATTATAAATATTTTACTTGTTAAAGAAAACGTAGAAATACACATTCTGTCCCAGAAAAAAATTAACATTATCTTAAAAAGTACTTCCCATACAATGACTTAGATTTTTGATTGTCATATTTTGTTACTCGCTTACGGAACACATAACATTTGTTCGCAAAAAAATGGAAGTAGTAATTGAACTAGTTCTTTAAGTTAAAAGAGAATACCTTAAAATACATACTAACAATCATCATTATTTCCTGCAATAATCAATGTAAACAATTCTCAGTAATTGATTATAAAAGTCTCATGCCTTTGTAAAATCATTAGATTGGTAAGTCCTACCAAAATAATTAATTCCACACTCGATTACCTTTTATAAAATTCTAGTTTTCTAGTGCTTGACTACAACGGTTCAAATGATAGGGCTATATAAGTGAAAATACGTCAGCTGTTAGGACACCCCTTATTTTTTTATTCTTGCAATTGTGGACATAATGTTACACACTTTGTTTAAATTGACTGTCTACAACGGTTAAAAAAATAAAGCCATATACATCAAATAACAATACTTATAAGAACACTCTTTAATTTCTAATTTTATAATTGCTGTTATAGCTAATATAGGAGTATCATACGACTAGTCTATGTAATTAAAAGGTTTGACTATAATGGTTTAAAACATATCTCCATACAAGTCAAATTATGTCACCCATGAGGACATTACTTATTGCCTAAATTAATTTTTATTTTATTGTTAATTTCTGCTACTGTATACTATAGTGATACCAGCTTTGGTTAAATTTTATGTACATAGGTGTCAGTTTCAGTTCAATTGACATGCAAAAATCATGTGTGTTTTATTGCTCCCCTTTATTTTTTAATATTACAACCAATCTTTGAGCATCACTTTTTAATTTAACAAAAAAATGTTCAAAATCAATTCAATTCCGCGGTCTCAAATGTAAAAATGTCGAAATCATTACTTTCTTCTTATTGGAAGTCGGTTATAAATGGTCCTATTTTGCTGGATACATAGTTTGTCGAATATGAAAGCTTATCTTTATTTGCTTTGTTTTGCTAAAATAAACAAAATATATTTAAAAGATGTCCAGAATGCAAAAACCAAAGATACCTGATGTAACTTCGAGAAAATATTATTACGTCATACACCCACCGCCCAAAGAGTTTAACTATAATCTTTGGAAATGAGGAGAGCAACCACGTTAACTGGCTTGAAAAAAAGTTTATTGAATAGAGCGTGCTACTCGCAGCCAATTCATACAAAATTAATTAAAATAATTTATATAAAAATAATTTTATATTGTTAATTTTAGCAAAGAATGCAATTTTTTCTTTTTTTATTACACATTTTTCTTCTCAATTCACGATCTTGTGCAAATGGTCTTGCATCATAGCATTTGCAAAATTGTGTAGCATACTTTTAGTTTACACCAACAAAACACACAGTAGTGAGTAAAATATGCTACACATTTTGCAGATGCTATGATGCAAAACTATCGTGAATAGGGCCAATGATTGTTATGAAGCAAATATAAATAAGCAGTGCTTTGTGTATAATTTATTATTTTGAATTTCTGAAAATAAATTACTAGTCGAACTATTTCAGTAGTTCTAAATTGGGCTAAAGTTCATTTTTAATTTAAATTCTAATTTTATTAAAAAATTATTTACCTATTATAGTGCTAAATAAAAAAAACAATTTTTAATTTAATAAGAAAACTACTTGAAGTTTAAGAAAAATCTCTTTTTATAAAAAAATTTTTACTCAGTTACAAAATACATGTTTAACTTATTACATCCAGTGTAAACGAGGAAATCACATATTAGCTTATTTCTAACCATTTTTATTTGTGTCTTTTTTTAAAACTTCCTCTATTAAACTGTAAAAAGTTGAACACAAACCAATATGTAATCGATTTTTGATTGAATATTAAGCTTATGTTACCTTTACTCTCATCCACCCTTCATAAATAAATATTTTTTATTTTCCTTGGATGGTTCATATTTTGTTGGAATATCTAAAACTACCTAAATAAATACTGACTAAAGCCGTAAGGTTCTCTTTTTCAATTTTTTTTTTTTTTTTTTTTTTTTTTGGTTGCGCCACATGTTGTCATTTTTATTTTGCCGGCTCGTTGGGCTCCTTAGAAATTTTCCGCTATTTCAAATATCAATAACTGTAAATGTTATGAACACATCCTTTTACCGGCTTTTGTCGGGTTAATGTTAATACTACTTGATGTTGCATAAGAAGTCTCGTGCATGATGACTCTTTAATGTTCAACTTCGAGTGGTTTAAAATTCCTTGCTAAAAAATTAATAAACATACATACATACTGAGAAATATATTTCCATAGAATGTATGGGTTTACTTGTGTGTAAGTGAAACAAAACCTTGTGTTTGGGATTTGGTTTTGAAAGTAGCAAGTACACTGAGGTTTTTTTCCTTGCTAAAGAAGACAAAGAGCGCAAATGAAAATTTAAGACACTGTAAAGAATTTTTAAATATTAACTTGAAGACAAAATTAATAAATAAAATAAAATTAAAGTGAAGAATATTTTTATTAAATATTGAATTTTTAAAGTATTAATATTCCAGTTTATAAAATTATTATTTTTATAATTATTAATATTATAATAATATTATTCTAGTTCTTATAATTATTATACTCTAATTATTAATCATAATTAAGAGTCAGATATAATACAAATTAAACAACTAATAAAAATAGTCATAATTTTTTTAATTATAAAATATATTTTAACAAAAATTGCTGAATTGAAAGAAGTAAAGAGGGGGTCTTGGAAATGTGTAAAAACAATTCTTTGTAAAGTAATAGAATGTACATTTAAGAATTCACTCCTTCGTCTAGTGAACCGCGGTCAAGCCTTCGTTCTTTAAACATCGAAGCGGCAACGAAATTTTAAAGAGGCAAAGCAGAAGTGTTGCTCAGTGAACACAGTTTCTACGTAGGGCACCAAATTTCGGTAGCTCGGACATAAATTTTTTTATAAATGTTAAGATTTTAAGTTAATTTAAAACCTTCGCTATATCCTTAATAAAACATAGAATAAACATGTTTAAAGTTTTGTTTTGATAGCGTTTTTTGTTAAAAGGTTACATTTGAGAAAATGTAAAAATACCGTTTTTTCGGATTTTCCCCAAGAAGGTTGTATTTTTGTTGTCTATGTAATTTAAATTTACCTCAGTGCTAGCAAATTTTTGTAAACCATTTTAAAGACAACTTATAGCAAACGCAAATAAAAAAAAATTTGGTAAAAAATTACAACGGTTCTCCCTCCAGCCCTTTCCAAACATAGCCAACTTTGCAACAGAATTTAAAAATTATTGTAAAATTCCTCGGGGTGCAAACCACTAATTAACAATAGATACACGGCATTTTAAGTCCCCAATTATTGGCTACGAACGCCAAAAAGGGTCGGACAGCCGTGCGAATAATAAAGGCAGGGTAGTCTCTTTTATAAAAGAAACATTTTTTGGTACATTTTTACCCATTCCGGGAATTTATATATTTTGTTATCTGTTTGTGTATTTCAGTTTGGTACAAGATGTGTTCATACACATTTTTGGTTTTTTTTATATAAAATGAGCAAAAAAAATCATGAAGAGGCGACCGTCATTAGTTTCGTTGAGATATCTTTAGTGGTTCATAAGATACCAAATTTTGTCCACAAATATCGTTTTCAAACCATTGTGCAATACAAGAAAAAAGTTTTGCCTCAAGCAGACTTTTATCAACAATCTTGATTTGCGAGATTTTCAATTATTCATCTCCTTTGATAATAAATTGTGTACACCTTATCTATATTGATTTTATCTAATTCATTTTATAAGAAAGAAAAACTGTGTCTAAACTGTCGGCATCATATTATGTTGAGCTCTCGAAGTGCATCTAAAGTACGCAGCGTGATGTAAGAAACATCCAAAAGATTTTTTAGCTCAGCCAAAATGGATTTTTTTTTTAATTTGCCAATGAGATTTAAGCCGTCATCACATTTCGTAAAAGTTTTAGGTTCCCTATTAACACAATTCAATTTCTTCGAAAACATAATTTTATACCAGTTTACCGATGATGAAGTAGTAAAAGAAATTATTTCTGGCGTTTTGGTTTTGATTCGTAAAGAGCGCCACATAAAAATGTTAAAAAACCGCATCTCACTATAGATCCCAATAGCACAAAGTTATACAAAATAAATCTAAAAATTAAAGGGTGTCTCCATTGGTTATCTTTTGAACCATATCTTAAAAACTGGACAGAGCGTCGATTGATTATCGCTTTAATAAAAATTTAAAATATTCAAAATTATAAATTAAAGGGGGCCCCAATAGCTTATTTATTTTGATGTGCATGGTCATACTTCTACATAGAATCTGTATTGCTTAGTCTGCTATAACAATAAGTATAAAGTTTAGATTTGGAAATCAAAGGTTGTCCCAATAGTTGATGTAATTTTTTATATGTGACTAAACATTTAAACCGTTATAGTCAGACAGCTAAAACTTACAAGAAACCTGTATTGCTATTTCTTCTATAAAATCAAGTTTAAAAATAAAAAGAACTTTATCAATTTATGTTATAATATGGAAAATTTTGGATGTAATGCTGAGTGGCATTTTTTAGTAACAAGCCATGGAAAAGGCCCAAGTGACGGTCTTGGAGGTACCGTAAAGAGAGAGGCACGTCGAGCTAGTTTACAGCGTCCATTACAAGGTCAAATAACTACTCCATAACAATTATATGAATGGTGCCTGCAAAATCTTTTAACTCTAAAAGAACACGAAGAAGAAGCACTGTTCCTTCAAATTCGTTTTAAAGATTTGCGTACTATTCCTGGAACTCAAAAGCTGCATTCTATTGAACCTGTAGATAAAAAAAAATTAAAGTCAAGCGTTACTCGCCAGATGCAGATTTTGTAATTGAAATCCTTCAAAAATAATAAATATGCTGCAATAAAAAAGTGTTTAATAATGATAATATATTATGTTGTACTTTTTATAAAAGGTTAAGCAATGGAGGAAAAGAGTTTAAGCAAAGAAAATTCGAAAAAGTTCCGTTACATTTGATTTGCTCTTTTTTTTTGTTGTTTGTCACATTTTTTATTTTGGTACATTTCATGAAATACATAAACCTTCGCCTGCTTTTTTCTTAATAACTCATGTTGTAATAAAGACTCCACATTGAAATTTGGCAGACTTGTAAAAACATAATAAGAATTAACATGTATTTTTTTGAGATTTTTAAAAATATTTATTTTGGAGATATAGCCTTTGGAAATTTTAGTCCTTTTTTTATTTACATTATCGTTGATCGAAAATACCAAAAAAAATTTTTTTGAATGGCGCATGTTTTTGTCTGTAAAATGAGACCTTCATTATTAACGTACAATAATAACTTTTCGAGATATGAAAAATTGTGTTAAGGCATCTGAGTGCATTTTTATTGATTTTTGTCTGAAAGTTGGCAAAAATTATTGTGCCGATCCATAGATCATGTGTGAAAAATCTTATCAAATTTGGAGGTGATGAGGTCAGAAATGTTAATAATTTCGGTTGATTTCATATGTTTTAACCCAATAGTTTTAATTCGATATACATATATATATGGCCGAACTATTGAACCGTTAAAAACAGACGGTTGAAATTTACAAGGAATCTATGTTGAATAGTGCAGCTTTAGTTGATGTTATTTAATATATATGTCCGAACTGTGTAGCAGACAGGCGGTTGAAATTGTCGAAAAACTGTAAATTGGATAAAACAAGAAGTATTAAATTTGGATTTGGAAGTTAAAGGGCGTTCTAGTATTTAATGTAATTTAATGTATGTGGCCAAACTTTTGAAACATTTTAGACAGTTAAGTCCGCTATAACATGTACATGTATAAATTATGTAAAAACACTTGAAAATAAGAATTTGCACTACTTTTTCGGATATAATAAAAAGTATATGTAAATACTTAAAATTATAAATTAAAAGGTGTTACAACAGTTTAAGTAATTTGATGTATATGGCCAAAGATGGTTGAAAGTTACTAGCTGTATTGCTAAATCCTATATTACAACAAGTATAAATTTTGAATTTGGAAAATAACGGTTGTCCCAACAGTGATTTTTTTTTTTAAATGTAGGTGGCCAGACTTTCAAACTGTCATAGTTAGATAGCTGAAATCTGTTTTGAAGTCAGGTTTTTTTCAGCTAGAAATATTGTTATATTTTTTAATTAACTATTTTATTATATAGGCCCTAAGTTTTTTGCACTTTGATTGTTTGTTCTACAATTAGGAATCTTATTCGTGGAAATATTTGTTAAGCTAAATAAGACTATAATAACTTATTATTTTTAGCATTTCATAAATAAATAAAAACAGTAATTATAGACTTAGAAACTCATAAATAAATGCATATTTCAATTAACCCTCTTCTTCTTGTTCCAATAACATTAAAAAATAATTTTTCTCCTTTGACACCCTCAGAATTGAACCCTATTATAAGTTGCTACTTTGAGTTTGTTTTTGTTTTATTTCCATGGCCGTAATTGTTATTTTATACAGTTTTTTTTTGTTTTTTTATTGTAGCACATAAATCCAAATATGATCACATCATAATGTGACATTGATAGATGATTGAATATTACGAGGTTGATGTATTATTGAATGAACATTTATTTATATTGAAACCTATACGAACATAAGCATACAAACATGTGAATATGAAAATAAATGGATATTTTATATGTACAAAATAACACACACAACGATTAATATTATTTTATGCCTTCTAATATAAAAAAGGAGTATAGACTTTGAAGGACCTTAGAGGTGAAACATAGTTTTTATAAATCTTTTTATCACTTCAATAGCTTTAGAAATTTAAGCTTTATTCAGAAAGGTAATTAAGTAAATTATAAAAAGTATTTTATTTGACCAATATGATGTAAAAGGACGTGTTCAGTGGTAATATATAACGAACTCCTTGGGTGTATTTCCAGACTTGAGTGATTGCATTACTGTCGTGTTGTGTTATGCCACCGTGGATCTCCTCACGGACCCTTCATGAAATTTTCAATGAACTATAGACCCCTCATTTCACACAAAAAAAAATAAAATTTTTCAGATGATTTGATCTGAAAATCTTTGGGTGAACAAAGCCACCCACAGAACGACTTTTAGAAAATACGCTTACCACATTTGATAATTTTTATTCTTGTGGAATTTTTGATATACTGCATAATTTTTCAAATCATAAAAAATCAAAAGTTTCGATTATTGGAAGAGACGACTTCCGGCTGGGACAGTATGTACTCCAAGCCCGTTCCTTTAAGTTAAAGCCAGAAGAACTTCTTAGCAATGTGATATCATAAATGTCTGCACCAAGCAGAAGCTTTTGATTTCGTTTTTTTTTTTTTGCTTTTTTGCCCGCTAATTCGACAGTTTCGTATTTTTTTCGCCTTTGAAATGAAAATGCGCTTCTGTGGTGTAAATAACTTGTTCCTCCATTATCAATTCAATGAATTGTCATAACTTCATAAAGTCTACTAGTTTACGTTAAGTAGAATATAGTATGAGTGTAGTTGGAGGTCTCCACAAAAATGCTGCGATGTCGGCGAACAGTCTAACAGTATTTCGCGGAATGCTTTCTTGTGAAAGATGGAACAATAACAGGTGATAAGTGTAAAATGTCAGAGTTTCCACTAAAAATATAAAATACAACAATGCTTAAAAAACACTTTATTGAGACACCTTTCTAATATTTATTTATATTTAGGGAAACTCACGAGTTTTTAGCGACTAATTTAAATGATTTTTTAAGAAAAGAATGATTTTCAAATTAGAGTGAAAATATAAAATATTAAAACTTAGAAACTTCTTGATAATTAAAATTTTAATTTATAAATATATTCAATTACTCAAAATAATTTTTTTTCTAATTCTATAATAACTTCTTAAACTGACCTCGTACATAAACGTATGGAAAATTGTTTTATGTATTATTGTGCGGTTAATAGAATATTGTTTATGATGATTTGTTTCTTGTGGTTAAACAAAGTATACAAAAAAAGGGTTGCTTTATTGATAGATGTCTTTGCCTCAAAGAAACAAGTCTAGAGACAATCAACAACATTACAATCCAACAAGCAACAGCGGTAGAAGTAAGGACTTTATTAGAGTTTTAACTACATAAACTTGAACGCAACTTCCTATGGCTGTTTGAATATTTTTATTTTTATCTTTTGTACAATAATTCATATGTGTATCTTTAAGTTTTATGTATATTTTACATATATTAATGTGTTTCGTTTTTATCATTTAGACTAAAAAGTTTAAAACTTTTTTTTTGTGATAAAGAATGTGACACGTATTCATACACGGCCTCCACAAACTTACAAACAGTTAATGTTAGAAATAAATTCAAGATTTAAAACAATTGCTAAACATTTAACTTTAGATGTGATTTTTATATGGGATTTTTTATATTTATTATTTTTTTATTGTATGTAAGGAATGAGATTACAAAAACAATAAAAAAGTTTATTCTTAAAATTTTCCAATATATTGTTTTTAGTTATCTAATGTTTTTATAAACCTAGCTTAATATTATGTCTCTGATCACTTCTTTCTATTCCGATGTATCAGTCACCGGTTGACAAACATTTTTATACTACCTGAAATTTCATCGCGATTATCAGCTTTACTAATTAGTAATAAATATTTCAATAATTTCTGAGAGCCTTTTAACGTGAAGCTAAGTTAAGCAGTGTACTGATACACTGGAAATTGTATAGAACAGATATTAAGACAGGAAAGTTTCTTTTTGGGTCTTTTATTTAACTTCTTGTTTCCTGAGTTTTTAGAATATTTTCGCTTAAGAATATTCACATTTCTGTTCATAACAAAATCCCTCGCCACCCATCAGACGTATAAATGTCAGCTTCTTTTAAAGTGTTTTGTACCCAAAGTGTAAAAAAAACAGATTGCTGCAATATCTGACCTTCGATAAGAGGCTTCTTTCTCTATCCATAAATGCTATATGATTGAAATTTAAAAAACTTGTGTTGTTATGACAGTAGAACCGTGATTTTTGTACCATAATTTGGTCCGCCTATGGCAAATCACACAGACTGTGTATTACTACGGCCGCTATATGAATAATTTTAAAGAAAAATAAAGCGTGATATGATTTTAAAATATAAATTTAAACATCAAAATGTGGCGCGGCGCATTCACACGCGATGTCCTCTGCTGAATCAGCTTTCTTCAATTAAGCTCTTCCTTTTCTTAGCCAAATGCTTTCTGAGGTTATCATTTTCTCTTAATCTTAAGTACTTCGATTGTATCTAAGTACTGGTTTCAACTTCGTGCCAATTGATCTCTTTTTTATAGAGAAGAATATGTTAGAGTACGCAAATTTTGTTTCTTTCCTTCAGAATATTATGAAAAATTATTTAAAACTAAGAAATGAAATATACGAGGGCTGCTATATATATTTCTGGCCTGGCAACACTCAGTGCTGCCAAGTGCAATCTGACATTTCCATTGAAAATTTTGTCGTTTTTAAGTATAATCGTACTCAAAACGTTTTGATGTACGACCATTATTTGTGTTGTTTACAGTGACTTGAAAAAATTAATATAGAAAAAAATGGAATTAACTCGTGAACAATTTCGTGCCATAATTTTTCACAACTTTCGATGTGGCTTATCACGACAAGAGTGCATTGATGAACTTAAATCTTTGTATGGCGATGAAGCACCATCCTATAGCACTGTGAAAAATTGGTGCAATGAATTTAATCGTGGCCGAAGCTCGCTCAATGACGAATTCCGTGAAGGTCGTCCAAAAACGCCTGTTGTGCCAGAGAACATTGATGCCGTGCGTAAACTCATAATGCAAGATCGACATGCGACATACCGAGAGATAGAGTTATCCTTGGACATTTCTTCCACCAGCATACGTTCGATACTGCATGAACACCTGGCCGTAAAAAAGGTTTGTTCTCGTTGGATCTCGCACAATTTGAAAGTCGCTCAAGAAAAGGCTCGTGTCGATTTGTGCAAAGAAATGTTGCAAAAATACGATTGCGGTGCTTCAAAAGACGTTTATAAGATCGTCACAGGTGACGAATCATGGATCTATGCGTATGAGCCCGAAACGAAACAACAATCGACCGTGTGGGTCTGCAAAGACGAGCAAAATCCAACGAAAGTTGTTCGTGGAAGAAGCACTTCGAAGCAAATGGTCGTCTGTTTCTTCGGCAAACTGGTCATGTGGCGACTGTTCCGCTTGAGCAACGTAGGACGGTCACTTCTGAGTGGTACACTGCAATTTGTTTGCCTGAAGTCATCGGAGAAATTCGAAAAACCAACAAGAGAAGACGAATCATTGTTCACCATGACAATGCGAGCTCTCACACAACGGCTCAAACCAGAGCGTTTTTGACCGGCCAAAGCGTCGAATTAATGGGTCATCCGCCGTACAGCCTTGACTTGGCACCTAATGACTTCTTCTTGTTTCTGCACATCAAGAAAGAAATGCGTGGTCAACGATTTTCGTCGCCACAAGAAGCTGTTGAAGTGTTCAAAAACCATGTTTTAGAGGTGTCTCAATCGGAGTGGAAAAAGTGCTTCGACAACTGGTTTGAGCGCATGCAAAAGTGTATAAATCATGCTGGAGAATACTTTGAAAAACAATAATTTTTAATTATAAATATTCGCATTTTTACTATTAGGCCAGAAATATATAGAGCAGCCCTCGTATTACCATGGGGAAATCATATCTTTGTGGCCATTTCGCTACTGCACATATATCTCATCAGTGGATTTAAAACAAAATTTGTATAAAAAACTCAAGCGTCTTATACATCAAGCCAAATTGATTAAATGAGAACTTTATTTAATCAACGTAGGAGAAAGATAACAAAAAACTCAAAAACCTATTATAGTTTTAAAGAATATTTCATGAAAATATTATAAAACTTGCACACGCTCATAGGTGCCTTAGTATTTGTTGTTGTTTTTTTATATCGACAAAATCACAGATTGTCATTAAAAGTCATAATTAACGAACGCGTCGACCGATTTCATGCAAAAAACATCTACACGACCATACAACCAAACCCTTAAAATTTTATCGAATTCGGTTTGATCGTTCGTGAGTTATAAAGTCACAACCCACTTGCAACAATGTTTTACAGAAGGAAGATATTTATTTCTGTAGGAATCAACCGCAATAACGTAGATTAGAAGAGAAGAATACTTTCTTCTATCAGAAAGATGTATTCTGTCAAATTGGCAGTAGCTGGGATTTGAACTCAGGCCACTAAACCATGTATTTGCCTTCTATAGATTCTTAATCAAGGGACCACTTGGGTATATAATTAAAATAGGTGCCTTGCTTGCAATAGATATTTTGCAGATGATATAAATTATACTGATGTAAAATTTAATACGTTTTGTTTAGTTTAAAATATTCCAAGTATTGTTTTACGGAATGTGCAAATTCAAATCTAAACTAAAGAAAGAAAATGTATAATTTGAAATATACGACCTCACTTATCTTATTCCCTACTATAAATTTACACTGTATAAGTTTATGTTTCTATTTAAAAAATTCAATGAAATATTTCCTTCGGCCTCAAAATTAACATTTTGACTTATCATTTTAAGGTCAAACCAAGCTGTTGATTTTTCATTTAATACTCCCTCAAGAAAACACTAAAAAGATTTAGTTTTATGGCCCTGTTAACATGTTCTGTGAAAACACCCTGATTTTAGTTTTATGTATTTTAATTTTTATTTCTAACGCTACCAAAACAAAAATGTTAACTAATGAGTTGAAGGAAATGTGTTTTTGGTTCAAATACTTACAAAAGTTTAGTATTCTCTACCCTTAGGTATTTCTATACATTCATTAATTTCAATTGTTGGTAAGTGTGTGTTGCTAACAAGGCTTATATGATGGCCATAGATAAAGCAAATGGTCAGTGTTAATGATTGTAAAATTTACCCTTTTTTGGTTAATTGATACAAATGGTAACATTTTGTAGACTGATGATTGCAAAGGATTATGCTTAAATAGGTGTAGAAGGTTATTTGAATAAAATACAAAAATTATTTCTGTTCATACTTCACAGAAAATATTGTATCAGATCAAATTGAAGTGCTGTATTATTTTAATTTATTACTGTATCATCTAATTCGGAGCTCAAGAATTTAACGGAGAAAAAACTATTCGGTCATGAAATACTTCTATTTAGAAGGTAGCGCATTTAAGTTTTTGTACTCTCGTATTCACCTCTATTTTACGTTTCGAATCGACTTGAAATTTTTTTCGTGTTGCAATTTTCATATTCCGCATTCATTTTCGTTTCACATTTTTGCGGTTGTGTGCATTATGCTAGATACACACGTGGCAACATCAAATGGAACACCGTACAGACGATGCAACCACACAAGAAACATTGGTTATGTATTTTATGCGTTATACACATATGCAGACGAAACATTAAAAAAATAGCAAAATATCGGCAAAATATTTCGTGAAGTAGAAGAGCTACAATTGAAAACGAAAAGCCAAATATGGTCGAGAAGTGGGTTTTTAAACAAAGAAGAATTTTTTATTAAAAAGCACTCGAAATAATTAATAAAATTAAGTTTAAACAATGGCCTTTATTGAGTTTTTATAAGTTGTTAGATTTTTGATTGCTAAGATTCAGATGTAGTTGGTTTAAAAATATAAATATAAAAAGCAAGTAAAGGTTTTATTAATGATCTCAACTGATTTTCCAATTTGTTTTCTTTTTTATTATATTTGTTGCAGATCGAAAACCACATGAGCAGTATAAAAACGTAAAAAAATTTAAGGACAACAGTGGCGTGTGAACGCCTTAAGTGATTGAAAAATAAAGTTTAATGTTATTATTGTTCTTCTTCTCTAAATTAACTTTTTGGTTGAACACCGTTAAACCGATATTTGTACAGCTTAATTTGGAAACGAAATCGCAGAATAGAAATTATTTACTTTTTTATGCTAAATATTAAATTTAATTCTTTAAAAATCGTTCTAAAGAGAAAATGATTCCATTAGTATTTTTCTATTTTTTTGTAAAGGGTATTAAGTTATTAACAACTGCTCTTTTAATTTTTATAGAATTTGCTTTCAAGGAGGAGTAAATCTATTTAATTAGTCTGTATACGACTATATTTGGTCCTTTGATTTACAGGTCTACATAAAGTAATGTTGATTTCTTCAAAATGCTTTCCAGGCTGATCGTTTTACAAAATTCTATGCACTTGATAGTGTTATATCAAAAACCAAATATTACCTATAAAAATTTGTATTCCTTTTGAATTACTTTAATGATAATAATTTTAAATTTTAAAAACTATTAAGAGCTCGTTTACTTTTGGTAAACTACGCAAAGAAGAGCATGGAGCACAATAGATATAACCACCTTTTAAAAGTACAGATTCTATATTGTTTTGGAAACTAGGTTAAATTGCAAGAAATCGATAGAAATTTTAGTCTACCAATCAGGTTCAGAAAGGCACTTTTAATTAAATATCAGTTCACAACAATCACGCATACAAAAAGAAACACTTCATTATAACTTTAAATAAATTCTACCAAGTTTTATTTGAAATCGTACATAAATATGCAAGTGTTAGATCGAGTAGCTAACTGTAAAGGGTAAATAATCTATTCTGTAGCCAACAGACATCTCAGAAAATTACCAGGACAAGCTTCAGAAATCTTACCAAGGTCAAACCGTATGTAGTTGCACAGGAATATGTATCCCGTTCGGAGAGAATGTACATACATTTGTAAATAATAGTTTTTTGTAAAAAAAACTTTAGAAATTAAAATAAAAAGCTAAAAGAGCTATATTCGGCTATGCCAAGTCTATATACCCTTCCATGTATGTAAATCTAGTTTAGTGAAATAACTCCTAACAAAAAAGCAAATATTGTGGTTACAGAGAATTAAAAATAAGAAATATTTTGGTACTGCATAAATATAATTTAAGAAAGAATTATATCGGCTCGTAATGGGTTAAGCATTTTAAACAAATTTTAGTGTGTCCTTTAAGATCTCTTCAAAAGCTTTAAAATGATACTCCTATTAATGTTTTAAAAAATTTGAAAATTTCAGAGCCCCGTATTTTGGAAAATATGGGCGAGCACCAATTTTTTCATTTGATTTTTATTTATTTTTAGTTTTCTATCGCCCCCCATTATTTATTTGTTTAATGGCAGTTACTTTAATGTTCCAAATGACGTTAAAAATTAGAGGCAGGCGTAGTGTTTTCTCTGCTGCCTCGAAGGACATGGACCGATCATGCTGATTTCCAACAGCACCTCTTTCGGCACTATATTTGATCGATGGGCATAATTTTTTTTTTCAACACTAACACAGACGGAATGATAAACTTAGATATATCCTTTTTCCACTTTTTGTGGTGAAGGGTATAAGAACGAACTTAAGGCAAAATCAATTTTCTTTCATTATCCACAATTTAACTCCTAATATCATAAAAAAAAATTAAATGAAAAATATTACTTCTATTACTATTCATCCGAAAGACGGTATGAGAAACATATGCTGACATACATATGTCGATTGTTTAAAGTCGAAAATTGAAAAGACTTTTTTTGCGAAGTCAATGATTTATTCATAATATTAAATTTTCTAATCTGTAATAAATGTTTGAATTTACTTTAAGGTTTTTACAATTAAAATCGATAAATTAATTTGCATTCTTTGACAAAAATGCCTTGAAAATATACCAATTAACTGTGACTTAAATTCACTTGAAATTACATTCGCTTAATATTGCTGCAGAAGTAAAAACAAAGGATTAAAGATTAATTACATTAAAGCCTCAAAAAAGGATTTATTTCAACAGAATATGTACAAAAGGAATATTACATAAATTAAGTAAATAGTTATGAATTTTAAAGTTTTATTAAGAGTTAAATTAATTAAGTCTTTTTTGCATTAAACATTCATTATATAAACACACAAATTAAAACATGTAAAACATTTAAACCAACTACAAAACAAGGTAAAAGATCCTTTAGAAAATTTCAAAAATTATTTTATAATTGAAGCACACACACACACACACGTCCTCAGCTACTTAAATATGCAATAGGTAATTGTATTAAAAGGATACATACACACACGTATACATGTGCAAAGTAATTTCAATAGGCGTCTTTTAGCAATTGAATTAGGTGTTTAAACCAACAACAATAACAAATATTTAGATGAATATAAGCCAAAGATATCAAATACAGATATAATAATGTATACAAATTAGCTTTGTTATTGTTATTATTGTTATTGAAGTTGTTCTTTGCCACTTAATAGTCCTTGTACCTTTTATTTGAAGGGAAACCAAAACGGATGTAAGGACAACATTTTAGGCTAAAACAACAAAAAATTAACCGTAACGGAAGTTATAATTATGAGGCCCCACAAATTGTATATTAAATGACCACCACTTAAATGAAAAGACAAACACACATGCACACACACCACGCGACCATACATTCAAATGTACATATGCATTGTTTTTATGCATGAACAAAAACAATGGTCAGGCATACTTAAGTGTAACGACAACAAGGACAATGAGAAAACATAATAATAGTATCTTGTATATTTAAGTGTATGTTCTCGCATTTATATTAAAGTTAATGCACTGTAATTTAACACAATAATTATACGTTTCATATGTACAAGTTACAAACATAGAGGAAAATTAATGTAAATTTTATGAATACGTTTAATTGAATAAGTGTATTTTAATGCAGTTAATTGTTTTGTAAAAGGCGTTTCATATGCAAATATAAAAAAAATTTAAAACATGCTAATAAAAGGATGACCACTATTTGAAATATTTTGAAAACGGAAATCATCCATAACAGAGTTGTGCCTACTAAAACTGATATTAAGGGAAATACATAAATTGCTTTCCTTTTATATGCAGTGAAATAAATTTAAAGAACAAATTAATTAACGTTTAACTGCCGCGTTTAAAATATTTTAAAATTTTTAAGAAAAATGCACAAAATACATTTAAATAAATTTTTAAATTTTTCTTGAATAATACTTCGCCACATATAAGTCTCGACTTTATTATGGTCGGTTACTTCTAACAATATGCATTCACGCAGAAGGAATTCAGGAAGTCGGGACGAAAATGACACTTTAACAGAAATAATTCTTATATTTTTACCGACTTAAAAAAGGAGGTTCTCAACTCGTCTGAATGATGCTTTTTTTTGCCTGCAGAACTCAATCATTTCTGAACCGATTTTAAAAATTCTGTCCGTAATTGAGAGGTTATACTTATAGATTGGTTCCATTTTATAAATAATTAAATTTTTTAAATTAAAGGGTGTCGCTATACAACATACAACATGTATTATATAACGTAGAAGGCATCACTTTTAAATTTAAAAAAACTTGACTATCAGTATAGCTCCCAATAGCACAAACTAAGAAAAAAATAAATCTAAGACTTAAAGGGTGTCCCAATATGTGTCATAAAATCACCTATACGGGTCTATCTTTTGAACCGTTATAGACAAACGCTTGAAAATTGGACAGAGTGTCGACTACTGTAACCGTTATAATAACAAGTATAAATATTCAAAATTAGAAATAAAGGGTACCCCAATAGTTAATTTGATTCGATGTATATGGCGATACTTTTGAACAGTTGTAGACAGGCAGCTGAAATTAGAAAAAAAACCTATTCGGCTAAGTCTGCTATAACAGGAAGTGTAAGATTTGAATTTGGAAATTAAAGGGTGTCCCAATATTTACTGTAATTTGATGTATTTGGCTAAACTGTTGAACAGTTTTAAAAAAGACGATTAAAATTTTTAAAAAACCTGTTTTGCTAAGTCCGCTATAACGGCAAGTACCAAACTTGTATTTGGAAATTAAAGGGTGTCCCAACAGTAACGGTACTTTAATGTATGATGTGACCAAACTTTTCAATCGTTTTATACAAACACTTGAAAATTAGACAGAATATCGACTACTTTGTCTGGTATAACAAGAAGTACAAGCATTTAAAATTAGAAACTATACACGCAGAAAAAAAAACATGGTTGTGATATGGTCACAATAACCATATTATGTTCTTTGTAACAAAGTATAGTTGCGGAGAACAAATTATAGTTATTTTCACCAAAACTTTAGTCACGATAAACATTTTTTGTTAAATTTCAACGATTATATGGTTACTGTGCACAAAAAATGCAACATGGTTGGTTTTAACTTAAAAAAATTTCAACCACAACCAAAGTTTTATAACTTTTTAAAAATAATATAAAATATTTAACCATAATATATTATTATTAATCAAAGTATGGTTTAAAGCAACAGAATAATGTTTGCTGTTCAAGTTCTTGTTCAACTTCTTGACAGTTCAGTAATTTTTCTGGTAGATAAAATTTGAAATTGTTTTTTATAAAAATAATAATAAAAATTTATGTACAAAATAAATAATTAAAAAAACAGCAAGATATAAAAAGAAATAAAATGGGAACCAAAACATTAAAAAAAGTTGAAATAAATATATATGTATGTATGTATTGTAAGCACATACATTTTTATTTTTGTGTTTGAAGCACAATTGTGCAATCATTTATTTGGGCTTATAAACTATATTTTTGTATTGCTGTTTCTTGTAGCTTATGCTCCAAGCATTATTATAAGCAATTAATTGATTTTTTGTGAATTTATCTTTCTAAATAATTTTTATGACAAATCGTAAATGAATAAAACAATAAAAAGTCTTTTATATCTGGAAAATGTTAACCATATAATGTTTATATTTGAACAACAACAATATGGTTGCAAATGTAACAATACTATGTTTTGTTTGCAACCATAATATGTTGCTCTTAGATTATGGTTACCTCAACCATATTTTTTCTTTGCGTGTAGGGTGTTACAACAGTTGTTGTAATTTGATGTATAATGCTAATCTGTTAAACAGTTTTAGGCAGATGGTTGAAATTTATAATAAACCTGCGTTGCTAGGTCGACTCTTACAGCAAGTATATAATTTGGATTTTAAATTAAAGGATGTCGCAATAGTTAATGTAATTTGATATATGTGACCAAACTTTTGGACGGTTTTTTTGTCAGTATTATCTAGCGCAAATTTTGGATTTCTTTACTTAACTTAAATCTTACACTTGTTTTATTTTGGTTAATTAAACAAAATATAATGATACAGCAAATATTAAAATGTTCTTAATGCATAATTGTATTATAAAGAACATCATAAATGAATGAAACTTACACACAAAATTAGCTGAAATGCATTTGCCTCTGGGTAATATAAAGACAAAGTAGACTGATAAAACTAAAAACACTAGTGTCACTGAGAACATTGAGAAAAATCTGCGCATAAAAATATAAACTGCAATGGCGCAACATCAACGAAATGCTAACAATCAACATTTAGTACTTTCGAAAACATTTAAGCAAATTTCGGCAGTTAAGATACAATCAAATATCACCAAAAAAAAACGACACTAATTACCACTACAGGCACAATATAATTCGTTCGAAAATATTATACACAAAGTAAAGGGTTAAATATTGTTGGCGAATAAACGTTAATGAGTATGAGTTTGAACTCATTTAAAGGTATGATTGCCTATTTTAAAATAAATGTGGTGAAGTCATAAAATGTTGAATTATCAGCACTCATGCCTTAAATTTTTTTTATACAGACATTAAAAGTGGCAGAAACGTACAGAACAAACGTGTTTCTTCTGTTGGCAGATAAGACCATTAAAGATACATTGAGTGGCAGACAGAAAAAAAAACAAAACTGCTAAAGAAAGACTTTTAATACATTTCCTTTTCTATATCTTGTTGTAGTTCTTGTATTTCCTAATAATGTTACTGTTTCATATTTTTTGCTCCTTGGAGTCGGTACCGGCAATATTTGAAATGTACTTAATTATACTTGAAAATGTGCAGTTGTTGTGTAATTTTATTATTATCGTCATCATCCATTAAAAGTTGTAGATTTGTTGCTTTAACCAAACATTAGTGCACACGGGGGTGATGTTTAAGTTGTTGTCTAATTGGCGTGTTTTTTTTTTTTTTTTGTATAAGAGTTGAATAGCAAATGCAGTTCTAGGCAGGCATTATCGCAATGAGAATTGAGTACATGATTTAGTATTATTCATCCATTTTAGAAATATACGCCCATGTTGTAACAAACTCAGATCGCTTTAAATTGGCGACTATAATTTGAAGTGGTAAAATCGCTAGTGGCTTCAAACCTCAAGTAAATAATAAGACGTACTGATGTAAATTTTTATAATTGAATTTTAAGGCGAATATATTCGGTAACATGCCTAAAAAATTATTATTTTGCGATAGTACGAATAACTCCTAGTCGGTGCTTGTTTAGTAATGTAAACTGCTTTGCCTTAACATTTTTCATTAAAACCTGCGATAATTTGTGTCTGCATCAAAAAGTTATTCGCGAATTACAAACTAAGTTCACGAGGTACTTTGTTGCTCTTTGCAAAAAGGTTCATGTTTCAACATGAAAAATTGCTTAAATACGCTCAACTTGGTAATTTTCATGTATAAGACTGGCAGTACCACATAAAAGCTTGTGGCATAAATAAGTTCGAACTTACTGTTCAGACCAAAAAGAGTCTTTTTTCATTTTTAGGGACCAGAAAGGGGATAATTATTATCTAATTTTCATAAAAAACTTTGTGCAATTTTTTAAATTATCGCGATTAAATTAATTACCAATATTGATTATTGAGGGTCAAAGCACGTCTCGATGGTCATTTCGTTAACACTTACTTAACTCTTCAAGAAACTTTTGACAAACATTTCAAATAAACTAAAGAGTTTTGTCCAAACAAAAAAGGAAAGACAAAAATCAAAGTTTAAGAAAAAACAACAATGACCAACAGTAATTCTACTTTTCTTTCTCGACTGTATACGGCTGACTTTTTTTCGGCTTGTTTGTACAGTTGATAGAGGATGAAAAATAAAAAAATCAAAGAACACTACGATAATTTATTTCTATGCACAGGCACTTTGCAAATTTTTCAATTACAGACATGGGAATACTGTTTAAATAATTTAATTTTCATAAAAAACTTTGTGCAATTTTTTAAATTATCCCGATTAAATTAATTACCGATATTGATTATTGAGGCTCAAAGCACGTCTCGATGGCCATTTCATTACAGCTTACTTAACTCTTCAGGAAATTTCTGACAAACATTTTAAATAAACGAAAAATGTTTAGTTATTATCGCCTATCATCACACTAATATGGCGGTGATTACTAGAAAGAGTAGAACTTAGGGACGTAAAGAATTAAAGAAAATAATGATTTAGGAATAAATGGGAATATCCTACGATAATCTAGTAATTATGAGCTATGACGTAACACTGTATAAATGCTGCAACTAAATGGGCAGAACTATTTTTTATAGCTTTATAAGGCAACCAAAACAATAAATCTTCAACTTTAAACTTGACGTTTTAATTCTAGGGGACAAAATATAGAAGTGGAAATGCTCGGCTTATTTGGTAAGGTATTTAACAAACCATTTCCGCAATTAAAGCTTCTTTTTGCCATAAGTTGTTCTACGCACGACTTCGTCAGCGAGTCATTTCCAATCTGCTTAAAAATTCAAATTTAGAAAAATGTATTTCAAAATATTCTTTCTAGAGATCTAAAAACAGTGTTCACAATTTTTTATATACAAAAATAAAATGTTCTGACAACTGTTTAATTACCATTATGCTGGCAAAATTGAGTACTTTCACATTTGTGTCTTAATTTTCTGTACGAAATGACCAAGGTTCTAAGAGACCTCCTCACAAAATGTTATTCAAATCAATCCAGCAGTTTTTACGTGATGCGAACACAGACAGACAGTCCAAAATGGAGAAATACAGAAATGATCCTGTTATAGTTTTATTATTTGTATAAATCTAAGATGAACGGTGTAGTGAAACAAGGGAAGAAAGAAAAGACACGATTTGTATAAAGAATGTCAAACCTTTTGATCTGTTTATATTTGAATTTTTTTTAATCAAATTATGAAGTAAGTATTTTTTAAAGACTTGAAAAAAAGGTAAACAGTGTATTTTATTTTTTATATATGTTGCTACATAAAGCCGCTTTTTATGGACCGATAAAAAACTATTAAAAACAGTTAAAACCTAAAGTGTATCGCCATACAAGCCACGTATGTATTATTATCAAACTAAATTTGTATAACGTAAATACAATAAGTTTTACAGTTACTGCTACCAAAACCTGTAAAAAATATATAAAACGAATTTTAAGGGTGCTCCTAAAAAATTGTAATTTAGACATATATACCTTTTGAACTGTAGCAGGCAGAATTTACATAGAATGTGTATTAGTATATCCGCTATAATAAAAAGCATAGCTATAAAATTTTACAGTTAAAGGTTGCTCACCTAAAGACGTCACTTGTATAGACTTTTTTTAAGCTGTACTACGTAGACACTTGAGAGTTATGTAGATTGTAAAAAAAAAAATTAAAGTTAATTTATAATATTGGCCCAAATTCATAGTTATAAACTAAAGTCGACTCTTGTTAAAGTATACTCTAAAATAAAAAGTTGTTAATATCTTTTTTGCTTTCATAGTAAAAAATAAAGTATACTTTAAGTTCAGCCACCTTCCACTGGGTACCGACTGTAATTTGATAAATGTTTTCATACAATTTCTAAACAAACATTTGAAAAAAGTAACCTTGCTTTTATTTTGTTCACTTTGGTATAAAAATCAGATAAAGAGTATTGTGTTCTTAAACCAAATAAAATAATTTTGGAAAAATGAGTTAAAAACAGCTTTGGGTAGTTTTAAATTTAGAGTTGACTTTCTCGCCAAAAATATCTTTTAAATTGTCTATGAATGAATAAGAGTCGACTCTAAAATAAAACCGACTTTAGTTCCCTTAAAGTATACTTTATTTTAACTATGAATTTGGGCCATTTTCTTTTGGCTGGTAGTACTATGACTAACTCAAACCGTTTTACACCAATGAATAGTTCCATTAAAAATTTTATTTTAGATATAATGACTCTTTGTATATTTTTAGGTTGGTTTTTTCAAGAAGTCCAAAAGTGAATTAAAAAAATGACATTTAATAAAAAGTTGCCTTTGTTAAATTTTTTTACACTCAGGAGGCCGTAAATAGCGCCAGTGGCAACTTTTCGAATTGTCGGAAGTAATTATGTTGGTCGTACTTAATTTACAAATAAAATAAATATCTTTGTATTGAAAAAAGGTTTTATTTGTTTTCAGATTATGAAAATTTTATTTAATTAATTTTTTTATTTTATTAGAAATTCAGTTTTATTTTAATTAAATATTATTATTAATTATCAATCAAATAAATAACTGAACCAATTAAAAATTTAAATAATTTATGTATAAATAATTATAATTTAGCAATACAAACTTATATGGCCTAATAATTTATGCAAATAAATAAATAGCTTTTAATGCTAAATTATTTAGACATCAATAATTACTTTTAGTTTAATCAAATTTCTATTTGAAAACAAATAAAATCTTTATTGGGCACAAAGAATTTTTCGGTATACAATAAAATTTCCTATAAACTGATTTGCCCTTCTCTTATCCGCTGTAAAATTGGCCTATAACTCTACACATATTCCACGTATATTGTAGTATATGGCGAAGAAATGACGACGTTGTCTGACTAATTAACTGCGATTATTACGGTCATTACGTGGGATTTCCTTTTATTTTTTGACTAAAAATTTTTCACTTTTTAGCTGAACATCTTGAATTTTGGCATTTAACATGCAAAATGTTTAGCAAAGCTTAAACAAACAACAATGTAACTTTGAGCGATACACGAAAATGGCGGAGGAAAGGAACGAAGTATATTTTTCTTCTTTGTATGGCAGGAGCATTTAAAAGCAAATGTTAATGCTCAACTTCGTTAATGTTGTATATGAGCTTAACTGTTTTGGTCTTTAAAGAGTTATAGCTGAACATTTAAAAGACTTTTAGTCTCTACACTGGCTTTTGGTATTTTGATAGTATTTGCACCCAAAATATTTAAACAAATTAACCACATTTTTATTATGGGCAAAGAAAGGAGAACAAGTGTTGTTGCTAGTATTTGCATACATAAATGTATGTATTATTGTTGTTGTTACTGGCGTAATAGTTTTGGTTCAACCAAAGTCATTAGTTTTCCAATGTGTTGCCATAATTGTCTGTGGCATTAATTTTTCTTTTATTTTCTTAATTTCCTTTAAAAACGAACATATTTTAAGGGATATTTCAAAAGAATTTAAAAACTGATAAGAACAACTTTACTTTTTAAATTATTCAATAACTGGAATAAGCATTTTTAGGCAGCTTTTTGATTTAGTTATTTAAGTATTTAAAGCCTTTGAACTTATTTTTTGTATTAAATAATTTGCTCTTAAAAATTAAATTAAAATGTCCTGCAATTTGTCAGAAAATAAATTCAATTTAAAGGTATAAAGCTTTCACTTAGTTTGAATTGCAAGTAACGATTCTTTTAAATCTTTGCACTTCATATTTTTGGAATAACAATCTTATATGGTATTTGTCTTAAGATTGCCTTTAGAAAAGTAATGAAATTTATGCATTAAATTTCACAGACCTTAAATATCTATTTGACTTAAAAATACATGCTCTAGAAAACAGACTTTCAAACACATACAAACATATGTTCTAAGTTTGAAATAAAAAACATTATGTATAGCAGACAATATAAGTGTTTGTCACCATAAAATAAAATATATTCCAGAAAATTTAGTTTTAAAACAGTGAAGAGCAAAACACAGATAGATAAGTTACCGAAGATGCTTATTTGTAATTAAAGAATTTAGGAAATAAAACCACAACAGCGAATCGTAATTGACAAATCATGTAACACAAATTTATGTATTTTTTCTTTGATATTATATCCTGTGTAGTATTCTATGCCTTTAAAACTTTAAATATTCAGAGAAAAATACATAAAACAAAATCTGCACAAAATTCTGTGGACAATTATTTTTATTCTTCATCAATAAAAATCAAATGATGTTCGTTGTTAACGCCATAACTTAAAAACGGCAGAATTAATTTGGCTTTAATTAATTTTTAAATATTTGGTAGGACTAAGGGACGCTTTTATGAATCTTATTTATCTTCCTGTTAGCAATCATCAAGTAGTGTTTGCATTATAAGTACACACTAAAAAAATACACGACCTGACTTAAGCTAAAGATATGACTTAAACTGAACACTTAAATGGAACAAAATCTAAATTAAATTAAAGAATTAAATTAAACTGATGTGCTTAAGTTAGATCAATACGGTGATTGGCTTGGTTCGGTTCTAAAACCAGGGATTTTTACAGAATTTTTACATTTAAAGCGATTTGAAGTTTCAAATAATATACTTTGTTACGTTTTTCCCTTTTTCTAAAAAACGTACGCATTATTTTGATTGCAAATACTACTGTGACTCATGATAAATTCGGTATTCTTTGCTTTGTGGCTTTATCTGGCTATACTTCTTGATGCTACGGTCTTGTGAATCCTTTGGTCTCGTATTTATTAAACATCCATAATTATTACAAACGCAGCCACCTAGGCTACACTACCGTGTTAATCTAGCGAGACATGTACTACTCGATGGCTTGTTTAGTAACCTTAACCATCCACAGATAACTCCATCCACTATGCCTTTTATCCTACCCAGTCATCCCCTTTAATCCCCCCAAAAGTCTGTACTGGACCTAACCTAGGCGCAGACGAGGATTCTCGGGGGTATAGGACGAATCAGTCCCCCGTGTGCAGGATACTGTCGAAGGATGCACCAGTGTCCTAAATAAACTGGCACCGCGGAAACCAGTAGCTCGTACAGAGGGACGCCCATCTCTGTAGCCGGTTACTGCTGAGGTCCCTTCGGGGTACACGTGGTGGCTGTTGGTTAAGAGTCTGTATCTGCAGGTCTGGTGCAGAGTAGATGAAAGTGTGCTGTTGCACTCTCAACAGACGGGGTGGGATAGTCTCCAACACTCAAGCAAGGGGAGGATCATGATCCTCCAAACTATGTTCTTGAAATTGCAACTCTGTTAGCTACGCTCCATGGAGACCGCTCAGGTTAGGCTATCAATGGCAGCTACTGCCGTTAATCTGTATCACGTATTGTATCCCCTTAAATACAATAGCCAAACACCCGCCTGTACTACACTATTGTTATAGTGTTACATTACCCTGCGCTAACCGCTACCGTTCATACCTTTTATTAAGGGCGTCTTGACAAATATCTGTTACTCTTATATTAAAAAGACGTCTCCACTAAATTATCTGCCATGGCTTCACATGTCTTTTGCTTCTCGGGAGGTTTATACTGCTGCTTCTTAATTTTTAATTAAATTATAACAACTACTATTTGCCGTTGTGCGCATGTCCGAAGGTGGGCTTGAACTCAGGATCTGCTGTTTTACAGTAAGCACCTCTACCCACGCAGCCATGGAGGTTGCTCAGCTTTTGTTAGCTTATTGTGGCACTTTCACGAAACTAATTTCATGAAATCTTTGATGGTGGGCAAGCGCAGTAGCAAAACAAATGGGGTAAGCAAAATGGCGTGGTTTGAATTTTGAGAGGATGTTCTTACATTTGTTTTGAGCACATCGCCGAATGCGTTTTGTTGTTTGGATATTATTTGAAGTAACACAAATAACAACAATAACGAATATCAGATTAAAAGCGAAAATTCCGATGCCATAAAAAATTTCATAGTACACGGACGCAATGAAACTCGCTGAAACTTTTACAGAGAATTGAAAAAAAATGTCATGAAAAAGTGGCATGTTGTAAGTCCAGAATAAGACATTCACATAAAAAACATGCATCGACAGAATCGTGTGACGCTGATTCTAAACGTTTGAAATTAAATATTTTTTTTTTAACTTCACTTCTTAACATTTGTAAACAAAATGTTTTCCACAGTGTGAGAACATTTATTTCTGTTAAAGCTGTATTTCATGCCTTAACACACAAACACCTGGACCAGAAATGTAAAAACAAAAACACGTTGCAACAAAACAACAATATGACATAACAAAAATCTTGAAGGCTTTCATTAAATTGTCTATCTGTTAGATGGTCGTACAAATGCTTGGCTTGGTTTGGGCAGGACAAAACTATTATTTTAGGAAAATATTATCTAGGAAATCACTTGACAAGGGTTCTTTCTTTAATGATGTCACAACAACAGCAACAGCAAACTGAAGCAGGAACAATATTATTTCATATGGCGAAAAGAAATAGAAGTGAGAAAATGCAGATTTTCTTCAGTGAAATAAAATGACTTTGAAGATTGAAGGATAACAACAGCAACCAAATGTAGAAACTATTACAGTAACAAGAAATATTGTACTTAAATGGATTGTTTTTTACCACCAGTTAGAAAAACATCTTGTTCACACTTGTCTCAAAATAGTTTTGTAAATGTTTTCAATGACATGTATGTGAGTGAAAAGTGACAGACAGTAAAAAAGACAGACAAACCATGGAGGTGTATTTAAAAACAGTGCAAAAGAAGAATGTACTCTTTTAATGGGATTTTCCAAAATTATTTTATTATATGAAAATGGTTGCAAGTTCAAGAAGATTTAAGTCTTTTCGGTTCTCTCTACTAACACAAATGCTCAGGAAATTGTTTACCTTAAAACAATTCAAAATTGGAAACTAAAAATGTGGCAAAAATTATATTCTCAAAATGTTAACAGCAATACTGGAAGTGTTAGACATGTTGTTGTATCAACAAACAACAAGTAAATGTCCATTTTGTAAAACTCTTATTCTTTTCTTTTTTTTCTAAATCTAGTTCTTTAGTTGCTGAAAGCTTTGAAACTCTAACAGTGTAGTGGTGATAGTTGATGATGTGGTGACAAAAAGTGTCAAACATTTTAAGTAGTAAAATCAAGTGTCCTCTTTTTGTTTGTTTGTCTTTGCATCAGTGTATATATTTTTGTACACATAAGATTCTTACAAATGTTAACTTACCATGAGCACCGTAAACTGCATTTGCCGCATGTACAAAAGGATTGTTATATTCGAGTTCAAGTTGTCTGCCTTGAAGTCTGCTGGTCTGTAAATCGGAGCTGCAAAAGCAGCAGTCACTTTGTTTGGACACTTAAGGTAAAGTTTTTTAAGCTAATTGCTTATTTTGTGGAAATTAAGAGTTTTAATTTTATTTACTTTGGGGTTACTTTTTTGTTTATATTTGAAGTTGGCAACAACCGAACAAACATTTAAACATTTAAGTATTGTTATAATACTTGAACAACATATCCTTTGTTTAAGAAAACAAATTTTCTATTAAGGAATAATTTAAGTCAATTATCTTTTGAACAAGATAAAGAAATTCAAAAAGCCTTTAATCAATTTTGCTTTTAACTATTGAATGTTACATCAAAATACCAACACATGCATATATACAATCGATCAAATATCAAGCAGTATTTTAACAGAGATGCTTTCAATAAGTTGCTATTGATTATAGGCAATAAAAAGAGAGTGAATACAATCATTTAAACAAATAATGCAACGAATATAATAAATATCTTCAGATAGAGCTGTCAGTTGAAAAAATGTTATCCGGCTAAAAATAGCTTTATAAATTAATTAATTTGCAAAGAAAACTTAATGCATTTTTGCAATTAACTTTAATTTTTTATTTTATCATATTTTATTTTTTTATTTATTTGTTTGATGTCCCACACACAGGATTTTAAGTCTTATATTACATTATGGAACTGAGGATATGCAAATACAATATAACATTAAATATTCGTTAAAAATTAGGAGAAAAAAACATTAACTGTGCATTAACTAAATCAAATACATATTTCCGGCGGAAATTCAACATTTAATCGCATTTGAATTTCAAAAGTGTGCAGTGATATAATATGATATAAGTAAGTTAAAAGAAATTAATTAAAGCAATAAGTATACTTTATTCAGCATAAAAAGTGACTAATAATATTTTCCTTAAATTGACGTGCGTAACGAATCATTTGTAGTCCACAGAGTAGTGCATTCCAGAGACTAACAGCATTAATAAAAAAGTGGTATTCTGAAAGCAGCGTTCGATGCCAAAAGGCTATAAGTCTTTTGCCTCTATGTAGTATTGAAAAGTTTAAGCGTTCGTGGAGATGCTTAGGTTAATGTGTGTATATAATTTTATGCATGAATAGTAATACTCGAACTCTTAAAAAATCCTCAAAGCTAATGCCATACAGCAAAGTTACATAGTGTGATATATGATCATACCTTCTAAGACCATATACGTAACGTATAATGTTATTAAAGGACACATTAAGTTTTCTTTTACTTACACTATCGCAGCTGGCAAAAAGTTCACATCCATAAAATAAAATAGGTATTAAGTATGTTGACAAAAACCATTCTAATTTTGATTGGGGTGCATTGGTGAGTTTGCCAAAGTTTTCTTAGCATTGAAAAGGTTCTACCACACATCAAATTAATATGATTAGACCAAGCCAGACTGTCGCTGAAATGTATACCAAGATTTTAAGCAGAGTTAACAATATCTATTGGCTAGTTTATAAATTTTAAAATGGGATTATTTATTTTTATTTATTTATTTCAAGTAAAAAAAAATCTTAAGCCATTTAAGGCCAATCGACTTAGATATATTTTTAGACAGCTTATAACTAACCTAATTAACCTAATTTTAAAATAATACACATTTATTTACACCCACCTACCTCACGAATATGCCTGAAATATTTTGGAAAAGTGCCAAAAAAAAGTGGCAACCAAAATTGTTATTTAGCAATAAATCAAGATCTAAACAAGATTAAGAGCATTTTCTGAAACTGAGTTATTGAATATGAGAAATTTCTTTTTTCATATGGCAAAATTGAGTTCCACAATCTAGTTAAGCGTACGACAAATGATTTTTGCATAAACAATGTTTGAAATATTGGACATAAGAGGCAATGAGTCCTATTTGACTGCGCGAATAGAAATCTTTGTAAAAGATACTGTGGTGATGAAGTTTTATATACTTTATAAAATAAGAGTAATAGCTTAGTATTGATAAAATCTTTGAAGCTGAAACCTATAAAATTATGTACATATGAAGTTACGTGATCCCGTATATGTAAGCTATAAACGTATCTTATTACTCGGTTAAAACATCTTTCTATTTTTAAAAAATTAGTAGCCGAAGTTCCACTATAAAGTTCTATACCATATAAAATCAATGGCATTAAGATTACGTGACCAATTTTTTTTTTAACATTAATAGAAAGTTTGCAGGGAATGCTATATACCCTCCGTAACGTCAGAAGAACCCTATGAATCATAAAATTAATATGTTGACTAAAGGATAATTTCTCATCTATATAAAACCCTAGAGCTTTAAAATAAGAAACAAATTCAAGGGGAGTTCCATTAAGGACAAAATTTCTTAAGTTTCCACGTATGTAATTAAAATAAATGGCTTTAGATTTAGAAATATTGAGAGCAATAAAATTTGTTTTACACCATCCTTGTACCTTTCCCAAGTCTTTATTTGTTATTTCACTTAGTTTAGCTTCAGATTCTGCTATAGCAACCAACTGTAAGTCATCAGCATACATATATCCTTTAAGTGATACCAACGACGACAAAATATCATTTATATACACTAAGAACAAAAGCGGTCCCAAAATAGTACCCTGAGGCACACCTCTATAGGTGTGCTTCACCGACGACTTATTTGTACATATTGTACATATTGTGTTCTCTGCAAAATAAATGAACCAACTAACTTACAAGCAGTTCTAGTAAATTTAAACTTTGTAAATAATTTATTTAAAAGAATCTCATGTGAGATTGATTCAAAAGCCCTACTAAAATCTAAATTAATCATCGCTACAAAATGATGTTTATCCAGGCCATTTCTTATTTCATGTAAAATGTCAAGCATGTGGCAAGTAGTATTATGTTTACTTCTAAATCCTGATTGATATACAGATAATAATTTTTTTTGGTTAATATACATCAGCATCTGCGAATTCAATAGCATTTCAAGGACTTTTGAACATACTGACACTATGTTAATTGGACGATAATCAGTACAGGATGTAGGATTCTTTACTTTCGGTATTGGTAAAATTCTTGACATTTTCCACAGTGCAGGAAAATTTGAAACGGTTAATATAGTATTATATATATGTGTAATATGGCGAATAATATATGGTAAAATTAGTTTTAAGAACTTTAGAGGGAGACCATCTGGTCCTATACTATTTGAAGTGATCCTCCTAAATGTATTAAAAACTTCATACTCTTCCACGTTGACAAAAGAAAATATACCTTCATTAATTTCAGAAGACATAAGGTATAAAATTGATGGAAGGTTTACAATTGGCGGTAAGACATAGAAGTTATTACATTCCTCAACATTCAGAGGGGGAGATCGATTATCTTTTGTTTGAGTTACACCTATGCTTTTAAGTTCTTTTTGAATTTTATTAATCTCTTTTTGATAATCAAACACTTAGACTTTTTAGCATTAATTTCTATTTTTCGCGGTAGCTCATTCGTAAACATGATCTATCTCTTGATTCAAGATTGCCACACAGTCTTCAACCGCAATACTTCTGCAACTTATGTTAATCTGAACATCGTCTGCATACAATCTAACCTTGCACTGTTAAAACTTGCCTTGCAGATCATTAACACATAACGAAAACAGAAGGGGTCGCAATATCGACCCTTTGGAACACCTCGACTCAACGGCAAATATCCTGACTTTGAGGTACGAGTTTCAACATACTGTAATCTATCTATTAGATATGAATATATATTAAATCGGTGGCAGTTGATGAAAGTCTGAACATATGCCTTAGTTTAAGACACATTAAGTTATGATCAACCATGTTAAACGCTCTGAAATGATCCTTTTTTTAAAAAATAATTCTATCTAAACAGTAACAGCCAAGAGCATTTTATATCCAAAAGATCTTTTTTATATCCACCACAGGTGGAAAAGGGTTACATCTAAGTTTCTCATTCCTTTTGAAATTACTACAAAAATACCTCTTATTTTTCATTCGTCTATATGTTGCTATTTTTAATATTTGTGCCGGCAGAACTTAGATATTTCTGAACTGGTTTTGATAAATTTTTTCTTTATTTGAAAGGTTATCCTTACAGAAGGCAAATATTGGGGTAAAAAGTAAATTTTTTCACTTGATGTTTTTTTCTTATTTTTTAAATCTATATCGCCCCATAGAATTATTTTTTTTTTTTTGTGTTATTCATTTTTCCAAATAATATGAAAAATTAGAGTTAGGACATGGACCGATCTTGCTGATTTCCAACAGCACCTCTTTCGCAACTATGTCTAAAGAACATATATACTTGTATATACTTCATCGTGTCGAAAATTTATATTGTAGAAAACAAAAACGGAATGACAAACTTTTTCCACTTTATGGTAAAGGGTAAAAAAAAAACAAAAATTAAAATTAAAGGGTTTATCTATAGGTGTGATAAATTTGCCTATATGGGCCCATTTTTGAGCCGTTAGAGAAAAACGCTTGAAAATTGGACAGAATGGCAATTACTATAACCATTATAATAGCAAATATAAATTCATTTAGTTTTATGCATATGGCCATACTTTGAAAGGTTGTAGACATGCGACTTAAATTTACAAATACACTGTATTGCTACTATGTATATTGCTGCTGTTAAAACAAGTATAATATTTGGATTTGGGTGTCCCAATAATTTATGTAATTTTATTTATATTGACAAACTGTTGAGGAGTTGCAAGGAGCTGTAGTGCTAAGTCCGCTTTAAGAACAAGCATTAAATTTGGATTTGAAAATTAAAGGGTGTCTTAATATTTAATGTAATTTGATGTTTGTTGCCAAAACGGAATATAAACCCTAAGCAAAACTTAAAATTTTCAACGCTTTTTTTGAACACAAAAATTTAATGGCCGATTTATATGTACATGTGGATATCCATACGTATATGGTGAAGGGTATATAAGATGTGGCATAGCCGAATATAGCACTCTTGCTTAGTAAATATTGTTTCTGATCATTTGTGTTTGTAATATAACTAAAATTATCAGAATATGGTTAATAATATTCTTATAAAAGGTTCACGATATTTTACAAGTCTTGAGATATGCATTAGATTTTGTAAGAAAGAAATATAATGAGAGTTGTTGTGACTGTCGAAAAAATCCAACGCAGCTTGGTTTTTACACTAAGGAAAACTAACTAACTAATTTTACGGAGCTAATACGCTTATGACGAGAGCAAAAAACAATCATTCACCAGGAGCTCGTAATTTATTTCAAAGAATTCTTTACTTGTAGATTTTTTGTCTCTGAAGGAGCTCTTAAGTATATATATATTTGTGTGTTATATGAGTCATGACGTAAGGCATGCTCAGAAAAATCTCTCTAGGTGAGTTCTGCAAATTTTTTTTGTTTTTGTTTTTTTTTTTTAATACATAATACATAGATATTTGATAAATCTTAATACTTAGTATTAAAGTGTGAAACGGGCTTAATTAGATGAAGGGACCTAACGGTATATGAACAAGGAAATCATGTGAATGCATGAATTAATTTTAGAGTGAGTCATTAATCATTTAACAATAAACAATGTTTTTTTTAAAGATGTACTCTAGACCTTCGGTTTTAAATCATATAACTAAAAACGAAAAAATTAATATTTTTTTTTTTTTTTGATAAATAATTTTAAATTTTTTAAATTTCGGTAATGTTTGTGCCTCATTTACCTTGAAAGTGCAATTTTCACCTATTTTTTAATCCTTTGGCGGTTAACTAAACCTTAAAAAAAGTTGCACAAAGGGCCACAGAGCATAGCATTTCGTCAGCCAATAAAATGCATATAGCGGATACAGCGGTACCTATCGAATTCCTTATAGATGCGTGTTTATCTAAAAGACCTCGCCTCTTTGACACTATTGTTTCTGGGGATTAAGGCAGCACCAGTTGCATTGGCTTGCAAGAGGTAAAAAAAATAGAAACCTGGAACCGGTAGCCCGCAGGAATTATGAGCTATGTACTGGTTATTGGTGAAATCGTCCGGGCAGTTAAGTGGTGGCAGAGGTTTATAACTGAAATAATGGAAAGCGAGTTCGCATTTTTATGATCCTTATGATGTTGCATTGGATTGAATGTCACCAGTGGTGTATGTTTTATAATCTACTGGTTTTTAAGTCTAAAAATTGTCGCTATGTACCTCGAAATCGCTGGAAGACGAACTCTCCCAGCGGTTAGACCACTATCAGGTTAGTTCTATCACAGCCACACATAAAAACATATTTTAGGGTTTTTTGCACTACAAACCTGCCACATGGGAACCACATCTTTAAACAGAAACTGCCATAAAACTGTCGCGTGACTTCGACAGAACAATTGTATTTAGGACTTACTAGCTAGATCCATTGTGATTAGTAATATAATTTATACTTTTAAAATGCAATGAGGATGTCATTAGTGCTAAACTATAATTACTACTGAGGATGATAATGAAGGCATCAATAAAGCACACTGATTCTAAAGCTCTGTCTCTGTTGTCAGGTCTTACAATATTGTCAGACCTAATAATGTACTGACAATGACAAGGCAAATAAAAATTGTTAACACAATTTAAATTATCAGTTCACACGATTGCAAGGCATTTGTCAGAAAACTGACAATTCCTTTGTAAGAGAATTATCTGACAATAAATTTATCTGACAACATTGTCAGACAACAAATTGGTAGTTCACACGGTAGTAAGAATTGCCAAGTGTCAGAATTAAAAAAATCAAAAGATAATTTTTTTTTAATGTTATAATGTAAATTATTTTAAAAGGTACAAATTATAAATTTTTATCAAAATAAATAGATATTTATCAAAACGAAGAAACTGCAAAGATTCTAACATCTTACGTTTTTAGTGAGGATCAAAATAATTCTTGCAAAAAAAAACCAACTTCAAAACAGATTTAAGCTATTTGTCTAAAAAGATTCAAAAGTTTGGCCACATACATCAACTATTAGGACACCCCTTATTTTTAGTTTTAACTATTTATATTTCTTAATATACCATACAAATTAGTGGTCACTTTGTCTAATTTTCAAGTGTTTGTATTAACCGATTCAAAAGATAGGGCTATATACATGTAAAATACATCAGGTATGAGCACACCCTTTAATTTATAAATGCAAATTGTATACTTGCTCTTTTAGTGAATTTTAGTTGCCTGTCTATAACCGTTCAAAGGTTTGGTCGCATACACCAAATTACGTCAATTATTAGAATACACTTAAATTTCTAAATCCATATTTTATTATTTACTATTATAGAGGACTTAGCAACACAGGTTCTTTGTAAATATCAATCGTCATTTTACAACCATCATATATGCACATAAAATTAAATGATCTCTATATTGAATATTTATACTTGTTATTACAACGGTGATAGCCATCAACACTCTGTCCTATTTTCAAGCGTTTGTTTATGACTGTTCAAAAGATATGACCATGTAAGTCGATTTATATGAAAAATGTCAGTCACTACAATGCTTGTTCCGTATTCCAGTTTCAACTATTCGAGCCTATATGCAAGTTGTTTCCCACCATCAAAATCATCTCGTGATATACCGTCGCTGTCCATTTTTTTAACTTTTTTTTCTGCTTTAATTTTAATTTAATTTTAAGTTTTTTTAAAGCATTTTTCACTTTTTTGCATTAACTTTTATCTGACAATGATATCGTTGTCAGATGTTTGAAATTTCCAACATATTACAATTTATTTTATACTGACAATGCCTGACAATGTTCTGACAATGCAAATAAAAGCGTTCACACAATTGTAAGATATATAACAATATCATTGTCATATAGAAGTCTGACAATTTTCTGACAATGGTTTTTCTGACAATATTGTCAGACAACAATTGTAAGTTCACACGATTGTTAGGCGTTTTCTGTATATTTTTCTGACAATATTGTAAGATCTGACAACCGTCTGTACAGAGATTAAGTAATTTTGTTACATAATATTAGAAAAATTAAACAAATAATATTATAATTGCAACTGATATTCGTGGAAATAAACTTCACAATTAAAGCATTTATTTTATTTCAGATATTTTACTTTTCAAGTCATTTGTTATTAATGAATCCATTTGCCTGAAGCGAAAGTGTAAGTGAAATAACTAGTGTAATTGTTTATTTATGATGGTATAAGTGCAAAAAAAAAAGTTATACATGACATACTTTAACCACATTCACTGCTTAAACAGACAACCTCCACTACGTCTTTCTTCAAAACTGAAGCAAAGACTTACAGTTCATAAAAAATGGACAATAGAATACAATAAAGAAATCACAACTTAATGAAATTACACAGAATTACTAACACACAAACACACACATACTTTCTTTCACATATTAATACGAGCACTCAACAATAATAAATAACTTAAGTTTTGTTAAGGAAAGATTTCATACATAAACTACCATCAGGTTCAAGAACAGAGAATAAAATAAAAAATGTAACAAATAAAAAATCATTGCCAAAAGCATTAAAAATGTGTAACGCTACATAAAACATGATTAAGACGCCAACGCAAACATACACACAAAAAACACACACATCCACATGAGATATTGAGATATAAAAATTATGTAACATGACCATCAAAAAGCACATTAAGTTCAATTTGCTAAAACACTCATACATTCAGTATGTAAAAAAAATAAGATCCTTAAAAAAATAAAATCACCCTTCTTTTTGTTGTTGTTTCTAACAAGGGAAAGTGATGTCTTGCTTGGATAAAAAACTGCTTATAAATAAATTTGCTTCACTTTAAGTGACCAAATTGTTATCATCATCATCATGATACTCTTCTGTCTGATTATATGTTTGTGTGCGTATGTGTGTTGGAAGAGATTAAAAGGACTTTCTTGTACTTACAGATTATAGCTAGTAGGCATTTGTTTATCCTTAATACTGATATAAGTTACTCAAAGGAAATAAATTTATTCTAGAGTGTGTGATAAGAAAAATATTAAATTTATGTACCCTATTTTCGTTTTCAGATATTACTAACACTGACTGGAAAACCATAAAAAATCTAACCAAAATAAATAAAATTAAATTATGCAAAAAAAATATTGCTTTTTAAAGTTTTTTACATTATGAAAATTTAAAAACGCTAAACATGTTGTTGAACTTCAACGGTCCAAAGACCCACATTTTCATTATTGTTGTTAATATTATTTTTTTTTCTTGAAGTTACAGCTCTAATTTCAAAAGTAATACAACTAATTCTGTTTTTACAGGGTCTTTTTTATAAAACGTTTTTATTTAACACGGTTTAAAAAATAAAAAATTTTTAGGTTTTTTTTTCACCACAAAAAGTGGAATCAGAATGTTTCTAAGTTTGTCATTCCGTTTGAATTTCTACAATATTCATTTCTGATCGCATAAAGAGTATAATTTTTGAGTTCTTATGAATAGCGAAGTCGATTGAGCGATGGTCGTCTGTCGTATGGCCGTTCGTGGTAGAGTCGATATCAACTTTGCCATGGCACAAGATGACCTATAAAAATTTTGAGCTAGAAAAATTCAGCCATTAAAAAGCACCATGCCTGCGACTAATTTTTCTATATCAGTTGAAATAAATCTGGTTCAGTTTAGTAATTCCAAAAACTAAAAAATATATATGGAGAATTTAAAAATGCGATAAAAACATCAATTGAAGAAATTATCACTCGCCCATATTTTCCGAGTTTTGGGCTTTTGAACTTTTCATAGAAAAGTAAGATTGGGCACTATATTTTTTAAGATACGTGCGGGTCTAACTATTGTAATATTTTCAAATTCAGTAAACCTCGCTGTCAAGGACCTTATGGTTATAAGGACATCAGTATTTTGCAGCCTTGTAATAAATTTGGTTGCTATTGAAGTTTTAAAACTATTATAGCTATATTTATTAAGATTCAGTGTAGCAGAGAAAATAGTAGTATGGTCACAACAACCTTATTGCGTTCTATGGAACGACATATGTTTGCGGCTAGCAAATTATAGTTATTTTCAACAATATTGTAATAACGGTTAACAAGTTTTTGTGTTTTTTTTTTTTTTGTTTTGCTAAAATTTTAAACACATTTTATATTTATAATTATCGCAAATTATTTAGAACCATACAGGCATGACACGGAACACACTCCGATCGATTGTGGTTACAATTCTG
This sequence comes from Gymnosoma rotundatum, assembly GCA_916610165.2. NCBI lineage: Eukaryota > Metazoa > Arthropoda > Insecta > Diptera > Tachinidae > Gymnosoma > Gymnosoma rotundatum. The sequence goes on from OU744340.1 coordinate 97,744,386, forward strand.
CAATTGGTTCTTCTGAAAACGAAAAATTTTTTCTAAGTGAAACCACTTTTAAATTTCAAAGTGGAATTCAGTTTCTTTCTATTTTTATTATTTGCTGTTTTCAAATTTAGTTTTGTTCTACGTTGTTATTAAAATTAGCCTGTTGTTGTTTGCTTTAGTGTGCCCAATATTGGCACATTTAAATAAGAAATAAGCAAAATCGATCGGAATCTGAAAAAGGTAAAAAACATATCGGAATTGTAAATACGGATTCAAGGTCATTCCGATCGGAATAATTGAAATGCCTGTTAAGATATGGTTTTTTTTAATCATAACTATGCTTTTTTTTTGCATGCAACTGTAGCATTATTTTCCAGCTTTACTTACAGTTTTCAGTGAAGGTCGTTTCTGTGAAGCCCTCATACATATCAGAAAGAAAGAAACTTCAAATAAATATGTCATAAAGTAGGCATCTATCAAAAATCGGACAAAAATCAATGGTATGTAGAACCATTTAATATCGAAATTATTTATCATATCTTTTATCAAAAAGCATTTTTATTATCTTTATGAGGTTTTCTGGGCAAACAACAAAATGTCTATTTTTAATTTATATTATTTCGTCTCATCAAAGATTCCTTTGCATACTTTTAAAGTGCTAAGAGATTTATCCAAATTTTTAGAATTCTTAAATCACAAAAAAATATTTATGAGCCCAATTTTTGCGAGAATTTTAGCTGACAGAATTTATTGAGAAAGTGCAACCACTTTATACCCTACAGTGATATGCTTCTGTCCTTCTTCTTTAACCAGAAACTCATTGTTTATATTGACTTTTTATTCAAGATGCGAAAAGTAGTAAATTTTTATGTGAAAACCACTTCATAATTCGTAGAACAAAAACAAAAAAAGGAAATATATACAATAGGAATGTAAGAGCAGCAAAAAAAAAAGAAAAATTCTCGTAAATGTCATTGAAATAAAGTACGCTTATAGGACCAGAAAACAAAAACAAAAAATAAAAAGAAATCTTTGTCGTTACTTTTTCTGCAGAACATTATTTAAGCAGCTTATATCACAGTGAAAAGAGTATTTACTTCAACTGGTATCGTCAAGCTATGGACATCTTTAGGAATTTCTCAGAGTTCTTTTTTTTCTTAATTTGGCTTTTTTCTTTTCTTGTTTTTTTCCAAGGATTCTTTATTTCATGACATTTTTTTATCTATAAAATTCATTCTCCTTCCACTTAGCTTTTGGCCTGGCCTTTAGGGTACACTTAACACACTTTATCATGGGAAATATGATTCTTAAGTATATTTAGAGTTGATGGTAATTTCGTTTTTTTTTTATTTGAATTTTCTTTTTTTTTTTGCACATGTTTATATTGAAAATTTGTATGGAATTTATGTTGGTGTCACCAGAACAATAGTATTAACTGCATAAGCGGATGTTTCTTAAATATTAAAATACGAAGCAAAACAGAGAAAAAAATATACAAGAATGTTTAAAAGTTGTTTTTAAGAAAAAGAAATTAAATTCGGTAGATATTATTTGTGCTGATGCGAATTTTAGTTACTTTATAAGGGACTAGATATTTTTATTTTATTTTTTTTTTTTTTTATTTTAAAGAGATCTTAATTTCTCTCGTATTCCAATACTTAAAGAATATCATACATAGCAATTTCATTTAGTTCGAAAATTAAACAATTAGGTTTTGTATGCTTGGTATTAGTATTCAAAGTATCATTCAATATTTTGTAATAACTAATCACAATGTAAATGTTATATCATTTTCATTTTTTGCTACTACGCTTTCATGTATGTAAGCTTTGTGTGAGCAAATGAGATCTGAATTTTGTATTTACCATTTCGTTTTATAAATTCGTTTTTTGCAATAAAATTTTTTCTTCCGTAATGAAGTTTTATAATTTAGGGAGAAAATTAATACAGGGTGTCCGCCAGGAAGGTACACTATCATTTGTGTCAACATTAGGCTTGATAGTTTATATTTGGCAGCCTTGAAGTAGACAAATTTGTTATGAAAAATATCCGATAAACCAACGTTTTTTAATCGTTAAAATATTTTATTAAAATCAATCGTCGATTACTGTGAAAATTAGAAATTTAAATGAAATTTTTGGGAGAAACAACGTGCCAACAAACGCACTATTTATCGTGAAGTAAATGAATTCGAAGAAAGAGGGTATTTTGGTGATAGACCCAAGCATGGACCACAACGTACTGCAAGATGGGCTGAAAACATTACTGCTGCTCGAGAAAGTATCCAAAACAATTCAGCAACCTCAATTCGATTTGCATTTGTTTCCAGTTAAGATTAAGTTGACACAGGAGCTTCCTTCACAAGATCATCTACGCCGCCGTACATATGCCAATAGGCAGTTATAATCCGCCCATGACAACTCCGAATTTCATGAAATAATCCTGATAAGTGACGAGGCACATTTTCATTTGGATGAATATATCAATAAACAGAATAGTCGGTTCTGGGCAATGGAAAACTCTTAAATTTTTCATCAGTCACTTTTGCATCCATTAAAAGTAACAGCCTGGTGCAAAATTTGTTCAGAAGGAATCATTGGACCTTACTTCTTTGAAAATGAAAACGGTGTACCGGTAACTGTGAACGGAAAGCGAGATTGAAAGCTTCTTAACGTCACAACTGCATGCTTTTTTTAATAAAAGAGAAGTAGCACTTCAGGCATTAATACCTCTATGTTCGTAACCGTGCTACATTCTTTAAGAAAGGGATAAATGAGAGAGAAGAAAGGTGGTGAAAGGAGATAGATATAGTCATTTTATTAATTATTTTACTTCGCCGGCGAATAGGCTATGGAGAAGTACCGACGAACCCAGGGCAGCCAGATTTGTAGTCAACGTGCTTACCGCTTAGACTACAGCAGCCTCAACTGCATGCTTTGGCCTTGATTAAAGTGTTGTATCAACAAGACGTTGCTACATCGCATGCAGCCAGGATTACAATGCAATTGCTGCGATCTAAGTCTTTCCGCAACAAGTTATTTCAAGAAATAGTGATGTCGATTGGCCTCCACAGTCGCCTTATATGACTGCTCCGGACTTCTTCTTTGTAGATACTTGTAAACCAAGGTCTATGCACACAAACCAGAAACGCTTGAGCAACTCAAACAAAATATTTAAAATATTTTGCGGACACCTGTAGAAAAATGCCGATAATTCCGATGTCGGATATAACGAACCAGAAAATGTTGCATGCAGTTCTATTGGCACAAGTATCTAATTATTCCTATATTCTTGTAGCAAATGTTACCTTTTTCTAAAAATTAAGAAATAAAACAAATTCATTAACTCACTTGTTATAACATTAAGTAGTTCAAATAATAATTTCAAAAAGTAGAAAAATAATTTTAATATGATTTTGCTTTTTGTTAAAAAAAATTATTTAAAATATTTTGCTTCAATTTAAAACAAATAAGTATTTGCATATAATTTTTATTAAAAAGTTTAAATTAAATAATTATATTGTTTTTGAATAGTCTCTTTTCATGTGATCGTGAGCGTAGTTGTTGAAATTTAAACACAGCCCCAGCTTCTGTGTTTAAATAAAATATTTAATAATTTAAGTTCCATTTTATACTATAATCAGTTAATAAATAAAACAAAATTCTTATTTAAAGTTCTTTAAAATTTGTGAAAACACAAATCGAAACAAATTCTAAATCCCTTTAAAACGAAATGCTTTTAAAATTAAACGTACAAAAATTCTTAATGTCCCCAACTGTCAAAGAAGCCATTATAATTATAAGAATTGTCAAAAGAAGAGGAACATAAAACGTGTAACAAATATTTAAAAGTTGAATTTCGTGATTATCATAAAATTCTGCACGCAGCTAAATTATTAAAAATTAAAACCATAAAATCTGATATTGTTGGCTAAAGCCTTAAGCCGTTTGCCAATACACCAGTAGCACAGTCAAAAGGGAAAGGGTTGAATAAATTTTTAAAGATTTCTTTTTATTCCATTTTAAAGACGTAAATAACTAAATAACGGATACAATTTTAATTATCACAACCTTAAGTTTTTGGTTGTAAATATTTGTACGAGACAGCAGTCAACCGTTAGAAGTGGCACAACAGCGCCAACAACAATAATAAAGCCCTGGGAAACCGATAAGAATGTTGACGACTACCGATTTTCATAAATAAAGAAACGTACACGCACATGTACGAAATTTTAAACTTTAAAAGGACGTTACCATATAAAGGATTGGCAATGTGTATCAAATATATAAATAAATTCGTAATGTAAAATATTTGTATATTTTATGATTTCGGGATAAGGGTTGAATTAACAGTTAAATAAAGTTGTACCCATAAAATTAAAAGTAGCAGGAAGCAGCTAAAGAAATATAAAATGAAAAATGTTTACTAGAAAATCCTTAAAAAACAAAAGAGTTTAATTTTTTATTACATCCAAAAAAAATGTGTTTGCATTTTGAAGTACTTTAAAGGAACTTATTCGTTTTGCTTAAAGGACATGAAAATGTTACATAGAAAAACTTACGTTAATTGAATTGAGCCAATAATGGTTCTTTAAAATACAATAAATTCATATAATTTCAGTCTTACTTAAATAAAATGAAAAAGACAACTCTGAAAAAAAAAACAAAAATCGACTTTAAAGGCTGTTTAAGAGTTTAAAGTGACATTATTCAGGCTGCCAGTTTTTGTACATTTATCTGATTTATGCCCTTGACAGTTTAGCCGTTCTTTTCTTAGTGTCATCATCTGAAAACTTGACTGATTACGGCTAAAACAAATCTTATCGGGCACAAGCTACAAAAAGAACAAAAATCTGCACACGGAAAAAGCTCACAACTCAAATCAATTATTTATTGCACAAAAAGTGGAAAAAGGGTACATCTAAGTTTCTCATTCCGTATGTACTTTCTACAATATCTATTTCTGACCCCATAAAGTATATATATATTCTGCCTTCTTATGCATAGCGAAGTCGATTGTGCGATGTCCGTCTGTCCGTCTTGTGCCTCGGCAAACTTGATTTCACAAAAAAAATATGTCAATCGATAAGAAATAGTATCGAAAGAGGTGCTTTTGGAAATCATCATAATCGGTCCATGTCCTTCGAGGCAGCAGGCAAAGCACCATGTCTACCTCTATTTTTTTCATGTCATTTGGAACAATAAAGTACCTCTAATTAAAAAAAAAACATATGGGGTGATAGAGAAAAAAATAAGAAAAAAAACCAATTAAATAAATTGGCGCTCGCACATATTTTCCGAGTTAGGGGGTCTGAAATTTTCAAACTTTTTGAATTATCAATATGGGTATCATTTTAAAGCTTTTGAAGAGATCTTTAAGGAATTACTAAAATTTTTTGAAAACGCTTAACAGTTATCTTTTTTCTGTAAAATTACTTTACTAAACTAGATTTCTGATTGCATTTTCTTCAACAGCCAAAATCAATGAAATCGCCAATAATACCATCTAGTGAAAAGATTTATTTAGTGAGCACTTTTTACGTGTTAAAAGTTCATATTCATTAATTTTTATAAATATTTGGATATGCACATACATACATATATTAAATACAAAAATCGCCGCTGGTTATATTATTAACCGTTGACGCAAAGATTGTATTATTAGATTTATTAATGATTTTTCACTGTGGTCGCTTCATGAATTTTCTACTTAAATAAGACTTTTAAAATGATGCAAAAAAGGAAACAAATAAACAAACAGTTTTCTTTAACAGAAAGTGAAACGCCCTATTTCGGTTGAACCAACAAAGCTCATAGAATACTTTTATTTTTATTACGAAAACAAAATAAGAATAACTTTATATATCTGTTAAAAAAATAGCTTAGAAGATAAAAGGAGCTGAAAAAGTTGTTATTGGCATTACCAACATGTGTGGTGTGCCAAAACAGAATCAAATGAAAAGTTAGCTAGTTAGTGCTGGGCAGCCACTCTCGGCTGCATTAGTAGTAGAGTCTGATTTATAAGGAGATGGTAATGAGTTCAAATCCTGACATAACGTTTTATGAAAAGAAAAACAACTTTGGGTATGTTGCGTTAGTGGACGAAGTCTTTTTAAACCTTAAGAAAAAGTTTGATTAGCGCTGTTTAAACTTCCAGAGTTCCTATTGGAAAAGGAAAAAAACTGCTTTGTAGCTTGGGTATGTGCATTGATTAGGTCATCTGTATATTAGATCAGTAGATTAGTTGGTAAAGCCTCAAGGGAGCTCATATTTGACAATATCGGGAAAATAAATCGAGTCGCGTCAACCAAGTAATAAACACAAAACTAGATTAAAAAAAAAAAATTAAAATTAACGTGATTGTATTGAAAAGTTAAATAGTAAAAAATAACAACCGAATTTCCGATTGCATAAAATTGTATGTAACAGGATTATTCTAAAGAAATTGCCATTCGTCTTTTGAATCTTGTTTTTATCGAAATTCTTACTACATATTAATTAAATTCTTCCATCTAATCCATTTCATCGTGACATTTTAGAAACAATTTTATTGCAGGAATTAAGTGCTTTCAAAATCCATATTTTTTATTCGTTAAAATAGCTAAGGGATAAAGGAATTACGAAATGGAGTGCATGACAAAAGTGGAAATATCTAAAATTGAGAGATTTAAAATTTTAGTTTTCTTAATGATTTTTGTGCATAAACAACACATGTATACATTAAACTATCGCAATTGTGTTGTGACTTTATAACTCACGAACAATCAACCTGAATTGTATTAAATTTTAAGGGTTTGTTTGAATAGTCGTTTAGATTGTTCACCTAAAGTTTGCACGACGCGTTCGTGAGATATGACTTAAACGGGCATTTACGGCTGCACCGATTTAAAAAAAATTAAAACAGATTTGGATATATATTTTAAAGTTCCAAAAGAGTTTGTTTTTTTTTAAATAAGCAATAGGAGAGAAAAAAATGTGCGGAATAAATTTTAACAAATCGCAATTTTAAAAATATTTGAAAGATAAATAAATCCTGATTCATAAAGTCCAATAGGCAGAAGGAAATCTGTTAAAACTTCCATATTAATCAAATAAAAAACTTGCTTCGAAAAGAGGTTGTGGTACGATTAGTCTCATTGGGGTAACAAATCGCCCCGGGAATATCTAGTCTCTTATAGTTTTTGTCCTTTTTGGTTGACTTTTTGGAATCAGTTTCTTCTAGGATAAGAATGATGATGAAAAATTCATTTCAATTCAATTTAATTTTTTTTGTAATTACAGTAAAACAAATAAATATTTGATACCTTTACGAACTGTTTTATTCTTAGCCATTCTACGCAATGTAAATAATGTTTCTTATAGAAGGAGAACTTTACTGTACACTGTGCTCTGTAATCAATGTCAAGACTGTTCATGTTTCCATTAAGTGCTTCCTCCTCCTAAAATCATTTTAAATAAAGAAGAAAAAACACAAAAAAAAATTTTGGAACACAAGATGTTCCTACTTACGCCTCATTCAAGCAACGAGTTAAGATAAAAATAAAATGATAAGGCAACATAAACATAAGGTACACGAATTGAGACACTTATTGAAGAAACAAAAATCGGTGGTATACCACACTTTAGTACTACAAGTAAATCATGATGCTGCTAACCTACCCCCATCCCAAACAAAGAAATTTCGAAGAAAAAAATTGAAAAACAAAAGCAGCAGTAGTAGTAGTACAATACAACTAAAACAATATGTTTGCATTAACAGCTTGTCATATGCCTTCTAAAAACTAAAAGAAGAAAAATTTAGAAGGACTTCTTTGACGCAAAGCTTAACAGACTGGCTCAAGGTGAATAGTATATTATTCTTTTTTATTTTGCCTTTAACTCTTCTAATTTTAAATAGATTTTAAAATAGATTTTGATACTGGTAGGTAATAGATCATCTTATTTATGTGTTTTTTAAAGATAAGGCAGCAAAAACAAATAGGGGTGTGGAACTATATGGGTCTTATTTTTCCCATACGAAAATCCTGCACAAGGAAAAATCCAGCTTGATTTAAGAGTTTTGATAAGTTAAGATATTTGCTCAAATTTTAATATGCAAGCACTAAAATATTTGTGATACGGGTTTCTTTTTGTTTAATTTTCAAATAACAGTGTGTGATAAAATAAATAAATAAGAGTTAGGTCTACGCGCTTTATTTTAAGAAATTACGGGCAAATTAGAAAGAATAATGAAATCTGTTTTTCAATTGATAAACTAAAACTTGAAATGAACCTGAAAACAATCACGAAGTCTGTGAACCAAATGAGAATTATATTTATCCCTTTATTCAGCTCTTAATACACTTTTCTTAACATTTTGGCGACTGATTGCGTAAAGCGCTGGTGTACAATATATCGAAATAAAAAAAAAATTAATCTAAAAACCTTTTTCAATAGCTTGCCCAAATGAAACAAACTTTTCATTGAACATAGCTGTAAAATATTCTAGTTTAAACTTAAATTAGATCGGTACTTCGGGTGCTTTAAAAATGGCATTCGAAATATTTAAGCCTTTTGATTAATTGTTGACTTTATTGTTTCTCACTAACGAACCTTAGCCAAATTAATACAAAACATCTTAAATGAACCTTATTTCGAATTTATTTAAAAAATTTTGATTTTTTGAAGGCATAAAAATCTCACGTGTGTTGACAGCTTTTCATTCGATTTCGAAAAATCATATCTGCATTTCATTCAATAAATAAAACTAAATACCGGCTGACTTAAGTACTTTATTAAATCATATACCATTTTGACACTGATATATTGTTCTGTTCAAAATAGGATGTCACTGTAAGTAACATGCCATCGCACAGTGGCGTGAAATGAAAAAAAAAAATAAAAATGGAATAAAAATCTGGAACTTCTACTCTATTTACCCCCTTTTCATGAAACAGATTGCGATTTATAGATGAGGTCATAAGCTTTCCACACACTGTATTTGGAATCACATGATTTCAGTACAGGGTGAATTTGAAATATGTTTCACAGCTTATAACTTTATCAAAAGTGAACCGAATTCAAAAAATTTTTATTTCTGGTAATCTTCTAAGATAGGTAAAGGAAAATCATGCTTGGTATGTGTGACTTTTAAATTTAAAGTACAAAAATTTTAGCCTGGCATTTTTTGGTTTTTCAGCTGTAGTTTTTTTAAAATACAAGATAGCACTCTTTTAGGAACTGATTTAGAAAGCTATTATTATAAAAAATAACTTATGAAAAATTTGTTTTCTTTGACTTCATTAGGTTAATGGTAATAATTTTTTAGTTTGAAATTTCTTAAAAAGTTATAAAAAATATGAAATTTGGTTAAAAAAAAAGTACTTTGAGTTTTTTAAGAAGATTTTTAACGTTTTTATTAAATTTATAAAATTTTTAACTTTTCTTCAAGATAAAACCTTTGATAATCTATATGATGTCTTTTTTAGAATTCTTGTGAAGCACCCTACAGTCAGCATTAGGAAAAATTTTTTAACAAAAATCTAAATGTTAGAGACTATAAAAAAATTGCACACGAACTTTTATTCTTTTTTATAACCAACTATACTAGAACGATTGATTTTCAGTAATTGGCCAAATTTTTTAGACATCCTGCGTATAAGTGAGGTTTGGGGAAGCGAATGAAGAAAACATTACAAATTTCGGGAAGAAAATTTTATATGTACACCAAAAATAATACTTTAAATATTTGTTTGCCAATATTTATTCTGATTTTAGATAAGTACATATTGGTCTTTAATGCCATGAAAATCTGATTTATACCATGTTCACATTACAATTCGAATGACGTTATTCGCTCTCTGAATGACTTGTGCTATTTAAAGTGTTCATATTGCATCTAAGTAATTGAGTTTGGCATTTGTTTGTTTATTTTGTTGAAAACACGCTGGACTGTAAAAAAGTTTTGCCATTTTATTTTAAACAACAACAACAACAACCCTTTCATTTCAAAACAACTATTTTGTTTACTTTTTTTTCGTCTCTTCCAGTACTCTAGCCGTAGCTAGTAGGCGCCTGGACATTACAATTTTTTAAAGATATTTTTTTTTTCCATATTTATTTAAATTTTTAATATCCTATATAACTTTTCACTTTTTCTTTGTTTAATTTTTATTATTTTGACAGTTGTTCAGGTAAAACTTAAATAAAAATTAGATATGACACTGATTTTATCGTAATTGGCGTGATAATTCAAACTCAATTACCTACAAAACTGTTGATTCGCTCTCAAAAATTTGTATGGGAAATAACGTTATTCTGCTGGTAATTAGAGGCTCAATTACGAATGGGAGAGCGAATTACGAAAAAACGCTGTAATGTGAACATGGTATAATTATCTTTTTTATGTTCGGAGATATTCAAGGTATAATTTAATTCTCAAAATTTCACTTTTGATCTTTTTTTTTTTTGGTTTTGGCAGTATTTTTCACAGTTTTTTTTTTTTTTTGATTTGAAAGACTAATTCAAAAAATTAAGCACAGCTAATATATAATTTGTACACATTTTTCATTAAAACAGCTGTTAATGATGCTCACAATTATAGTACCATTTTGAAACTTATTTTCAACAAGTTGTCCAAACTGTGCTTTTAATAAAAAAAAGTTTTAGCCGGAATGAAGTGTGACCACTAAACTCAGGTTTGTGCAAAAAGTTCGTAAGATTAGCTTCCTAGTGGGTAACACTACGGTGTAAAGCAATGGCAATGTGAATGGTGTGGCCAAGCATGTCGACTCGCAATCAATCTCAGCATTTCACGCACCATCATGTTAATATTTTTAAATAAAGATGTCAGGTTAATTGCTTACAAGGGTCAATTGAACATCTACTGCGTTACGGCTTTTTAGTTAAGGCCTTAGAGGTTATCTAAATAAACATCGAATATTGCATTAAAATCGGAGTGCCAATGCATTTACAGAGAGTACTAGTTTGGTGTGCATTTTGCATTGCTGGTAACATTCGCCCATTTTTTCGATGCTGAAAACGCGGCCGCACTCAAAAGCAACAAAGAATTTTTATGACCTCATTAATTTAAGTAATTTCGTTAATAATTTTATTGCCAGTTAGCTAACTCCAAGCTGCGATTCGACTTCTATAGAAAATTTCTTCCGGTGCTATTTCGAATGTTTCGAAAACGTTTTACACGAAATTATCAAGATAGTTTGGAAAATATAACAGACAAAATAAGCAAACGCAAAGCTAGTCCCTGTAGTGAGATAAATGCATTGCAATTTGTTATAAATTAAAGCAGAAAGTATTTTTTATAGTAAAATCTAAATAAAAAACTTTAAAGTTTTGTTACTTTTGTACGACACTGTAAGTTTTTAAAGTCAATATTTGTATGAGTGTTTGTTTTTTCACTTTTTTTTTGTAAATTCATGTTAACTTACAAAGTAAAAATTTGCATGATTTATTTTTTTTTTTCTTTTGTTCTCATTTCAGTTTTGTTTGCATTTGTTCCTTGTATCATTATTTTTTGAACCTACGGGTCTTGGTTGATAATGAATTGAAATACAATTCATGTATTGCAATATAGCGGAATTGTTTAACCCTTTTATTTGTATATACAACGACGACACTATGCCCTTGAGATCTCCACAAAAACAAAAAAATATATATATAATTTTAGAAAAATGAAGAAACAAAACTCAACACATAGATTAAAATTCACACAAAAATTCCCATTCTTATATACATTAATCAAACATATATAAAAATAGATAAACGAATACAAACATGAAAAGCTAGAGATATTTTTGGCAGGGAGGTTCTTAAAAAGAAAAGAGTTTATTAACATTAACACTTAAGCATATACAAATATACATATAGGTATGCATTTGTGTGTGTTTGTTGAGGCACAAGTACATAAATCATATGAGAATTTAAATTTTGATTTAGGATTTTTAATTTTATGCGTCAGTATCTAAAATAAAACATTCCCACATCCTTGACTACAGAGATATTTTTAATTATGTGCAGATGAACTTGTCTCTAAAAACCTCACTCACTCATACATACACATATCATTTAAAAAAAAAGTAAAAGTTATTTGACATGAGATGTGGGTGAAGTTTTTTTTCATTTTCTTTTTTAGACTTTTTTAATTAAATTTTCTATACAACAGCAGCAAGATAAAGTACAGCAAGTAGCAGGAGCATAATGAATAAATTCTTATTTTTGCTTTTCAATTAAATCAATCTGTATTTGATGTCTTAAGACACAAATATTTACTTTACGTAAAAGCTTGTATTCCTTTTTTGTCTCGGGGAAAGTTTTTGCCTTTACTTTTTACGATTTGAGTGGTTTGAAATTATTATTAACCTTTAGATATAAAATTAGATACATGAAACAAGTTTTTCCATTTTCAGTGTTTGAATGTATGTGGGATTTCATAACGTTAATTTATTTAAATAATAATATTTCCCCTGTTGTTGTGTCAGTCTCTGTTTACTTTTTATTAATTACTCAAAGCGTGTAGTAGTTTTACGTTTCTGTGGCATAAACAAATATCAAGAAACTTTCCAGCCATAAATTAACTGCATTAAAAATATTTGCAGTTAAGCTGTACGGATATGATGCATATGTTAAGAACGTTAAAAGTTACACTCCAGATAAATAGATTGGACTCACATATTCATTTGTTTCCAAGCCCAATGTATATTCTAAAAGATTTATGGCGAAAAAAAATTTATTTCAAGGGAATAAAGTTTTTCATATATAAATTTAAAAAGGCTCATCTTGGATTTGAAATTTAAAGAATTGTGTACCCAAAGATTAAAACCGTTACAGTACTAATTGCGCAAGAAAACCTTTACGTCTGTCGTAAGACTTTATCTTAAGAACAGACATATCTTGACAAGAAAGTTGTATTGCGGCTAATGCCGCTTTAAAAACAAATAATACAATTAAGAGCAAAATTAAAATTAAATGAATTCGCCAAGGAGATGCAATTTTTAATCTCTTTTAGAAACTTATCTTATGGGGAATTTAAGCTGATATTTGATATGTAAAACAGAATACAAAAATAATCTTTTCGAAGTTTTACAATAACACAAAAACTATGCTTAAAGTCTTTGTGCTTTTTCCGTAAAAAAATTTAAAAACAATGTAGTCCATTTAGTGATTTCTAGTTAAAGAAATCTTTGGATTGGCTTATACAAGCAAATAAGTTAAAGCGTAAAAGATATATCTAAACAAGTTGCCAGATCTTTTCAAATTAAAAGGATATAAACGCTTTAACTCGCCTATAAACATTGAATAGTATTAAGTTAAAAACCAGGTGTTGTTAGCAGGGTTTAAAAAATGAAATATAATAAGATTTGCAAGTAAAAGGACTCAACACATGAGCAAAATATAAGACTATAATAAAATAATCAATAATTAATAATTTAATAATTAAATAAAAAAATTTTAGTCTTGGCGACATACAAAAACACTTGTGATTATTTGTTACCGATCATGCAGGTATTGTTTCTATTTAAAACTTTAAACATCCGCCCGCAATAATCAGTAAGAAGTTTCTTTTTACGAAGACATAGCTTTTAGTAGCACCTAAAATCTAAAACTTTTTAGGAAGTATTTGAAATAAAGAAAAGTTTCACATTCCTGTGAATTTTTAGTTCAAGCATGATTTCCCTCTATTTCTCTCTCTCTATCTCTCTCTCTCTCAAGCCACTAGCAAAGATAAATAAATAATAATAACTGCACAATATTTGACGATAACTGGTACACCTTCAATCTTTGTCCACCTGTGTTTTTAGTGTTTTTATGTAAAAAATTAAATTAAATTAAGCCCTGATGATACCACTCAAAGCTTGTAGCGAAATATTGGCAAATAAAAAATAAGTACAAATAATTGACCTCGAGCTAAAATAACTTTTTATTTGGATCCTTTATTTATTTTAAAATTGTTAAAAATTTTAAAAATAACATTCTCAAATGAGCCTCGCATGTTTTCATTTGATTTCATTAAAAACCAAATGTCAGGTTTGTTAAACGACAACTGTCAGCAAATGTGAAAAATATGTTTTTGCATTTTACTCAACATCTAATTTTTCTGTTGTCTGTTAATTTCTAAGGATTCTTTTTTTATTTTTGTTGTTGTCTAGTAGCAGAATAAGTAAATCCTTATCAAATTTATTCCCTAATATGGCATAATAGTCGACTAAACATCTAAACGTATAAAACTTAAAAAGAGTTGCATTTTAAAGGATTTAAAATTGCTGCTTCAAGAAGTGAGTATATACACACATACACATATGTACGTGATAGTGAGTAGTTTCTTTAGTATTTTTTTTTTACCTTGATCCAGACGTTGTTTATATTTATGTTGAAATATTAAAAAGATTCACAGGAATAATTTGTTGCTTTGCATGCGCGCATAATTACCCAATTAAACTAAAATTACGTTGCGTGCTCAGACATATTAAAATTTTCACTTAATATTTTTGAATTCTTGACGCTGCACACGAGAGATGAATGTGTTTTTTATCGTTAAAAAAAGTAAAATATTTAAATAAAAGTCAACTAAAGCAAAATTTTACTTAATCATATTTAACTACTTTCAATATATTTGGAAAAAAAAAAATTAGGTATAAGATACAAACAAAGAGTTATTAAGACTTTTAAAAAATATATTCCACTGTTTGTAAGGTAATTTTAAAATCCATTTATATGTACGGAGACTTGAAAAATTTGATGTAAGCTCCTTTGCGTTTAGTGTCTCTCTTTCGTTAGCTGTACAGCTACAATATTGATCATCTCTAAATTTAATTCAAGTCACTTTTATAACAATAATATAAAGAAATATGACTTCAAAATCGATTTAAGCTGTCTGTCTGTAGTGGTTCAAAATCATTACATCAGCTATTGCCACACCCTTTAATTTCTACACCCAAATTTTTTACTTGCTGTTGTAGCGGACTTAGCAATACAGGTTCTTTGAAAATTTTAACTGTTTGACCATATACATCAAATTGCATCAACTATTGTAACACCCTTTCATTTACAATTTTAAAAATATATACTTTTTATTATACCAGACAAAGTAGAGGACGTTCTGTCTGAATTTCAAGTCTTTGTATATAACGGTTCAAAAGATAGGGCCATAGACAATTTAGATCAATTATGGGAATACCCTTTAATTTCTAAATTTAAATTGTATACATGGTTTCTTTCAGCTATCTGTCTACAACGGTTCTAAACTTTGACCACATATATCAAATTATATCAACTATTGGAGCACCCTTTAAATTTAAAATCTAAATTTTATACTGGTTATTGTAGCGGACTTAGCTATACAGGTTCTCTGTAAATCTTAACCGCATGTATGTATATAGCTGTTCAAAAATATGACCATCGGGGTACCCTTTAATTCATTATTTTTAATATTTATATTTGTTATCATAACGGTAATATTAATCGACATTTTGTCTAATTTTCAATCGTTTATCTATAACGGTACTTAAGATATGCCCAGATCAATTTAAGTCAACTGTGGGGACACCCTTTAAATTTTGTTTTATTTTTGTATTACTTTTTGCTATTGGGAGCTTTTTGTTAATTTTAGGGTTGTGCCTTTACGGTTTATAATAAACGTAAAAAACATGTACTTATATTGAATAGGGACACTCTCTACTTTTGAAGATCATGAACTGTTTTTAAAACGGGACCAATCTGTATGCATCTCCTTTCAAATAAAGGAAAAAAATTTTAAACTGGTTTTGAAATGGCTGAATTTGGTTAAAAAGCATTTTAAGCATCGTTCAGGAGATATAGAGTCATTAACACAAATCCGATTGGAAAGCATTCTATTTTACTATAAAATCATTTATTATTTCGGTGATATTCGTGTAAGGGAAATATTTAAACAGAACGCTATACTATATTCTTTGTCAAGCACCCCCATAGCCAAAAAAATTCGAATTAGTATTTCCGACTCATCACTAAATCGCACAATATTTCCTCGGCATTTGCTCTAGACTAGTCGCCTGTTATTTGTCAGTTCACCATTTCATCTCAAATTTACTTAAGAGTGGCATTTATATCGAATTTACTACTGTCGGTATTCTTTACTGTCATGACAGTTAGTGTTTTAGGATATGAAGGAACAACGGAAGAGCTTCTTGAGCACAGTAGCAACGGAAGCTTCTTTGTTGCTGCCAGATTTAGGGTGTCTTTAGTATTAAATAGAAGTTATATGAATACACCCCCGCTCACGTAACTGCACCAGATTTGACCACCTTGGTTTGGCACTCACAATTTCATTGCTGGTTCATTCACTTCCGCATTAGACGCATTGACCATTTATTTAGTGGTCCTTTAGTCATTCCCTATTTTAACATGTTTTTAGCGTTCAGCTCACGCTGTAAATACCAGTTAACGTTTCTGTAGTCGGAACAAAATTTTCCTTTCCCCGTTTGGCACATTAGCTTATTTCTCTAGTATAGTTTCGCCAGTGCAAACTCAAACCTTAGACCGCTGCAAAACCGTTACAATTCATATAACGATTACAATGTTAAAACAGTAACCGCTGAAAACACTTGCATAGCATTTTTTGCTGTTTTTAATGACTTGAGATACCTCAATGGAGAAAGTCAGCGTCCTGTAACGAATAATGTAATAGTTTGCTACTTGGTGTAGAATCATGTGCTTAAGTCGTAAGAGTCGCTGCGTATACCATTCAGACTAAATATCTGCAATGAATGTCTTAAATGGCATACCAATACATTCACTTTAATAGTGAATGCGTAAAATATTACATTCACTACCAATAAAACAAACTAGTACTTCTACGATCATTCATTTCCAAACAAAACATCAGGGCATCAAAACATTTTGTAAGCAAAACAAAAGTACTACCTTTACGAGTATACTGAAATGAGTACTCATTGCTGTTTCAAATGAAAAAAACTCTTTGGTTATGTTTTTGTGTGAATAGGTTAGTTGCGTACATACATTAGGGCGCCTCACACAAATTGAAAGTACTTCGATCTACATGGATCTGCAGCACAAATTTTAGAAAACCTTTCAATTTTTTTTGATATGAAATATATTAACTGGCCAGAAGCAAAAGAAATTAATTAAACTTTTTGCAACAAAAAAATATTTTTTTTTCAATACATCATGTATATAAACGTAAAATATATCCATGAAGAAAAACAGAATTAAATACGATCTATATAAATTAACTCCTAATAAGTTTTCAATTTACCCAAAAATGTTCCACACATTGCTCCTCCCTCTTTTGTTATTAAATTTACTCACCCCAGTCAAAAGCCTAGATTTAATAATGCAATTACTAAACAAGCATACATTTGATTCATCCGCGTCAGCAGAACCGTTTATTGATACCTGTTCAAATAAATACATATTATACATATGCAAGGTAACGCAATTTTTGTGCACTGCCCTAATAAAAGTTTTTTTTTTATCTCAAAAGAAAAAAAGTTACGATGTATTATGGTTGCCGTTTGAACAATGACTATGCAGTGACGACGCAATGAAATAAAAAAAAATATATCTGGCTTGGTGTACTTGGTGTACTTCAAAACATTTTCAGAAAGCAAACAGTGTGTATAATTCATTGCGAAATAGCAGGTAGAGTATTGTGTTGGTTTGCTATATATCAAGTGGAGTATTGTGCTTGGTGTTCTTGTTAGAATACTCATTCTGTTATTAGTCATTGCAAAAAGTACTACGTAATAGAGTGCAATGAAATAAAACAAATGCGGAGATGCATAAATGAATGTCTTGATGCAGCCATTTAATTCAGACTTCATTTAAAGCATAGCTTAATTGAAAGTAATTGAACGGCGTAAATATTAATTTATTAACCCTTAATTGTCAGCTGCCAATTTTGTAAGGGATGCGATTTTTTGCGGCACAAATGTGCAACAATGAGAACATTCTTTATTAAGGATGCTATCACCAGTCGACTAGTCATCAAATAATTTAAACCAAAAAAAAAATTCTTCCAATAATTACCTTTTCAGACAAGTGCTTATCAAAAATATCTAAAAAAAATTTGGATGGACTCTTAAGATTTTTTTTCATATGTTTAAACGTTTATTGCGTATCAAATTATATTTTTCTATTCACGAACAAACACACTTGCAAGTTTTACGTAAAAATTCTTTCTATTTCTCTTATTTTAGGAATTGCCAAATATACGCTGCAATCGACTTGATGTTGATATAAAAAATGTTGGTTGTTTAATATTCATATTTGATGGTTGAAGTGACTATTTTGGCAAGTGAAGTTCAAAGTAAATATTAATAACAATTGCCCAAAATAAAATTAACAAACTTTCTAAATAAAAGAGAAGAGTTGCCCTTAAAAAAAGAATTTAAAAAATATTTTTTTTTTCTCAAAAAAAAAAATCAAGAATTTTTGTCATTTTGCTTGTAAATTATAAATCGATGATTAACTTTAAATTTTAAAACATTTAAATTCAAAAGGCCTTAAAATTGTTTAATAATATTGATTTTCATAAAGTTGCAAAAGTTTTTGCTTTTATACCACAGAATATTGTATAAAATTTGTTCTCGTAGTAAATGGAAAAGTATAAAATAATTTTTGGTATAAAATAAACTTTCTAGACTTTAAAAATAAAAAACTTTTGGGCTAATTTTTACCATCGAAAAATTAGGCCAAAAAGTGTTGCAATATTTAATTTTTGTTTGTAAATATGTATGTGTGAGTATCTTTGCATGTGCTAATGTGTGAGATTATAAGCGTCATAGTATACATATTCATATAAATATATATTTTTTTTACTTCTTAAGAACTGTTTGGCGTAAAAGTTTCTACTTCTGGCTTCCTTTCTTTATTATATTTTTAATTTTTATTATTAACTAGCAAAAGAATAAAACAAAAAGCAGAATAAAACAGCCAACAAAGAATGAAAAACAACAAGACGAAGAAGAAGAAATGAAAACTTAGAAAGAAGAAAAAATTTTTCAAAACTTAAGTTTTCAAAGTTAAATCGTGTTTTGAAAACAACAAAAACAATAAGGTCTACGTACGCAAAATGAACGAAAATAAATGTATGACGTCACAGCCGCAACTTTAGCTGAGCGTTATTCGCTTTAACACTTTAACAAATGAACAAAGTTAAGATTTGGGAACTTGTAATTTTTTTTTTGGTTCTTTTTCTACTGCTGCCAAACAAAAATATAAGAAAAAGTTTTAATTTCTGTGTGATTTGAAACAAAATTTTGAACTGGGTTAAAAAGTCTACTAAACAATAAAACTGTTTACAAAAAAAAAAAAAACAAGATTATAACAAAAAGTTCTAAAAAGTAAAACTTAGAATTAAACAAATATTCAAGGTCATATTAAATTAGAAAAATAAAGTCACAGGATTTATGAAAAAAAAGAAAAAAGAAGGCAAAACATAAATAAGCAAAACATTATAAATCACTTAATTACAAGGTAAATAAACCCTTTAGATAAATAAACATTTTTAAATACATTTAATCCTTTCGCCTTTATTTTTTCATTTTTTTTATTATTACAATTCATAGAAAAAATTATTTAATGTATAGAAAAGTTGTGAATGAATTATAACTGCTTTTTTCACATTTTTTTTTTTTTTTTCTTCATTATATACGTATGTCTGTTAAGGAACAAAATGTTTATCTCTTAAATATAATTTACATTAAATATGTTTATTTATGTTTGCCATTTACAGATAAAAACAAAGACAATGTATAATTAAAATTTGAGGTAAAATATTTTCAAATCGTACCCTACAGCATGGAAGTTGTGAAATATTTCAATTAATGGTTAATGTAAAAAATTTAAATTTTCATTAAATATTTATTCAAAAAATTAAAATAATCGATTTTATTTGTGTAAGTTAACCGTTCTCAAATTAAGGCAAGTCGGTGTTTAGATATATATTGGGGAAGTCCATATCAGTCGCTACTTTTCACTGTCACACAGATCCAAAAAATCCGACTTTCAGTGACTAGATTTCATTTGTGTAATAATATGTTGTCATTGTGATGTCTTCTATATGTTAAACAATTTTATTTTCAACGCCTAAAGGCTTTTTTGAACTAAGTTCACCCATTCTGGCCGCCTTAAAAGCGATCGTCAAAATTTTTTGTTTTCATATCTCGAAAACCCAATTTTTCCAAAAAGGTACTCCAAGATCTTTTGTATACTACCAGAAAGAGAAAGAGGATTCGATGACAAGAACAACATATCTATCAAACATCTACGTTTTTATCTTTCATACATTGTTGCATTAGGTTAATTACTTGCTATTTTTGATTGCACTCAATAGAGGAATGGGTCATCACTAAAGAAAGGAAAATTATTATTCCGCCACACCGTAGACCACATCAAAGCGTAAATTTTCAGACTGTTTTATATTTGAGTTTCTAGTCATTTTTATGCTCATCACTTATTTTTGCCTTACCCAACATACAATTATACTAGACTAGTTATTTTAAGTTATCGTCGGATATTGTCACTTATTAAATTTTCTCTTGATTACATTGCATTTTTTTTAATTTAATAGCGGGTTATGAAAACGAAAAAGTATTATTTTTTTTCATTTCCACCGTAGGCCAGTTATTGGTCTAAGGTCAAATTCGGCTTAAATTTATTATATTCTGGCTATAAAATTACTCATGAAATGATAACTTAGTTGTTTTAATTGAATAAAAAAGGTACTGCTCATTGCCAAACCGTCGCCAGCACTATACCTTCCCCAAAGATTTTTCCTTTTTGTTATAGGGGATTTATGTTTTTTTTTCCATGGATCTAACCATCGACTGAATCTCCAGTGATAGTCAGGCGGAAGAAATATATATTCTCAACTGACACACATTTCTAGAAGAGTACAGAGAAAGCAAAGTTCGCCCAGCACCCGCCGTCCAGTACGAAAGTTTTTTATTAATTTAATTTTTTTAACACTATTAATTATTTATTACAGACTTGTAGCCGGCATTGCTTGGGTCTAATTTTATGACCTTTCAAGACACTATCATATATTATAGCCTTGTTTACAATTTGCACAAAAATTTTTTATCGAGATAGACATTTAATATTAAAAATCTCAAAAGATCGAAAGTGGTTTTAATTCCGCAAATTGGTTCTTCAGAAAACGAAAAACAAAAACTTTTTTCGAAATGAAGCCACATTTAAATTTCAAAGCTGAACTTAGTTTCTTTGAAATTTTGTTTTTTGCGGTTTTCCAATTTACTTTTATTATGTGTCTTTGTTTAGAATAGCCTTGTTGTTTATTATGGCAAGCGCAATTTTCCCACATTTAAATATAATGGTAAAGATAAATGGCCAATTTTTGACTTCATATTTCAATACGCATTTATTTAATTAGAATTTAAATTTAAGTTTTACTTAAATACAGTTTCAGTTTGTCAGTCATCTATGATCATTCTTATTTAACTATGAAAAATATATGGCAGCATTACGAAATATTAAAATAATTATCAATAGTTTATGACAAACAGTTGCTAACAAAAACAATGAATTGCAAATTTTGTTAAAAATATTTGAAATATATTTAAAAATGGCAGCGATACTCATGTATTCACGACCTAAACTTGTTTTATTTATTGATTTAACCTTTTAATTACTATTTTCATTAAGAAATGTGTGCAAAACATAAAATATTGGCTTATCAATGGATAAAATATTTGTTTACATTTGTTTAGTTTTCGAAACAACAACAATAAATGCCATAACCATATGATAAAACTGTATTATTTTAACGCAAGATTGGTCATTTAAGTTTTATTTAAGTGTGCACTGAGAAACTGAATTTTGTACTTAAATAGAACTTAAATATATGTAAATGACATTTAAATATATAGTCAAAAACTAGCCCTAAGTAATTTTGTTACGGAATTAAAACCATACCAATCGAAATTAGTAACATGCCTGAAAAATTCATTAATGTTGCTCAACTAATTTTTAACAAAAATGTATGAGAGTTTACATAAAAGTTATATTATTTAGAAAAGAAAAATTTTTAATTGTTTAAAAAAAGGAAAATGTTTAGGTTTTCAAACACCAGTATTACCACTCTACTCCTAGGGTGGAATCGTTACATCCGTAAACGTGCAACACGTATCGTAAAAATACGTTTTTCGGATTATGATAATATTAGAGATTATAACAGTCGTAATCGTATGATTGAACGTACCTTTTTTAAGGAATTGTCAGCCGTTAACGAAACTTAGTTTGAAAAACTTAAAAAGTGCAACAATTTCGCGTTAAAAAAAATGGGAATTAAACAAAATATATTTTAGTTAATGATAAAATTATTATTACAATAACTTAGTACCACCTGTTAATGATGTAATGATTTAAAAAAGGTAATTCACAATTTATATTTTTTGTAAGAAAAGAAGAAAAGTTTTTATTTTATTTTTAAGAAGCAAACTGGTAGAGGCCCTTATGAAGAAAGGTTGCTGGTGTCTAGTGGAGCAGTAGTCCATGAATCAAGCGTTACAGGCAAAAAATCAATTTTGACCTTTGGAAACAACGAAGTTTGAAATATTGACCAACCTGAATACTCTACCTCCTTCTCTAGAATTGTTTTGTTTGAAAACTATTGTGAATCAATCAAAAGATTACGATCCGTTTAAAATCATATGTCATAATGCCATTTAGATCATACGAATTACGTACCATGTAATTCTTTTTTCGTACGATTGTCGATACGATCACGGATGTAACGATTCCACCTCAAGATTATTAGATTCATGTTTTAAATTTCACTAAAATCGGTTCAGTGACGTTTAGACGTGATTGACGCACGAATAAACAAACAAAAAAACTTAAAAAGAGAATTATAATATATATCAGATTTTGCAAAAATACTAACGTGTGGACTACACTTCTACTGATCATTGATTCCTCTGGAATTAAAGTCTTACTGAACCCTTTGTCACAAAGTTTAGAATATGGTTTTGTTCGTCATCGAATTAATTTCTGGTGTCCAATTACTTCGGCGGTATCAGCATTAATTTCATGGAATGGCGTGATACCCTTGTCCCCATTATACACAGTACCTCGAAATTTACGTTAAGATGCTTTGGGCAAGCAGGTATGTTTGGCTTTTGCAAGGCGATGGATAATTCTATAAAACAAACGTGCAATCTGAGATTAGATTACCCAGTTTTGAGAAATTTTTAATTTTTTTTTCATGTCCTCCTTTTCACTTCTTTTGAGACACTGTTTATAATGATCTAAAGAACTTTTAATTAATCTGCTTTAGTTAAGGTCTTGTAGTCTTTTGCAAAATACGAAAAACTGTAGGCGTTTTATTCAAAACTCTTCCAAATCTTTGTTTTACTTTATTTGCTTGAAAAGATATCATTTTGGAGTCTTCCAATTTTATTTGAGATTGTGGATGTATTCCTTTCCTGTTTACTATTTCAAATTTTTCTAATAAAAAAATATTTTTCGTTTCTCTCAATCCTTTTTCCTACCAAAGTTTAAATCTAAAATATTATGGCTGCTTTAAAATTTTTTTTAAGTCATGAGATGTTACCAACATATTGTTAAATCAGAATTATCAGTTTTAAGGAAATGTGAACAATATGCTTAAACAGGATGCTAAATTAAGTCGTGGCCGCCACAGGACATACAATAACGTGCAGACCGTTATTTCATTATTATTTTTTTTCTATACTCGCCAACCTACTCACAGTTGTGGTGGTGGTGGTAAAAGCATGATTTCCGTATCTGACTTAGAGAAAAACAAAAAAAGTTTTAACTTTTTTTGGACAAAGCAAAATATTCACGAAAAAAAGTAAATGCAGAATGTGGGCAGCGACATTCTATAGTCGGACATTAATTTTTTTATATTTTTTTTTGTTTTTGTTAAATTTTATTTTGTATAAAAAATAAAACCCAAACACGTATGTATGAGTAATTTCCAATGAGGGTTTATTTATATGAATGTGTCCGTGTTTTTTTGTTACAAACTCCTATGAGTGCTTTTCAATTTTTAATGTTTTTTTTTCAAATTTTGTTTATTTTACCATCTAATGATTTCACTGCAGAGTTTTTAATTAAAGTCAAATTTTTCATTATTGAAATTGAATTTCAAGAGCAGTAGCTTTCAACAGTAGCTGAATGGTAATGGAAATCTGTGAATATGAAAGTTTGTGTTTTAAGTGGAAATATATTTTTTATTGTTTTTTAAACAAATTTCCAACCATCACATGTGTGGCAAATGTTTTTATTGAGACTACATTATGCAAAATTAAAAAAAAAAAAGAAAATTACACAAGATTTAAGAACATCAGCACCCACAGCAACAGCATTAAGTACATAAAAAAAAAATAATTGTTGTAGCAGTTGTCGACATAAAAATACTCACTCTAAAACAAAAGCTACATAAAGGAAAAAGCAGTGAACGGTTGTTTGCTACTTATGCAAATGAGTAAGAATGTCTTAATTTTTCACATTTTGCCAAATGGAAAATAAAACTTGTGAATTATTTGTTCGTACTCATACGCTAAAATCTTTCACTTACATCTTTGTTATTTTAAATATTTTTTATTTTGTAATTTATTTTATTTCTTTTTCTTTTTGTACTAATTTACATTACTTGTTCCAGGGTTTAACTAATGTGAAGTATATAGAGCATATGAGTTGCCAGTCCTCTTAAAGAATCTTCCATTGAAATTTGTAAATCTTTTATTTATTTGCTTTAAAGTAAACTTTTGAGGCATTTGATTTGATTCTTTCAGATTTTGCTTTTGTCTTTATAGTTCTTAAGTTTACCACTTTGCATATGTATGTGCGTGCTTAAGCAAATGCCAATTTTTAAATTATGCCTGATTGCAATGCACTCGGAATGAAAATGAATTAAAAAATCGAAAATAAACAAGTTAGAGTGCCATATTCGCCTTTGCCGAATCTTATATACCCTTCGCCATTTATGTAAATCTAGTTTAGTAAAGTAACTCCAATCGAAAAAGCAAATATTGGGGTGACATAAAATTAAAAAATAAAAAAAAATTGGTACTGCTTACATATAATCTTACACAAAAATTACATTAGCTCTTAATGGGTTAAGAATTTTGAAAAAAATTTTAGTATTTCCTTAAAGATCTCTTCAAAACCTTAAAAATAATACCCATATTGATATTAAAAAAAAAAATTAATTTCAGAGCCCCGTAACTCGGAAAATATGGGCGAGCACCAATTTTTTCACTTGATGTTTTTTTTATTTCTTAATTCTCTATTGACCCATATATTTATTTTTTTTTTTATTTGAGTTACTTTTTTGTTCCAAATGACATGTAGGCGTGATGTTTTGCCTGCTGTCTCGAAGGACATGGACCGATCATGCTGATTTCCTATATAACCTCTGTCGACACTATATCTGATGGATTGACATATTAATTTTTTTTCCTGACAGAGGCACACACCGTCATCGCTCAGTTGACTTCGCTATACATAAGAAGTCAGAATATATATACTTTATAGAGTCGGAATAGATATTGTAGGAATAACAGACGGAATGACAAACTGCGATATACCCTTTTTCCACTTTTTGTGGTAAAGGGTATAAAAATAAGTACTGTATATAATTTTCCATAAAAATATCATTGGCTCCTAATAGGTAAAGTATTTAAAGAAAGGTTAATATTTCCTGAAATATTCCGTCAAAGGCTTTTAATTAATACCCATATTGATATCTTAAAAAATATGGTGCACAATCGTAATTTTCTATGAAAAGTTCAGAGTCGTGGAAAACATAGGCAAGCGCCAATTTTTTTACGTGATGTTTTTTTTTCTTATTTTTTAAAACTTTATCGGCCATTATTATTTTTTTTTATTGGAGTTAACATATTGTTCCAAATGACGCCCGCTGCCACAATAGCACCTCTTCTGATGTCTGATCGATTTGTGTATTTAATTTTTCTCTAGCTAATCTATTGATCTATTGGCTCAATCGACTTAGCTATGCATAAGATACTGTATACTTTATGGGATCGGAAATGGATATTGTAGAAATTGCAAACGGAATGACAATTTAAATGTACCCTATTTCCCCTTTTTATGGTGAAGGGTATAAAAATGGAGGCACACAAAAAATTAAAAAAAAAAGTTTGGATAATTTTATGGAACCAAAAATATCGACGCACACTTTGCAAGAAATAATATAACATTATACGACTCAAGTTTTTCAAAAAGTGAGAAATTGACTTGAGTTCTTAAACAACAATTTTTTATGGTATCAAAGCTTTGAGTATTGCCTACAGAGGTTCAAATAGCATTGCTAAATACGGTCAGTCACACTTCTTATATTTTTTTGCAAGCAAATAGGTTTTAGAGAAGATCCTGTGCTTTAAAATATTGCTATTATTTATATCATTTTTTGCATTACAGCTCTGTATGACGGATACTGACTGCACGCTTGCTTTTATGATTTCTTTTGTGTGTGTGTTTTCTTTTTTTCTCATTTGAAATAATATTCATTTAAAGAAAAAATATATTACGGAAAACATGCTGCGTTTGTTACATAAACAAAAGCATTAGTTGCTAACTACATTTGTATAAGCAATTATACAGTGATACACACACACATGTATTTTCTTTATGTTATAAAAAACACATTTAAAGTTTATGAATTTATTTTATTCTGTTCATCACACACTCTATACAAAAATACCTCATCATCCTCTAAAGCGTATAAATTCTCATTAATTCAGTAAGAGTATAAAAAAATATATCTCACAGCTGTTACGCTTTAATTTCTTTCTTTAAGTGACTTTAAAATTTCCGGCAGGTAAACAAATATTTGTAACTTTATTCTTTATGTTTTCTTAAAGTGGCACAATCTATATTCTGTGAAGTGAAACAAAAACATCAATAGAAAATGCATTAAAATTTTCGAAAAAAAAAGTTGAATTTGCGGGTAACGGAAATGGATTTGAAAAAACTGTTATACTTTTATACATATAAAAGTGCATACACAAATTTAGGGGAACGTAACACAAATTTATTAAATTCTTATGTTTCTATGGAATTAATATTTGTAGGAATAACTAATTTATAGTCAACAAAAACTGAGGGAAATTGCATTCAATGTATTAAGAACTCAAAAAAATATTAAAATTTCATCATTAGAATTTTCAATTTCTTCAGCCTTTTATAGGTAAATATATAATTTTCTTTAAATTTCCTGAGGATATTGTCGCGTATATGTAAATATTTATTTACAATTTAATTTTATTAAATTATTATTTGAACTATAAATATTATAAATAAATAGAAATTATTTTAGCTTAAATTCATTTATTTTTAATTTCTAAAAATCTTTTTTAGTAAGAAAATTTATTTTACAAATGTCCGCATACGTTTTCTAAGGTAGATAGATGCGAAGAATGCTGATAAAGGACGTAGCGGTCCAGAAAGTGCAACAGTTCATTCTTCTAACATGTAATTTTTCTTGTTTTCTTTGGAAAACGTCCGCATACATTTGTAAAATAAATTTTCTTTCTAAAAAAGATTTTTAGAAATTAAAAATAAATGAATTTAAGCTAAAATAATTTCTATTCATTTATTTTATTTACACTAAAAAATATAAAAATTTAGTGAAATGAAAACATTTGAACAATCAAAAAATAAAAAATATTTCAGAATTTTCTGTAGTAATCAAAAATCTCCTGAATAAGGTTATCGATCAACGTATATATTCCTAAGATTTCCTTAATTGCGTATAGTGCAACGTGCTACCTTTTCTTCATACGCTTTCGTCTCGCATTAATGAGCCAATTTTTTAACCAAAAATATCAAACTTTTTTTCATCCACAAACATCCAACAGGCATTTATCTTGTACTAGCAAAAGGTGTTTTTTTTCGGGCCGACAAAACTAACAGCTGGCGAACTACGCGCATTCTTTGACATTTCTGATTAATATATCCTGGCAAATTATCACTAGTAGATTGATGCTTGAACAACGCTACAAAAAACACAGATTTATTGCTAATGCCAATCATCAATTTAATTTATCGCATAATTTTGTAAAGCGACGAGACTCGTTTTTGGCTTAATAGATTTGATAAATAAAATTGCCGCATACCAAGAAAAACCAATCCGCAATTTTACAGGCTTAAGTTGCATGCTATTGGCATCACTGGACATTTTTTTCAAAAATTAAACTGTATCTCACGTACTTTGTTGCCGGAGATTTTTATCGCACGACGATTCATGATTTTTTTTTTTTTTGATTAAAAGTATGAACGACAAGATATGGTTTTAATACGCTGAAGTTATGTTACCATCGACAATAAGTTAAATTCGAGAAATATGCCTCTCAATTGACCTTCATTGCCGAGAGATTTTACACCTGTCGATTATTTTCTGTCTGACAACGTAAAGTCATTGGCTTATGCTGATAAGCCAGCAACAATTGATAGCTCGGGGGCCAACATTGTTGGTAGTTTTAGTGAGCAATGTTCAACAAACTTCCCAAATATACTCACTGATTGTAGAGATAGACTGCTATTTAAAGCAATTTCTTACAAGAAATCTTGACAAAAATAGAAGCGACTTTTTCAGAAAGAGAAGTATCAGTCTGGCAGTTATAAATGTGATGAACGATTTCTTGTGACATCGTGGGACAGGCACAAAATAATTATTAAAATTTTTTTAAGATAATTAATATTGCACTTTTATAAAAAAGTGATTTTATTATAATAGTGCATAATACCCTGTTTAGACATGTTTTCTAAATCGAGTTAATTTAATTTTAATTGCGTAATTTAATTTGGTGTTCACACATGATCAATTAAGCTTATTCAATTAGCACAAGGCATATTTATTCTACTAGGTAACGTCGTCCGCCCAGCTGATTATATATATATATATAGAATATCACCCAACTTAAAAATTGATTGGGCATTTACAAATATGCGACCATTAGCGAAATATTATAACATTATTATTTCTAAGGAGAATAAAAATAAAAAACATAGAACGAAATACATAACATTTGTTTTAGTCCCAATAAAGAATACAAAATTCAAACTGTACATGACAATAAATTAAGCAAAAGCAATAAATAAATTCCAGTCATTGCACAACTACATATTGCCCAGATAATGAAAGTATTGATTAAGGCCAACAACAATTTCATCTTTGTTAAAACAACCAGCATCATTATTAAAGGACATTATCATTACGAGCAGTTTGAAAGTGCAAAGCGATTAAGCAGCCATCATTATTAAACAAATGCACAAATAAACGAGTACAAGTAACAATCCCTACAACTGACCAGCATTTTTGTGGAGAAAGAGCAACAATATCCATTTGTAGTGAATAATTGTTATTCACTCTCTTTGAATGCAGCAATGGTGGACTGTAAAATATATACAACTGTATATGTATGTACAAAAACAACTTGCCAAGTCATCTAGTTTCATCCAGTTTTAACTGCCATCCCTAAATTAGCGCGTAAGACGCAAAGCAATGTAATTCATAGCTTTTGGGCTGAAATGTTATCCCTAAATAACAGCGTTAACTTCGTGTCGTTAAAGTAATGTTAACTCATTTTATTTCATAAAACCCGTTGTATAAGAATAAAGAAGAGACAAAACCGCTAGATTGCCTTGAAAATTACTAAATTGTCACTACTTTTCAACCATAACAAAACAAAACAAACCAACAAACAGCAAACTTCACTTCCTAACGCACTGTCAAAATTGGATTTTCCAATTGCTAAGCGTTGACGCCAAGCTATTTAGGGATGCGTCATACATTTTGTATGTACATGAGAAATTTTGACAGTTATCTTGCGCTTTACGCGCTAATTTAGGGATGGCAGTAAGTCACTGCACTTAACCAACAAACAAAATTTCCTCCCACCCAAAAAAATAAAAACAAAATAAATAAAGAAAATAAAAAATTTACTTCCAAGTTTTCTACCAAACTAAAAATTTCATAGAGAAGAGTTGAGTTTAAAATGAAACCTAAAAAGAAACAGCATAAACGATTCTGCCTGCCATTTAGAGAACGAATGTATGCAAGAGTGTGAATTGCATGCACAATAGGTGAATAATGATTACGTTTAAGAAAAAGAAGGCGGGTCTATTGCTTTGGCAACCATAAAAATACAATGAAAAGCGCATGAAAAGGCAACAAACAGGAATAAGGAAAATAAAAGTGAAGATACAACAAAAAATAAAAAATAAAATCTAAAACCAGTTACTGGCAATAATGCAATGGCAACCAAAGCAACTGAACTCACTTACACACACACACTGACATTTGTGCTCATACATTTTCACATGTTTCTGTAGTAAATTTTTATATTTTTCTTGTTGTTTTATTTTTGCAAAATAAAAAAAAAATTAAGGAAAATCATACAACGTTTTCTACTCAGTTGCTTACAGCAAGAAAAAAAAAATATAATAAAATAAAAGAAATAAAATGTAACAATAAAATAAAAAATAAAATAAAAAGACTTTTTGCAATATTGAAATGACTCTCTTGCAATTGCTCTCTGAAACAAATACAAATGCAACTTTACAAACGGACACGAGTTCATATTTGGGATTCGAAGCAGACATGACAAATTGAAATTTTAAAACTCTAAAAATAGTTCTTAACACAAATCGTTTTCTTAGATAAGACGTGAAAAAAAAATTCTTTTATGCAACGAAATTTTCCATTATTTATTGTTTCAGACAGAAAAATAAATAAAATAAAATTTTAAATTCTATATTTCTAAAAGATCTTTTTTGCAAAATTTATTTCAAAAAATACTTAAGATTCAGATTAATTTAAAATTTTAAAATTAAAAATTTTTTCAAAATAATGAAGAGAAGAAAGTTTTCCTTTTCGTTTACTAAGCGAAAAATTCCCGCCCTTGCTTTACCGGAAGGCTTTGAAAACGGCCCTGTCTAATAAAAGCAAATATTTTTTTGTTACAATTAAAACTCTTCGTATAAGAAGGATTGATTATCTAGCCAACTTACTTATGTTAAACTATTATATCCCAGGATATCACGAATACAAAAATCATGCGGTAAATGTGATTTGTAGGTATATTTAATGAAATAAATATTAAAAATATTAAACCATATTTCTAAAACCAGCCCCTTCTCATACTGAAAAAAATGTATAACTGGTGGCAAAAATGGCGGGGCATTAAAGTATAAGTGGAAAAAAATTTAATTGATAACTCTTCTCTCAAATTGCAGGCAAATATATTATGGAAAATAATTTAAAAGAAAACAGGTGTAGGTATTCGTCTCCTACGTTTTTATCAAATAAAAACGCTCACGCACCAATTTTTCATTACGGATGATAATAAATTTGTTGTAACTCATTAATCGTATTGATGTGATTCAGTTTCGTAGGAAAAATCTGTATCCAACTGTATATCTTTTTGAACCGAATCGAATCTTCATCCAAAACATACAAAACATTTAGTTTTTGAAATTTGACAATTAGCCATTTTACAGAAATTTGGGCCTTTTAACTGAATCGAATGGTTAAAGAAAGGCAGATTATTTAATAGGTGGTCTTAATAGCTCAGCTAATTTTTGCTTATATTTGACGTTGTCGCAGGATATTAAAATAAATTAATAAATAGAAAATTTTCTAAAAAAAAACATTATAAATTTTATAATTTTTCAAAACTAAAAAAAAAAATAAATATGAGGTATTTCTAGCTGCATCTTCAGGAGAAAGAACCCAACTGGTACCATTTCATTTAAAGTATCAAATAATAATCAAGGCGAATTATATATGTACTAGGTAGCCGCACGGCAACAAAAACTAATGTCGTTTTGTTGTTGCAGAGCACTACGTTCATGACTAAACAAGAGGAAGTCGAATTTAATTTATTCTTTTATCATCATCGTTTGTTGCAGCAATACCTCACATTTAATTTTTTGGTTTTGAAAATTAATTTTATAGATGAAAATTTTTATTTTTAAAATTATTTTAGAATTTTGACAACAACTTCGAACATAAACAAAAATCAGATGGGCTATTAAGACCATCTGTAAATTAATGCGCCTTGGATAAAACGATAAATAGAATTCGACTTCCTTTTAGGTATTTTGGCATCAACGTCTTGCTCTGCATCAACAAAATTACATTGGGTTTTTGTTTTTGTAGAAATGCAGTCACCAAATTTATAATTCGCCTCGTAATTCCATTTTATTTTATCGGTGATGAAATTTTAAATGCTATTTCGTTTCTAAGGAAAACGTTGGCTACTTTTAGACATGCGGAGGTTACCTAAAAAAAATATTATAATCAGAAAGTGTTCCTGCTGTTACGAAAACAAAACATAAAATACAAAACTGTTATATATTTTTATAGTAGAAACAACGAGAAATGTACGGTCAAAATATGTATAACAAAAATTTGAGGTCAATTCACAAGAGTGTTTTTTTTTTCATAAAAAATGGATCAATGAAGTTTTTTACGCAGACAGACATTAAACAGTTACTTAGATTCCTGTTTTTTCTGTTGAATACAATTATAAACACCATTACTATTTTAAGTGCGAAAAATGACTTCTTGCCAAGAAAATGATCCGAATTACACGTGTTCCGCCAGAAGAAGGGATGTTTCGATTTCTGGTCTAAATTGTGAAGGAAGTATTTTACCAAGAGGTACATTTTTTACGAATATATAAATAAAAAGTTTAGCCCCTAGAACTTCTTACTTGGTATTTATCATTCTATTAAAACAAAACAGTTCTTTAAAGACGTGAAAATGAAGAGTTTAATGTCAAAATGGTGCAATTTTAGGTTTTCTATAAAATCCTACAGTAAGTCATCACTTATTAAAGATTGTTAATGCTCTACTTAAGGCAACTTGATATCTGTGGTTTAGGTTATTTAGTAAAGACTGTTTCAATTTGCATTAAAAAACAAGTCAGCCGAGAAAATCGTAAGGTTGGCGTGTTAAAGGATCATATTATTATTGAAAGTAGATCAAGAAACCACTTCTAGATGCGTAAATGGCATTGAAATACGATTATGTATTTCCCAAATGCTTACTGAGAGCGATAAATCGTTGCTGTAACGAACTGTTGCAGGCAATAAAAAGCAGATATATTCTGATAATGCTTTCAATCATAAATATCAAAGGTGTCGTTGAATTTAATTAACAAAAAGTAATGACTGTTTCTTAATGCATCATTACGGTTTCATCTATTATGAGTTGTCGTCTTTTGTGGTCTGTAAAAACCAGCTGAAAAGCACATAAGAGCGAACACAATTGATTTCTTTAAAAAACACACTTAACTACAGACTACTAAAATATACGATTAAACATGGGTCCATAATCTTTGCATGATTGCAATACTTGTCATCCTGTTGTCCAATGACGTAATAGCTATTTAGAAAATAGTGGAAAAAATTTATCCTATTTATTGCTACCATAAATTCGAGCAGGAGTACACTTAACTTCAAAACAATATAACAAAGATCGCCTTAATTTAGTTTCGGCTTCAGATGAGACATTATATATTAAGAGTTGTGTACTGTTTAAATTTGAAATATTTGCTTTAACAGTTTACAAGATAAGGTCACCTCCGTCACACTAAAGCCTCTATGAGAGCTCTCTTTCATTTTTAACTTCATTTTATTATTGCTTCAGCGACGGTCCCAGACAGAAATAAGGGCCTGTCGTCTCACTTTTTCCACTGTACTTTTACAACTAAAATGTTGTTTTGGAATTATTCTTTTTAACGACTAAAATTAAGATTATTTCAAATATGTAACTTTAAATAAATTTTAAAATTATTTTAAAAATTAAAATATTTTTAATTTAAGCAAAAATTTAATTTAAGAAATTCGAATTATTTCAACTACAACCAATAAAAAAAAACTTCTCCATCACTTCCAGTAAATATAAAAATATAAAACACAAAAATGCCCTAAAATGCGTTAATTCCATTTTACTAATTAAACTCGAAAATACACAGTGTTAAGACGGACGCGGAAATAAAGGAGAAACGAAAATATGCAGAGGAAATCGCAGTCAGTCAGTTAGAGAAACAACGAAATAACGGCGAGAATCATTCACACTCAATGATTTGTTTCATTATTGTTTATCCTGCTCTTGTACAAGAAATTTTCATTAACAATTAAAACAAAAAAAATTAAAACGACATTTGCCGCGACACAGCTTTGTAAACAACAACAACAACAACACCAACACAAAAGAAGCCATTGGCCATTGAATCATAAATAGTCATGAAACTGTTAATGGATCCAAAGGGGAGTAGGGCAGAATGGGATGGTTTAGCTAATTTTTATTTCGTTTTCTATTTTCATACGCACCAGATTTTAATTGCCAACAATTGTTTACTGTGCTTTAAAGATTTTAGGATTTTTTTTTGTTTTTTGCTTTCATTTATGTCATCTCTAAATAACTTGAAGTAGATTCCCTTACACAGATTTAGTCTGTAGTTGAGTTGTATTTTCTCTACTTTAAAATTTATGACAAACACATTAAAGCAGTTAGGAAAATTTGTGCGGAACTTCCTTATTGGAAAATGGTTTTTCACGATTTACAACATTACACAGCCGGCACTCGAAAGCTCCTCTACACTTTCATAATATTAATAATTACTTATGATTTCAATTTTTATTGCCTTCTGAGAAATATATAATTTTTTTTAATGAAAGATGTTCGTTATGAGTATAAAGGGTGTTTGTAGTTTCAATGAAGTACTTTTTCCATTTACTGTTAATGGTAGTTGAAATTATCCTTGTAACGCCTTTAAGCAGTCTTTATCGTTTAAATTATCGTTTTGTTGCAAAACCATTAAAATTATATTTTAGCTAATGAAAATTTTAATAAATTTGCTAGCTGAGGCTTCTTTATGTACGAGATAATTTTAATTTATTTTTCATTGCGAAAAGGGTTTCTAGGAACAAACATTTTAGTATTTTAAAAATTTAAACTAAAGAACATTTTTTCATTACTACAACTTTAAAAACGAGTTTAAGTCAATACGTCCTTTACATATCGTAAAGATATTAAAACGATGCAGGTTTAGGAAACATTGTAAGGAGTCCAAGCGTTCATACATTTTTCTTTATTTCCGAATACTTTGGAAATCCCTGAGTCCGCAATAAAATGGACTTTGTCACTATACTGGACATAAAGAATGGCATGCTACATTAGGCCATGTTGATAATATTATTTAGCGCTGAAACAATAATCTTAAACTAAAATAATGCTGGGACGAAAAACTAACAGGTTAGTTTTAATAATATCCCTCTCCTTTTTCCAGTTAAAGTTCATGGTTAACTCCTCAAAAGAGCAGACAGAACTTTTTCACCAAAATGTCACCCAATAAACAACTGCTGATGCTTAATCTCATTTTCGATATCATTTCATTTTATGATGACATTAAGAAGTCCTCCTTTAAAGCAACAATATTCTCCGTCGAAAAAAAGCGTGAAAGTTTACCTCATCCAGTTTAATTTGCGTCAAAAGCTGTGCTAACCAAGAGACTGGAAATTGGTCAAATAAGAAGCTTAAATTCTTATTGGTAAGTATTTCTTTCTCTTTCTGATTTCTGTGTCCGCCATGGCTGGGGCGTATAAGCTGTAACTTAGAACACCAATTTTCAAAAAATTTTCGTTACATGTGCGCGGTATTTCGCAGATGGCTCGTCGAATTTTGATTTTCAGGTGTTCAATTGTTTGTGATTAATCGACAAGTGACTTAACATAACAGGAAAGAAAATAATTGAATGGGGTCAAATCACACATTTAATTGGGCCTCTACTTGAAATTATTTTTTCATTAAAAGTTTCTTTAATTAAATCAATTTTAGCGCCCGCTGTGTGGCTTGTGGCTCCGTCCTGTTGAAACTAAAAATCGAATCATGTTTAAATACGGTTCACCATTAACAGTAACCTTCTGAGCATCGTCGTCTTTGAAGGCATATCAGCCAATGACTTTGCTAGCCCATAAAGCGCACCAAACAATAATTTTCTGTGGATGTAATGGTCTTTTGGCAGAAGCTTATGGATTCTGCCCACTCCAACTGTGAAAATTTTGCTTATTTAGGTACCCATTCAACCATAAATGGGCTTAATAGGAAAATAAAATTTTGCATGGAAATTCAAAATCGATTTCAGTTTGTGCTTTAGCTCATTTGCCTAATTAGCGGCAAATATAATGGTCCTTTGCTTTAATACTTGTATAATTTGAATCTCGAGCCTTTTTAACCAAGATCCATTCGTAAATGTTATAATAATGTGGAAGGACACAACTTCTGTTGCTGAGAACGGTGACGAATTGATTGATTGGGATCATCTTCATTGCTTTTCTGTATAGCGGCTACACCTTCTTCAGTGCACATAGTTCGACGTCGCACTGTATGCACATTACCAGTAATAGTGAATGTAGTCCGAAAATAATTTTTTATTTCTAGAATTAGAGTCGAAGGCCTAGTTGCTCGCACTCGTATTTTAAATTTATATAATTGCATTCATTGTATTATATAATCCATAATAAATAAATAAAATAAATATTTCTAGAATTACTGCATAAAAAGAAAAAAGTTCACAATGTGCTAGTTTTTTTTCCTTTTCACCTCTCTGAAGGTAGTATCTACATCACCCGGGTCGACACCGAAAAGAAACAAAAACAGACTGTTGCTGTTCCTCGGAAATGCACTATGTACAAGTGAAACAGAATAGCCGACTGACCATGAACAAAAATATCGGCAGTCCTTCTAACATTTTAATAATCTTTAACGGCATTTGTCTTTTTTAGCTAAAATTTTTACTGCCGTATTCATAGAAAATAAAATAACTTTGAAATGTGTTTTATGACAAATTTTTCATACAAATTTGTCCTAAAATATATTTCAAATCTATTTTCATTTTCTATGAATACGGCAGTTAATATTTATTTCACGTCTATGGGGAAAAGCTTGAAAAACTCTCCAATTGGATGGTAACCGCATGCAGTAGATGTAAGATCGTAGCATGACCAGACAGCCTAGATTGCCAATTACCAGTGGAACAAAAACTAATAATTTTGAAAAATATTTAGCAATTTTGTAGAGCCACTGACAGATTTTCAAACATTATTTAAGGTCGCTTCTATGACTCAGAAAACTGCCAAAGTCTATGATTTAATTTCTATTCACCATCTTGAATAGGAAAGAACATAAGTTGATTGACTTCACTTTCTTGGTTTTGAAACGGAGATAACTTTGATCTTCCTATGACTAACGAAACTAAGTTTAGATAAGGAAAAATTTATACGAAGTCTCTATAAGCCTAGAAAGTAACTAAAAGGACCAGCATTTAGGGAATGATCTCTACTTATCCAACACGTTATGGCAGAACTAGGAAATCAGGTTGTGGAAAAGAAGCATATCTTCTTTTTGTGGACATACGACTTGAATATTAACACTAAGAAATAATAGGAAAGACCTCTGCAGCGAGTTTATTTAATATACAAACCGTTCGGCTTAAAAAAATTTTTCTCTGTAATGCGTAGTGCTATTCACTGGCCAATCGATCACAAAGGGATGATCTTTTGAGGAACTACGTGTTACGCCCACAAAATTGTGGTTTTCAGGAACAAGTTGCCTGATTTCATTAGAGCATATTCCGTTGTATTAACGGCGAAAGAGTGAAACATATCCGACATTGCGTCAATGCTCCAGTGAGTCAATAAAGCCGGATACGCTACTGTCACCGAAGGGCTTTTTCGATCTCTCCTGTATAAGCTTCAGTAACTCCACAATAGTCATCAAAGTACGGGCCGTACATGATTGTTGTATTTCATTTTCAGTCTGATAAAGGTAGCCTATTTAAGAAGATCCCATGGAGTAAAGTTTCTCTTGCAGCGTTTTAAAAAGAAATATGTTTAATTCACTGAACATGGTATTAAATTTTCATGCGAAGAACATCGATAAATTCTGACTTCTTAATGTCTATATCACCCATAATGACAAATGATGAAGCACGTTCAGCGATGTGCCTGTGCGAAAGCACGCTTCACCGGGTTTTGCGAGCATCAAATTGAAACCTGTTCGAAAGACCTCATTACTAGCTTGCCAAAATATCCAATTCCAAGATGCTCAGCTGACTGCGAAATGAATATTAACGGCAGCAAGATACTATAAGATCCCGATGATCTGTAAAATTGCAATGAGATTCTCTCTTAGCAAATCATGTCTCCTCAACATTTGCCTAGTGTTTGCCACCCTGTTTGTTCCCTTAAACACAATTAAATCTATTGAAGCAGGTAAATATACATATATATGGTAAAATAAGTAACGATTTAAGTGGGGATCCTAAACACGAGCACTCAGACCCTTTGACCAATCTCAAATATAAGTTAGTAACGGACCTGCTTACCTTGCAAAATCTTCGGCACGTTCAATTAATGAACAAGGCTTCACAGACATATTTTTTTAACGTTTACAAAATTAATTTTTTTGTTCAAGTTTTGCAATGAAGCAAAAATCCTTTAGCTCTTGGGGTAGCTCCTTTCGCACGAACTCTTTATGTATGGAAAGAATGAATGATATTTTACCGAAAAAATGTTTACTCATAGATCAAAAATCAATTTAATGTTTTAACAGAAGGTGTTCTCGCTTAACTAGTTTATTAAAAGAAAACCTTTTGAAATTTTATGGACATCACATTTTGATTGAACTAAGGGATACTGAGCTTATATTGTGCAGAAGAATAAAAACAAGAAATGTCTACCATTTGAAATTAAAAATGTTTCAAACTAATTAGTTTTAAATTAATTTTGAATTTACATGGCACCTTAAGTGATAAAACAGTTGTGTTTGTTTAAACATTGATATCACTTTTATTTGATAAAACAGACGGTTCTTAAACATTAAGTGCTTGAACTCATTAAGCGAGTCATGCACCCATTGCCAAAAAAAACTCGTGATAAAAATGATACATTTCTGCAATTCATTTTAAAAGTAATTTATGTCTAAATACCATTTGAAAAGCTTATGATCATATTTTCACTTTACAACTACAGTGGGGGATATAATTTAAAGGTTATCTAAAGAGATTTATCAAAACTCAGTACCAGTTTTTAAACATAGAAAAACAGCACTGCAATATTTGTATGGAAGGAAGTGTCGTATTAACAATAAAACAGTTAAGGAAATTTGATAATAAAAAAAGGCCACGTTAAATAATAGACAAACGGATATCCTGTTGCGATAATTTCAACTAAATGAATTGGCACATTTTTCATTTTCATTTTCAGCTTTTCGAACAGGTTTTTAGAATTTTGTTTTTTTGTTTTCTTAATTTCCTGCTTACCCATGCTATCTTGGGAAAATATATTAAAAAAATATTTAAATACAAGCAATTGAAACATTAAATGATCAACCAAAAATAATATATAAAAATAAAAAGAAGACTTTAGTGTAAAGAAGCAACAAATAAAAAACATAAATCGACTTGAAGGCGATAAAAATCTTAAAAATCCCACTTAAGTGTAGAGCAATTTATATCTTGAACTTCTCGTACACTTTTACTCATACCATCCATCTAGTCATTTAGCCAGCCAAAAAGCGTTTCATTTATTCATTCGTTCATTCATTATGGTGAAAAGAAAGTAAAGCAATTCCTTAGCGAATTGTGACAAAGCCACAATTTGGCTTCCTTTTTTTCTCTTCATTCATTTTATTTTCTTCTCCAACTTACTTCATTTTGTGGCATTCAAAAACATTTCGTACGTGTGCGGTAAATGTTGCTCTATACAGAAGTAAATGTAAGGGGAAGGACTGCTGGGTGCTGTTACTGTCTTGACACAGACGCTCAATGTCAGTCATCAGTTTGATGTTTCGATGAAATGATAAATGATGAAAAATTATCAAAAGATTTAAAAATTACCACAAGCAACACCATCATATCCTTTGCTTTAAAATCTTTTCAAAAAGGCATCAGCGTTTGTTCTGTTGTTATTGTTGTTGTTTTTGTTAAATAAAAAAAAATACGCAGCGATAAAAAAATTTGTATCTTGTTTTTAAGTTTAATGTTTAGGTAAATGTTTTTAACATGTTTCCCAACAGATGGGAACTCATTAAATTAGCTTAAGATACGAGTCACAACATGACTTAAGAAAATTCTTTGTTTTTTTACAAATGAATTTTGTTAATTTTATTTGTGTTGAGGATGATTGCTTAAGAAAAATTGCATACAAGCAGAATCTTCTCACTAAGGCTTTAAGGGATTTGAAAAAATTATTTAATGTTACAAATCTAGAGTATTTATTTTGAAAAAAGCGCAAAAGCTATCAATCACCTGAATACTGAAAATAATTATTAAAATAAAATTTATTTTATTTTTTTTTTAAATCATAACAAATCAGGAACTTAGCTTTTTCCTAAAAGCAGGCAATAGCTTCATTATTTTTAACCGACTTCAAAAAAAAGAAGGAGGTTATACAATTCGGCTGAATGTTGCTTGTTTTATATTTGTGCCTCCAGAATTCAGTTATTTCTGATCTGATTTTGAAAATTTTTTGTAATAT